>CM060939.1:189667225-190917225 GCA_030765085.1 Allium cepa | reverse complement strand
TGCACCGTGCACGATTTGTACACTGGGAAGTTCTTGTTTGGGGAAGACGAGTTTGACTCGGTGGGAGTTCGCGTGTGTTACGGGGGTAACTCGAAGATTTTGGAGTGGATGGTTTCTCGAGGGAAGAACGGGGGAAACGCAGGTCGAACTCGAGTTTTAGGTAGGGCTTTGGGTTTTACTGTAAAGGGAGATAGGTTTAAAAAGATTAAACTTGTGATTTATTTTATATAAATGAAATCAAGCATTTAATCATAACCAAGTTTTATAAAGAAATGAATTGCAAAGTTAGAACTTGTTATTTGAAAGGGAAGTAAATCAAACTTTTTAAAGTGATAATTGAATTTATGTTCAAGATGTATGATTTTAAAATAATTATCTTAATTAAGAATTAAATTCAAATTTAAAAGAGAATTTGAATTTAATTATTAAATCAAGTTTTAAGTCAAAGTTGAAGCAATGTTTTAATAACAAATTTTCAATTTATATTGGAAATAAATTAGTTTAAACTTGTTAATTTAAAGTGTTATTTAAATTTTTAAATTGACTACTTAATGCTTTATTTCAATAAAAGTAAATGTTATAATCTTATAAACCAAATAAAACAATTTGTTTTCAAGTTATTAAAATTGGTTTACTCAAATGGTTAATTTGTGAACATAAATATGGTTAAATTAGTATTGTTATGAACTTAAGAATACTTAATTAAATGAGTTGTAATTAAGTAAAGAAATTAATTAAGATAAATGTTTTCTTAATTAATTAAGGATTTGAGATTATAATTAGTTAATTAATTAATTGTTTAATTAATTTTTAAATAATTAGTTAATTATTTATTTAATTTTAAAATATCACTTAATTAAGAATTAATTAAGTGTAATTACTTAATAAAGTAATTAATGGTTAGTTATTGAATGTAATTAAGGATTGGTAATTACTTATGAAGTAATTAGTAGTAATTACTCACAAGAGTAATTAATTAAAGTGATTAATGAATGATCACTTAATGTTATCAATTAAGGAATTGATTAGTGTAATTGTTTAAAAGTTAATTAATTATGAAGTAATTAAATTAGTTAAAGAATTAAGAATTACTTAATAATGGGATTAATTAATTGTTAAGTAATTAATTAATTAAGAGTAATTAAGATTTATTAATGAAGTAATTAGAAGATAATTGTTATGTAAGTAATTAAGAATTAATTACTTAATTTATTTTGGTTAATTAATTTATGTAATTAATTAATGAATGTGATTAATTAAAATTAAATTACTAAGGTAATTAATTAAAATATAATTAATTAATAAAGTAATTAATTAAGGATTAATTGATAATTAAACTGGATAATAATTACTTAATGAAGTAATTAAAGATTAATTAATTGGATAAATTAATCAAGGATTAGTATAATTGATTTAGAGTTATTTAATTTAGAAGTTAATTAATTAATTTAAGTAATTACAAATTGTTAATTACTGTTTAAAGATTAATAAGATGATTAATTATAAGTTAATTATTTAATTAATTAAAAGGTTAATTAATTAATAAGGATTATTTAATTAATGAATTAATCAAGGTTGATTAATAAAAGTAATTAATTAAAGTATGATTAATTAATTGTAATTAATTAAGGTTTAATGTAATTAATTATAGTTAATTAATTAATGAAGGATCATTAATTATTATAATTAATGATAGTAATTAAAAGTTAATTACTGAATATGGTTTAGAATAATTACTTGAATGTAATTAAAGATAATTAATCAAGGAAGATTAATTAAAGAAGATCATTAAGAGATGATTAATGAATTTGATTTGTAATAAATCAATGAGGTAGGATTTAGATAATCCAAGTAATTGAAGGATAGTAATTGATTTAATTAAAGGTTAATTAAATTAATTTAAAGTTAATCAATTTTGATATGGATGATTGATTGATATTGGATGATTGGTTGATATTGAATGTTGATTGATATTGAATGATTAAATGATATTGGATGATTTGAATATATCTGTTATGTGATATGCTGCTTATGAGATGAATGTTTGATATGATTATCTATTGTGATAATGTTATTCATCTATCTGTTTATATATCATCCTGAATACAAGTTTAAAACTGTTTAAAATCCCTTAAGTACAACTTGGACATTAAAATGGCGTTTGGTTTCGGTGAGACCGGGATCGGGTTTCCATATTTGGAATTCCGAAAACCACATCGATTCCAATTAAACGTTAGGTCGTTAATCCAAGTGGAGCGAGTGAAGACTCGAGGTGTAAGAGCTATACGTCAGTATAACTCTGTGGGTGATTCCGTAATGAGTTTGACGGAATAGTGCTTATAGATTCGAGATGGTGAATCAGAGTGCAAGAGCTATGGTCGTTGACTCTGAGGGTGATTCCAAAACGAGTGCAACGAGATAGTGCCTTCGGTTTCGTTCGAACCCGGAACGAACTTGTATGGATCGAATGCTTTCAACACATCGTCAGGCGGGCGATGAGCATTCTAAGTGATATGTTCTATTAAGGTAATCGCAGCCTCAAGCCTCATCAACCGGGAATGGCTAAAACAGGGGAGGTGCGCCAAGGCTTCGTGGGTAGCCCCCACTTGAGAGTGAGATTTACCCCTGTCTAGAAGTCCCTTATTATTCGGCTGTGTGGGTGGTTGGTCGCGCCAACCACGGGGTGGTCTTATTTGGAACTATTCAGTAAGGAATGGGTCCGGCCTTGTGTAGCAGGGGATGAAGGGAGTAATCCTCGGTACGTTGATCTAGGCCACGTACTGTGACGGGCGGTACCCCAGTAGCCCTGCCATTGTTGGAAATCCAATTTTTCCTACGAGACACTTACGGTTTTGATTGTATTACCCACTTTTGTGGCTAGTAGCTGGAATTTAATAGATGTAACAATTTCGGCTATTTCATATTTACTTGAAAACCCTAGACACTATTATAATATCACTGGATTTCCTATCAAATGTTTTGGTTAGCGTAAGGTAAAAACTTTTCCATGTTTATGTGTGGGAAGTCTTACGTGATACCTTTTCTTTTCAAAGGTTTTCTAAAGTTAAGCAATTTTAACCGTTTACTCACACCAGACCCCTGTCTGACCCGAGTGTTTATTTTCTGTTTTATTAAACTCTTGGGTACTCATATTATATATGAGTAGTCAAGTGATTCAGGTTAGCTTGTCGAATTCTGGAGGAGTTATGGAGCAGGAGGCTTCCACGTGTAGATATTATGTTTCCGCTGTGTATGTTGTATCTGTGTCTTGTATACTTGAGTTGTATGAATTAGACAGATGTATATAACTGTCTAATATGTGTTGTATAAGATGTGTAACTCTGATGTACTCTGATACTATGTAATATTCTATGTGATATATTATATTTATTCGTTCCGCTGTGAGTTATCTGTTGTTGTTGTGTTCTTCTTTCTCTTTCTTTTCTTCTTCTATCCCTTTCTTTCTTCATCGGCAACGCGATTTCCTGGAGATAGGAAGTCGGGTCGTCGCACTTGGTATCAGAGCAGTAGGTTGAGTGAATACCTAGGCTCTGAAGTGTGTCTTTCTTTAGGGAGCGTTAGGTTGAGCGAATGCCTAAGCTCTGGAGTGTGTCTTTCTTGAGAGAGCGTACTTGTAATTTTTATATATAACTATATATATATTTATATCTACCTGATCTGTTGGGTTATCTGTTCGGATTTGCCAACGTAAGTTTTAGAGGTAGATGGAGTAGTAGTGGTTTGTGTGTGTAACACGACTATCACTGATGGAAGAGGTTCCATATGTTTGAGGTTGGAAGTTTTTGTCGAGACTGTAGGCCTAATACCGTCTCGAGTAAGTTTTGTAGTTTGGAGTATAGGATTTCTCTGATATCCGTAAGAAATCATTTTGAAGATTCGGAGATTATCTTTGGAGTGTAAGTTGGGATTTCGCTTGGGTAAGCGAATTATTCTTGAGTTTGGATTTGTTGGAAGTACAGAAGTAAGTAATGATATCTTGGTAACTGCGTGATCCTTGGATATTTTCTGAAGATGTTTTCTTTTGAAGCAGTTTTAGAAGTAGTTGAGGAGCAGTCTTTACCTACCATAGGGAAGACTCATCTGTGTAGAAGTTATCTGGATCTTTAGCAAGGAGATTGGCTGTTTTGGAATATGAGACTAAGGTCTATGAGTCGTTTTGCTTTGGCATGGTCTCACTTGTTATTCCTTAAGGTAAGAGAGTTGTGGATGCTTGGCTTGGAGTCCGAGTTCCTTGAGAAGTTGTCTGCCATCTCGGAAGTCAGTTGTGTGGTTTGTTGAAGGTTTTGGGTTTTGACAAGACTTAGATTAGAGTCTTTGGATAGCTGTGGTAGCAGTGCAGCTCAGAAATGTTCGGTGTGCTGACGAGAGGGTCTTTTGGCTTCGCAGTATCATCGAGGTAGAGCTTGGAAGCAGCAAGGTTGGTTGTTTCTCTGGGGGTTTAGAAATCTTGTGATTCTTCTTTTAGCAGTCCGAGCAGATGGTGAATGTTTCTTGAGGGTGAACCTTGTTTGGAAAAGTTAAAGACTGTTCTAATTGGTAAGTGGGGACAGTTTCTTTGGAATTCGAACTAGGTAGGATCGCAAAAGTGACTTGCGATTAATTTGGGAATTTTTCTTGGATTATCTTTTGTTTGAGGCTGAAGATTCTCATGTGGAAGTAGGAGCTACTGATGTAATCAGAAGTTTGTCTGTATCTGGAATTGAGTTCCATTTTGTTTGGTTCCAGAAGCGATTTGGGTAGTTAGCTTGGTAGTAGGATGGTTCTTGGAGAAGTAAAGAGTTGGTGTAGCAGCTCGGAAAATTTTTGGAATTTGGATTGGTCAGATCCAGTTTTTGAGTTGGATTCTGGTATAAGGTTGTGTGACTGAGACGAATGTGTCACTCAGATTTTTTATGGATTTGATGAACAAAGTTTCCCGGATATATTGGATAAGTTTGTATTCGTGTTCATCAATAGTATTCTCATTTATTTCAGAATCAGAGTGGTGCAGCGGAAGCGAGGTAGCAGCTGTATAAGGAAGTAAGCAAGTTCTGTTTGCTATTGCTTTGGAGTGGAGTTTATGTTCTGGATTTCGACGGGTTTTGGAAAGCTTTTCTGTTGGATAGGATCCAGAAGCTGGTTTGTTTTGGTCTAGTTGTTTCTGGAAGTATCAGCATTGGTTGAGCTGATCATGAGGAGAATTGGCAGCTCAGGATTGTCTGTTGGGATATACAGATATGAGATAAGGAGTTTGGAATTCGAAGTTGGAGACTTCGTTGTTGTTGAGTTTTCTCTGGTTAAGAAAGCAGTGTTTGGATAAGATTGAATTGTCAGTTTGGATAGCTGGAATTCATTGTATTTCACGTATCTCTGAGGGAATACGTGTATGATTCACTATTGGTTATTGAATCTATAGTTCAGTTGGAGTTGAATGTTGAGCTGGATTTGAGAGTATTCTGATGTTCTGTTCTGATTGATGGATCTAGAGATGAGTGGAGCTCTGGATTTTGATGGTGTAGTTAGTTTAGTTTCCGTAGAGCGAGTATCCCGGTGTTTTATACTTGGGAAACTCGAGATAGTATTAGTAGAATTTATTCTGATTTGTGTCAGGATAATTAGTTAGAATTGTTTGTTTGATTGATTGTTATGGTTGTTAGTAATTGGTTGATAGGAATGCTTTGCTGTTTTAAATTAAAATCTTTTAAGGGTTATTAAATTACCTTTGTTTTAAATTTCGGGGACGAAATTCTTTTAAGGGGGGAGGATTGTAACGACCCGGAATTTTGGGCAATAAGAATTTAATAATCTGTGTTAATAATTTAATTGGATTGATAATTTTCATTGTAATTTTAATTTAAAATTGGCTAATGTAATCTTTTAAAGGTTAATGAATTTATAATCTAGCAAAATTTGATAAGAATTGTTTTTCCAAGCTAATGAAATTTTTATTCTATTTATAATATATACAGTTGTTATATATTGTGAATAGAATATTTTTGTTTAAAATAAAAGATGAGTTTTCAAATTATAATATATATGTATGTATATGTTATAGTTTGAATTGTTTTGAAATTTAATTAAAACAATTGATAATTTATAATGTATAAAATAAATGTTTTAGACTTTTAAATGCATACATAAGTATTTATGTATTTAGTAAATTAAAATATTTATACTTGTATATGTATCAAAATTCAAAAGTTTATTAACATAAAAACATCTCATAAATATAAAATTCTCATTCACATAAATATAAGATGTAAGTATCTTTGTAGTAAGATTTTAAATACAATTATGCAAAAAGATTAACACATGTAAAGCTATTAAACAAATTAAGTGACAAATGTAAATTCTTTAGACAAGTGGCAATTTATTTATATTAATTTTTAATAAACATTTTTAGAAGAAAAATTAGTTTTCTCTAACACTTTCATTCTTGTTTCCACTCCTCAACTAAAATTAATGGCTACTTCAAAATCTTAAAATAAAATCCAAACCTGAAAATGAAAACTGCAATTATCAAATCTGCAATTTCAATCTGCTTTTCAAATGGAAGTCTGAACCTGAAATTCAAACTAAAGTTGCAAATTTAAATCTGCAAGTTCAAATCAGTTTCAACTACAAGTTTTATTCAATAATTGGAAGGCATGCATGCATTCAACTTCACTGCAAATTAAAAATCTGCAACCTGCAAATGCTAATGAGTGAGCAACTGCAAGTTTCAACATTTTAAAACAACAAACTGAAGCATGCATTCAACCTCAACAGCAAGTTTAAATCAAATTAAGCATGCAGTAGGATTTTCAACTAAAATCAAAGCAAATGCATTTTCTGGATAAAGTTCAAGCCTGCTCTGTTTACTGCAAAGCCAATAAGGTGAGTAAACTTTCTTTAAAAACAGTTTGACTTGGTTTTAACTATCATGCATGTGATGATCTGAGATCTTTGATTGATATTGCTTGAAACCCATTCAGATTTTTGTTAAATTAGTATAGAAGTGTGAACTCTGCATTCTGTTAAAACCAGTTTTCATTCCAAAGTTTCAAAAACCTCCAGTAATCTTTTTATTTGATCTTGATGATTTAATAAAGTTGTATGATAAAGTTGGATGAGAATTATAAAATGATTCCTGTAGATTTTAAAATTTAATTTCAATATTTAAATTAGAAATTTACAGTGAAACTTAAAATTGGGATAAAATTTATTATCTTAAATTCAAAATTCAACTACATGCATGAGATCCTGGTGTAAAATCATGAATTTAGGAACGAAGTTTGTAATTTATAGTTTGGTAATTCATTTGAAATTTGGGTTTGAATGTTTTGGAGATTTCTATGAATTGCAGATGACATACTTAATAATTTAAGTTGATAATTGGATCGAAGCTAGTATGAATGCTATAGATTGAGAGAAAAATACTATGGAATTTTTCTAATGAATGAATTGATTGAATTGGAGCAATCTAGGGTTTAGTTCCTGTGTTTTGAAACCGACGTTAATTTGGGTTTCTCGGCATTGGTTTGTGACCGGAGACGTGCGCTTATGGGGGTTAGTGAAGGGCGTGACGTAGCGACTATGTGGTGAGGATGGCTAGGGATGAACGGCGTTGGATGGTCGTTGGCAAGGTGGTTTGTGGTTCGCTATTTCTGCAGTTTTTCATGCGAACCTTCGAATTTTGATTCGCGTTTGTTTTATATGATCTGGGTTCGAATATGGGCTCTCGAACGTAAGCGTGACCGTTGCCGATAGTCGCTAGGGATGATGTTGGCCGGAGGTGCGGTGCAAGGTGCACCGTGCACGATTTGTACACTGGGAAGTTCTTGTTTGGGGAAGACGAGTTTGACTCGGTGGGAGTTCGCGTGTGTTACGGGGGTAACTCGAAGATTTTGGAGTGGATGGTTTCTCGAGGGAAGAACGGGGGAAACGCAGGTCGAACTCGAGTTTTAGGTAGGGCTTTGGGTTTTACTGTAAAGGGAGATAGGTTTAAAAAGATTAAACTTGTGATTTATTTTATATAAATGAAATCAAGCATTTAATCATAACCAAGTTTTATAAAGAAATGAATTGCAAAGTTAGAACTTGTTATTTGAAAGGGAAGTAAATCAAACTTTTTAAAGTGATAATTGAATTTATGTTCAAGATGTATGATTTTAAAATAATTATCTTAATTAAGAATTAAATTCAAATTTAAAAGAGAATTTGAATTTAATTATTAAATCAAGTTTTAAGTCAAAGTTGAAGCAATGTTTTAATAACAAATTTTCAATTTATATTGGAAATAAATTAGTTTAAACTTGTTAATTTAAAGTGTTATTTAAATTTTTAAATTGACTACTTAATGCTTTATTTCAATAAAAGTAAATGTTATAATCTTATAAACCAAATAAAACAATTTGTTTTCAAGTTATTAAAATTGGTTTACTCAAATGGTTAATTTGTGAACATAAATATGGTTAAATTAGTATTGTTATGAACTTAAGAATACTTAATTAAATGAGTTGTAATTAAGTAAAGAAATTAATTAAGATAAATGTTTTCTTAATTAATTAAGGATTTGAGATTATAATTAGTTAATTAATTAATTGTTTAATTAATTTTTAAATAATTAGTTAATTATTTATTTAATTTTAAAATATCACTTAATTAAGAATTAATTAAGTGTAATTACTTAATAAAGTAATTAATGGTTAGTTATTGAATGTAATTAAGGATTGGTAATTACTTATGAAGTAATTAGTAGTAATTACTCACAAGAGTAATTAATTAAAGTGATTAATGAATGATCACTTAATGTTATCAATTAAGGAATTGATTAGTGTAATTGTTTAAAAGTTAATTAATTATGAAGTAATTAAATTAGTTAAAGAATTAAGAATTACTTAATAATGGGATTAATTAATTGTTAAGTAATTAATTAATTAAGAGTAATTAAGATTTATTAATGAAGTAATTAGAAGATAATTGTTATGTAAGTAATTAAGAATTAATTACTTAATTTATTTTGGTTAATTAATTTATGTAATTAATTAATGAATGTGATTAATTAAAATTAAATTACTAAGGTAATTAATTAAAATATAATTAATTAATAAAGTAATTAATTAAGGATTAATTGATAATTAAACTGGATAATAATTACTTAATGAAGTAATTAAAGATTAATTAATTGGATAAATTAATCAAGGATTAGTATAATTGATTTAGAGTTATTTAATTTAGAAGTTAATTAATTAATTTAAGTAATTACAAATTGTTAATTACTGTTTAAAGATTAATAAGATGATTAATTATAAGTTAATTATTTAATTAATTAAAAGGTTAATTAATTAATAAGGATTATTTAATTAATGAATTAATCAAGGTTGATTAATAAAAGTAATTAATTAAAGTATGATTAATTAATTGTAATTAATTAAGGTTTAATGTAATTAATTATAGTTAATTAATTAATGAAGGATCATTAATTATTATAATTAATGATAGTAATTAAAAGTTAATTACTGAATATGGTTTAGAATAATTACTTGAATGTAATTAAAGATAATTAATCAAGGAAGATTAATTAAAGAAGATCATTAAGAGATGATTAATGAATTTGATTTGTAATAAATCAATGAGGTAGGATTTAGATAATCCAAGTAATTGAAGGATAGTAATTGATTTAATTAAAGGTTAATTAAATTAATTTAAAGTTAATCAATTTTGATATGGATGATTGATTGATATTGGATGATTGGTTGATATTGAATGTTGATTGATATTGAATGATTAAATGATATTGGATGATTTGAATATATCTGTTATGTGATATGCTGCTTATGAGATGAATGTTTGATATGATTATCTATTGTGATAATGTTATTCATCTATCTGTTTATATATCATCCTGAATACAAGTTTAAAACTGTTTAAAATCCCTTAAGTACAACTTGGACATTAAAATGGCGTTTGGTTTCGGTGAGACCGGGATCGGGTTTCCATATTTGGAATTCCGAAAACCACATCGATTCCAATTAAACGTTAGGTCGTTAATCCAAGTGGAGCGAGTGAAGACTCGAGGTGTAAGAGCTATACGTCAGTATAACTCTGTGGGTGATTCCGTAATGAGTTTGACGGAATAGTGCTTATAGATTCGAGATGGTGAATCAGAGTGCAAGAGCTATGGTCGTTGACTCTGAGGGTGATTCCAAAACGAGTGCAACGAGATAGTGCCTTCGGTTTCGTTCGAACCCGGAACGAACTTGTATGGATCGAATGCTTTCAACACATCGTCAGGCGGGCGATGAGCATTCTAAGTGATATGTTCTATTAAGGTAATCGCAGCCTCAAGCCTCATCAACCGGGAATGGCTAAAACAGGGGAGGTGCGCCAAGGCTTCGTGGGTAGCCCCCACTTGAGAGTGAGATTTACCCCTGTCTAGAAGTCCCTTATTATTCGGCTGTGTGGGTGGTTGGTCGCGCCAACCACGGGGTGGTCTTATTTGGAACTATTCAGTAAGGAATGGGTCCGGCCTTGTGTAGCAGGGGATGAAGGGAGTAATCCTCGGTACGTTGATCTAGGCCACGTACTGTGACGGGCGGTACCCCAGTAGCCCTGCCATTGTTGGAAATCCAATTTTTCCTACGAGACACTTACGGTTTTGATTGTATTACCCACTTTTGTGGCTAGTAGCTGGAATTTAATAGATGTAACAATTTCGGCTATTTCATATTTACTTGAAAACCCTAGACACTATTATAATATCACTGGATTTCCTATCAAATGTTTTGGTTAGCGTAAGGTAAAAACTTTTCCATGTTTATGTGTGGGAAGTCTTACGTGATACCTTTTCTTTTCAAAGGTTTTCTAAAGTTAAGCAATTTTAACCGTTTACTCACACCAGACCCCTGTCTGACCCGAGTGTTTATTTTCTGTTTTATTAAACTCTTGGGTACTCATATTATATATGAGTAGTCAAGTGATTCAGGTTAGCTTGTCGAATTCTGGAGGAGTTATGGAGCAGGAGGCTTCCACGTGTAGATATTATGTTTCCGCTGTGTATGTTGTATCTGTGTCTTGTATACTTGAGTTGTATGAATTAGACAGATGTATATAACTGTCTAATATGTGTTGTATAAGATGTGTAACTCTGATGTACTCTGATACTATGTAATATTCTATGTGATATATTATATTTATTCGTTCCGCTGTGAGTTATCTGTTGTTGTTGTGTTCTTCTTTCTCTTTCTTTTCTTCTTCTATCCCTTTCTTTCTTCATCGGCAACGCGATTTCCTGGAGATAGGAAGTCGGGTCGTCGCACAACGAATGGTCAGGCCAAGGAACTTTCCATTGCCACATGAGAACGCCTCTGGATGGACGTCTCCGAGAACCAAACCGGATCTCTACCAACACAAGGCCGGGTTACCCCTAACTGGGTAACAACTGACACGAGTATGCCATCCCCCGGTCCTTTGGGACCTTTAACCGAGAGCTCTCTAACCAACATCACACCATAATAATAAGTGTTTCAACATGAGTAAGCATCTGGGCTCCATACCATGATACTACCCTTTTCCAGAAGGAAATGCACATACCCTAAAGGGAGCTACCCCTCGTAACCTTGCTGCATCTTTCCTGTTTTGACCATTCCGGGGTGTGAGGCTCGATGAAGTCACGTCCACAAAAACACGCTTTATACAAAGTCATGCTTTGGGTCAACAAATGATCATAGAAATGATCACCAAGATAGATGATCAAACAAATGATCCTATCACAAATAATCAACACAATGATCATTTCACAGCAACACTCAGCATGTCACATTACCAAATTGGGAATATATTGCTGATAACCTTCAACTATATAACCTCTGAGCTCGTACGTCTCAGAGAAGGGTGTTAAGCTAAGAGAATAAATTCTCCGCCACCAACAGAAATATATTTGAAAGAAATCGGCTTTATATCTCAATTTGTAATGTCAGACATACTATCCATACAAGTCTGTTCCGGGATCGAACAGAACCAAAGGCACTTACAATGAAGTCCTTGCAATCCGGATATTCACTAATCACGACCGAATTTCCCATCACATATGGAGATCTCTATACCGGAGATCAGCCAGTGCAGAGACAATCAACAAGAAACCCTTTCGTTTTCGAAAATATCCGGTCTTCAACACCGATCTTCAAATGCAATTCATAACGACGTATCATATATTCGGAATGTGTTATACGACCCCAAGGTCCTTTCCCGGTTAACCCGAATAGTGAGCGCTTATTTTAAAAAAAATAAGTGTGGCATTCAATTTCAAGCAAATCACAACAAATACCTATTTAAAGGTAAATATTGATAGTCGGTTATTGAACTATCAATAGATATGCCCAACATCACCAGATTCCAAATAATTTTCCAAATTATTTATTTCCCAAAAATATCTTTAGAAATATATATTTTCCATTCTTCAAAAATAAATCAATATTTATTTTTAAACCCATTTTCCAAATTTCATTTATAAATTCCATATTGAATTTACATTTCCAAAATATTTATGAATATACGATTTCCATTCGATTTTTTTATATTCATTTTCAATTTATCTTCAAAAAGATAAATTCTCTAAACTTTTTATTTCACATTGGAAAAACATTTCCATACTTATTTATTTTATAAGTAATTCACAAATTTATTTATTTTCAATCTTTGGAAAATATTCAATATACTTAAATCGAAATTAAGCATATATTTCATTCTTTAAGGAAATCATTCTCTTAAACATATTTATTTGGGCCAAAACGAATGTTGCGTAAAACATCGTTACGACAACCCAAAATCACTAGTATAGGGATTCGAAATTAAAATAGATATATAAATCCCAATACTATACAAAACATTTCCTTTCGGAAATCATCTATTATAACAACAGTGTTATAATCTACCATTTCCTTCTATTTCTCGAAAACGTCTATTTCAACAATGAATGTTGAAATCTATGGTTTCGATAGTTAATACTTTTTAAAACATCTTTAGATCGTTTTAATTCTATTTAAAACATCACATCCAAAACATTTTCTTTAGTATATTATTCACTATTCAAAAACGTAAATATACTTGTTAATCAATTTCATCATTTCTATTCCTTTTATTTTAAAGGATTATTCACTGCCTAAAATATGAATATAACTCCATTAATAAATTACAACAATTTACTTATCAAAATAAGTAGTTTGCGGATTTATAAAACAATGTTTATAAATTCCATTTCTATTTATTTTATAACAACTTTCTCTTATAAATTTCCTTTATTAACTTATTCGATTTATAACTCAATTATATACCGAAAGCCCATATTATAAGTTAAATGCTTATAATTTATTTGTTTACAAAAACGTTCTTTTAAACTTCATAATTATAAATCTTATAACTTATAAGATTCATTTATTTATCCAAATCTATTCCTTAAATAACTTTATAAATTTTATTTATAAAATTCTATTTATAACTTCACCGTATAATCCTATAGATTTCATTCACTTATGAAATTCATTCACAATTCATTCTAACACTTATAAAAGCCCGTTTTACAATTCCAATATTTTTAATTTATAAATATCAATTTATAAATCTTTTATATGGATCAATTTATGTTATTCTTTTAAAACGTCTTTAACTCCTTTATAATTTCCTCGTTTTGATTTATAAAATAATCAAATTCCATAAATCTTATTTTTAAACTTTTTATAATAAATTCAGAATCCCAGTTTAAACTATTTTATAAAATCATTAATCCCATATTTTCAAAAGTCAACTTTTAACTGTATTTCTCAAAAATCATAATTTTTATAATATTAAAATTATAACGTTTATTTATTTAAGATGAATAAATTCAAAAATATTTTATAAACGTATATTTCCAAAAATCACTTTAGAAATCCCTTAAAAATCAAAATCGTTATTTTAAACTTCAAAATTGGATCCGATGATGCAACACATCAAATAGTCAATCATGACTTTTAAATATCATATATCGATATGATAAACAATCAAATATCACAATATCTGAATCAAATAATATTTGTGAAGAATCCAGTTGGATCCCTCCAACCTGTTTCCCTGCATCCACAGACATTAGCACAATACCCATTCCACTTCGAGGTGGAATATCGCGGTATATGGGATTTTATAAAAATATTATCCGCTTAATAGGCGGCGCAATAGGGTCTCATCCGCTATACAATGCGGGAAATCAATGAACTGCAATATATACATATGCCAATATATATATATTGCTATATATATAGATATATCATACTATATCTAATATCACAACCAAATAGCAATCAATAAATAACTGCAAATCCAACTTATAAATTTTTGAGTGAGAAGTTCTCACCTTAGCTTTTATTAGCAATCCATTTCCATCTTGACTTGGTTTTCTCTTGATTTATACCTTGTATAAATATTTACACAATTTATTAATATTCAAACAGATCGAATAATAAATTTTCATTTGACAATTTCGATTCATCGGTGATTTTCTTTTAATAGTTAAATTAACTGATAGTTTTATTTAAACCAGTTTCTTCTTTAATAAATCATCTTATCAATTAATTTGAATTTCTAACCAATTTTTTTTCAATAATCCTTTTAGTAACAAAAATAATTGAATGAACTAATGAAACCATCTTTCACTAATTTCATTATTTAAAACAACCTTTATTATCTTTCAATTAAATTTTGAACAAATTTTCCTTTTTATAAATTCCTGTTAAATAAATTAATTTAACTAAACATTTTAATTTTAAAACTAAATTTTCTTTAATCATTCTTAAAAATAAATTAAACAAGTAAGTTAAATAAATTCATTAATACCCGAAATAAATCGAACACCCGTATTCGTTTGGTATTCTATTTTTTTCTAACAATTTTAATTTCCAACAAATTTTCTTTTAATTGTTAAACAGATTACTTTTAACAAATTTATCTAATTAAACTTAAATTTAAAACTAAATTTACTTAAATAAATTATTCTTCCCTTTCAAACTACATATGTATAAATTATTTAACTAAATAAAAATCAAAATACCTTCATCACTTGACTGCCTCCAACCGATACTAAAAAATCGATCGCGACCTCTACCTGCGTCACGAGCTGCCTCCAACATCAACGTTGCCGCTGCCAATCGAATCGCGCTTCACCTCCATCAGCATCGCCTGCGCCTTCTTGAATCGCACGTCGTGCCCTGACGTCGCAACCCCCACGCAAACACCCACACGCGCGAACGCCAATCGCCCCACTGCCATCGATTCGAACACGACTTCATCCATCCACGCGATGCCTCACTGCCATCGACACCCCATTGAACTGCTCCTCCTCCACGAAATCACGCTCCCCCTTCAAATGCTTGAACCGCCGCCGCCCCTCGTGCCGCGCGCCTCACTCGATCGAACGCGAGCTCGATCGCGACTCGTACTGGCTTCGGCCATTAATTAAAAATTTTGTTTCCGTGATTTTGATTTCTGAGAGAGGGAGGGGGTATTTGAAATCGAATGAGTATGGTTTACACGATTTCATCAGTGATTTTAGGCGTGATACTAGGCTGAAACGAAGGGGCCTAACTTTAGGAAAGGCAACGTGCTGATGTTGACGAATTAATAAATTTAAATTTAAAATTTAAATTGAATCTCGATAAAAATTCAATGCGTTTACACGTCGTTTGCTCACATAACAACTCAGAAAAATACGAAATTTGAAATCCGAGAATAATTCAATATTACGGACCCAATGGAACTCGTTTCGTCGAATTCCGAGACTGTGTCTCGGACGGCTATTTTTAGATATCGATTCAAACGATTTAATTTCAAAACTGAACAATTCACTTCCAAATTCAATTCTATAGCTTCTATTATCTTCAGTATTATCAATATGAATTTTACAAGCCTTTGAAATATTTTTAATCGGCTTAAAATTAAAGATTCAAAATTTTATTCAACTTTCAATAGATTAAATTCTATAATTTAATCGTCAAATTCATTCTGAAATTTGAAATTCAAGTCAAACCATCATTCAAATATTTAAAATTAATTAAATATTCTCAAATTAAATTATCCAAAATTCTGGGTCGTTACAATCTTCCCCCCTTAAAAGAATTTCGTCCCGAAATTACAAGTTAAGAAGAATTCCCTTATCCCGTCTATCATTTTTCACAATCCAAATAGTTTTATCAACTTACTAAAACAAATCTTTTTATTAGAGATTCATTATCATTTCAACTAGCTTTCCAACTTCAATTATAAGTTTCAATCAACATTGTTTTCCTAACAATTCAAATTTAAATTTAAATTCAAATTTTAAACTTTCAAAATTTCTCAAAATTTTCTAACACCCTAAATTTTCGAAAAATTTCACCAGCGTCTCCTTTGCGCGGCTAGCTCGGTACGACTACAAAATGGCACCACGGCCCCTCAAAATCAAAAAAAGAAAAGAGAAAGCCAAGTGGCTGGAGAAGAAAATCATCAAATTTCATACTGAAATTGAAAATACGTACCTTTTTGTCGAGCCATTTAAATTATCTTCAAAATCAAAATCCAATCCCTTTATAATACCTGTATATCCTGCTATCCATAATATCCAATTCCAACATTCAAACTATTTTGCCTATTCATTACAAAATTTTCAACATATGCTTCTTATACGTTTTTACTTCACTATTGAAGTTACATATCCATTCTTATTCAATTTTACATTTCAATTCAATTCACAATTTCAATTCTATTTGAATTCAATTCATAATTTAAATACCATTCGAATTCAATTCTCAATTCTAAATATTGAATTCTAACGATTAACTTTCATTTACTAATTCATATTACAACTTTAAATTAGTTTCATTCACTAATTCATTTCAATTTGCAAATTTCTAAATTGATTTGTCGTTAACTAAAATTTTCCAAAAAATTTCAAAAAATTTTCTAACTCCCAAAATTCACGAAATTTTTTGGCAGAGTCTCCTTTGTACGGAGGAGCTTTTGCAATTTTACAATATGTATAAATATGTATACATCGACCCACACGGTCGGAAAACAGAAGAACAGTTCATATTTCCTATTTTTATTGCGTAGGCGTACCTTATTTAGCATTTTTAAGCAAAGCAGCTAATTATTAGCTTATTAGCACAATCAAATCCAGCCCAACGACTTCGCTGAACCTGTACTTACTCAGTTTAACCATGTCAATGACAAATATAAGAAATCTATTAACATTCCATTCATTTTCAATAACAAATATATAGATTTCATTAGCAATACATTCAAGATAAATTCCATTAGCAATTCATATGGTTTTAATTCATCTTTAGTCGCTTACGACTAATTCACATGACATTTCCATTAAATCAAGTGGTTTACAACTCATTTTCTTCATTCTATTCATTTCTAAGCAAAACGAATTCATACTATTTTAATTGATTCAAAAATCAATTTTATTTGCTTTCATTAACTCATATAATTTTATACAATCTTGTTTGTGTCGAACGACAATTATTTCTATGCAAATTTAATGATATTCACTTAATAGAATATCCATTTTAGTTTATTACTAATTTAAATTGATACCAATTCAATTTATTTTAATTCCACTCCAGTTCAATTTGCATTTCATATTTTCATTCGGTTTATTTTATCAACCAAACAACTTTCATTCAAACCATTTCAAATCTATTCCATTCACTAATTTAATTCAATTAGTATATTCACTTATTCATTTTAAATTTCAATTTCCATATTCAATTCATCTCGAATTTACTTAATTACTAACAAAGGGAATTTCAATTTATTTCTTTTACTTACTTGAATTTATATACAAATTCAAATTTATCTTCAAATTTAGCTCATGACTAAACTTTAATTTTAACCAATTCATTAGTCCATGAATTAATAATTTATCAAGTTAGTTTACTTGAATTCAATCCATTTTATTTCTTATTTAATTCCATATACTAATGATAATAATTTAATATTATTAATTCATATAAAATCATTTCTTTTCTATACAAAAATAGTTTTGGGCAAAATTATCTTATTTACCCGATTCAAAACAATTTTATATTCACTAACAAATACGCGCTCATATCTATTATTACACTCAAACTCCTTCTAGAGTACTGCTGATTCTATCTCTAATGAGTAACACCCAACAGAACCATGGTTGTCGCTTAACCATATGCTCCGATACCAAATGTAATAGTCCGCTTTTCCGTACCCCTTGAAGTGACACTAATCTCCATAGATTAACTCAAGATGAACGGAAATACGAACCATTAGGGTTTTAAGAAAGAAGAAAAGAGGTAGAAGAAGAGAGAAAGGATGGAAAACAGAGAGAAAAGAAAATAGAAAGAACAGAAAGAAAACAACATCAGAATCTCACAATTCGCAGCGGAACAATATATAATAAATAAATGAATAATCTTTAAACAAAGAACTATATCAGTTATTACATTACATTACATTACGTCATATCATCAGAGTGTACAACATCAAACAACAACAACAATGCACTGGAAAAAAAGAAGTACTATATACTAGTAATACGCTATGTCATCCAGCTTGCCTCCAGCAACTCCTGAATTCCAGAATATCCTGATAAACCAACTCTTGACTACCCGTGTAGAAATTGGTGGGCACCCAGAGTTTAGGAAGGAAAACAATAAACTCCGAGTCAGTCATGTGACTGGTATGGGAACTCAAAACAGTTTATTTTTCTTTAAAATCAAATAGAGGAATATTTTTAAATTCAATTTGCAATGCTTTTAAGAATGAGACTACCATAAGACCTCCCGCCACACACACAATGCAAACGCAGACTTGGAGGAGATTTCTTCTTATGTTAGTCAAAGATGCTTGATACGCATTAAATAAAAAACATTTGATATTATTACTAGTGCATAGTGTAGAAATATTTCGAAAATAGAATATAAATCTTAGCCAGCATAGGTACCATTATAGTATGCTTACTATAGCTACCATATTAGATGGCAGGTTCTACAACTAAAACCGTACAAGTCTCGTATTGTTTCTTTGGATTTACAACGAATGGTCAGGCCAAGGAACTTCCCATTGCCACATGAGAATGCCTCTGGATGGACGTCCCCGAGAACCAAACCGGATCTCTACCAACACAAGGCCGGGTTACCCCTAACTGGGTAACAACTGACACGAGTATGCCATCCCCCGGTCCTTCGGGACCTTTACCCGAGAGCTCTCTAACCAACATCACACCATAATAATAAGTGTTTCAACATGAGTAAGCATCTGGGCTCCATACCATGATACTACCCTTTTCCAGAAGGAAATGCACATACCCTAAAGGGAGCTACCCCTCATAACCTTGCTGCATCTTTCCTGTTTTGACCATTCCGGGGTGTGAGGCTCGATGAAGTCACGTCCACAAAAACACGCTTTATACAAAGTCATGCTTTGGGTCAACAAATGATCATAGAAATGATCACCAAGATAGATGATCAAACAAATGATCCTATCACAAATAATCAACACAATGATCATTTCACAGCAACACTCAGCATATCACATTACCAAATTGGGAATATATTGCTGATAACCTTCAATTATATAACCTCTGAGCTCGTACGTCTCAAAGAAGGGTGTTAAGCTAAGAGAATAAATTCTCCGCCACCAACAGAAATATATTTGAAAGAAATTGGCTTTATATCTCAATTTGTAATGTCAGACATACTATCCATACAAGTCTGTTCCGGGATCGAACAGAACCGAAGGCACTTACAACGAAGTCCTTGCAATCCGGATATTCACTAATCACGACCGAATTTCCCATCACATATGGAGATCTCTATACCGGAGATCAGCCAGTGCAGAGACAATCAACAAGAAACCCTTTCGTTTTCGAAAATATCCGGTCTTCAACACCGATCTTCAAATGCAATTCATAACGACGTATCACATATTCGGAATGGGTTATACGACCCCAAGGTCCTTTCCCGGTTAAACCGAATAGTGAGCGCTTATTTTAAAAAAAAAAGTGTGGCATTCAATTTCAAGCAAATCACAACAAATACCTATTTAAAGGTAAATATTGATAGTCGGTTATTGAACTATCAATAGATATGCCCAACATCACCAGATTCCAAATAATTTTCCAAATTATTTATTTCCCAAAAATATCTTTAGAAGATATATATTTTCCATTCTTCAAAAATAAATCAATATTTATTTTTAAACCCATTTTCCAAATTTCATTTATAAATTCCATATTGAATTTACATTTCCAAAATATTTATGAATATACGATTTCCATTCGATTTTTTTAATATTCATTTTCAATTTATCTTCAAAAAGATAAATTCTCTAAACTTTTTTATTTCACATTGGAAAAACATTTCCATACTTATTTATTTTATAAGTAATTCACAAATTTATTTATTTTCAATCTTTGGAAAATATTCAATATACTTAAATCGAAATTAAGCATATATTTCATTCTTTAAGGAAATCATTCTCTTAAACATATTTATTTGGGCCAAAACGAATGTTGCGTAAAACATCGTTACGACAACCCAAAATCACTAGTATAGGGATTCGAAATTAAAATAGATATATAAATCCCAATACTATACAAAACATTTCCTTTCGGAAATCATCTAGTATAACAACAGTGTTAAAATCTACCATTTTCTTCTATTTCTCGAAAACGTCTATTTCAACAATTAATGTTGAAATCTATGGTTTCGATAGTTAATACTTTTTAAAACATCTTTAGATCGTTTTAATTCTATTTAAAACATCACATCCAAAACATTTTCTTTAGCATATTATTCACTATTCAAAACGTAAATATACTTGTTAATCAATTTGATCATTTCTATTCCTTTTATTCTAAAGGATTATTCACTGTCTAAAATATGAATATAACTCCATTAATAAATTACAACAATTTACTTATCAAAATAAGTAGTTTGCGGATTTATAAAACAATGTTTATAAATTCCATTTCTATTTATTTTATAACAACTTTCTCTTATAAATTTCCTTTATTAACTTATTCGATTTATAACTCAATTATATACAGAAAGCCCATATTATAAGTTAAATACTTATAATTTATTTGTTTACAAAAACGTTCTTTTAAACTTCATAATTATAAATCTTATAACTTATAAGATTCATTTATTTATCCAAATCTATTCCTTAAATAACTTTATAAATTTTATTTATAAAATTCTATTTATAACTTCACCGTTATAATCCTATAGATTTCATTCACTTATGAAATTCATTCACAATTCATTCTAACACTTATAAAAGCCCGTTTTACAATTCCAATATTTTTAATTTATAAATATCAATTTATAAATCTTTTATATGGATCAATTTATGTTATTCTTTTAAAACGTCTTTAACTCCTTTATAATTTCCTCGTTTTGATTTATAAAATAATCAAATTCCATAAATCCTATTTTTAAGCTTTTTATAATAAATTCAGAATCCCAGTTTAAACTATTTTATAAAATCATTAATCCCATATTTTCAAAAGTCAACTTTTAACTGTATTTCTCAAAAATCATAATTTTTATAATATTAAAATTATAACATTTATTTATTTAAGATGAATCAATTCAAAAATATTTTATAAACGTATATTTCCAAAAATCACTTTAGAAATCCCTTAAAATCAAAATCGTTATTTTAAACTTCAAAATTGGATCCGATGATGCAACACATCAAATAGTCAATCATGACTTTTAAATATCATATATCGATATGATAAACAATCAAATATCACAATATCTGAATCAAATAATATTTGTGAGGAATCTAGTTGGATCCCTCTAACCTGTTTCCCTGCATCCACAGACATTAGCACAATACCCATGCCACTTCGAGGTGGAATATCGCGGTATATGAGATTTTATAAAAATATTATCCGCTTAATAGGCGGCGCAATAGGGTCTCATCCGCTATACAATGCGGGAAATCAATCAACTGCAATATATACATATGCCAATATATATATATATATATATTGCTATATATATAGATATATCCTACTATATCTAATATCACAACCAAATAGCGATCAATAAATAACTGCAAATCCAACTTATAAATTTTTGAGTGAGAAGTTCTCACCTTAGCTTTTATTAGCAATCCATTTCCATCTTGACTTGGTTTTCTCTTGATTTATACCTTGTATAAATATTTACACAATTTATTAATATTCGAACAGATCGAATAATAAATTTTCATTTGACAATTTCGATTCATCGGTGATTTTCTTTTAATAGTTAAATTAACTGATAGTTTTATTTAAACCAGTTTCTTCTTTAATAAATCATCTTATCAATTAATTTGAATTTCTAACCAATTTTTTTTCAATAATCCTTTTAGTAACAAAAATAATTGAATGAACTAATGAAACCATCTTTCACTAATTTCATTATTTAAAACAACCTTTATTTTCTTTCAATTAAATTTTGAACAAATTTTCCTTTTTATAAATTCCTGTTAAATAAATTTATTTAACTAAACATTTTAATTTTAAAACTAAATTTTCTTTAATCATTCTTAAAAATAAATTAAACAAGTAAGTTAAATAAATTCATTAATACCCGAAATAAATCGAACACCCGTGTTCGTTTGGTATTCTATTTTTTTCTAACAATTTTAATTTCCAAAAAATTATCTTTTAATTGTTAAACAGATTACTTTTAACAAATTTATCTAATTAAACTTAAATTTAAAACTAAATTTACATAAATAAATTATTCTTCCCTTTCAAACTACATATGTATAAATTATTTAACTAAATAAAAATCAAAATACCTTCATCACTTGACTGCCTCCAGCCGATACCCAAAAATCGATCGCGACCTCTACCTGCGTCACGAGCTGCCTCCAACATCAACGTTGCCGCTGCCAATCGAATCGCGCTTCACCTCCATCAGCATCGCCTGCGCCTCCTTGAATCGCACGCCGTGCCCTGACGTCGCAACCCCCACGCAAACACCCACACGTGCGAACGCCAATCGCCTCACTGCCATCGATTCGAACGCGTCATCCATCCACGCGATGCCTCACTACCATCGACACCCCATTGAACTGCTCCTCCTCCACGAAATCACGCTCCCCCTTCAGATGCTTGAACCGCCGCCGCCCCTCGTGCCGCGCGCCTCACTCGATCGAACGCGAGCTCGATCGCGACTCGTACTGGCTTCGGCCATTAATTAAAAAATTTGTTTATGTGATTTTGATTTCTGAGAGAGGGAGGGGGGTATTTGAAATCGAATGAGTATGGTTTACACGATTTCATCAGTGATTTTAGGCGTGATACTAGGCTGAAACGAAGGGGCGTAACTTTAGGAAAGGCAACGTGTTGATGGTGACGAATTAATAAATTTAAAATTTAAATTGAATCTCGATAAAAATTCAATGCGTTTACACGTCGTGTGCTCACATAACAACTCAGAAAAATACGAAATTTGAAATCCGAGAATAATTCAATATTACAGACCCAATGGAACTCGTTTCGTCGAATTCCGAGACTGTGTCTCGGACGGCTATTTTTAAATATCGATTCAAACGATTTAATTTCAAAACTGAACAATTCACTTCCAAATTCAATTATGAAGCTTCTATTATCTTCAGTATTATCAATATGAATTTTACAAGCCTTTGAAATATTTTTAATCGGCTTAAAATTAAAGATTCAAAATTTTATTCAACTTTCAATAGATTAAATTCTATAATTTAATCGTCAAATTCATTCTGAAATTTGAAATTCAAGTCAAACCATCATTCAAATACTTAAAATTAATTAAATATTCTCAAATTAAATTATTCAAAATTCTGGGTCGTTAAATTTGATTTCAAAGTCAAATTACGCCTGATTTTAAACTATCTTTTAATATAATATATTTAACTTTTAAATATTTACACTTAGATTTAAATATAAAATTATAGTTAAATTCTATATATATTATTCTCTATATTTACTTATGAATTTTAACTATAGTCAAGTATATTTATAAAGTTTAAAATAGTTTTGATATAAAATAAAAGTTATTTTCAAAGAAAATCAAAACACCAAAAAATCCTTTGGGATGTCGACATGCCCAAGTACGCCATGTCGATATGGTTTCAGTTGAGTTCAAAATTTAAATTTCAAAAGAAGTGTCTATTCGCCATGACTCTTCATGAATGAACATGGCTGTTGTTCTTCTATAAATAAGGGTTAGTTTCAACGAATTTTATATCAGATTTTCTGCTTTTTCACTCCTCTTCTTCTTCCACATTTCTTGATACATATTCTTAGCATTACTCTGTCGAAATCAACATTGAATCAAACTCGATTACTTCTAGTTTGATTCTCTATCACTATCTCTACATGTTCTAAGTTCTATTCAGAGTTATAAACTTCTTTGTAACCTATTAAGCGAGAAAATGTGTGATTGTAGCCTTGGAAATCAATCAAGAGAGAAAAGGTGTAATTGTTGCCTTGGTAAATCAATTGGGTAAACTTATGGCCCGAAAATCAAGTATCTCTACCCAGAGGATAGAAATTCTGGAGGGTGTACCTCGTAGCCTTGAAACCGAGGGTGTAATTGTACAATTTCTTTTGAAAGGAAATCCGTACTTTTGTTGCGGGACTGGATGTAGGGTAACTCCGAACCAGTATAAAATCCGGTGTGTTCTGTCCTTTACTGCTTTTATTTTATTTCTGCATCTGTGTTTGTTTCTGTGATCATATCTGTGTCTGTATATTGCATACATCGGTGTCTAAATTAACATAAACTGAAAAAGATTTAGTAATTCTTTATTAACACTATTCACCCCCTCTAGTGTTAATCCTAGCCTTAATATGCGTAATCCGCATTTCTCACAATTGGTATCAGAGCAAGGTTTTAAAGTTTCACAATCTGATTTTTGAAAAGTTTTCATAATGGCTACCAACACTGGTACTGTTACTAACACTAGTATCCTTGTCACTAGTTCATTTGTAGAGGATCAGTCTACTGTCAGACCACCACTTTTTAATGGCAGTAACCATGCATATTGGGTATGTAGGATGAAAATATATTTACAATCTATAGTATTAGACACTTGGAATATCACACAAACTGAATATTATGAACTCACAACTAATTTCGCACAGTGGACTGCTGAGAAAAAGACTGTTGCACAAAATAATTCTAAGGCAATGAATATTCTGTTTTGTTCACTAGATAGGAATGAATTCAATAGAGTGTCAGTTTGTAAGTCTGCATATGAAATCTGGAAAACTTTGCAAGTTATTCACGAAGGAACAAACAAAGTTAAACAGACCAAAATTTCCATGCTCACAAATCAGTTTCAATTATTTAAAATGAATCCTAATGAGTCTATTTCAGATATATATAGTAGATTTCAGGATATTCTGCATTCTGTAATGTCTTTGGAAAAGGAATTTTCTGAAGAAGATCAAGTTAAAAACATTTTAAATTCTCTAACTCCAGAATGAGATCAAAAGACACTTGCGATCGAAGAGGCAAATGACATCAGTACTTTAAAGATAGAAGAATTAATTGGAAATCTAATGTCGTATGAAGTTCAAATGATCGGGAGAAGAGAAAGTAAAGCATCTGAACAGAAATTAATGGAATTCAATGCATTGACCGATGGATCAGACTCAAACAGCGATAATGATGAAGAGATAGCCTTTATGACCAGAAATTTTAGGAAATTCCTAAAATAAAGAAAGTTGAATAATCTCAAGAGAAACAACTATAAGAATTCTGGAAATCAGAATGTAGTGCCAAATAATGACAAATGTTACAACTGTGATAAACCAGGCCATTTCAAAAGAGACTGTTCGTATCTAGATAGGCAAAATCCTCCTATGAACAATGATCCAGCAAAGAAACAGAAGCATGCATTTACTGCTACTCTAGATGACTCAGACTCCTCCTCAAGTGATGATGATCAGAAGACAGATAATTCGAATTTGTGTTTCATAGCTGTTCATGACTCTGACGAGTTCAAAAAAACGGACTTAGAAAAAGGTACACGTTTACAATACAATTGGTTGAAATTGCTTGCTTAGAATTAGTTGCTTGATTGTTTGATTGATTGATTTTGAATTGGTGTATTGTTTAAATTTTAAAATTTATTTTCTATTTTTTATTATTATTTTATTATTTTATTATTATTTTTATTATTTTTTAATAGTATAATAATATTTTCTGAAATGTACTTGAAGTTTAATAATATTTCAGATATATATATAGGCATTAAAAATAAATAAATAATATATATATATATTAGAGAACATAGGAAAAATCAATTCATGAAAATTCAAAGGCACATGTCGACATGGTCCATACCATGATGTCGATATGGGTACCTGAATTTGAATTTCAAAATTTGAATTCAAATGTTTGAATTTTCCTCCATCTTTTCACTTCATTCAATTCTCTGAAAAGCTACCTTTTGACCAGAGAATATGTCCTTTAAGAATCTATTTGTTCACTATCTTTTATCATATCTTTTCACTCTCATTTTCAAATTCAAACTCTCTCTTCATAACTTCAAGCTCTCTACTCTCTACTTTAATGGCTTCTTCAAGCAACCCCTCCACCATGAGAATTTCCAAAAAAATCAAAGAGCAATTATTCAATGATCCGGAGGCAATAAAAGCATACATCAATTATGCTAACTATGCCAAAGTCCATCCCGGAAAATTTGCTATTTTTCAAGATTTTTCTTCTTATGAACTTGATTCTCTTTTTGCAAACAATGGAGTTCTTAGTCTTATGGATGCCTCTCAAAATGATTTTGTTTGCTGTCCAAATCTTGTCAAAATTTTCTATGCTAATTTAAACCGTGGATTTTATCATGGAGAGGATGAAATTTGAAGTAGTGTCAAAGGCACTAGAATTGTTTTGAATTGTGATCTTTTGAGTACCATTCTCAATTGCAAGTGTATGGGAATGAATCTTTCTAATTTTAAAATCGATAAAAATGATCGTGAGACATTTCATCACATTTTCGAAGGGATTGATAACTTTGAATTCAAAAATCGAAATTTCGACCAAAGGCAAGAATTGTCAATCTTCTTTCGCAACATACTTTGACCCCAAGATCGGGAAATTTTAACAATCCTACTTCAAAAGTTTGCAAAGCTCTTTTTTCTTTTTTTGGAAATTATGACATAAATTGGGTGCAAGTTATTTTGGATGAACTTCGTCCTAAAAATCTTGAAATGGGTGAGAATACTTTATATCATGGAATTCATCTCACTCGGATTTTTAACTACTTTGGAGTGGATTTCAAAGGCGAAGAATTTGTTTCTAGAAAAGTTTTCAATCATTCCAACATTTCGCTTATGAAAATTCCTTTTGTTTTTCAACCTTATGAGACCCTTGCCGAAAAGGAAGAGCGTTTGGCTCATGAGGAAATGAAAGAAGAGGAATAGGAGGACGAAGAAGAAGGGGATGAAATGGAAATAAGAAGAAGAAGAAGGTGAAACCTCTTTGGAAAGCATTGACTATCCTCCTAATCCATCCACCAAAACCCTTCTCAAAAACCAAAAGACGATTATTGAGAATCAACAGATTCTTAATAGATCAGTTAGTAAGAAGTTGGATAAAATTTCATCCAAGATGAACAAGTTCATTTCCAAAGTCAGCAAGAAACTTGGACTATCTTCATCATCATCATCCTCTAACTAGTTTTATCTTTTTGTATCTTGTTGTATGTGTTTTAGTTTGTTTAATTCGAAAATTTATGTAGTTTGATGTGTGCTTAATCATTGTAACATCTTAGTATGCAATGAAATGAAATTTCTTTTCTGTTATCTATCTTATCTTATCTCTAGAATAAATGTTAGTATAGTATATAAAATATATATGTATATATAAACAATTATTCACAAAATCAAATTAGTCATAATTTTTCACTAACCCATGTCGACATCCCCTATATGACGATGTCGACATGTACTGGTCAGAAATGACAATTGATTTGAATTTGAAATTTGAAAAACTACCAAATGTCTGTTCATTTCGAACGAATTTCTACACCTATAAATGTTAGAACCTCAATTGTTGGATTTTAATGACAACAACTATACATTTATGTCAAAGAATCTCTAAGCTAATTTGCAGGTGCATGGGCATCAAGAAGAGATAATCAAATACATTCAAAATGAAGACACATAGTACAAAAGAATAAAAGAATGTATATGGAGATACAAGAAGAGATATATACAATAGAGATAAGACAAAGGTGACAAACAAAGTATTATTAGTCATAGAGTGTCGTGTCTAGAGTTTACAAATGTTAAAATCTTCTTCAAATAGTATACACACATATACATTCATATTTTAAATGAAAAATCAAGTTTTCAAAAATTACATGGAGCGGGATTCGAACCCGGGTCACCAGTTAAGAAGGCAAGTGCTCTAAACATTTGAGCTATGGTAATTTTTAGTTACACATCAAATTCAGATGTCTGAATTGATCATTTCAGACGTCTGAATCTGTAATCAAAATTGAAATTTCAGACGTCTTAATGTAGGCAAAAATAGCCTATTTCTTTTCTGGTTTGCACGTTTCAAATTTCAGAAGTCTGAAATTTATTTTCAGACGGCTGAACTTCTTCAAATGCTATATTTTTGAAAAGACATTTCATTTTAATGAAGAGTTACAACCTTTTACTAAGAGATGCATCCATACTCTTTCATGATAACTTTTCATGAATGATTAAAACTCTTTATACTCTATATAAACATATTAGAATCATTTGTTTAATACACCGAATTGATCAAAAGCTTTTTATTTCTATACTACACTGATTCTAACATTTTGAGCATTCAAATTTCTACATAATCATTCATTTACTTCCATATTCTTCACACACACACACACATACATATATATCAAAAGGAGAAGATTATAGGAAGATTGTACTATCAAGAGACAAATTCGTGCTATTGAGAACACACTGTGTCATATACTTTCTGTATAAGTTGAAGTCATGTTCTGCTGTTCAAGCAAGTGAAGTCCTCTTCGGCTGTTGAGGCGAAATCATGTTCTGCTGCGCAGGTCCCTTGTTCGGCTGTTCAAGGGTTGTTTTAAACCTGTTCCTTTGGGTTGTGTGAGGATTGTTGTTAGTGAAATTCCGGAAGGAGTCTGGGACTGGACATTGAACGGGAAGTTCGAACCAGTATAAAAATTCCTGGTGTGCTTGTTTTATTTTTTCTTATTTACTCTGCTACAGTAACTTTGTTTTATTTCCGCACTAGTATATTATAATTCCTTATAGCACGATCCGCACCACCACTTTCATTTGGTATCAGAGCCTGCTTTTCTAGAGATCATAACAACATCCTAGAATAAATGGCTACAAAGAGATCTAGTCAAGGAAATAAGAAGAGGAAGAGCAATAAAGAAAAATCAAAGGAGCAAGCAAATAAATGCTTCATGGCAAAAGATAATGAGGTAGTGATCTAACTTTTGATGATATGATAGAAATAAATTCAGAAATTCTAGACACTTTAAAAAGTCTCAAAAGAAAATATAAGGAAGCTCTGGAAAATCAGAAGAAAGCAGAATTCGAAAGAGATATGCTTAAAGATGAGAAAAGAATATTAGAAGTAGAACTTGAGAAAATTCAAGTATCAGACAATTCTCAACTTGCTCTATTAAGTCAAGAAACAGAAGCACAAAAAGAAAAGAATAATGCTCTAGCTTTTGAAAATCATGAGTTAAAAACAAAAATTAAAATTGTTGAGTTAGATAACACTAGTCTCAAAACTAAGCTTGATGACATTACTAAAAATATTTCCAATTTTAATAAAGGAAGAGAAAATTTATCCAGGATTATTGAAAATTCTCAACCTGCTTCAAATAAGAAGGGATTAGGTTATGTTAAGAATTCAAAAGCTCACAATGATAAAAGCGGTTTAGGCTATAAACAAGCTAAAAGTAAAAATAGTACTAGATATGCATTCATGTATACTAACTTTAGTGCTAGTACTAGTAATAAAGATAGTTTTAAAACCAGTTATAGTCATAATAGTACTTTGTTTAGAAATGATAGAAATTATTCTTCAAGTACTAAGCTAATGACTAATAGTATTAAGATATGGATTCCAGCTAATATGATTGATCATGATAAACAACTTTATATTAGAAACTATTATAAGAATGTAATTTGTAATGAAAATTATATTTATAAAGGTTCAACCACAACCAAATGGGTATGGTTTCCAAAGACCTAATCCCTTGGACCATAACATAGTGAGTGGGTACCGAATTTTTTTTTCCAGGTACTCAGAGAAACAAAAGGAAAAGGATAGATTTTGGAATTTTAAAGAATGTTCCATACGTTTAATAAAATTACGTGCTTACAATAAATACATGTTTCTTCCAGAATTCTTCACTGAAATTTATTTCTTATCATCTATAGTCTTTATTTCTTTCACAAATTCAACTATGGCTAATCCTATTCACAGTCTATCCGAAAATCTTGAAGAAACTCTTAATTCGTTCAAAAATATTCTCTCGTTTATTCTGGGAAACCAGCGTCGCTTAGAATTGAGTCAAATGCAGATGATCAAGGAACAAGAAAGGCACTTCGATGCGATACGATGGATGATCTCCTCTCTGCACAAGGATGATAACGAAGCACATCCTCCCGTCTCTCTCACCAATGATAATGATAATGGGGATGCTATTAAGGCAGACCTAATTTTTGGAGAAGAAGGATGGGTGGAAGTTCCACGTAACGTTTGATTTTTATTTGTTTGCTTTGATTGATTTGGTCTGGATTGATACTCTGTGTAGATTGATTTCTTGATATTGGTTTGAAGTTTGTTGTATAAAACACACACACACACACACACATACACACACACACACACATTGAAATATACGTAGTCTTTGATTAGTTATCATGTTCATAAGTATAATTATTTCTTAATCTATATATTCCGTTGCGTAGTTTATCAATGCAGGTAATGAAGCCCAAGAATGAGGGGGAGTGAGTTTTTTGTTGATGACAAAGGGGGAGAAATATAAAATAGGGTAGTTAGGCATACGTTAAGGGGGAGTTTGTTAGTTTTAGGGGGAGTTATTAGGATAGAAGTAATATTTTATAAACAAAGGTTGTCATCATCAAAAAGGGGGAGATTGTTAGTTCGTGAGATGATGGTTTTGATGACAACAACCTTAGAATAGATTATAAAATATAATTACTAACATTATAAGTTTAGATATATATGTATATGCAGGATTTAACCATGCAGGTACCAAGAATGAAGACTGTACAGTATAGAGATTCAAGATATCGAGATAGAAGACTCATGAGTATCAAGATTATCAAGAGTTCAAGATTTCAAGGTTAAGTATTTTTATTAGGAATTTTGTCAAAAATCATAGAAAAGCACTGGCATCTTAAAATCCAATTTATTCGTGGAATGGAATGCACTTCGAGCCTGTTAAAGGGATGGAACCCTAAGTAGGATGGACCCTATGAAAAATCTAGTGGAACACTGTTTTGTATCCGCTAAATTTTTATTCAAAATGATTTTTCAAAATTATATCCTGTTTTCAAAATGTTTTTCAAAACTTTCCTTTTAAAAGATTCAAAACCCTCTATCCTAATTTTAAATAATTTTAGCCTTAAAATTATCTTTAATTTCAAATTAAAATTACTCCTGATTTTAAATTATCTTTTAGTATAATATATTTAACTTTTAAATATTTATACTTAGATTTAAATATAAAATTATAGTTAAATTCTATATATATTATTCGCTATATTTACTTATGAATTTTAACTATAGTCAAGTATATTTATAAAGTTTAAAATAGTTTTAATATAAAATAAAAGTTATTTTCAAAGAAAATCAAAACACCAAAAAATCCTTTGGGATGTCGACATGCCCAAGTACCCCATGTCGACATGGTGTCAGTTGAGTTCAAAATTTAAATTTCAAAAGAAGTGTCTATTCGCCATAACTCTTTACGAATGGACATGGCAGTTGTTCTTCTATAAATAGGGGTTAGTTTCAACGAATTTTATATCAGATTTTTTGGTTTTTCACTCCTCTTATTCTTCCACATTTCTTCATACATATTCTTACCATTACTTTGCCGAAATCAACATTGAATTGAACTCGATTACTTCTAGTTTGATTCTCTATCACTATCTCTACAAGGTTCTTAGTGCTATTCAGTGTTATAGACTTCTTTGTAATCTATTAAGCGAGAAAAGTTGTGATTGTAGCCTTGGAAATCAATCAAGAGAGAAAAGGTGTGATTGTAGCCTTGGTAAAACAATTGGGTAAACTTGTGGCCCGAAAATCAAGTATCTCTACCCAAAGGATAGAAATTCTGGAGGGTGTACCTCGTAGCCTTGAAACCGAGGGTGTAATTGTACAATTGCTTTTGAAACGAAGTCCGTACTTGTGTTGCGGGACTGGATGTAGGGTAACTACGAACCAGTATAAAATCCGGTGTGTTCTTTCCTTTACTGCTTTTATTTTATTTCTACATCTGTGCTTGTTTCTGCAATCATATCTGTGTCTGTATATTGCATACATCGGTGTCTAAATTAACATAAACTCAAAAAGATTTAGTAATTCTTTATTAACACTATTCACCCCCCCTCTAGTGTTATCCTAGCCTTAAGATCCGCAATCCGCATTTCTCACATTTATTGATTTTCTTAAACTGATTGATACAGAGAGAGGATAATGATATTACATTGTACACTACTTGATATTTATATACAACGTTTATATGGCAATTGAGCCTGTGAGTGACAACCTGTATCCATCGTATTCCTTCTGTAAATAAGCCTGAGAATGTGATCCTTTGAGATATGAACGAATGGCTGAAATTTTCTTCATAACAGTTGTAACACTAGATGTCTATACATTTGGCATGTAATATCATTCTCCTATATATTTGTTGATATATATGTTATAAATTGTTTGAGTATATAGTTTATATAAAGTCTATTGAATGAAAAGTTATATGAGTTGTTTATTTATAAAGCTGTTCATGACATACATATATATAATGTATATAGTGTTTTTATAGTATGCTAGTACTATAAAATTTGTTCAGGATTCTCAAGTTCTACGGAAAGATTTATATTTTTTTTATGTTATAGTGTATGTATAGTTTATATGTTGTTGCTGCTGCCTTTCATTTCTATTCAACTAAGTTTATATATATACATATAATATGTTTGTTGTATTCTGGCATATTTATATATTTCCGTTTTGTTTAAAATGTTATATTATAAAAGTTGTTATATATATATATTAGTTAACATATTCCTTGTTTAACTGTATATAGTGGTGTTAGTTATATAAAGTATATTATATATTACTGTATATAAATATACTTATACATTAGTTTATGTAAGCTATGTAAGTTTGATATATGCTATATACCTGTTTGGTTTTCAAATATTGTTTAGGGGTCCGTTTAAATTTCTGATATGTGTTAAGTAATATTGATTTGAATATATATATATATATATATATGTATTTTCTTATGTGTTTGAATAAAATATTTATTTGAAATTTATGTGTGGTTTCTAATATATATAAAGTGATGGGTTATATGTATTGAAATAAAGCAAAATTATTTTGATTTTTAAATGTAATATATATATTGTGATTTTGTAGCTTACATATATAAGCTTATTTTGTATTAAATATTGATTTTGAAGTTTTATATTATTTTTAATATTTATCTTAAACTAAATATTGAAAAATTTATATATATTATAATAATAATAACGTACATATATTTTCAGTTTATATCAAAACTGATTTGACCTGTTTTATAAATTTCTATCCATCAGCTTTGTTCGTCGAATCGTGCTTATCTAGCTTTGCTTTGGAATTCGTAACTTGCTCTGTTACACAATGCTATTATCTGATTTGTTCACCTGTGACATCTGACACCATTATTTGTTATTTATATTGATGATATATGCCTCTTATGTTATTATCATATCTGTTATCACTTTGCGAGTTCCTTGTTAGTATAGAATTCACTATGGGTTGAAATGATACATACTCGAACGATCTGTAGAATAGTAGAAAATCGTTATGGGTTGAAATGATAAACCCAAGCAATTTTTATTGAATTGAATTTGGGATTGCGGGTTGAAATGACATATACATACATACATACATACATACATACATATATATATATATATATATATATATAAATTGCGATTGAAATGATAAATATCCGTATCACTTGACCATATGATAGAAAATTATATATAGACACCGTTGGTCTATAAATATAAATATTTTGAAATGATTTCCAAGGTTTAAAAAGATACATATGTGTGTGTGTGTGTGTTTATATAAATATTGATTCTAAATATTATACTTGTAAAGGTTATTTTTGTTAAATTCTTGATTTTAAATTTATATGTTTTTAAATGTTTAAAATTATGAGTTAGTTTTGAAATTATAAATTTTAGAAATTTACTTATAATTCTACTATTTTAAAATATGTATATTTAGTGTTAATATAAAATAAAATTTAATAATAAGATTTGATTTAATAAAGTTGATTTAATTAATATATAATATGTTTAAGAATTTATTTAAACTTATATTTCAATTATAAAGTTTATAATAGAAATTGGTTCGAAATTGTATTTATTGACGAATTATAATCAAACAAGTTTGATTTGAAATTTATTAACTTTGGATTTTAAAGATATGATTTTATAACTTGATTTTGATTAAAAGAATTTAAATGAATATTTCAAATTTACATAAATTGAAATGGTATATTTAATTTTATTTAAAGTTGAAATTTGAAGTTTTATTTAAATGTTATTTGAATGATTAAGTAAATATTTCAAAATAAATAATAGTAAAGTGAATTTTATATATTTATAATTGTCAAATTTAGTTTTGAAATGTTGAATATTTAAAGCTTTGAAATATATTGAAATTGAAATGGTTTATTTTTGGGGTTCAAATCTGTATTTGAAATCGATATAATTTGAAATGGTTTATTGAGAAACTTAATTGAGTCAAAATTGATGAATTGAGATGGAGTTAAATAGAATTTTGAAATTCGAGTTGATTTGAATTGATTTGTGAAAGTTGAGGAAACTATTTTATTATATAAAGTATTTTTAAATTATATTTAAAAACTATTTATATATTTTGATATAAACTATTTTAATATAAACCATTTTTAATATAAACTATTTTAAATATAAACTATTTTAAATATACTGATTATTTTAATATAAACTATTTTAACCTATAACTATTTTATATAAACTATTTTATTTTATAAACTATTTTATTATATATACTATTATTAATAGTTAAATTGTTTGAAGGAAAGTGTTATGGTTTTCCAAAGTGTTATGATTTCAAAGTGTTATGATTTCCAAAGGGTTATAATTTCAAGTGTTTTGATTTAGAAACTGTTATAACTTTGAAGTGCTATGATTTTGGAAATAATACTGTATTGATACGGTTTGAAATGGAATGATATCGTGATATGGTTTTGAAATGGAAATACTATTTTGGTTCCGAAGTATAAAATATTTTGAAATGACCGCGGTATTATAATATTGATTGTTTGTTAAAGAGATCGCGATCGAATATTGTCATACTCTCTGCCAGTACCAAAACCACTTTAACAACTGTGTACACAGTGGAGATTCCAGAATGATGTAGGATGGTGACGACGAGTCTATATGTGGTGTATACGTGGACCCGACTCCTGTGAGTTGGCATAAGGTGGCTAAAAAGAGAGCAATTGACGGGCAAAGTGAGGTAGCTCCTCCGATCGGACACATTCCTTCAATATTATATTCCGACTTTGTGATTGATTTCGTGGTGAAGCTTGATTTTTTTGATTTGGGAGTGTGTTCTGAGGTGGTAGGTAGTGGCTGCTATGCATTACCACCAGCCCGGAAGTGTAATTGGTATATCTAACTTGGCATTGCCTAGTTGTGTGGTGTCACCTACCTTATCGAGACCACTATGAGTTCGTTTTGTACCATACCTATGGAGTGCCCTCTGACGGTGCCCAGTACGGGGGAGATTACGGTGCTGTATAGACTATGAGAATATATAAAATGTGTTAAGGTGGAAAATGTAAAGCCTTAACGCTATTTTAATAGTTTACTTTACTTTAAACATTATTACAATAGAGTATAATACTACATAATATATAGTTCAACGGATCCTTAGAGGTTGGGTATCCCAAACATCCTTTAAGTTACTTGTATTTCAGTTGATATTTCACTTGAGTTGGATTTATTGATATAAGAATGTTAATCCTAACTTGAATGTTTTGTTTTTCCTTTATGCTTGGGTCAGACTGAGTGTACCAGTATTTGAGACTCATCTTTGGAGTTGGAGCTTCGCTTAGAGATCATCTATCGATTCTGCTTTCAGTTATTCAGCTGATTCCAGTAATGTATTCAGATTTTGTATTTGACTATTGTATTGAGACATCCATGTATTCGAGACCTCTGTTGTATCTTATTTGACTCTGTTATATATATGGTTTCTTTATGAACTACTATTCTTTTGTTTCTGCTGAATTATTGTTATATTACTCTATGTTTGTGATTATTTTATTTACTGTATATGTTGAGTTTTGCCAAATATAAATTAATAATCTAATATTTTAAGCAATTCAAGTCATCTGCCTATGCACTTGGAGGGTGCAACATGATAGGGGGTTCTCGCATTTGGTTTGGTAGCGAGCGGATGACACTTACTCTTACATGTCCCTACGGGGGTTGGTGCAGTCGAGAGGCTGACCGTAAAGGCAAAACACAGGTACAGCTGCATGCTATGGTGGGCGTTACCCCACTGGCAGGTGGTCCATTATAGTTGGTATCAGAGTTTTGATTACAGGCAAAACTTAACATATAAAGTAAATTCATTTACAGAACTGCTTTCGTTCGAGCTTGAATTCTTCCTCTTTGACTCGATTTCTTTTAAATTTTGGAACTTCCCCATTCTTTCTGAAATTTATCATTATCTCTCCTATTCGTGTTTCCTTGATTCTGAAGTATCCATAGCTCTACTGTATGATTTATAAAAGGATGAAACTTCTTTACAATAGGCATTGATTCATGGGAGATTTCTGTAACTCGGTTTAGATGCTGCTATCTTTTGTTATACCATAATTCTATCTCTTGCGATTGAGCATCGATTTGCCACGGAATTCTACATCAATATTATTTTTGAAGTCATGGTTGATCTGGAAAAGGTCGTCCATGATTTATATAACTCTATCCATCTTCCTTATTTGAAATTCAATCATCTTATCTCCCTATCGAGTCTATCTTTTAGTTAGAATTTTATTTGATTAGGACCCCTTGAATTTGAATCTCTATCCTTGTTTTGAAAACCGTTCTGGAATCATCGTGAGAGGGAGTGTATTTGTAAATTAATACTACAAATATTTTATATTGTGTATTTGAATGGTCAAGATTGATTTGGGGTTTCGATCGATCCGTCTGATCAACGCTATCGATAAGAATTCCAAAACACTTAAACAGAGCAAACTGACACAAATTTGTTTTCAAAATTAATAAATTCTGCATGATTATATCATATAAATAAGAATTTTCTAAAATTTAACAGTAAAAGAATTTATAAACATGGTTTATAAATAAATTTGAAAAATGAAATGAAATTAAAATTAAGAATTTGAGAATTTAATTTCCGATGATTTCAAATTTTGTTTTAAAATTTTTAAAAGTATATTATGTAAAATATTTTCGAATATAAATTATTTCCAAAGAATTTTAAAAGGTTTAAATCTGTGCTCTCCTCTTTTATCGTTGGAAAATAATTTCGGCGATGGCGGCTGCATCATCGACATTCATTTTCGAGTTTCAGAGTGGGGAGACCATTATGTAGCTTTGCTACACTTTTGTTTTGGAAAATAAATTTGATTTGAATTTCTAAAGTATGACTTGATTTATAATATATATTGTATATGATTATAAATTTGATTTGATATATATAGTATATATACATATTTATCTCTAAATTGTTTGAAGTCAATCGAAAAAAGTAATTCTTAAATTTTATGTTAAAGGCGATCTCAATTATAAAATGAAGCAAAATTTTGACTAAATATTTAAATTTGAAATAATTGATTTGGGAAAATTTTACTAGTATAATACTGAATTGCATTTCAATATAACTTACCCTAATTATTCTGAAGTTGAATATGTAATTGGATAATACACAAAATAATATAATTTTATAAATAAAATTTGAGTGGTTATAATAAATGCTATACACTTAAATTTTAATTATAAAAATGTTAATAGAGATAAATAGAATAATAAGTTAATTGAATAATAAAATAAATTTTGTTTTGAAAGTTAATAAATTAAAATAAAATCAACTTAATGAAATACCTTGAGTTTAAAATAAATTATTGAATATTAATTAATGTAAATTGAAATTTATATGGTTTTAAATTAATTGTCCTATTTTGCATTCCAAATCCAATTTTCTTCCTGGTTGTTTCTATTCTCCTACGTCGTTCCTTTTCGGGGACGAAAAGTTTTGAGCGGGGGAGAATGTAACGACCCTTAAATTTTAGTGGTTTTATTTATTTAATTAATTGAAAATTTATGAAATTATAATAATAATATTTTGAAGTAAAAAATTTAAAATTTGGAATACGTCTACTTTAACATAGCAAATTGTAAATTTTCATCTAATAATATGGAAGTTTATTTTCTTGTCTAATTTTATTTCAATTCACATCAGTTAAAAATTGATGAAAATAAAATGTTTTCCAACCCTGAGTATTTTCATATAATAAATTTTTAAATCATCTTCTGAGTGAGACGTCATATTTCATCTGTTCAAATTTTGACTACTCTTGCTCCGTATATCTTATTTTTGACAAATTAGCAGCATTTTAGGTACTGATATCGACTTTTGATAGGATGCTCGTACCACTAATATCTGTATACCGCTTTGTTCATCTCGTCGTGCTGATCTCAACAGTGTATTCATTTGTGTATTTTAAAATCCGGTACGCGATGAAATTTGTGGAATGGTCAATCACATCGACGCCCGTTTTGAATCCTTTCATTTCTGAGTCCTTTCATTTCCTTTGCCTATTCATTTCCCCATCGTGCAAAGCTGTCAGCCATCCGCTTTATTTGTATCCAGAAATCAATGTGACTCTTGCAATCCCCTATATTTAATATACTAAATGTTGGTTCGTTTCTCAACTCTTCACTTCATCTCCTTTCTTTCAAATTTGAGTGCATTCTGTGAATCCTATAATACACGTATATTTTTTTGACCTGTTGCTTAAACAATTGAGATCCCTTCCCCTTTATGCTATCAACCTACCGTGAATAACCATCCCTCTCCCATCTCGAGCTCGCCACCTCATCTTGACCGAACGCCAAACCCATCATGCCTTGGCTCCACCTTTCCTTCCCATGCGCCTCTGCACTCCACACCACCACCACCTTCCACTCAGCAACCCGAGCCTCTATGCGCGTTCCTCCTTTCCTCCGCATGGTGAGCCCATCCATTAGCTACCATGACCGAAGCCTGTGATCTTTGCCCTTTACTCTTCTTCTCTTTCCTCTCCGCCATGGCCTCGACAGCCGCCAGCGAACCCATGGCCAAGCCACCCTTCTTCCTCCTTGCAGCTTTGCCTCACCCAAACTCCCGCTGTCCGCGTTTTCCAATCTCACCAATCATGCCTGGTTTGTATGTAAGAAAATGTATATTTTGATCTATATTTCTATTTTGTGTATATGGGTGTGATTAGAGTAGTTATAAATAATATGTTTAGATTTCAGTATATGTTACAGTAAGGATATATGTATGTATGTATGTATGTATGTATATATATATATATATATATATATATATATATATATATATATATATATATATATATATATTACAAGTTTGGTATATATTGATATGTTAAAACTTTAGTTAAAATTATGTCATATATTTTAAGTCTTATTTATATATACATATATGGTGTGTGTGTGTGTGTATACGGTTTTTGAAAATTTTCATTTATGTATATGACAGTCTTTGTTTTTTATATCAAATGTTAATTATGTAGATATTTGGGTAAGTTTTAAAGTTGCAATTGTTGTTTATTTATACGTGTATATATATTGGTTTTAAAAGTATATACAAATACAAATATATGCGTGTACATATTCTTCGATTTGTATTGATTTATATATGCATATTAGTATCATATGTATTTCGGTAATATATTTGTTGATATATATGTTATAAGTTGTTTGAGTATATAGTTTATATAAAGTCTGTTGAATGAAAAGTTATATGAGTTGTTTATTTATAAAGCTGCTCATGACATACATATACATGGTGTATATAGTGTTTATATAGTATGCTAGTATTATATAATATGTTCAGGATTCTCAAATTCTACGGAAAGGTTTTTTTTTTCTATGTTATAGTGTATGTATAGTTTATATGTTGTTGCTGCATTTCTATTCAACTAAGTTTATATATATGTATAATATATGTTTGTTGTATTTTGGTATATTTATATATTTCTATTTTGTTTAAAATGTTATATATAAAAGTTGTTATATATATTATTTAATATATGCCTTGTTTTACTGTATATAGTAGTGCTAGTTATATAAAGTATATTATATATTAGTGTATATAAATATACTTATACATTAGTTTATGTAAGCTATGTAAGTTAGATATATTCTATATATCTTTTGGTTTTCAAATATTGTATGGGGGTCTGTTTAAATTTCTGATATGTGTTAAGTGATACTAATTTGAAAAAATATATATGTATTTTCTTATGTGTTTGAATGAAATATTTATTTGAAATTTATATGTGGTTTCTAATATATATAAAGTGATGGGTTATATGTATTGTAATAAAGAAAATTTATTTTGATTTTTAAATGTAATATGTATACATATATATATATATATTGTGTTTTGTAGCTTACATATATATGCTTATTTTGTATTAAATATTGATTTTGACATTTTGTATTATTTTTAATATTTATCTTAAACTAAATATTGAAAAATTTATATATATTATTATAATAATATTGTACATATATTTTTAGTTTATATCAAAACTGATTTGATTTGTTTTATAAATTTCTATCCATCAGCTTTGTTCATTGAATCGTGCCCATCTAGCTTTGCTTTGGAATTTGTAGCTTGCTCTGTTACACAAATCTATCTAGCCTCGGAAGGTGAGCAATCAGTCACGATGAACGTTATTATATTTATTAAATTTGACTTCAATTGAAACGACAATTGAAATATGTTGTTGTTAGTTATTCGCATTGCCATATATATGATGTTATCTGTATCTGTTCACCTGTGACATCTGACACCATTATCTATTATTTATATTGATGATATATGCCTGTTATATTATTATCATATCTGTTATCACTCTACAAATTCCCTGTTAGTATAGAATTCACTATAGGTTGAAATGATACATAACCGAACGTTTTGCAGAATATGAGAAAATCATTATGGGTTGAAATGATCAAACCAAGCGATTTTCATTGAATTGAATTTGGGATTATGGGTTGAAATGACATATACCCGTATATATATATTTAAATTGCGGATTGAAATGATAAATATCTGTATCATGTGACCATAGGATAGAAAATTATATACAGACACCATTAGTCTATATATATAAATATTTTGAAATGATTTCCAAGGTTTAAAAAGATATATATATATATATATATATATATATGTTTATATAAATATTGATTTTAAATATTATAGTTATAAAGGTTATTTTAGTTAAATTCCTGATTTTAAATTTATATGTTTTGAAAATTTTAAAATTATAAGTTAGTTTTGAAATTACAAATTTTAGAAATTTACTTATAATTCTACTATTTTAAAATATGTATAAATTTTTTTTAATAAAAAATAAAATTTAATAATAAGATTTGATTTAATAAAGTTAATTTTATTAATATATAATATGTTTAAGTATTTATCTGAATTTATATTTCAAATAAAGAGTTTATAATAGAAATTGGTTGAAAATTGTATTTATTTAAGAATTATAATCAAATATGTTTGATTTGAAATTTATTAACTTTGGATTTTAAAGATATGATTTTATAACTTGATTTTGATTAAAAGTAATTTAAATGAATATTTCAAATTTACATAAATTGAAATGGTATATTTAGTTTCACTTAAATTCGAAATTTGAAGCTTTTATTAAAATATTATTTGAATGATTAAGTAAATATTTAAAAAATAAACAATAGTAAAGTGAATTTTAAATATATAAAATTGTCAAATTTAGTTTTGAAATGTTGAATATTTAAAGCTTTGAAATATATTGAAATTGAAATGGTTTATTTTTGGGGTTCAAATCTGTGTTTGAAATCGATATAGTTTGAAATGGTTTATTGAGAAACTGAATTGAGTTGAAATTGATAAATTGAGATGGAATTAAATTGAATTTTGAAATTCGAGTTGATTTGAATCGATTTATGAAAGTTGAGGAAACTATTTTATTATATAAAGTATTTTTAAATTATATTTAAAAACTATTTATATATTTTGATATAAACTATTTTAATATAAATCATTTTTAATATAAACTATTTTTAATATAAACTATTTTAAATATACTAATTATTTTAATATAAACTATTTAACTTATAACTATTTTATATAAACTATTTTATTTTATAAACTATTTTATTATATATACTATTATTAATATCTAAACTATTTAAAGGAAAGTGTTATGGTTTTCCAAAGAGTTATGTTTTCAAAGTGTTATGATTTTCAAAGGGTTATAATTTCAAGTGTTTTGATTTAGAAAGTGTTTTGAAATGGCAATAATAATTTGGTTTTGAACTATAAACTATTTTGAAATGACCGCGGTGTTATAACAACGATTGTTATTAAAGAGACCGAGATCGGATATTGTCATACTCTCTGCCAATACCGAAAACTACTTTAACAACTGTGTACGCGGTGGAGATTCCAGAATGAAGTTGGCATAAGGTGGATAAAACATAAGAAATTGACGGGCCAAGTGAGGTAGCTCCTCCAATCGGACACATTCATTCGATACCATATTCTGACTTTGTGATTGATTTGGTGGCCACTCTTGATTTTTTTTTATTTAGGAGTGTGTTCCGAGATGGACGGTAGTGACTGCTATGCGTTACCACCATCCTGGTAGTGTAACTAGTATATCTGCCTTAGCATTGGCTAGTTATGCCGTGTCACCTACCCTATCGAGACCACTGCGAGTTTTTTTGTACCATACCTATGGAGTGCCCTCTGACGACCCCCAGTATGGGGGAGATTACAGTATTGTATAACTATGGGAATATATAAAATGTGTTAAAGTGGAAAATGTAAATCCTTAACGCTCTTTTAATAGTATACTTTAGTTTAAACATTATTATAATAGCGTATATTACTATGTAGTAGATAGTTTAACGGATCCTTAGAGGATGGATATCCCAAACATCCTTTAAGTTACTTGTATTTCAGTTGATATTTTACTTGAGTTGGATTTATCGGTATATGAATGTTAATCCTAACTCGAGTGTTTTGTGTTTTGCTTTACGCTTGGCTCAGACTGAGTGTACCAGTATCTGAGACTCATCTTTGGAGTTGGAGCTTCGCTTTGAGATCCATCTATCGATTCTGCTTTCAGTTGTTCAGTTGATTCCAGTGATGTATTCATATTTTGTATTTGACTATTGTATTGAGAAATCTATGTATTCGAGACCTCTGTTGTATCTTATTTAACTCTATTATATATATGGTAGCTTCATGAACTACTATTCTTTTGTTTTCGCTGCATTATTGTTATATTGCTCTGTATCTACGATTCTGTGTTTATTTTATTTACTGTGTATGTTGAGACTTGCCAAATATAAAATAACAATCTGATATTTTGAGCAATTCAAGTTCGACATATGCGGATGCGAATGGTTGAAAATACCCGGATGTTACATACGTATGTATGGTTAGTTAATTTTGAAAAGCTATATCTCGTTCATACGAAACCGGTTTAACCCATGGACTTTTGCGTTGGATTCGTATGAACGAATGCAACGTGATAGTATAATTATTGATAGGTTTGGACAAGTATAAATTTATGACATTTTTGGACGTGGGTCTAGCTATCTGGTTGGGCTCGACCCATTAGTCTTGTTTGTTAGTTAATTTTGAAATGCTATATCTCGTTCACACGAAATCCATTTAACCCATGGACTTTTGCATTGGGTTCATATTAACGAACGCAACATGATAGTATAACCTATTGGTAGATTTGGACAAGTATAAATTTATGACAAATTTAAAAGGGTAGATTTAGATCAGGTTATTTTTAATATTAACGTCATTTTTTGTGTATATACGTTAATTACTGATGTTTATTTGGCCAAATAAATTACCGTTGAGTTAAAATGGGTCGAATATGATAACTGGACATTGGTTTAGCGGAATAAAACACTGTTCCGCTAATTAAATTAATTTGGTAAATAAATTAGCAAAATAATGCCCCATTCTGCTATCCTACAGGTTTAAACCTTTGTTAGCGGATAAATCACTGCTCCGCTAATTAAATTAACTATCGTTCTATTATTATTAACTGGATAAGTTAATGTAGACATTTATTTAATAGAAATAAATTACGCTCTGCTATTACATTAATGTGGACACTTAAATTCCAATTGGTTAATACTGGATAAGGGTTGTATTAACAATTAATTGTTAATGTGAGTTTAATTTACCTATGTGATGTTATGTAAATATTGGAATTATAACTGGGATAGTATATGAAATTAATGGTGACTTGATTAACTACCATTGAAGTTACTAAGCCTCTTTCCAAATTTGGAAATTGATTTTTGAATCAAGGTCATTTTAAGGATGATTATTAATTAGTAATGAAGTTTTAAGGATAATTAATAATTATTTGATAATGATTTAAGGTTAATTATTTACTGATTCTTGAAAGTTATTTGAAAGTATTTAATTATTGTTTTCAAAGTTATTTAATTTTTAAAAAAAATGTTTAAAAGTATATTTAATTATAAATTAAAGTTATCTTATAATGATTTGATTTAAAGTTAATTATTATTTAAGAATTTATTTGTATTAAAATATTATTATTTCAAAGATAATTTGTTTAAATATTAATATTGTTTTAAAAATAATTTATTACATAGTAAACTGTTATAAAAGATTATGTCCTAAATTAAACTTGGAAATTATTATAGAAAATTTATAAGCATTATTTTGAGACAATTATTCAAATAAAAGTTCTCGGGAAATAACGGTATAATTTAATAGCATAATTTGAGTGGCAGAGATTGCCTACAGTTGGGGATGCTTTTGCTGGGATAGCGACGTAACCATTGTGGAAACTGCGATCTATGATTGGTTTCATGGTGGAAATCGGGAAGCAGAGATTGCTTAAGGTAAGTTTGGATTTCTCTGGGATGGAGGCGTAATCTTTGAGCTCCTATCCATGGTCGATACCGAATGGTGCTTTCCATATTTATTTTAAAAGGTTTTCAAGTATTTTTAAAAGATATTATTTGTTACTATACTTATTACGGTGACATAAGTATATGTCTGTTTAATAAAGAGATTAAACTTATTGAAATTAAATTAAATAAGTCTTGGTGATTTCAGTGGAAATAAAATCTTTGTTTGAATGTTTGTTTATTTGATAGTTAAATAACCGACTATCAAATATTGGCTAAAATATATGATCCTTCTTAATTTTGGTGGTACAGAATCATTCCCTACTTAACATCGAAGGATTTTAACTCTGGAAATATCTAGGGGAAATGCGAGAATTATATGGTATGGTTACCATCAGGTTATTATACTGTAGGTATAAAATTGTGGATCTTCTAGGGAAAATGATATGGAGATCTGTCCACTTAAATGGTTAAGTGGTGATCTCTGATCTTATGTATTGTCTGATTATTTCCTAAAGAATCCATCTTGAGTATTTCGAAAATCGACGGATTGTTTTTGGAGCACCTAGGAAATGGAGAGTGTACTCGTAAGAGATGACTCGAAACCCATGACCTACTTTGAAACCATATAAGGTTAAATGAAGGAGATACATTATTTTTTGGGATGTTGAAATCCATATGTGGTTCCATGACTCGTTGGAGAATGAGAGTCTTTGTGAGATTCTAAAATCTATTGAAGTGTGTAATTCAGGTGTGATTCCGTGACCTATTAAGATGTGAGGGTCCACGTGGGATTCTATAATTCATTTGACGACGGTGCATGAGTTGGAATGCCAGACATGGCCTCATTAGCTAAGATGACTAAAACCAGAGATAGGATGCATAACAAAGTGGCCTAGCTAACCCATGAGGGTGTAGTCGTCTCTCTTCTAGCAAGTCCCTATCGTTTATTCTATGCATGCTAGGAGCGATGCACTCGTCCTTGGTGGCTAGTTATGTATTTCCCATGCACCTTGGCTAGTTAGGTATTGACCATCGGAAGGATAACTCCGATCCTTGTGAAAGAGGACCGTTCTCGAAGTACCGAGGGCACCTCCATGGAAATCCTACACAATTAGCGAACGAGCTTTATCGGATTTTGATTTTATGACTAGTATCGTTGTGATGTACACATCACATACATTATGGCTACTTGTTATTATTACTTTGGTGATTAGACACTATTGTAATATCGGATGATTTTCTATAAAGGATTTGTGGTTATCGTATGTAACAACCCAGGAATTTCTCACCAATTTGTAATCATCGTCATTTCGATTTAATGGTGATAGTTATTGCTGTTGGAATTTTAAAATCGGGTTGAAATTCTTTTATAAAAGTTATCAAAGGGTTTATCGGGCTTTAATATAAACTTGGCCCATATTTCTTTTGTTTGATGCTATGAAGTTTTCGAGTTATAACCGTTCCCCTCTTCATTAATCAAACCCGCCCCCGTTATTATTTTAAAACCCTAATTAAATCGATTGAGAAAAAAAATAATGGCGGCATCTCATTCTTCCCCCTTTCGAGATTAGGGCTTCGTCAATTATGGCTGCTCGTCTTCGCGCTCGTTCGTCTTCAGGAGGTAGGGCCCGTTCAGTTCGAAGGCGACGACTTCATTGGCTCCTGCGTTCGTCTTCAATTTCGCGGCTTCGTCACCTCGTTCGAGTTCAACTTCGTCACTTCGAACGGCGATTTCAGGGCTTCGGCCACTTCGACAAAGCAAAGGTGAGTACTTTATAGTACTCACATCTAATTAGACTCAGTTCAACTTCGTTTGCTTTTCTGTTTTCGTGGTCTTCAGCTTTGATTTGATATTTGTTCGTTGTTGATACTTTTATGCCTTGAGTTCGTTTTGGGGCTGTTGATATTTGATATGGTTTGACTGGTTCGACTCTTTGTTCGAAATGATTTCAACTAGCGTGAGCATTTTTCGGCTTTGTTCGACCCATGTCTTCTGTTTGATGTGGTTGTTGGTCTGTAGCTCCATGTTATGATGTTCACCTCTCTTGTGTCATTGGTATTCATGACAATTGCATTGCATATGTCTTAACTATGCACTGTCTATTGTCCATTCAAGTCTGCATAATATTGTAGTTGCATAACCTGATCGTTCAAGTTGTAGTTTGCACTGTCCAATTTGTAGTTTGAGCATTGAGCATATTGTAGCCTTAGTCATTGCATTTGAGGTCAGTAGCATTCATGCATCATTGTTATCTAGGTTTGCATCTGACATTTCATTTCTTGACCTGTTGCACTTGTGTACTTCTGTATTTGACATTGTCGAACTCAGTGGTGTAACTGGATTTGTGATCTGGTTCATGTATGGCCTCCATTGCATATATAATCTCGAGCCTTGTAGCATGGCTTGCATCACTGATTCATTTGAAGTCGTAACCTAGGACATTGGTCCCATGTCCGCTCTTTTGAGTTGCAATTCATGTCTTTAGTTCACTGTCTTGACTCATGTTTATTTTATACTTTGACTGCTGAAGCAGTTGCATTGATATTGAGACCTGTATTTCGATGTTTTGGTTCGAGGCTACACTTGTGTAGTTCCCTGGTCTTCCATCTGCTGATGTTGTCTTCTTACTAATTGCATTGACTTTGATTGTTGATAATAAATGTTATTGGCATGACTGCCACTCCCTGTTGTTGCAGTTTCCTTTTGATTCACTGTAATTTGGTTTTGGGAGACTGTTTGATATTTTTTTTCACTTGTATTCCATCGGTTGTTACTGCATTTTTCATTGTGGCATCCATCCTCTTCCACTCTGATTAAGTTGTAGTGTTCAATTATGGTTATTTAGAACCATTTCATTGTTGGGAACTGTAACCTTGAATTGATGTCTTGGCCTCATTTCATTGGGTCACCATTGCATACATGTTTATGCACTTTCTTCCTTTAGCTTGTGTTAGCTGCAGCTTCAACTTTGCTTTGAATTGCAGTCAACATTTGTTTTGTTCTACACTTGTAGTATTGTTGCAGTGAGCTTTGTGCTTGTTGCTGGGTTACCTTATCTTGGGCACACATGTTTGTTTCACTGCATTCATGTCTTTTATGTTGCATATGCTCTGTGGCACTCTTGAACTTGTTTATGCTAGTTGCCACTGTTTCATATATGACATAGTCGCATTTGAGTTGTTACTGTTGCCTTGAACTGCTGCAACTGCATCTTTTGCTGTGTCACTTACTTAGTGCATTCGTTTGCGCTGTGCATTCATGTGTTTGCTCTGTTCAGTATTCTACAAGTATATTTCATATACTGGTTGCCATCGACTTAAAAACCTATTGCATTCCTCTTATTCATTTTATGTTGGAACCATTTCCTTGTGACCTTGTTATTGCTGCAATTCAATTGCAGTCTGCCCCTTTTTGAAGTGTGTTATGGTGCCATTTCATTGGTGCTCTCACCTTCATTTGGCTGTGTCTTCATGTTGTACACTGCCTTGTGCACTTGCTCATTTGAGTATACTTCTTCTCGTGCACCCCTCTGATTCTTTTTGTCTTGTGCGGTATGTTATGTACATTCATCATGTACATCTTTTACATTCATTGGGAACATCGTCACTGTTGTGGCGCGGCAGTGCACGCAAGCGTGAACTGCAGCCACACGGTATTCATTGGGTACATCTTTACTGTTGTGGCACGGCAGTGCACGCAAGCGTGAACTGCAGCCACACGGTATTCTTTGGGTACATTATCACTGTCGTGGCAAGGCAGTGCACGCAAGCGTGAACTGCAGCCACACGGTACTGCTTTTATTATTATTTCTTCTGCTTTTGATTTTAGGATATTTTGCGTATTATTACTGCTTCTATGCACTAATAACTGAGTTTGAATTAGACTGATCCGGGTATTATTTTCTTATGAATTTAATACTCGGGTCAGACCGAGTATTCACAGGTTGTAGATTCTTAGCTTCGGGATGCTGCTTGAGCTATGAAGTTCTTTCATATCTTTTGGAGTAGTCGTCATGTATAGTAGTCGATGTAATTGTATATGAAGATATGTATTCATGTATATTATATTGAAAATGTACTTGTATGTATAACTTCCTGAGTCAACTGTTGTAGTTGCATCATATGTACCATATCAAATGTATTGTAACTGCCATCAGTTATTATATATATGAGATTTTTCTGTTCAATCTGTGTTCCGCATTTATTTAAAATCTTCTGTGTTATTGTGGATCTTGTTAGACCACTTCTCTGATAAACACTTTTAAGTGTGGTTTATTCATATCTATTTCCGCCGTTGTGATATGAATTATCTGTGACTGATTTATGTTATGCTTATTTCTATATTTGTTTCCGAGGATTATATATAGCCACCGCGTGATAGCTTTGAGTTTGCATCGGTATGTCGGATTTCCTCCTTAAATGAAATGCATGCTGTACTATCTGACATATCAATGTTCGCGCAAAGAAATTACACGGATGGTCGCTCCTCAACAGCCCTATTCTCCGTGCTAGTCGACAGCACTACACCGTAGTGTTCTTGGCTAGCGTGGTTATAGAGGTGGGGCGTCACATCGTAAGATAAACCACCCCCCGGTGTTTATTTATGGTAAGGTCTTACGAAATACCTTTTTTTGAAAAGGGTGTTAAACTTTAAGAATCAGATTGATTGTGGTTTACATGCTGGTTTAACCAGACTGACCCGGGTGTGGATTTTCCTACATGCTCGGGTTAGATCGAGTATATTTTCCAGGTTTAATTGGATATTTGGAGTTTCCTGAGAGAAGCTGGAGGCCCTGAGAGGTATTCACGTAGATGATTAAAATTCCATTGCCTATATTGTTGTGTTTGTCAACAAATATGAGGACAGGTTGTTATAACCATCCATGTTGAATAGGTTGGTATATTCTGATTGTTATTTGTATATTCATATACTATAGATTTGTTTTTGTGTAAAGGATTGTTATATATTATAATTATTCGTTCCGTTGTGAGATTCTATGTTGTTTAGTTCTTCTGTCTTGTTTCTTATTTCTTTTCCCTAACTATCCGCCTTTTCGTTCAATTTGGGCTAGACATGTGTGGTTTATTGTCAATTTTAATTGTACGAAAAAGTGGGTCGTTACAGTTTTCTTAGTTATTGTTAGGAAACAACCACTATGGGTTGAAATGATACATACCTGAATGGTCTTATAGATTAGGAACAATTGTTATGGGTTGAACTGACAAGCTCGAGCGATTTCATGGATTTTGAATTTTACTAGGGATGACGGGTTGAAATGATATATACTCGAATATTTAAATTTATTGTAGGTTGAAATGATATATATCCGTATCCCTTGACCATAGGATAGAAAATTATATATGGACACCTGTTTGGTTAAATTAAATAGTTTTAAAATTTTGAATTTGGATTTTATTAAATGTTATTGTTTTAGAGGTTATAAATTGTAAATTTATATGAATTTAATTATTTTTCTAATTCAAGCTTGAAAAGTTGAAAATTAAAATGGTTAATAAAAAATTGTTTAAGAATTTTATTGGGAATGTAAAGTTAAAATCGATGTATGACTTTAATTCAGAAATTTGAATTTATTTTGAAGATTTGGATCTTAAAATTTAACAATGAAGTTAAATTTAATTTAAGCGGTTTATAAGTAAATTGAAATTGGGCTTGAAATTGATATGAATTGAAATGGTTTTAAATAAAAACAGAATTAAATTTAAATCATTAATTTGAATTGTTGAAATTGAAGAAACGGTTTGACTTTATACTATTTTCAAAATAAATGATTTTAATATAAATTGTTTAAAATTCTATTATTTCAAAATTTAGATTATTTAGATTTTCAAAACTATTTACTATATAAACCATTTCCAATAATCAATCCATTTTATGTTAAACTGTTTTAACCATTTTGAAATCCTTAAACTATTTAAACTATTTTAAACTATTAAAACAATTTTTTTACCTATTAAAACTATTTTAAACAATTAAAACTAATTTAAAATATTAAAACTATTTTAAACTGTTAACACTATTTTAAACTATTCTATGACAGTCCAAACTATTTTCTAAAATTCAAACTGTGCAAGGTTGAATTGTTTATATTTAAAACCTTGATTTAAAGGCAAATATGGTTAAATGATGTTAAAACCTAGGTTGGAATTTGAAATGATATTTTCTAGTGAAATGACATATTTTGAATAATATAATGGTTTTGAAATGAGGGATATTTTGAATTTAATATGATATTTTAACATCAATTATGAATCAGTTTTGGAAATGTAAAAGAACCAACCGGTGTGAAATAAGCATTTGGTTGTTAAAGAGACCGAGATCGGATATTGTCATACCCTCTGCCATTACTAAAAACCACTTTAACAACTGCACGTGGTGGAGAATCCAGAATGAAGTAGGATGGTTTGGCGAATGGTACTATATGAGGTATGAACGCAGCCCTGACCCCCTCGGGTCAGCATGATGTGACTAAAACAGGAGCTATACCTGGGCCAAGTGAGGTCGCTTCTCCAATCGGACATGCTTCTTCGGTACCATATCTGTTACTTTGTGATTGATTTTGTGGCCAACTTCGATTTGACTATAGGAGTGTTCCGAGGCGGGCTGTAGTAGCTGCTATGCGTTACTACTAGCTTGATTCAGCAAAATGGTAGTATCTTACCCTAGGCGTTGCCTCGTGTGCCTTGTCATATGCCTTATCGAGCCCCTACGAGTTTGTTTGGTATCGTACCTATGGAGTGCTCCCTGAATTTCCACCGGTTTGATGGAGCTTACAATATATGTATAGACTACGGTATTTATATAAAAATGTGTGAAGGGGGATGTGAGTAACGCCTTAACACTATTTTAATACTTTACTTTACTGTAGACATATTATAATAGCGTATTATATTACATATATAGATAGTTTAACAGATCCTTAGAAGATGGAATCCCAAACATCTTTTTAAGCTATTGCATGCACGTTTGACACTGGATAGGAGATGTGAGATCCCGTAAACATCTCTGAAGCCATTACACTCGTATTTACTTATTTTGATTTAATTTACATAAGACCTTTTAGTTCTCACTCGAGTGTTTTGTCTTTTCATTACGCTCAGGTCAGCCTGAGCATTTCAGTGTTAAAGAACTTATTTCTAGAGGATGAAGATGAATTTGTATATTATTACTATTTATTATAATTATTCCACTGCATCATGTTATTTCACTGCATTATTTATTTATTCATGTTGTATGTATAACTCTGATTGTATTGTAAAAGTGCAAATGTTATTTGTAAAACAGCTTCATGAACTTATATTGATTATTATATTTTCTCATTTCGCTATGAGATTCTGTGTTTTGATTTTCCTTCTTTTCTCTTATTTTCTTCTTTACCCCATTACTAATCCTCCCTTTTGAATGGTTTGAGTTGACATGTGTGGTTTATTGTCGATTTAAACAGTCCAAAAAGGTGGGCCGTTACACCAACATTTCACTTATGCATATTTCACCCTTTTTCAAACCTTATGAAATGCTTGTGGAAAAGGAACAAAGGTTGGCTATGAGCAAGAAATAAGAGAAGAGGAGGAGGAGGAAGAGGAAGAGGAAGGAGAGGAAATGGAAGTTGAGGAGGAAGAACAAGAAGAGGACGAGGATACTTCTTCGGAAAGTATCAATATGCCACCTAATCCATCCAACAAGGATCTTATCAAAAATCAAGAGAATATCATCCACAATGAAAGAAAGCTTAAGAAATCATTTTCAAAGAGATTTACCACAATTTCCAATAAAATGGTTAAATTCTTTGGAAAGATCATTTATAAGCTTGGCGGTTCTTCAGCTTCATCCATATCTTTCTAGTTTTTTGTTTAAGATATCATTGTATTTGGATTTTCTAGTTTTAGCTACATTTAATCTCATGTGTCTTTCTTTTATTTCTTGTAAATATCTTTATTATTAGTGAAAATTCTATTTCTTGCTGTTATACATTGTTTATCATCTTTAGAACATACAAGTATAAATATATAAGCTAAATGCATTAGAATATCAAAAAAAAATTGTTCTGAAAATTTCTTTATATATGTCGACATACCTTGGGTAAGTATGTCGATATACAACGATAATTTTTCAAATTTTCTTAATTTTGAAAATTAATATACAGTAATTGTTTATACATTTCCAATGAATTTTCACTCGTTTAAATACCTATTAAAACCAGAGGATCGTTTGTTTCAAGTCTCTTCCTTTTTCCTTTTCATTCCTAAACTCTAATAAAAATCTATGGCTTTTCCTGTCCAAAAACTAACCAAAAATCTCGAAAAAACTCTTAAAATATTTAAGAGCATTCTTTCTTTCATCTTAAGAAACTAAAGGCACATAGAATTGAGCAAAATACAGATAATCACGGAGCAAGAAAGGCATTTTGACACGATTCGGTGGATGATTTCTTCCTTGTACATAAAAGAACCAAACACCAACCCACAGTGTATCATCAACAAAAGCGATGAAGATATGGATGCTATCAAAGCGGATCCAATCTTTGACACTAATGGATGGGTTGAAGTTCCTTGAAATGTCCAGTTTAAATAGGTTTGATTGTATATAAATAATAAGACTTGGTTTTGATTTGATTGGTTTGATTTGTGTGGATTTGTTTGAATGGCGTGTGATATTAACTTTGTTGGATTAGACGAATATTTGGAATGATTATGATTATTTCATGATTATCTAATTTTACATATCACTTATCGTTTTATACTATCATTATTTTATCATTGTATACAATTCTTATATACATATCTCAATTTGTGTTTTATTTAGGGAGTTAGAGCAAGAATTAGAGTAAGAGTTAGTGTTAGAGTTATAGTTTTAGGTGGTTATTTTTGTTGATAACAAAGAGGAGAAATATATAAAATCATATATAATATTTAGGCATAGATTAAGGGGGAATTTTGTATTATATTTTATATATGGAGTTTTTCATCATCAAAATGAGGGAGATTATTAGTACCTTAGGTTTTGATTTGATGATAAAAACTATATGACATTATATAAAATATAGATACTAATGTTTTATAAGGATTTATATAGTATGCAGTGCAAGATATTAGACATGATTGATTAAGAAGACTGTACTGCATCAAGCGTAAATTCAAGATGCTAATATAGAGTTTCATTGGTTGGAAAATGAAGATTCATGAATACCTAAGTGTAATATATTCTAGATAAGTTATAGAGTAATAGAATTTGTGCTAAGACCTTGATAGCACTTTCCTAATCTCTCTCTCCTTCTCTAATTTTGTTTTAAATTATTTTTGAAATACCCTATTTTTAAAATAACCTTTTCAAAATATTTCTCAAGATAATTTTCAATCTCTTATACTTATAAAGATATAATTTTTAGTGTTTTTAATTTTATATGTATTGAAATTTTGGTATACTTTAGTAAATTATAATTATATTGATTATAGATATATACTATTTACATTATATTAAATTTTTCAAAAATATTGTATAAAGTTTTATTATGATTAAAATTTGTATAAACTATATTTAAATCATTCTTCAAAGTTAAATTATACAAATAAATGGATTTTCAAAATAATATTTTTAAAGTGTTTTGCAATTTTGTGAAGAGTATTGCCGACATACTCTACCTATGTATGTCGACATAGTGGCTGTAATTCTCAAAATTTAAGTGGAAGTGCCTCTTCATTATATCTCTTCATAAATGGACATGATAGTTTTTACCTATGTATACTAGACTTCCAAATGAATTTTTAACATCTACTTTCTTATTCATCTCTTCTCCTATACTCTCTCATTTTGTAAATCAAAGTATACACAAATTCTGCCAAAATTCAACCAGAGTCAAATTTAATCATCACTTGTTTTGATTCTCCTTCATCTACTCTTTGATTTCTCTTATCTCTCTCACTTAAACCAAGATCAAAATTCTATATAAGAGCTATAGGATAAATTTTAATCGAGATCGAAGGTAAAAGTCTGTAAAACTCTATCAAATCAAACTACTATACTTGTGGGTGCAATTGTAGCCCGTAGAATCAACAGGTTATGCTTAGTAACTTGTAAATTTAGTGTGTGCGTTTGTAGCCCAAAAATCAAGTGACTTTACCCAAAGGTCGAGATTTTGGAGGGTGTTCTCGTAGCCTTAAAGTCGAGATTATGTTTGAATGACCTAGTTGAAAAGAAATCCATACAAGGAATTGTGCGGGACTAGATGCAGGATAACTCCAAACCAGTGTAAAATCTGAGTTTGTACTTTCCATTTTACTTTTACTACATTTACTTTTATTTGCATTTTGATTCCGTGATTGTTAATTGTATCTTTCTAAGTAAAATCTTAAAGAATTTGAAAAATATTCACATAATTCAATAAACATTATTCACCACCCCCTCTAGTATTAATTTAGCCTTAAGATCCATATTCCGCTAGCTCACATTTCTTACCAATTTATCCTACCCGGAGATCTCAAACCCTATGAAGCTATGAAGCCTCCTATACTTCTTAAGTTAAATGGTCAAGTTCGATTAGTCGACTAATTGACCATCTTGTTCAAAAAATGATTGCTTGTGGAAATCAAATTTCATATACCTAACACATTTTTGACCATCTCAACTTACTAGCCCTCCATTAAGAGTGAAGCCGGTAGATTAGATCATTATTTCTTCAAAACCCTACTTGAAAAACCTTCTTATCTCTCACAGATAAACAAGTCCACTTCGTCGGCTTTTTTTGTTAATTATAGTAAATTACTAACCATAAACAAATAAATAAAAAAACACAATCAAGCCATTTAAGCATCTCCTAAACCACTTTTTGTCAAACATTTTTTTACAATTTAAAACCTTTTTAAAAATGAAAAATATGGATGCATAATAAACTAATAATTTATTTATATATTTAAAAATTCAAAAGATACTATTTTACATGAGTTTTTAATACTTTAATAAGTAATTAACTAATTTTCTAGAAATTATCTATATATATATATATGTAATATGTACCTTAAAATACTTATAATATGGTTTAAAACATTTCTTTAAAATAATAATTAAAGGATCTATTCTATAATATTTTTTAAAATTCAAAAATAACATGTTTTAATTTATTTAAAAATAAACCTCTTACTTTAATAACCCCTGATAAATTATTATAAATATATAAAAATTCTAAAGCACTTTTATAATATTCTAATATGTATTAGCAAAGATTGCTCAAAAGATGGAAGATATTTAAGAGTAAATTATTCAAGCAAGTTAAAGTCTCAAACAAAAATGATAGTATTTATAGATGCCGTAAAAAGAGGTTTAAAGAAAAGACGGCGCTCTTAAAGTCTATAGTTGACTATTATAAAAGGCTGTGAACAGGGCCATTTTTGGTATCTTGAGTGTTTTGATTTTGTTATGCGAACGAAATTTTTAGCATCTAATGTTTTCCCAGTTACTGGTATACACATAATACTTCACAACCATATCGATAAACCCCTAAGGGTCTCTCTACAAATTTCCATAGAAATTGCCGAACATAAGGCAATTCCTGTAATGACCCCAATTTTTAGTAATATTATTTAGGATATTTAATTATTTAAATAAAATAATGTAAGATGGTTGAAGGATTAAGATTTGTGATTGAATAAGAGGTAGCCATGCCATGTTAATGTGTAAATCAAAATGAGATAGCATGAAATAAAATAGGCAAAGGAAAATATGAAGGGTTAGGAAATAGGCAGGGGCAAAATAGGAACAAGGCAAATACTTATACCATAAACCCCTTATCCATGTATCCACTCATTCATTCTCATTTACAAAAATGAGATTTATTTAGAGGCCGGTCCCCATTTTGAAGAGTAAGAGAAAAAAAGATAAAGGGGAAGCTTTATCAACATCAAATTCATTTAATCTCACACCGTTAATCACAATGCTAAGGTGAATAATTACTACATCTAATTTTCTTATGGTTTTTGGTTTTATGAACGAATCCAACTTTTTTTTTAATTTTTAAATGTTAATATATACTTATTGATGATTTATGCTTGTTTATATTGTTTTAATGATATGTTTTGATATGAAAACCGTATTAAATGGCATCCAAACGCCTTGCAATTTTAGATGTAGATCAAAAATAATATTTTTGAGATGGGTTTCAACTTCCATAATTTTCTAAATTAATGTGGATTTTATATTAAATTTCTAGTGAAGAAAATGATTATTTGGGTTTTAAATTATTTACGGCAAAATAAATAATTATTTAGATCTGAAATTAATGTGTTAGAAAACATATTCAATATGACTTTTTGGAATTTTTATAGAATTTTCCTAAGTGTTTTGATGAATATATAAAATTATTTAAGTTATGGGACTTAAATGTTTTATATATATTTATAAAAGGAGAAGAGGTATTTTGTGAAATCAAACTATTTTTATTTCTGAAATATTGGCAGCACTTTTGGAAAAGGAATTTAGCAACCAATGAAAATTTGAAAAACATAGAAGGTTTGATAAAATGTGTTTCTCTTTTAAGTTAAAACTACAATTTACATGTTTTTAGCATGTTCCGCCACTTTCGGCACCATGGGTTCCGTCCAAGATGTTTCGCCATCATAGCATTCAAAACCAATGCGCATGGTATCGATTTACTTGGTACGTAGCCTATTGGACAAAGGTGGAAGGTACTGGGTCGAAACATTGGGGTTCCAATGGGGTTGAAGCATGCCTTGGTTTTAAATGAGGTAGCGCCTGGCTTGCTTTCGAAGGGTTAGTTTTCGACTAGGTTGGCTTTCGGCCTGGTCAAATGTTTTCAAAGAAAAGGTTTCGAATGGGTTGCCCTCTTTTGTTATATCTAATGCTTTCGAAGGGGTGGAAATCCCTAGCTGCTGCTTTTCTACCTTTCAAAGTCAATGGTTTCAGAATGTATACTTTTTTTTAGACCTATGCACTTCAACAATGCTTTCGAAAGGGTGGTTTTGACATCATCACTTCTTTGCTTATGAGTGCTTTCAAATGATAGGTTTTTGACCCAAATGGTTTTAAATGATCCTTTTGCTCTATTGAAGGTGGAAGCCAAATGATTTCGAAGGAGATGGTTTAATGGTTTCGAAAGGTGTTTTTCCACATGTTTTAAATTGTACCCAAGTGCTTTCAAAAAGTTTGAGTTTATAAAGTTTTGATGCTTTTGAAATATTTTAAAGAATGGTTTCAAAGGGTTGGTTCCTCAATAGTTTCGAATGGTTCGAAAGGGTAGGTATTTCTGATTGCTTCGGAAGGGTTGAAAGGAAAGGTTTTTTCCAAGAATTTCTATAGGAAAAGTTTAAAGGTTTGGGAGAAAGATGTACAAGGTTTTAAAGCTTTCAAAAGGAAGGTTTTTAAACGGTTTCAAAAGATTTTTGAGATTGGATTCGAAAGGAAGGTATGGGCCTCTCAGCCTGGGATAAATAAAGGGTTTTACTTGGTTTCGATAGGGGTACTTTCAATGGATTCAAAAGGGGTACTTTCAAAGGTTTATATGTTTTAATCAACTAAGGTTTGAGTAAAGTATATATATAACATGGCAAGGTGATTTTGAGTAAAGCATAGAGATTAGATATTTTTCTTGTTTAAGTTTGATTTAAATGTCTTAAATCATTTTGAAAAGGTTTTCAAGGAAATTTAAGGGAAGGTTCCCTAAGTAAAATGACACAGATATTAGAGTACCAGATGGGAATGGTATAGGGTCGCGTCCTATATATTAGCTATTGGCCCTAGCAAATTTTTTCCAAAACTCTAGTGTGTAATGCTTTGTCACAGGTAAGACTAAAATTATGATTACATACAAAGAGAATATATATTTGTATACAAATAGGTTATTGGTGAGCCTACAAAACCATTAGGATCAGGTAGCTCTAAGAGATGTTCAGTTAGGGACAAAACATCTTAAAGAGAAGTATTTAACAAATAGTTAAGGACATACCGCCTAGAAGAGGAGTGTCTAACAAATGTCAGATAATTTTTTTTTATATTGTCTGGTAGGGCCCGAGTCAGCTAAAGGTTAGTAGTTGGCCAAACAAACCTATAGTGTTTGAATGAATAGTTCATTTATTACCTGATATGTATGTTTACATAATGTTGATTTACATATTTTAATCAGTTTTGGTTATAGGAAAAAGTTTGCAAAAGAAAGATATATTTTAAAAGATGCTATTGAGGGGAAAGCCATTACGTTGAGAGGCGTCGTGTCACTTAACATTAAATAACCGAGATGTACAGTATTATTTGTAAGAAATGCGGATAACAGATCTTAAGGCTAGAGTTAACAATAGAGGGGGGTGGATAGTGTTTATAAAAAATTACTAAATCTTTTTGAGTTTATGTTGATTTATGCACAGATGTTTGCAATATACAGATATAGATATAACCACAGAAACAAACACATATGCAGAAATAAAAAGCAGTAAAGGAAAGAACACACCGAATTTTATACTGGTTCAGAGTTACCCTACATCCAATCCCGCGCACAAGTACGGATTTCCTTTCAAAAGCAATTATACAATTACACACTCGATTTCAAGGCTACGAGTTACACCCTCCATAATCACAATCCTCTGGGTAGAGATACTTGTTTTTTCGGGCAACAAGTTCACCCACTTGATTTTATGGGCAACAAGCTCAACCAATTGATTTCCCAACGCTACAATCACACCTTCTCTCGCTTGATTGATTTTCAAGGCTATGATCACACCTTTTCTCGCTAAGTTGATTACAAAAAGCCTATAACTCTGAATAGCACTGAGGATCTTGTTGAGAGAGGGATAGAGAATCGAACTATGAATGATCGAGTTGGATTCAATGTTGATTTCGGCAGAGTAATGGTAAGAATATGTATTAGGAAAAGTGGAAGAAGAGAAGTGAAAATCCAGAAAATATGATGTAAAATTCGTTGAAACTAACCCCTATTTATAGAAGAACAACAGTCATGTCCATTCGTGAAGAGTTATGACAAATAGACACTTCTTTTGAAATTTAAATTTTAAACTCAGTTGACACCATGTCGACATGGGGTACTTGGGCATGTCGACATCCCAAAGGATTTTTTGGTGTTCTGATTTTGTTTGAAAATAACTTTTATTTTATATTAAAACTATTTTAAACTTTATAAATATATTTGACTATAGTTAAAATTCATAAGTAAATATAGAGAATAATATATATAATATTTAACAATAATTTTATATTTAAATCTAAGTATAAATATTTAGAAGTTAAATATATTATACTAAAAGATAGTTTAAAATCAGGAGTATTTTAACTTTGAAATTAAAGATGATTTTGAGGCTAAAATTGTTTAAAATCAGGATAGAAGTTTTTGATGCTTTTAAAAGGAAGGTTTTGAAATCATTTTGAAAACAAGACATAATCTTGAAATCATTTTGAACAAAAAGTTAGCGGATACAAAACAATGTTCCACTTGATTTTTCATAGGTTCCATCCTACTTAGGGTTCCATCCCTTTAACAGGCTCGAAGTGGATTCCATTCAATGAATAAATTGGATTTTAAGATGCCAGTGCTTTTCTATGAGTTTTAAAAATTTTTCTAACTAAAGAATAAATTACTTGAATTCTTGAACTCTTGATAATCTTGATACTCATGAGTCCTCAATCTTGATATCTTGAATCTCTATACTGTACAGTCTTAATTCTTGGTATCTGCATGGTTAGTTAAATCCTGCATATACATATATATCTAAACTTATAATGTTGGTATTTATATTTTATAATCTATTCTAAGGTTGTTGTCATAAAAAACATCATCTCATGGACTAACAATCTCCCCCTTTTTGATGATGACAACCCTTTGTTTATAAAATATTATTTTTATCCTAATAACTCTCCCTAATAACTCCCCCTTAATCTATGCCTAATTACCCTATTTTATAATTCTCCCCCTTTGTCATCAACAAAAATAAATTCTAAACTTTATAACTCCAAACTATATAACTCTCCCAAAATCTAATATTCTATGTGATTATAATGATAGTGTTATCATAAATAATCATCACTTAGATCTAATAATAAATCTAATCTTAAACTACTAACTATCTTATGTATATAATAATTGTATAGTTATATGTATTAATAGGAAGAACACATATAAGAACACAATTAATTTATTAATCATATAGTTATATGTACATTTTCGTTGTAAACGTAAAAAGGAATAAACAACAATGGTAAAGAAGGAGAAGGAACTAATGTGTGTTTTTGAACATAGGAGATCTATGAAATCGAACAGTTTGGATAGTGGTAACAGAAATTTCCACGTTGTTCGACAGGATTCCCATTCTTGTCAAAACACACTTCTCCAACACACACGACTTGGTTGTGAGAAATGCGGATTACGAATCTTAAGGCTAGGATTAACACTAAAGGGAAGGTGAATAGTGTTAATAAAGAATTACTAAATCTTTTTCGATTTATGTTAATTTAGACATTGATGTATGCAATATACAGACATAGATATGATCACAGAAACAAACACAAATGCAGAAATAAAATAAAAGCAGTGAAGGAAAGAACACACCGGATTTTATACTGGTTCGGAGTTACCTTACATCCAGTCTCGCAACACAAGTACAGATTTCCTTTCAAAAGCAATTGTACAATTACACCCTCGGTTTCAAGGCTATGAGGTACACCCTCCAGAATTTCGATTCTCTGGGTAGAGATACTTGATTTCTGAGCCACAAGTTTACCCAATTGATTTACGAAGGCTACAATCGCACCTTTTCTTTCTTGATTGATTTTCAAGGCTACAATCACACATTTTCTCGCTTAATAGATTACAAATAAGTCTATAACTCTTAATAGCACTGAGAATCTTGTAGACAGAGTGATAGAGAATCAAAGTAGAAGTAATCGAGTTCGATTCAATGTTGATTTCGGCAGAGTAATGATAAGAATATGTATTAAGAAAAGTGGAAGAAGAAGAGGAGTGAAAAGCCAGAAAATCTGATATAAAATTCGTTGAAACTAACCCCTATTTATAGAAGAACAACAGCCATGTCCATTCGTGAAGAGTTATGGCGAATAGACACTTCTTTTGAAATTTAAATTTTAAACTCAACTGACACCATGTCGACATGGGGTATATAGGCATGTCGACATCCCAAAGCATTTTATGTTTGTTTTGATTTTCTTTGAAAATAACCTTTATCTTATATTAAAACTAATTTAAACTTTATAAATATACTTGAATATAGTTAAAATTCATAAGTAAATATAGAGAATAATATATATAGAATTTAACTCTATTTTTATATTTTAAATCTAGGTATGAATATTTGAAAGTTAAATATATTATATTAAAAGATAGTTTAAAATCAGGAGTAATTTGACTTTGAAACTAAAGATAATTTTGAGGTAAAAATTATTTAAAATCAAGATAGAGGGTTTTGAATCTTTAAAAGGAAAGTTTTGAAAACATTTTGAAAATAGGATATAATTTTGAAAAATCATTTGAATATAAAGTCAGCGGATACAAAACAATGTTCCACTAGATTTTTCGTAGGTTCCATCCTACTTAGGGTTCCATCCCTTTAACAGGCTCGAAGTGGATTGCATTCCACGAATAAATTGGATTTGAAGATGCCAGTGCTTTTCTATGAGTTTTAACAAGATTCTTAATAATAAAAAATACTTAACTTTGAAACCTTGAACTCTAGATAATCTTTATACTCATGAGTCTTCTATCTTAATATCTCGAATCTCTATATTGTACAGTCTTCTTTCTTAGTACCTGCATGGTTAAATCCTGCATATATATATATATATATATATATATATCTAAACTTATAATGTTAGTATTTATATTTTATAATCTATTCTAAGGTTGTTGTCATCAAAATCGTCATTTCACGGACTAACAATCTCCCCCTTTTTGATGATGACAACCTTTGTTTATAAAATTTTACTTCTATCCTAATAACTCCCCCTAAAACTAATAACTCCCCCTTAATCTAGGCCTAACTACCCTATTTTATATTTCTCCCCCTTTGTCATCAACAAAAAACTAAATGTAAACTATATGACTTCAAACTATATAATTATATTACTCCAAACTATATAACTAATACTCTATGACATATGATTATAATGATAGTGTTATCATAAGTAATCATCACTTAAATCTAATACTAAAACATAGTCCTAAACTATCAACTATCCTAAGTAAGAATTCACAATAATATTTATAATTAAAACACATATAAGAACATGAGTTATTTATTACGTATGAAGTTGTATATACATGAACATTTAGAAAACACAAAGAAACACAAACAACAATGGAGAAGAAAGAGAAGAAACTATTGTGCGTTATAAAACATAGGAGATCTATGAATCGAACAGTTTGGATAGTGAAAACAGAAGTTTCCACGTTGTTCGACAAGATTCCCATTCTTGTCAAAACACACTTCTCCAACACACACGACTTGGTCATCATCCTTCTCGTGCGCTTCTTCCATGGGTTCTTCTTCTTCTTCTTCCTCGTTGGCCTCTTGTTCTTGATTGAGTGAAGAGTCTTCATCAATCAAGATAGGGTTGGCCTGGTTATCCATTAGGAATTTTTGCAAATTCCAAAGAATCTTGCCTTGCCTTTCCTGTTCCTTTGCCATAAGAAGTTGAGTCACTTGAATTTCGGTCATCATCTGAAGTACATCCTTCATAGATTCCTCCATTTTAGTCACACGAGCGAGAGTCGTACGTTGAAATAGACCCGACGTAGGAGAGGGGAATGAAAAGGTTGATTTTATGTTTGATTTGGAAGAGGAGGCCATTATTTTATTTATTTCAGAAGATAGATTAAAGAGAAAACAGAGAGAATGAACAAAAATTCGAAACAGAGAAGAATATATAACTAAATTTTTTGAATTTTGGTGGGAAAATTTCAAAATTTAAAAATGTTGCATGTCGATATGGGTATATGGGGATGTCGACGTGGTCCTTTTTATTTTAACTCTTTGAATTATTTTAATATTTATTATTAATTATACTTGTTATTTATATTTTATATTTCAGTTATAGGACAAATACCTAATTCTCTTCTTAAGTTAGTAAATATTGATTCATTTAAGTGTTTGGTTAAGATATCGGCAATTTGATTCTCCGAATTGATATACTCGAGAGTAACCACTTCCTTACTTATATTATCTCTGACAAAATGATGTCTGATATCAATATGTTTAGTTCGAGCATGTTGAGTAGTATTTTTGGATAAATTTATCGCACTAGTATTGTTACAATAAATTGGTGATTTTGAAAAATTTAAACGAAAATCTTTTAAGGTTTGTTGCATATATATTACTTGAGAACAAGCCAAAGCAGCAGAAATATACTCTGCTTCAGTTTTGATAAAGAAACTGTGTTTTGCATTTTACTAAGCCAAGAAATCAGAGAATGCCCCAAAAAGTGACAAGTCCCACTTGTACTTTTTCGGTCTGATTTACAACCAGCACAGTCAACATCACAGTAAGATACTAAGTCAAAAGAATCATTTTTAGGTTAGAATATATCATAATCAGATGTGTGTTTAACATATTTATGATTCGTTTTACGGCTTTTAAGTGGATCTCTTTAGGTTGGGATTGATATCTGGCACAGAGACAAAAACTATGCATGATATCTGGTCTACTGGCAGCAATATAGAGTAGTGATCCAATCATTCCTCTATATAGTTTTTGATCTATATCTTTCGAGAGATCTTCTTTACTATGGTACTCATTGGTTTCCATGGGAGTGGGTTTTCCACTCGCAGTAGTCAAACCAAATTTACTAATTAGGTCTTTAGCATATTTTTCTTGACAAATAAAGATACCACTATCTAATTATTTTATTTGTAATCCTAAAAAGAAATTTAATTCATCCATATGGCTCATCTCAAATTCTTTTGTCATTATTTCCGAAAATTCTTTATTCATTTCAAAATTAGTTGAACCAAAAATGATATCATCTACGTAAACTTGTACTAGTTGAATATCATTTTTATTTCTTTTAATAAAAAGAGTATATCTACTTTACCAATTTCAAAGTTAGATTGCAATAAATAAGATCTTTGTCTATCGTACCAGGCTCTAGGAGCTTGTTTTAGACCATATAATGCCTTTTTAAGTTTGTAAACATGATTTGGTAATTTATCATTTTCAAAAAGTGGTGGTTGTTCAACATATACTTCTTCTTTTACAAATCCATTTAAAAAGGCACTTTTAACATCCATTTGAAATAATCTGAAAATATTATGATTTGCGAAAGGAAGTAGAATCCTAATGGCTTCTAATCTTGCTACGGGAGCAAAGGTTTCATCAAAATATATTCCTTCTTCTTGACAATAACCTTGGGCGACTAATCGAGCTTTATTTCTAACTATCTCTCCTTGTTCATTTATTTTATTTTTATAAACCCATTTAGTTCCAGTTATAGTTTTATTTTCTGGTCTAGGAACAAGTTCCCAAACATCATTTCTAGTAAATTGATTTAATTCTTCTTGCATAGCCAAAATCCATGAATCATTAGTTGATGCTGCTTTTGGGTTTTTGGGTTCAATAGTTGATATAAAAGCTACATTACTCATTTGACTTAGTTGATTTCTAGTTTTAACAACAGATTGCATATCTCCCCGTATATTTTCTATAGGATGATCTTTTAAAAGTTTAGTCCTTTTATTAGGATGATTAATTTCATTATTAATTTCAATTGACTCTTGATTTTGAGTGATTAAATCCTCTTCATCATTTGTATCTTCAAATATTTTGAAATTTTCATCAAATGAAACATGCATTGTTTCTTCAATGGAATTAGTTTTTAAATTAAACACTCTGCACGCTTTACTTCTATTAGAATATCCGATAAAGATACCTTTGTCGGATTTAGGATCAAATTTATCTAAATTATCTTTTGTATTTAAAATAAAGCATTTACTTCCAAAAATTCTGAAATAAGATGCCTTAGGTTTCTTTAAATAAAAAAGTTCATAAGATGTCTTATCAATTAGAGGTCTAGTTAAAATTCTATTCAAAATATAACAGGCGGTAGCAACTGCTTCTGCCCAAAAATTCTTTCGTAAGTTACTATCTGTAAGCATAATTCTCGCACACTCTTGAATCGTCCTATTTTTACGTTCTCCTACTCCGTTTTGTTGTGGAGTTCTCGGAAATAAAAAATTATGTGTTATTCCCTTTTTATTGCAGAATTCCTCAAACTTTTCATTTTCAAATTCACCACCATGATCACTTCGAATAGTTATAATTTTTAGAGAAAATTGATTTTGAGTTCTTTTTGAGAATACCTTAAAACATTCAAAAGTATCACTTTTATGTTTCAAGAATATTGTCCATGTAAATCTAGAATAATCATCTACAATTACAAAGACATATTTACTATGATTTAGTGATAGAATTTGAGATGGACCAAATAAATCAAGATGAAGTAATTCAAGAGGTTTTGAAGTAGAAATCATATCTTTTAACTTAAAAGAACTTTTTCTAAGTTTTCCTAATTGACAAGCATCACATAAACTATCTACTTTAAAATTCATTTTAGGGAGACCTCTTACTAGATCATGTTTTGATAGTCTAGATAAGTTTGAAAGTCAAATGCCCAAATCTCTTGTGCCAAATCCAAAGGACACTTGTTTTTGCCAACAGACACAGGTTATCATTTGAAACTTTCATACCAAGAATATAAATATTCTTTTTCCTGACTCCCTCAAATATAATGGTTGAATTATTATCTTCAATGTGACATTTATCTTTTTCAAGTTTAATTTTATATCCTTTATCACATAGTTGACTTATACTTAGCAGATTATGTTTCAGATTCTTAACTAGCAAAACATTAGTAGTAGTAGGAGTTTCAGAATTACCGACTTTGCCGATGCCAATCACATATCCTTTTAAATCGTCTCCAAAGTTAACCAATCCTCCATCTTTGTATATTATATCATTCAGTATATCTGGATTGCCAGTCATGTGTCTAGAAAAACTACTATCAAGTATCCACTTGTTCTTTCTGATCTGCACAATTTGTCCGTTGTGGATTGATTCCTTAACACCCATAAAGCATGATTCCTGCACATCAAACAGTCTTGGTAGACAACTTGAATTTGAATATTGATTATATGCAGACTCAACAAACGATGATGGTTTGAATGTTTCTAAACTAGTATTAACAAATGTAGCAATTTTGAATACTTTTTCAAAAATCAGATTATGAAACTTTGAAAGCCTGGCTCCGATACCAATTGTGAGAAATGCGGATTACGAATCTTAAGGCTAGGATTAACACTAAAGGGGGGGTGAATAGTGTTAACAAAGAATTACTAAATCTTTTTCGGTTTATGTTAATTTAGACACCAATGTATGAAATATACAAACACAGATATGATCACAGAAACAAACACAGATGCAGAAATAAAATAAAATCAGTAAATGAAAGAACACACCGGATTTTATATTGGTTCGGAGTTACCCTACATCCAGTCCCACAACACAAGTATAGATTTCCTTTCAAAAGCAATTGTACAATTACACCCTCGGTTTCAAGGCTACGAGGTACACCCTCCAGAATTTCGATTCTCTTGGTAGAGATATTTGATTTTCGGGCCTCAAGTTTACCCAATTGATTTACCAAGGCTACAACCACACCTTTTCTTTCTTGATTGATTTTCAAGGCTACAATCACACCTTTTCTTGCTTAATAGTTTAAAAAGAAGTCTATAACTCTGAATAGCACTGAAAATCTTGTAGAGAGAGTGATAGAGAATCAAACTAGAAGTAATCGAGTTCGATTCAATGTTGATTTCGGCAGAGCAATGATAAGAATATGTATTAAGAAAAGTGGAAGAAGAAGAGGAGTGAAAAATTAGAAAATCTGATATAAAATTCGTTGAAACTAACCCATATTTACAGAAGAACAACTGTGAAGAGTTATGGCGAATAGACACTTCTTTTGAAATTTAAATTTTGAACTCAACTGACACTGTGTCGACATGGGGTATATGGGCATGTCGACATCCCAAAGCATTTTATGATGTTATGATTTTCTTTGAAAATAACCTTTATCTTATATTAAAACTAATTTAAACTTTATAAATATACTTGAATATAGTTAAAATTCATAAGTAAATATAGAGAATAATATATATAGAATTTAACTCCCATTTTATATTTCAAATCTAAGTATAAATATTTGAAAGTTAAATATATTATATTAAAAGATAGTTCAAAATCAGGAGTAATTTGACTTTGAAACTAAAGATAATTTTGAGGCTAAAATGATTTAAAATCAGATAGAGGGTTTTGAATCTTTTAAAAGGAAAGTTTTGAAAACATTTTGAAAATAGGACATAATTTTGAAAAAGCATTTTGAATAAAAAGTTAGCGGATACAAAACAATGTTCCACTAGATTTTTCATAGGTTCCATCCTACTTAGGGTTCCATTCCACGAATAAATTGGATTTTAAGATGCCAGTGCTTTTCTATGAGTTTTAACAAAATTCCTAATAATAAAAAATACTTAACTTTGAATCTTGAACTCTTGATAATCTTGATACTCATGAGTCTTCTATCTTGATATCTTGAATCTCTATACTGTACAGTCTTCTTTCTTAGTACCTGCATGGTTAAATCCTGCATATACATATATATATATATATATATATATATATATATATATATATATATATATATATATCTAAACTTATAATGTTAGTATTTATATTTTATAATCTATTCTAAGGTTGTTGTCATCAAAACCGTCATTTCACGGACTAACATTGGTCATCATCCTCCGCATGCACTTCATCTATGGGTTCTTCTTCTTTTCTTCTCCACTGGCCTCTTGTTCTTGATTGTGTGAAGAATCTTCATCAATCAAAATAAGGTTGGCTTGATTATCCATTATAAATTTTTGCAAATTCCTAAGAACCTTGCCTTGTCTCTCTTGTTCCTTTGCCATACGGAGTTGAATCACTTGAATTTCAGTTATCATCTGAAGTGCATCCTTCAAAGAGTCCTCTATTTTAGTCACACGAGTGAGAGTAGTACGTTGAAATGGACCAGACGTAGGAGAGGGGAACGAAAAGGTTGATTTTATGTTTGATTTGGAAGAGGTGACCATTGATTATTTGATTTCAGAGAGAAGAACAGAGAGATAACATAAAGAATGAATAAAATTTTGAAAATGTGAAGAATATATAACAAATTAATTTGAATTTTGGTGGGAAAAATTTCAAAATTTAAAAACGTTGTATGTCGACATAGGGTAGAGGAGTATGTCGACATAGTCTTTAAAATTTTGCCTATTTAATTTATTTTGAATTAATTATAATTATACTTTTGTTTACTTATATTTTATATTTCAGTTATTGAACAAATACCTAATTCTCTTCTTAATTTAGTAAATATAGATTCATTTAATGGTTTTGTTAAGATATCTGCAATTTGATTCTCAGAATTGATATAATCTAGAGTGATTACTTTCTTACTTATATTATCTCTGCGATAATGTTGTCTGATACAATATGTTTAGTTCGAGCATGTTGAGTAGTATTTTTGGATAAATTTATCACACTCGTATTATCACAATAAATTGGTGATTTTGAAAAATTTAAACCATAATCCTTTAAAGTTTTGTTGCATATATATTATTTGAGAACAAGCCAAAGCAGCAGAAATATACTCTGCTTCAGTTGTTGATAAAGAAACTATGTTTTGCTTTTTACTAAGCCAAGAAACCAGAGAATGCCCCAAAAAGTGACAAGTCCCACTTGTACTTTTTCGGTCTGATTTACAACCAGCATAGTCAGCATCACAGTAAGATATTAAGTCAAAAGTATCATTTTTAGGGTAAAATAAACCACAATCAGATGTGTGTTTAACATATCTTATGATTCATTTTATGGCTTTTAAGTGGGCCTCTTTAGGTTGGGATTGATATTTGGCACATAGACAAACACTATGCATGACATCAGGTCTACTACCAGTAATAAAGTGTAGTGATCCAATCATTCCTCTATATAATTTTTGATCTATATCTTTCGAGAGATCTTCTTTACTAAGGTACTCGTTAGTTGCCATGGGAGTGGGTTTTCCACTCGCAGTAGTCAAACCAAATTTACTAATTAGGTCTTTAGCATATTTTTCTTGACTAATAAAGATACCATTATCTAATTGTTTTATTTGTAATCCTAAAAGAAATTTAATTCATCCATATGACTCATCTCAAATTCTTTTGTCATTATTTTCGAAAATTCTTTATTCATTTCAAAATTAGTTGAACGAAAAATGATATCATCTACGTAAACTTGTACTAGTTGAATATCATTTTTATTTCTTTTAATAAAAAGAGTATATCTACTTTACCAATTTCAAAGTTAGATTGCAATAAATAAGATCTTTGTCTATCGTACCAGGCTTTAGGAGCTTGTTTTAGACCATATAATGCCTTTTTAAGTTTGTAAACATGATTTGGTAATTTATCATTTTCAAAAAGTGGTGATTGTTCAACATATACTTCTTCTTTTACAAATCCATTTAAAAAGGCACTTTTAACATCCATTTGAAATAATTTGAAATTATTATGATTTACGAAAGCAAGTAGAATCCTAATGGCTTCCCATCTTGCTACAGGAGCAAAGGTTTCATCAAAATCTATTCCTTATTCTTGACAATAACCTTGAGCGATTAATCGAGCTTTATTTCTAACTACCTCTCCTTGTTCATTCATTTTATTCTTATAAACCCATTTAGTTCCAATTATAGTTTTATTTTCAGGTCTTGGAACAAGTTCCCAAACATCATTTCTAGTAAATTGATTTATTTCTTCTTGCATAGCCAAAATCCATGAATCATCAATTGATGCTTCTTTTGGATTTTTGGGTTCAATAGTTGATATAAAGCTACATTACTCATTTGACTTAGTTGATTTCTAGTTTTAACAACAGATTGCATATCTCCCAGTATATTTTCTACAGGATGATCTTTCAAAAATTTAGTCCTTTTATTAGGATGATTAATTTCATTATTAGTTTCAATTGATTCTTCATTTTGAGTAATTAAATCCTCTTCATCACTTGTAACTTCAAAATTTTTCAAATTTTCATCAAATGAAACACGTAAAGTTTCTTTAATGGTGTTAGTTTTTAAATTGAACACACTGTATGCTTTACTTCTATTGGAGTATCCGACAAAGATTCCTTTGTCGAATTTAGGATCAAATTTATCTAAATTATCTTTTGTATTTAAAATAAAGCATTTACTTCCAAAAATTCTGAAAAAAGATACCTTAGGTTTCTTTGAATAAAGAAGTTCATAAGATGTCTTATCAGTTAGAGGTCTAACCAAAATTCTATTTAAAATATAACAGGCGGGTGCAACTACTTCTGCCCAAAAGTCTTTGGTAAATTACTATCTGAAAGCATAGTTCTCGCACACTCTTGAATCATCCTATTTTTACGTTCTACTACTCCGTTTTGTTGTGGAGTTCTCGAAAATGAAAAATTGTGAGTTATTTCCTTTTTATTGAAGAATTCCTCAAACTTTTCATTTTCAAATTCACCACCGCGATCACTTCGAATAGTTATAATTTTTAGAGAAAATTGATTTTGAATTCTTTTTGAAAAGTTCTTAAAACATTAAAAAGTATCACTTTTATGTTTCAAAAATATTATCCATGTAAATCTAGAATAATCATCTACAATTACAGAAACATATTTACTATGATGTATTTAGAATTGGAGATGGACCAAATAAATCAAGATGAAGTAATTCAAGAGGTTTTGAAGTTGAAATCATATCTTTTAATTAAAGGAACTTTTTCTAAGTTTTCCTAATTAACATGCATCACATAAACTATCTACTTTAAAATTTATATTAGGTAGACCTCTTACTAGATCATGTTTTGACAGTCTAGATAAGAATTTGAAATACAAATGCCCAAATCTCTTATGCCAAATCCAAGGGTCACTTGTATTTTCCAACAGATACAGGTTATCATTTGACACTTTCATACTAAGAATGTAAATATTATTTTTCCTGACTCCCTCAAATATTATGGTTGCATTATTATCTTCGATGTGTCATTTATCTTTTTTAAATTTAATTTTATATCCTTTATCGCAGAGTTGACTTATACTTAGAAAATTATGTTTCAAATTCTTAACTAGCAAAACATTAGTAATAGTAGGAGTTTCAGAATTACCGACTTTGCCGATGCCAATCACATATCCATTTGAATTGTCTCCAAAGTTAATCAGTCCTCCGTCTTTGTATGTAATATCATTCAGTATATCTGGATTTCCAGTCATGTGTCTTGAACATCCACTATCAAGTATCCATTTGTTCTTTCTGACCTGCACAATTTGTCCATTGTGGATTGATTCATCAATAGCCATAAAGCATGATTCCTGTACATCAAACAATTTTGGTAGATAACTTGAATTTGAATATTGATTATATGCAGACTCATGAAACAATGATGATTTGAATACTTTTAAACTAGTATTAACAAATATAGCCATCTTAAATCATTTTCAAAAATCAGATTATGAAACTTTGAAAAACTTGCTCTGATACCAAATGTGAGAAATGCGGATTACGGATCTTAAGGCTAGAGTTAACACTAGAGGGGGGTGAATAGTGTTTATAAAGAATTACTAAATTTTTTTGAGTTTATGTTGATTTATGCACAGATGTTTGCAATATACAGATATAGATATAATCACAGAAACAAACACAGATGTAGAAATAAAATAAAAAGCAGTAAAGGAAAGAAGACACCGGATTTTATACTGGCTCGGAGTTACCCTACATCTATTCCCGCCCACAAGCACGGATTTCCTTTCAAAACAATTGTACAATTATACCATCGATTTCAAGGCTACGAGGTACCCCCTCCATAATCACAATCCTCTGGGTAGAGATACTTGATTTTTCGAGCAACAAGTTCACCCACTTGATTTTACAGGCAACAAGCTCACCCAATTGATTTCCCAAGGCTACAATCACACCTTATCTTGCTTGATTCATTTTCAAGGCTACAATCATACCTTTTCTCGCTAAATTGATTACAAAAAGCCTATAACTCTGGATAGCACCGAGGATCTTGTTGAGAGAGTGATAGAGAATCAAACTATGTATGATCGAGTTCGATTCAATGCTGATTTCGACAGAGTAATGGTAAGAATATGTATTAAGAAAAGTGGAAGAAGAAGAGAAGTGAAAAACCAAAAAATGTGATGTAAAATTCGTTGGAACAAACCCCTATTTATAGAAGAATAACAGTCATGTCCATTCGTGAAGAGTTATGACGAATAGACACTTCTTTTGAAATTTAAATTTTAAACTCAACTGACACCACGTCGACATGGGGTACTTGGGCATGTCGATATCCCAAAGGATTTTTTGGTGCTTTGATTTTCTTTGAAAATAACTTTTATTTTATATTAAAACTATTTTAAACTTTATAAATATACTTGACTATAGTTAAAATTCATAAGTGAATATAGAGAATAATATATATAGAATTTAACTATAATTTTATATTTAAATCTAAGGATAAATATTTTAAAGTTAAATATATTATATTAAAAGATAGTTTAAAATCAGGAGTAATTTGACTTTGAAATTAAAGATGATTTTGAGGCTAAAATTGTTTAAAATCAGGATAGAGGTTTTTGATGCTTTTAAAAGGAAGGTTTTGAAATCATTTTGAAAAAAAGATATATTTTTGAAAAATCATTTTGAATAAAAAGTTAGCGGATACAAAACAATGTTCCACTAGATTTTTCGTAGGTTCCATCCTACTTAGGGTTCCATCCCTTTAACAGGCTCGAAGTGGATTCCATTCCACGAATAAATTGGATTTTAAGATGCCAGTGCTTTTCTATGAGTTTTAACAAAATTTATAATTAAAGAATAAATTACTTGAATTCTTGAACTCTTGATAATCTTGATACTCTAGAGTCTTCAATCTTGATATCTTGAATCTCTATACTGTACAGTCTTCATTCTTGGTACCTTCATGGTTAGTTAAATCCTGCATATAGATACATATATATATATATATATATATATATCTAAACTTATAATGTTAGTGTTTATATTTTATAATCTATTTTAAGGTTGTTGTCATCAAAACAATCACCTCACGGACTAAGATTATTCACGCCAAGATTTATGTCTAACTCGAAGTGTTTGTTTTCCCTTAAACTCTCGTGTGCTCAAAATTTATTTGAGTAGGCTAAGGGTTAAGGCTTTTAGGTTTTAGTAGGATGAAAAATTAAGCTATCGAAGGCGAGCAGGAGGATAACAGATAACTATTTAGGAGTTACATCACTTGTTTTGTTGTTATTTCCATTGTGTATATTTAGTCGGTTATGACTATATTATTCTGGTCAACCAAGGATGCATCATTATATGTCGCTCTTGGCGTCTTTTTATAATAATTAATCATTGCTTGGGAAATTTTTTGGGAATGTATCATATGAATATGGAAAATGAGTTTTGAAATGTAAGGATAATGTTGTTTTGAAAACTGTGATTTGTTTCATTTTCAAGTGCTTTTTTTATTATGGATACTATTAACATAGTTGTATTTAGTCGTTGGAAGATAATACTATAGATGACTGCAGCATCTATAGCGCTTAGCTTTGGGCCTTTAGATTGGGGATGTTACAACTTGGTACTAGAGCATAGGTTTATGAAATACTTTAACTAAAAATGATTTTTGAAAACACAATCCTTAGGAATTAGATTAAGATTGAGGCATTGGATAACGCTATAATGAGATACTTGTATTTTTATATATAAGTATATGCCATATCTCTATTCTCCTATCTCTCTTAGGCTATTCTTCTGTATCTCATGAGGCTTGAATACAAATATGGACGCAAGAAGAGGCAGAGTTAACCTAGGATGGTACAACACCACTACAAATGGAAACGCCCGACCAAATACGGGAAGGACCCAAGGTCAGGCTCAAGCTGAAAACATTGGTGCTGGAGTCCCATAAGTGGATATGCGAGCTATGTCTCAGTCTTTTATTAACAGGATGCATGCTAGAATTGCAGCTGGAGTTGTTGGAGGGAATGCTACTGGAGGAGGAGTTCAAGAAACTCCGATAGTTAACCATTATACTAACTTGAGCAAAGATTATGCTAGGTTTGGAGGGAAGCTGCTTATTGAAACCGAAGCGATATCAAGGCGGAAAAGTGGTTGCTACACTGTGAAAGGATTTTTGCTGACTTGGGGCTCAATGATGAACAGAAAAGGAAGCTTGCTTCGAGGCAGCTTTAAGGAGCCTCTTTGTTTTGGTGGAATACTGTGACAGCTAGTGTGGATGAGGAGACAATGATCTGGGCACAGTTTAAAAGGAGGTTCTAGGAGAGGTTCATGTCGGTAATGGCGCAATCTATTTTGATTAGAAAGTTTGCCGAGCTAGAGCAAGGGGAGATATCTGTTCTGGAGTATGCTAGTAGGTTCTAAGAGTTAGCCAGATATGGTTATGCCACTATTGACACAGTGATGAAAAGGAATGAGAAGTTTATTAGAGGTTTGAAGCCAAAGTTGGCCAATGCTACATTACCACATATTGGAGATCCTTGTGATGTGTTAGTGGAGATGTCGATAAGACATGAAGAGATGCTTGCTTGTATGGAGAAGAAGAAAGAGCATGAGGTCTAGGTTGGGCAAGGTCAAAAGAGGAAGTTCTTTCACAAGAAGGGTGCTCAGAAGGGCGGAGCAACTAAGAAGGGAGTGTTTGAGGTGGTTTGCTTTAAGTGCGATAAGAAAAGACATTATGCTTGTGAGTGTCATACTAGAAAGGCTAAAGGGGTGATTGGAAAGAAGAACATCAGGTGCTTCAGTTGCATTCAGATAGGCCATTATAAGAATTAGTGCAAGGAGCCTGCTAAGGATGGAAAGGGCAAGGTGTATGCATCAGAACGTGCTACTTCAAAGCCATCAGTAAAAGAGAAGGGCAAGGTTGTTTTGGGAGATACGTTTCAGATTCATGATATGTGCGTTAGTGTTCTGTTTGATACTGGTGCATCACTTTCTTTTATATCTCGATGTTTGGTAGATAAGTTTAACCAAAAACGCTCACATTTAGTCACTTCCTTAAGGGTTGCAAGTCTAATAGGAGGGTACGTGACACTTGGGATGAATTATGACCAATGGAGTTTGATTTGTTATGTCATACTTTTTCTTGCCGTTTGCATGTGTTTGACTTTGTAAGGTTTGGAATTATACTGCGTAAGAATTGATTATGTGAGTATGATGCTAGGGTATTTTACCATGATAGGAAGACATCGCTTAGACACCCTAACTATAGTGATCAGATAGTTTATACTGTAGAAAACCCTAGTTGTGAAGTGAATGTTTATCTGGGTGTTGAGGAGTTGGAAGATGAGTTTAATCGAGTTTTTGTGGTTAGAGAATTCGTGGATATATTCGAACTGGTAGTAAGATTGCTATTGAAAGGAGCCATTGAGTTTCAGATTGATTTAATGACTGGAGCTGAACCAATGAGTAGATCGCCAAGCAGGATGACACCTACAGAAATAAGGGAGTTGAAGGTGCAATTGGTGGATTTGGAAGATAAAATTTTTATCAGACCGAGTAGTTCACCTTAGGGAGCAGCCACAGTATTTTCTAAGAAGCCAGACGGATCGTTGAGGCTATATATCGGTTATCGTTAGTTGAATGAGAGCCCGATAACGAATCGATATCCATTGCCGAGAATTGATGATTTGTTCGATCAATTGAATGGAGCCACGGTATTCTCTAAGTTGGATTTGGCAATAGGTTTTCATCAACTTAGAGTAATAGAGGATAGTATACCCTTAATGGTGTTTAGAATGAGATAAGGATCATACGAATGGTTAGTGATGCCATTCGGACTAACGCATTGACATTCTTTGTGGATTTGATGAACCGAGTTTTTCGAGAGCACTAGGATAGGTTCATGTTGGTTTTCATAGATGATATTCCGAAATATCCTAAGGATGAGAAGCAGCATGAAGTTCATCATAGAGTTGTGCTTGAGACGCTGAGGCAGCATCAGCTGAAGGCAAAATTTTCGAAGTGCCATTTCTAGAAGAAGGAAGTAAGGTTTCTTGGTCATGTAGTCTTAGAGAAAGGTTTTTCAGTAGATCCATGGTGAATAATTGAAAGAGGACCAAGACAGTGACTGAGATAAAGAGTTTACTTGGATTGGCAGGTATTATTGGAGGTTTATAAAGAATTTTTCATGGATAGCAACATCGATGACCAAGCTAATGCAAAAGTATGTAAAGTTTGTATGGATAGATAAGTGTGAAAAAGCATTCTAGAGCTTGAAACACTTATTGAACCATGCACCTATGTTAGTTGTTCTTGAAGGGAATCAGGGATTTGGTAGTTTATACAGACGTGTGTGGAACTGGATTAGGACCTATGTTGATGCAGAGAGGTAAATGAGTTGTCTATACTTCTAGATAGCTTAGACAACGTGAAGTTAGATATCCAACGCATGACTTGGAATTAGATGCAATTATTTTTTCATTGAAGGTGTGGAGATATTACCTTTTGGAAGAGCGATTTGAGCTATATATGGATCATAAGTCGTTGAAGTATTTGTTCTCTCAAAAGGAGCTGAACATGAGACAACAGAGGTGGTTAGAGTTTATTGCTGCTTATGATTTTGGGATTGAGTAGACACTAGAGAAAAGAAACAAGGTGGCAGACGCGCTTAGCAGGAAGCATTAAAATGCAGTATTAGCGATGATAGCTGAATGGGAGAATTTGGAAGCATTGCCAGCTTGTAAAGTTCTATGGAGATCCAAGGCTGGGTCTAGTGGAGAATCTTTTTTATTGTCTTTTTTAGAAGTTCGACCGGTAATGTTCAAAAAATAGCTTCTAAACTGGAGGAGGCTCCAGTTTTAGTTAAATGGATTAGGAAGTTAAGAGATGGAACAGAGAGCGAAGACTTGAAGGATTTCAGTCTTGACCAGAATGTGTGGTTGAGAAAGAAAGGAAGGTTATGTGTTCCAAATATAGGAGACAAAGGAAAGAAGTTTTAGAGGAATGCCATCATTTGAAGTTCACTATTCATCTAGGAGGAGCTAAGATGTATAAAGATATGAAGAGGAGTTTCTTCCGGGAAGGAATGAAGAGGGATGTTGTTTTATGGGTATAGCAGTGCCTGAATTGCCAATTGGTAAAGGCTGAACATCAGAACCCAAGTGGGTTGCTTCAGCCATTAGATATTCCGATGCGGAAATGGGATTGTATTTTTATGGATTTTATTGAAGGGTTGCCAAGAACGAGTAGGGGAAATGAAAGTATATGGGTCATAGTGGATAGATTGACCAAGAGTGCTCATTTCATTCCAGTCAAGTCAACTAGGACGGCACCTGTTTTAGCAAAGTTGTTTATGAAGAATGTGGTTGGACTACACGGAATTCTTAATAGTATTGTTAATGATAGAGATTCTTTGTTTACTAGTGAGTTCTTGAAGAGTCTACACCATTTTTTTAGGAACCAAGCTCAAGATGAGTACTGCTTACCATCCATAGATCGATGGGCAAAGGGATAGAGTTGACAAAGTCTTAGAGGATTTGTTAAGAGCTTATGTGCTAGATTTTGGGGGATCATGGGAAGACCATCTACATTTAGCCGATTTTTCATATAACAAAAGTTATCAGACTGGCATTGGGATGGCACCGTTTGAAGCTTTATATGGAAGACCACGCAAATCACCCATTTGTTGGTTAGAGACCAGGGATAAGTTGGTTCTTGCTCCAGATTTAATGAGAGAAGCTACATAGAAGATTGAATTGATTCCAGCTAGAACGAAGGAGACTCAATCTAGGCAGAAAGTAATGTAGATAGAAGATGGATAGATTTAGAGTTCTCAGTTGAAGATCAGGTTTTTGTTAAAGTATTACCGATGAAGGGTGTGAGGAAGTTCGGAAGATCGGGAAAGTGAGCACTGAGATTTGTTGGACCTTTTCGTACTATCGAGTGAATAGGGAAACTTGCATATAGAGTAGAGTTATCGAGTAGTTTGGTAGGAGTCCATGATTTTTTCCGTGTTTCTCATCTTAGAAAGTGTATTAGAGACCCAGAGACTACTATAGCACCAACTGTGGTAGAGGATCTAGTAGTAGAACCAAACTTTACTATAGTTAGAAAGCTGATTCGTATTATTGCAAGAGATGAGAAAAGGCTAAGGAACAAGATAGGTAGAATAGTGAAAGTCTAGTGGAGCGATGATGAGAGAAACTGTACTTGGGAGATTGAGAGCAGGATTGGAGACGTTTGTCCTGATTTGTTTGATGGTATGTTTTACCTTTTTGATTGATTGTGTGCTTATCGTAATTTCGAGGACGAAATTATTTAAGGAGGAGGGTATGTAATGACTCCAGTTTTTTGTAACATTATTTAGGATATTTAATTAGTCAAATAAATAATGTAAGGTGATTGAAGGATTGAGATTTGTTATTAAATAGGAGGTAGCCATGCCATGTTAATGCGTAAATCAAAACGAGATAGCATGAAATAAAATAGACATAGGAAAATAAGAAGGATTAGGACATAGGCATAGGTAAAATAGGAACAAGGCAAATCCTTATACCCTAAGTCCCTTAGCCGTGTATTCACTCGTTCATTCTCATTTATAAAAATCAAAACCATGTAGAGGCTGACCACCATTTCCAAGAGTAAGAGAAAGAAAGATAAAAGGGAAGCTTAATCAACAACAAATTCATTCAAATCTTAGATCTTTAATCACAAAGCTAAGATGCAAAATTTCTTCATCTCATTTTCTTATTGTTATTGATTTTATGAATGAATCTGATGTTTTTTGAGCGATAATGCCATGTTTTTGAATTATTAAATGTTTATATATACTTGTAGATGATTTATGCTTATTTATATTGATTTTATGATATGTTTTGATATGAAACCCTATTAAATGGCATCCAAATGCCTTGTTGTTTTAGATATAGATCAGAAATAATATTTTAGAGACGGCTTTCAATTTTTCATAATTTTCTGAATTAATGTGGATTTTATATTAATTTCCTAGTAAAGAAAATGATTATTTAGGTTTTAAATTATTTATGGCTAAATAAATATTTTTTGGGTCTGAAACTGATATGTGTTAGAAAACATATTAAATTGAATTTTCTTGAATTTTTATAGAATTTGCCTAGGTGTTTTGATGAATATATAAAATTATTTAAGGTATGGGACTTAAATGATTTATACATTTATAAAAGATGAGGGGTATTCTATAAAATAAAATTATTGTTTATTTCTAAAATATTGGCAGCACTTTTAAAATGGAATTTAGAAGCCAATGGAAATTTGAAAAACATAGCAGGTTAGTTGAAAAGTGTTTCTCTTTTAAGTTAAAAATAAAGTTCACATGTTTTTAGCATGTTCCGCCACTTTCAGCACTAAGGGTTCCGACCAAGACGTTTCGCCATCATAGCTTCCGAAACCTATTTACTTGGTACGTAGCGTATTAGATAAAAGTGGAAGGAACAAGGTCGAAATGTTGGGGTTCCGATGGGGTTGAAGCATGCCTCGGTTTTAGATGAGGCAGCGCTTACATTGCTTTTCAAGGGTTAGCTTTCGACTAGGTTGGCTTTCGACCTAGTCAAATATTTTCAAAGAAAAGGTTTCGAATGGGTTGCGCTCTTTTATTTTAAGTAATGCTTAGAAGGGATCATAATCCCTATTCGTCGCTTTTCTACCTTCCGCAGTCAATGGTTTCAAAAGGTATACTTTGTTTTAAAATTGGCCACTTCTCCAATGCTTTCAGAAGGGCAGCTTTGACACCTTCACTTCTTTGCTTGGGAATGTTTCAAATGATAGGCTTTTGACTCAAATGGTTTTCAATGACCCTTTTTCTGTATTGAAGGTAGAACCCAAATGATTTCGAAGGAGATGGTTTAATTGTTTCGAATGGTGTTTATCCACATTTTTTAAATTGAACTGAAGTGCTTTCAAATGTTTGAGTTTATAAAGTTTTGATGCTTTCAAAATATTTTAAGGAATGGTTTCAAAGAGGTGGTTCCTCAATGTTTTCAAAAGGTTCGAAAGGGTAGGGTGTCTGATTTTATCAAAAGGGTTGAAAGGAAAGGTCTTTCCAGGAATTTCTAAAGGCAAAGTTTAAAGGTTTAAGAGAAAGATGTCTAAGGTTTTAAAGCTTTCGAAAAGAAAGTTTTTCAATGGTTTCGAAAGGTTTTTGAGAATGATTTTGAAAGGAAGGTTTTGGCCTTTCGACCTAGGATAAATAAAGTGTTTTACTTGGTTTCGGAAGATATACTTTCAGTGGATTTGAAAGGGGTACTTCACAGGTTTATAAGTTTTCATCAAATAAGGTTTAAGTAAATTATATATATATATATATATATATATATATATATATATATATAACATCACAATGTGATTTTGAGTAAAACATAGAGATTAGATATTTTTCTTGTTTAAGTTTGATTCAAAAGTCTTAAATCATTTTAACAAGGTTTCCAAGGAAATTTAAGGGAAGGTTTCCCTAAGTAAAATGACTCAGATATTAGAATACCAAATGGGACTAGTATAGGATCGTGCCATAGACATTAGCTATTGGCCCCAGCTAATTTTGTCCAAAATCTAGTGTGTAGGGCTTTGTCACAGGTAAGACTAAAATTATGATTACACACAGAAGGGAATTTATATTCGCATACATATAGGTTATTGGTGAGCCGGCGAAACCATTAGGATCAGGGGATCCTGGGAGATATTAAATTATTGATAGACCGTCCAAAAGAGAAGTATTTAATAGATAGTTAAGGACAGACCATCCAGAAGAGGAGTGTCTAATAGATGTTAGAAAAGTTTTGTTATATTGTTTGGTAGGCCCGAGTCAGCCAAAGGTTTGTAGTTAGCTAAGAAAAACTATGGTGTTCGAGGAGATAGTCCATTTATTACCTGGTATGTATGTTTACATAATGTTTCTTTACAGATTTTAACAGTTTTGGTTGTAGAAAAAGTTTGCAAAAGAAAGATATGTTTTAAAAGACGTTAGTGAGTGGAAACCCATTCCGTTAAGCGGCGTAGTCTAACTTAACGTTAAATAACCGAGATGTGTAGTATTATTCACACCAGGCATTATATTTGACTCGAAGTTTTTTTTTTCCCTTAAACTCTTGGGTTCCCATGATATATTTGAGTAGGCCAAGGGTTAAGGCTTTCAGGTTTTAGTAGGACGATGGATAAAGCTACTAAAAGTGAGCAGGTGGCTAACAGATTGCTATTTAGGAGTTCCAACTCTTGTTTTGTTTTTATTTCGTCGTGTGTATTAAGTCAATTATGACTATATTATTCTAGTCAACCAAGGGTAATAAGCTAATCATCATATGTCGCTTTTGGCGTATTTTTATAATAATTATATTTAATCATTGTCTGGAAAAGGTTTTGGGATCGTGTAATATGAATATGGAACATGTGTTTTGAAGTGTAATGGAAAATGTTGTTTTGAAATATGTGATTTGTTTCATATTCAAGTGCTTCTGGTATTATGGATACCATTAATATAGCCGTATTTAGTCGTGAGAAATTAATACTATAAATGAATGTAGCATCTGTAGCGCTTAGCTTTGAGGCCCTAGATATGGATGTTACAATTACTTAGTGTGTTTATAGCGACTATCACTATAAACCCACTTCTATATCAAGTCTAATTCAAGTCCAAGTCCAACCAAACCTTATGTGCTTTGTTTTATGGCTATGCAATAAGTCATACAAAGTCATACAAGTCCATATCCATTAATAGATATGTCATTTGCTTTCCAAAACAAGAATCTAAACCAAATAAAATAATATAAACTCAAGTAACATTTATATAGTTTAATAACAATATTATACTTCATATTCATTCAAATGGTGAGTAAGCTCACCATTCAATAAGCAAACAATGAAGTATAAGGTTCCACTTCCTACCTCAACCTTGCAAACACCAAACTTCCTACTTCTACATTCTTTTGTACTTGGCTTAGGCAATGTCACCTCTTATTTGAAAAATGGCCTAGGTGTTCTTTAGGCTTATATGCTCAAAAAATTCAAGATCTAAGTTGAAGGAAGATGTTGTGAGGTTATACTAGCCTTATAGAATAAGCCTAAAGTGATTTAAAGTCATATTGAATTGTTTATATCTTAGGAAATTTAAGAGAGATGGGTAATGATGAACTAGTTTAACTTGTAAAAATGCAAAAGTGATTTAAGAGTAAGTGTGTGTATGTGTATTTATCTGGGTTTTAAGAGATGTTGCCACCCTTATAATCACCCTTCATAGCATGCTATAGAAGGCTCAACCCATCAACCCTCATGCCTCCATGTGCTTGCTATCCACCTCATCATGCCTTAGAAAATATCTCCTTTCACTCATGCTTATCCCATATCTTCTATAAGCTTCTATAAGATTGCTAAAGTGATTTATTGCTAAATATTTTTATTAGCTATTAATGATATCTTATTTATTTAGTGTATGTAAAATAGTTTGGACCACTCATATCGAATAAAAAGGTGCTTATTGATAAAACGATTTCTATCACATTATCGATATTTCTTCAACGTATTTAATTTATAAACAAATTTCTAAAAAAAGTTTATCATCGTTATTCATTAATTAAAAGAGTTTAACAAGCCCATAAAATAACACTTATAACGCGTAACCATATCTCAAGTGTTACGATATTCAAAGATGATATGTTCGAAATTATATGTCGCTACATTAATTTTAACCTTATGTACTACTCTTAAGTACACGACCTTACAGACTCAACTTCACTCATTATTATTACTCCTTAACGATTTATCATAATGTATCGTAAGTGTAACGACCATAAATACATCATTTAAGAAAGTTTTAAAATATTCAAACATAAATTTTTTTAACATAAATGATAATGTTCTTAACAATAAACAATAATGGTAACCAAATTTTGAATAAATATTTACAAAAATATACACTTTGAAAGATATTCGATATAATGACCAAATTTTTTATATTAATAAACAACTCTTAGATCATCTGATATCGTGCGCGTAGCTAGATACATACACTCATTTATGTATATGAGTGGGAATGTGCAATAAAATTATTATTTAATTTTTGGAAATAAAATCTCATTATAACATCATCAATGATATCGCTATTTTGGAATAAGTGACTTTTGAATTTAAATTGAGTTTAAATAATTTAATAATTATTTTAATTATTAAATAATCTCTTTTAATTATTATATAATGATAGAAATATTATTATCAAATTTTGTTTACAAATACACATACATACATACATATATATTAAATAAGAAGTGAAATTATGACCGAAAATCGAAATCAAAATCCGTAACGATTTGACGTAGAAAGTTGTGCAACGTTGTGAATCATTTAAGATATACATATGCATAGATACATCAACATATATATATGAATATGTATATACGTATAGATATATTTATACATTTAAATATACATACATTACAAAATATCAAGATATTTCCTAAAAATTAACACTTAAGTAAAACTAAAGTTAATCTCTTACACCCTAAGTACTAGCACATAGGTACACACATAAGCGGGATACATGGTTGAGCATGATGACGTGGGAGAGGAGTGTGTTGATGAGCAAATGGTGATGTATTTGTGTATAAATATCATGATTTTTCCATTCCCACTTTTGCCTATAAATAGCATGCATTTCTTCACATCATTTCTTCATAAAATTCTTAAAGCTTCTTTACTTCTTATACTCCATTTTAATGGCCTCTTGCCTAAGAAAAGTTATGGCAAAAATTATTGAAAAATGAAATTAAAATTATATAGTAAGTATATATTATCAAAATTCATCAAAACCGAAGAAAATCCACTCTTTCTCACCTCCATAGCCCACGGCTACACCTTCCACCAACCAAGGCTAATCCCACCTCCATTAGCAAGCATACGTGTCAAGCCTTCCCAATCCAAGGCTCAATTCCATAGACTCCTGTGTGATCGTAGCAGAGCTATTGCCATTTCAAAGTTAGTCTGATCAAAAAACAAGTGAGAAACTCCATTATATACATATATAGTGTTACCCCGCCGTTTGGTCAAGGCCATGATATCAACAAATTGGGTAAAAAGGATGGATATCAGGATTGGATATCGATTGGAAACAAGGCTATGATCAATACTATCAAAATTGGACCAAGCTACAGTCAAGGTGGGATCGATTGGGAATGATAAACAAGGCTCGTCTGGCAACATTCATATTTCAGGCCAATCGGATTTCGTATGCTCAAGTTATGGATGGATCAATATTCATAGCAAATCAGTTCGTATCGATACTTTCATATTGATCAAAGCAGACTCGACTGTTTGCTTTGGATCGATGGGTTTCGTATCGATGCAATGCGCATCGACTAGATGGATATGGCAAGGCATGTTGGCATGCTTTGTATCGATCAATGCTTTCCAAATCTTCCGTATCCATCCATAACTTAGCACAAACACTTTGGTGATTTCACTGAGAAAACTAGCACCCTCTACATCTGATTTGAAGTTTAGATTTGGAAAGCCAAAGGATTGGATCTGAAGCTATGGTTAGGTAATCTGCTAGAAGGGCTTCACCAGAAAGGAGCCATCAAGATGGAAGTTACGAAGCTCCCTCTGGAGCAGATCAGGCATCCATTTACATCATCAGGGTGAGATGCAGACTATATTGGATTCCATGCAGGAGCAGTTGATGAAAAGGTAGGAGGAGATGATGCAGAACCTTTTCAGACAGTTTGGACATGTTGGAATAGTAGGAGCTGTAGGAGGTCAGATCCATAGAGCTGGATCAGAGGGACTTAACAGGCAACCAGATAGAGCAGTTCAGCAGGTGGCAGCCCCCAATCACTATACAACTATCAATCTGGATGGATCTAGGACGCCAGCTGACGCCGCACAACCCAGCGCCAATAGGAATACAGGAGTGCATGACAAGAAGTATGTACAGGAATTCCCTCGAGGACTCGGGGTGCAGTTAAGAAATGAAGACGAGAGACAACCTTTGATGGACAATGTTGGATTGGGAAAAATTATTTAGCAAACGATGCATGGAGGTCTGACAAAACGGAGATCTGGAAGGTGTAAATAGAAGTCCATTTACTTGTAACATCAGGATGGCTAGGAATCCACCAGAATTCGAGCCGCCTATTCTGGAGGTGTAAATGTTAAAACTGATCCTACCAATGATTTGATGAGGCATACAAGACACATGGAAGTGCTGGGGGAATCAGAATAGGTTATGGCTCAATATTTCCCCTTGTATTTAATGGATAGAGCAACTATGTGGTTCAGACAGTTGGAAAATGGATATATTAGGACATGGATAGAATTAGTGGACAGTTTTCTAAAGCAATTTGGGGTTCATATCAAGAGGCCAAAAAATATGATGACACTAAAGTCAGTGAAACAGAGGACATGAGAGTCACTTAGAACTTTCTTAACCCCATTTAATGCAGTAGTTGCTTTGATGGACCGACCAAATCCATTAGTGGTTCTAATGGCGGCAACATCGGGAGTCAGGGACAACTTGGATTTCAAAATATCGTTGGTACGGGATCCACCAATGGATCTCAGGGAATTCTTCCATGAGGCAAGAGATTTCTTCGGAAATAGGATGCAAGCTTGGATATGAAATCAAAGGAAGTAAACCACTACAAGAAATTTTATTTTTGGTGGCGCACAAAAAACGCTACCAAAACTTATGGTAGCATTTTGATAAACGCCGTTATAAATTCCGCAACTAAAAATCCATGATTTTTAGTTGCCTTTATTTCAACACCACTATAAATCCTTTTATTGCAGCGTTTCTCAAACGCGACCATAAATATTTTTGTAGCGATTTAAAGACGCTACCAAAAGGTTTTTTGGCGCTACCAATAGAATTTCCAACTTTACCCCTACTTTAGGGTTGTGTTTACTCAACGCCACCATATGTATTTCTGTAGCGTTTTTGAAACGCTACTAAAAGTTGATGATCATTTTGCACTATTTTTTCATGCTATTATTTCATGTTGATGGTCTATTTTGTTTCTACTATATCAATCAACAATCGCTCACATAATCATCATATTCAAACAATTAAAAAAACATATTAATCATATAATCAAATAAGATATCCATAACCATTCTAATACAATAGTTTTTTGATAAAATAACCAAACTCACATACAATAACCATTCCTATACAAATTTACACCCCAAGTACTAATAAAATGTTATACCAAACTGGTGCTAACAAAACGCTCGATTACCCACAATTCTTTGTTGCATGCACAAGTGAAAGCTAGAACCATAAAAGTCCAACATTGCTCTCTTCGGAAATCCAATGCCTGCATAAGTGAAAACACAACATATAGTCAAACGATTATGTTAATTCGTAGGACTTTAAATCTGATATCAAACATCTACAGCATTGTACAAGCATATCATACTATAAATTACGTCATATAAATAATCGAAAATATAAACAAAATGAAATATATAAAGTCCAATCTTACAGTTATATATAAAATTTTGTTAGATTAATTATATTATTATTATTTATAAAATTTAGTTTACTTAAACTTAGTTAATTTTATAAAACTTGTGTAATTAATTTTAACAAAACTTAGTTAATTTTATTAACTTGGTTAGCTTAGTTAATTTATTATTATAACTACTATTATTTATAAAACTCGATTAACTTAGTTAATTTATTATTACTATTATTATTAAAACTTGATTTAACTTAATTTTATTATTATTGTTTGTTCTTATGAACTTATTTCATTTTTATGAACTTAGTTAATTCATCATCATCGTCATTATTATTATTTTTTGTAAAACTTTGTTAAATTAGTTATATTATTATTATTTATAAAAATTTAATTAACTTAAATTTAGTTAATTTTATAAAACTTGTTTAATTTTAACAAAAATTAGTTAATTTTTGTTAACTTAGTTAATTAATTAATTAATTATTATTTGTCAAACTCGGTTAACTTTGTTAATTTATTATTATTACTATTATTATTATTAAAACTCAGTTAACTTAATTATTTTATTATTATCATTATATTAGTTAATTTTTATAAACTTCGTTAATTCTTTAGCATCATCATTATTATTTATAAAACTTTGTTAAATTAGTTATATTATTATTTATAAAATTAGTTAACTTAAACTTAGTTAATTATATGAAACTTGCTTAATCTTAACAAAACTTAGTTAATTTTTATTAATTTGGTTAACTTGGTTAATTTATTATTATTATTTATAAAACTCGGTTAACTTAGTTCATTTGTTATTATTATTATTATTATTATTATTATTATTAAAACTTGGTTAACTTAATTATTATATTATTATTATAATATTAGTTAATTTTTATAAACTTTGTTAATTCATCATCATCGTTATCATTTGTAAAACTTTGTTAAATTAGTTATATTATTATTATTATTATTCATAAAACTTAAACTTAGTTAATTTTATAAAACTTGCTTAATTTTAACAAAACTTAGTTAATTTTTATTAACTTGATTAACTTAGTTAATTTACTATTATTACTATTTATAAAACTCAATAAACTTAATCATATTATTATTATTACTATTATTACTACTATTGGTCAACTACATTTTATTTCTATGCCCTACTAAACACTCAATGCACGTATAAGAGCAATCACCACTTACTGTTGCCAACATCCCATTGTTGTGTATATTAAAACTTCTACAGCCAAGCACTGTTTCACCACCAACTCTCTGCTCTTCCACCTGCATACCTATTGACCACCAGAGAAACTGTTCATCCACCCTAGCCATCCACTCCCCTCTACTCACAGCATATTCAATCACTGCCTTCACCTCTGACCTCTACAAACAGTTTCTGTCAATCCACAACAGCAACTCCATCTTCATCAACCTCATTTCTCTGCTCTTACATACCCCTCTGCTACAACATCATCTCCTCGACCTTCATCTCATCCATATCAACTCATAACCCAGTTCATACAACATCAAATACACATCAAAACAACTGCCTCTAATTCAAACTGTTGTTTGCCTCTTCACAACAAATACTTTCGCCATCCATTACCACTAACTAACTGCTGCACCAACTTAATTTCATTAAACATAACCCCAGTCAACACCACCTTACTCCCTGTACAAACAACTCACCAGCATCCCACATCAATCAATGATTGCAGTGCCTAAAAATGCAAACTGTCCTCCAATATCACATTACAAACATCACCCCTCAAATCTCCCATCCTTTACAAGATTGCTGCCTACAATCAACTGCAAAACACTTCACTACCATATAACTGAAATCCCCTAACCACCATCACTCTTACTGCAACAGTCCAACATCTAAATCCCTATATCAACTAGCCACCCCATGTTGCAACTGTAACATCGGTACCCTTCAAACTATTTATAAAACTCAATAACATCAGTATCCCTCATACCGTTGGCTGCTACAGACTGCATATCACACTACTACATTACTTCATCTCAAATACTACTTCAATAACCCAAAGCCATCTTCAGCTATCATAACAGTCAGAACCACCTTTGACATAGACTGTGCACCCAACCTTCATACCAGGCTTCATCGTTGTCACAATTTCTGCCCTCTATTTCAACTCTGCTTGAGCATATCACACTAACCTCTAGCATATAATAGTAAAGGTAAACATAACCATGATGTGCCTGCTCCATGTGGAAGTGCTGCCCTAAACAAACAGTAGCTGGCTCTCATTGCTCCCACTTCTTCTTTGGCTATCGGACCATATCCAACTACTAATCGTGGTAGTGATATGAATCAAGCTCCATTTACTCTTAAAAATTTTCAAGAGCCTAACATTTAATAATCATATAATGAATATAAAAATTTTGACTTACTAAATGAACGGCAACAGATGATGCAAAATATACATTTGAAAACAAAGGATGAACCTCAAAAAAAGTTCATTGAGCCCTTGTTGTGCTTATCACGTACTGTGAAAAATAGGTTTGTTATAAGAAGAAAACAGATTAAACAAAAGTTGCTTTTAAGACATTACAAACTTAGTTTAGTCATATAATAGAGATGAAAAATAGGTTATTACAACTACATATTTGACAATTTAGAATTAACCAGGTTAAATTAGTTAACTTTTAAGAGTAAATATTACAACTACGTATCTAACAGATGATGCAAAACTTAGTTAATTTTAACAAAACTTAGTTAACTTTTATTCACTTTTTAACTTAGTTAATTTATTATTATTATTACTAAAACTCAGTTAATTTAATTATATTATTATAATTATAAACTTAGTTAATTTTTATAAACATAGTTAATTCATCATCATCATAATCATTGTTATTATTTATAAAACTTTGTTAAATTAGTTATATTATTATTTAGTTAGCTTAAACTTAACTAATTTTATAAAACTTGTTCAATTTTAACAAAACTTAGTTAATTTTTATTAATTTGGTTAACTTGGTTAATTTATTATTATTATTATTATTATTATTATTATTATTATTATAAAACAAGGTTAATTTAATTGTATTATTACTATTAGTATTATTATTATTAATATAAACTTGGTTAATTTTATAAACTTAGTCAGTTCATCGTTGTCGTCATTATTATTTATAAAACTTTGTTAAATTAGTTATAGTATTACTATTTATAAAATTTAGTTGACATAAACTTAGTTATATTATTAGTATTATTATTATAAAATTAGTCAATTCATCATCATCATCACTATTATTTATAAAACTTTGTTAAATTAGTTATATTATTATTATTTATAAAATTTAGTTAACTTAAACTTAGTTAATTTTATAAATCTTGACTGGTCAACATGTGTTGATTAAGCAGCTGTATACCCTATAGTAGTTGTTGGATGTAAATTTTCAAAATACCAACCAACATAATTGATACCATCAACCAAATATGTAGTAAGTTTCTATGCGGTGGAAAAAGGAATAAAGTATCATAGGAGATGGTAACATCTCCAAAAGAAGACGGGGGACTTTGTACCGAAAAATTGGTACATATTAATGACTTTTTCTGTTTAAAAAGACTATGGAAATTGTTAAGTGAAAATTCTTTAAGGAAAAATGGTTTATCAACAAGTATATTAACTCTAACAATATTTGGGAAATGTTGATTTCAAGTCAACTATCTGGAACAATGAAGAACATGTTGAGAGTTAGACAAAAAGCATTAAGTTTGTTTGATAGGGAAATAGCGAGTGGCAGAAACACAAGTCTATGGAACAATTCACGGTTAAATGGAGCAAGATTAATTAACAAATCGGGTTACGAAACCTTGGCATACTTGGATGGTGAAACACTTAAAGTCAGTCAAATGTTACATGATGATGTAAGGCAGCTAGAAACATTACAACAAACAAGAGGCATTAGCAATGAAATCCGCTAAATCAAAACTCATAACAACTATTCAGAAGATTTTTGGCATTGTAATACAAACATCAATGATAGTTTTATATTCAAAGAAATATGAGATACAATCAAAATTCATTCAAATAAAGTGTAGTTGCATAGCTTTTTTTGGGACATCAAAGCTAACTCTAAGATGAACTATGTTTGTTCAAAGCAATTACAAATCTTCTGCCATACAAGAAAAAACTAGTAAATCTGGATATGCTAACCAATAGTGAGTTTATGCTATGCAATAAAGAGGAAGAAACTAAAGATCACATGTTTTCTGAATGTGAATATAGTAATATGTGTGGAAATGTGTTAAATTAAAACTCAAAAATCCAGACATCCCAAATAAGTATTCCAATGACCGAAACTGTAACCATGAGCAACAAATTCCAGAACCAAGAGTTTTCGAGCTAGCAAGAATCTCTACTGCTTGCACAGTATGGATGCCGTGGATTAAATGAATAACATACTGTTTAACTAAATCTACATGAACAAGCGAATCTTGCGTGGATCGATCAATAAACAATATCGGATTCTTATGCGAAAGTTAAGAAGCAAACAAGAGAAGGTGAATTCGAAACAAAAATTCTAGACTTGTAGGATATACCTAGTTCTAATATTCACTTTTTCCATGAACCCCCTTGAATTGAATATGTTCAGTGTACTACCGTAGCAGCTGCCGCAACTTGTTTCGTCCATGGTCAGCGGAATATCAGATGAGGAAGATGAGAGATATCAGATGAGGAAATTAAATAGAGAGGCGGTGCTGGATTGGAAGACGATTTTGGGGATATCAGATGAGGAAGATGAGGGATTTTGAGGACGAAGACAAGGGCTCTGAGGGATCGGAAGACAGTGACTTTTTTGTACCCATCGCAATTTTGGGAGGGGGAAAAAGTGATGTGAAAGGAAATTTGAGCGGCCATAGAAAGTTTTAGCAAAATATCGATGAATAATTGGCGAGACCAATTAGTAGCGTTTCATCATTTCATTTTATATTCTGAAATGACCAACGGTGGCATATGCCTTGAAACACAACCAACTAATGCAACCAAAAACAAGTTTTGTCATAGTGAACATGGCTAAGAATGGAAGACCATCCGGTGAAAGCTCGGGAAAGGATAAGGATAAAGGGAAGAGGAAGTCAGATGAAGATTCTAGAAAGGCAAGGAAATACTAGGGAGAACCAAAATTCTCCACTTACAATGGACGGAATGAGACTTGGAACGGATATACATGGAAACTCGGGATCGCCTCCTTTATCAAAGGCCGACAAGGAGGGAACCCTCAGAATGCGAGAAGGCATCGGCATGGCATCGTCTCTTGCATGACCTGGACGGACATGATACTAAAAGTTGCAGGCATCTAAAGGGCATAATCAAGGAACACGTAAGCAATGGTCAGTTGCAACAATATGTATAGGCTCAGAATGCGGTAGTGGAATAGAAGCAGCCATCGTCTACCTCAAACAATGACAGCGCGAGGCCTAGGAATGATGGTCGGTTGGTCATCGACTAATCGCGATGGTATGGAATAAGTAGTAAACTCTGGGCAGATGGCCAAGTCACTTACTCATGTACGGAGAAGGAGATAGCCCCTAGGCATGCTCTAAGATGATGATGAACCATGATACTCTAGTTTGTGAAATTTGCCTTTTCTTTTTGGTTTGGGTATTGACTTTTTCTTTGGTTTGGTTTTGGAGTTTAGTTTGAACTCTCAGTTTTGTTGATTTTCTAGTTTGGATTTTGGTTTGGATGCTTGTCCTTTGGTTCTTATCTTGGTTTGGATTTTTGATATGAATTTATGGTTTTCTAGTTTGATCTGGATTTCGGATTGGATTTTGGATGGATTTTTATATGGTTTTTGGTAAAAGGTCTTCGAGTATGGACTGTGCTTGGTAGGGGTCCAATGTGACCATGGTCGACATAGGACTTAGGCTATGGTTTAGTAAACAGGATTTGTTATTTGATGTTTCGTGTCGTCAAGTATGGATTATGCTCGAAAAGGGTTCGAAATGGCCAGGTTTGGCCTCGGACTTAGGCCAGGATCTATTATGCAAGATTTGGCACACGAGTCGTCGAGTATGGACCATGCTCGGTAGAGGTTATGGATTCAAATATTGGCTATGAATAGCTAAGGATTTGGCTAAGGGCCCAGAGCAGTCCCGGATTTGGATATCGACCCAAAGAGGTCATGGATTTGGTTATTGGTTGTTGGATATGGACGGATTATAACTCAGATGTCAGGTTCTGATGGATGTAGAATTGGCTAAGGATTTGGTTACTAGATTCGAAATTGGATATCGACTTAGAGCAATCGTGGATTTGGATGAGGATATGGCTATGACACTTGGATAGAATGATTTGGAAATGGATTGGATTATGGATCGGATGATATGGCTATGGATAGAATATGAAATTTGGATGTTGGATTTAAAGGTATTCAAAACACGCCTTCCTCTTGCAAGGCATGTTTTGGGGACAAATGTTACTCCACCTTTTGTTCGAGGCCAGGATATCAACAAATTGGCTAAAAAGGATGGATGTCAGGATTAGAGATCGATTAGAAACAATTCTACGATCAATACCATCGACATTAGACCAAGCTCCAATCAAGGAATGACCGATTGGGAATGATAAACAAAGCACGGTGAGGCACATTTCAAATTTCACGCCAATCGAAGTTCATATGCTCAAGTTATGGATAGATCAATATTCATGGAAAATCAGTTCGTACCGATACTTTCGTATCGATCGAAGTAGACTCGAATGTTTAATTTGGATTGATGGGTTTTCGTATCGATGTAATGCGCATCGACTAGATGGATATGGCAAGGCATGTTGCACCTTCATATCGATACAAAGGAATCAGGACTTGGATGGGTACAGACTTGATAGATATGAAGTCATATGCTTCACCAGGACATTCAGAATCAATATGAAGATAGGTGCAGGGGATGGATATGAAAGGTAGCATTCATGGATCGATACGAAGGAAAACATGTGTGGATCAATACGAAGAACAAAGCTATAGATGGATACGAAAGATTCAGGAGCCATTTTCGTGTCTATCGAGTTCAGATCAATCGATACGAAGGAAACGGTCAAAATGAAGCACGAAACATGGATCACAGTGTAAGAATTGGATCGATGTGAAAGCTATGGATAAGAGATGATGGATACGAAAACTCGTATCGATGCAAAAGTGATGGATATGAATCATGGATACGAAGTCATCAACTAGCACTAGAAGATTGAAACTTGGATCTACCATATCTCACTACACAGTGGAATTCCATGAAATCTGGAGAGCAAGTACTTTGCACCATCATCTTTCACCATGGTCGATCTCAGCTCATTTGGAGTGATTCTTGATCGATATGAAATCCATATGGATTGATTGGGGATTGATCCCAAACCACTCTAGATCGATCGTGTGGGCCCACCTACACGTGAGAAGAGGTATTTCGATTTTTGTGGTAGATTTTTATAGATTTACTACTATAAATAGCAACTCTATGATGGTTGAAAAGAGGGATCGGCTTATTCTTTTCTAGGCGAAACTCTATCATTTTGGTTAATCGTTTTCAAAGGATTGTAATAGTAATCGGTATAAAAGGAATAAAAGGAACAATTCAAAGTCGACATTGGCCGGAGATAGTCGTACCACTATAAATCTCGTGTATTTTCTCACTTTCTTTCATTTATAATTTTTTTATTTCTTCACTTTTGTTCTTTACATCATTTAAATCTGAGATCTGCGACTGGATACTAAGGACTTGTGTGTAAACACTGGTGCTTTCACTACTTCTAGGGTTTGTGACCAATTTTGGCACAAATTTATACATATACATATAAGCACGTGTGTTTGTATATATGAATTGATGATGTGATATAATTGCTATGGTTGCTTACTATGTCGATCATCAAGTTCGGATGTTGATTATACGTTTAATATTGATATCGAAATGATTCATGTTTAATACACGTCGAATATCACAAAGGAAATCACTTTCCTTTAATAAATGAAATGGTGTTATGATATTTTTAAACCTCTTTAAAATGGTTTATAAATGTTTTTTAGACATTAAAACCCGGTTAAGTGAATTTTTGACAAGTTATGAAAGCTGGGTCATAAATAGGCACGTCGCGTAATAATAGTTCGCGATTTCACACCATAGAAAGTTAAATCAATTTGTATGATGGATTTAGAGTTAGAATTCTTTATAATAAGAATTTTCTAAACTCTTATAACCATAATTTTGAAAGAAAATAAAAGGATAAAGATTCCATTTAGTATATTTTGAAATATGGGCAAATCAAGTTTACAAATTAGTCTCGCTTTGGTAGCTCGAAAACTAAGCGACAAATTCTTTATAAATGACATTTTTAATTCTTTAAAAAGATGGAATAAATTATATGAATATTTTAAAATGTTTTAAAAGATATTTGAGTTATAAAAATGAATCTCTAAATGATCGAAAAGTCATTTTGATCGAATAAGCTTAAAAGCACTAACCATGGCACTATTCGTAGAACGTTTTGCAGCACTTATAATAACTTTTGAAATATGGTTTCAAACTTATGTATTCTTTCTCAAATCCTTTATAAATGTTTTCAAATAAATAACTAAGTATTTTCAAAATAATTTAGAGTTTTATAATTTATTTTAAAGGAGTTAAATAAATGATTTAAAGAAAAGCTTTTATAATTAAGCGATTCAACCTTGGCTCTAAAAGCCGACGAGTAGACTAGATTTTTCCTATTCATGAGATCCAGATGGGTGGTGCTTAAACTAAGGGGATAATCAGGAGCAACCAGTGCCTTGTCTCACTTGGCCATTTTCTTGGGAGAGGAATATATAAGGTTGAAAATGTCGGAAACGTGACAAGTATAAAAGTTTCAGTTTTTTTCAAATTTAATACAACTTGAATTGTATAGAAATAATCTTCTTATACTTGGTATTAAATTCCAAGAAGGGAACCCATACTATCTATATGGATTTAAAAGGTGATTTCACCGTTATTCGACGAATAGTAAAAGTTGAATACGAAAATAGACATTAAGTATAACTAGTATAATTTCAATCGACCCTTTTTACTCAACAAGATTTTGCAATGTGATTTATTAGAAATGATTCTGTTTTGGTATTTCAAAAAATAAAAAAAGGTTTAATGATCACGTATATATTAGAAAGAAATGTTTTAAAGATATATATCTCTAGAAGATATTTTTAATAAAAAGAAAGTAATTAATCAAATGATATGCAACTATTTACTTAACATCTTTTCATAGATGGTTGATTTGAAGGAATCAGACCGGATTTGAGTGATTCATATCCGAAAATCATCACTCAAACCACTTCAAACCAACTTACATATTTGAATTGAAGATAAGGAATTATATTAAATGGAATGAAGGGCTTCTTTTCACTAACCTTCAAGTGAAATTTCCTATGTTATATATATGTGGCTGTAGTATGTTCATTTGATCTTCAAGGCAAGGGTTGCTTGCTACAAATCCTAGGGATGATTCCTTATAGGATTCGGTAGGAGGGTTCCTTTAGTTACGACCCGGATAAGTCGGTTATGACCGAGGTGATGCCATATTCGGTTCTATCTGCCACTAGATGGGTCTGCAGGTAGGCCGGTCTTGCCAAGTGCAGAGATTTCAAAATTGTTAATCCTCTATACATCCCACTAGAAATGTATTGTATGGAAGATGGTTCACTACCTTTCATTGTATGGAAATCCATTCTCCCATAAGTGTGTGCAGACTTGGTTGTAGAACCTAGTATGTTGGAATTTAATAACATAATAATTTCGGATAAGATTATGTATATTTACTAGAAAAGTGTCTTCAAAAGAAAGTCCTTAAAAATAATATCCCCAGATATAGTGTACCAAATGATTTGGTAACCATAAGGTAAAAACTCTTTTTGTGTTTATGTGCGGCATGGTCTTGTGAGACACACTTTGTTTTCAAATAGCCGTATTTTGAGTTTCTCATACCAGTCTCATGACCCATGTGGAGTTTATTATCTTTTCCCTTTAAACTATGTTGCCTTATTTTTTTAGGCAGCCAAGTAGTTATGTAGCAGGAATATTTAAGAGAAACTTGGTGTATTTTGGATGGAGCATGGAGCTTTTGGTCCTTTATAGAAACTTATTTATTAATTCCATTGTATTTTGTATAATGTATCTACCAGCACTTTTGAGGATAGGTAGTTATAACTATCCTAGCTGGATTAGTACTTATTAGTACTCTGATGTAGCAATTTAAAGTAACTGAATGCACTACTCATATGTTTAATTAAATGTTGAATATGATATGAGATTCTATTTTATTTTGTCTTCTATCTTTATTTTCTTTACCCTATGACAATCTTCCTCTCCGACACCTAGATTTGCGGCACGTGAATACCGAGAATGTATTAGCGTTGATTTCTGATAGTCGAGGAGGTGGGTCACCACATTTGGTATCAGAACTTATGATTGAGTGAATACCTAACTCTAGATGGGGTCAACTTATTAAAAGTAGGTTTAATAATACCCTAAAATGAGGCTATCTAGAGAGAGTGCATATTTGAAATTTTATCCGAATAAGTATATTCGAGTTTATACCCTTTCCCTAAGAAAATTCATCTATATTTCTAAAGATGTTTCCTTACTATATGCAGATAGTAGGAGATGATTAATAGAAGTGGATGAAGGGTAGGTAGAAAAATTACGGCCACCAATGATCGATCAAATGCTATAGTAATTGAGGAAGTAGTAATCCCTGTGCAGCCTTAAATTAACTTTTCCACTCTATGCATGGATTATACCAGTTTGGGTGTTAAACCATTCAAAGAATAGAGTCCATTATTGAACTTCAAGCTTGGATCCTCTCTTGAGAAATAGATTTTAAGTGATTGAATAAGGAAAATGAGCAGAAATGGTTCTTAGCTTCTTGGCAGTTACAAGAAGGGGCTTCAACATTTTGGGAGCTCATAACTCTGAATGATTCAGAAGATAATTTCTCATAGGAACAGTTTAAGGAAGTCTTCAAAGAATAGTGTATTCCAAATGCAGGAAAATCCCGCCTTTATCAAAGTTTTATGGATTTAAAGCAAGGAGAGATGTCTCCAGAGGAATATTCCAAAAAGATAAGTGAATGGTCCCGTTTTGGGCCAGCTCTGATAGAAACTTCTTTAAATAAAAATGAAATGTTTATGGCTGGGATGAAGGGGCAATATCAGAACAGGATGATCAGGTATGTAAATGGAACCTTCATAGATTTGGTAGACATGGGTTTATGATATGAAATTCTAGACAAAAGGAATCCATGCACAACTCAAAGCAGCAACAATAACTTGAAGAAGAGGAAGTTCAACCATTCTGGGAAGAAGCCATGGCAAGGCACAGAAGGCGGTCTGCAGGAAAATAAATTTAAAGGATATTGCTTGCTATAACTGCCAATAGAAGGGTCATTTTTCCACCATCGGTAAGAATCCTAAGGATGGGGATCAGAATTGCTACAATTGTCACAAACTAGGGCACTAGAAGAAGGATTGCCCACTGATAAAGAAAGTAGAACAAGTCAGAGTTTTTTCCATTAATGATAAACCCTTAACTTCGACTGGTGCGAAGGGCAAGAGAGTTATAGAAGGTAATATTTGCATTAATGAAAATCTAGTTAGAGTATTATTTGACACTGGGGCTTCCTACAGTTTTATTTCTAAAGGATTAGTTGATAAGTTAAAACTTGCCACAAAGATATTAGATACCTCTATCTATGACTCTAACCCCATAGGTAGTAAAACTAATCTCAATATAGTTTGTGAAAAAGTACAAGTTACCTACCTATCACAAAAATTTTCCTATGACCTAATCTTCCTAGATTTGAGAATATACTCGGTATGGATTGTTTATCCGAATATAAGGATGTTCTCGATTGTGTTTAAAGGACTGTGCATTTGGAAAATAAAAGAAGCTAACCTTTTAAAATAACGTACATGTTAAGAATCAAGTTTAGTATTGGACTGAATTATGTATTCCCCAAATTCATTTCAAAAATTTCTAGAAGAAATACCAATTGTTAGGGAATTTTCAAATGTTTTTGAGAAAGTCAAAAGTTTACCCCCGCATAGGAAATCGAGTTTCGAATCGACTTGATTTTCGGTGCGAGGTCCTTTTTTCATTCTTCTCAAAGAACAGCCTTCAAGGAAGTAATGAATTAAGGAACCAAATGGATGAATTGTTAAAGAAAGGACTAATTAGACCATGTCACTCAAGTTGGAGCTCAGCAGTAGTTTTTGTTACAAAGTCAGACAACTCCCTAAGACTTTGTGTGGACTATCGAGACCTAAACTGGAAAATGTTTAAGAAAAGTATCCTCTACCCCGTATTGATGACTTATTTGATCGAATTCATGGTGCTCGAATATTCTTTAAAATGGACCTAGCTACAGGATTCCATCAATTAAGGATAGCAGAAGATTGCATTCCTTTAACTACATTTAAAGGACCAAATGATTTCTAGAGTGGTTGGTTATGCGTTTAGGCTAACCACTGCCCATGCTTACTTTGTGGACCTCATAAGTAGAGTATTCATAGATGTGCACCACAAATTCATGCTGGTTTTATAGATGATATTCTTATATATTAAAAGATCATGAAGAACATGAAAGGCATTTAGAGATTGCACTGGAAATATTAAGAAGGAATGTGCTCAAGGCTAAGTCTTCAAAATGCCACTTCCTATATGAAGAAAAGATAAGGTTCGTTGGGCATGTTGGGTCAAACGAAGGCATCTTGGTTGATCCTGGAAAAATTACAACCATTTTAGATTGGAAGCAGCCACAAACTTCGAAGGACATTCGCAGCTTCTTTGGATTGGCAGGATACTACCGGAGATTTATTCAGGACTTCTTCAAGATTTCTCATCACTTAACGAAGTTGACTAAGATGGATGTTAAATTTGAATGGACGTCAAAATGTGAAGCAGCATTCCAGAAACATAAGAAAAAGTTAACTATCGCTCCAATACCGACTATTATTAATGAAAGTGATGGTTTAACCCATCATACTGATGCTTTCGGTGAAGGAGGGGCACGGTATTGATGCAACATGGGAAGGTTATCACATATGCTAGTAAGCAGTTAAAGATGCAGGAGCAAAATTATGCAACACACGACTTAGAACTATAAACCGTTATGTTTTCACTAAAGATTTGGAGACATTATCTACAAGGCACGAATTTCTCATAGTTTATTTCAATAAACTTTTTTCGATCCTTGTAACTAATGTTCCTTTAAATAGGTGAGAAGTTCAAACTCTTCACAGATCACAAATCTTCGAAGTATGTTTTCACTCAGAAGGGCTTAAATATGAGACAGTGGCATTGGCTAGAATTTCTTACATCATATGATTTAGGTATCTTATATATGATTGGAAAAGCCAATATGGTAGTGGATGCATTAAGCGGAAAGCATGCTATTATAGCTTATTTGATAGTACACCCAACTTTGACTAACCTAATAAGAGAATCAGCTCAGAGATACATTTATTCCAGAGATGGTCAAAGCAGTGGAGAAAAACTCGGTACCAGGATGATGGATAGGATTCAAGGTGGATGATCAAGGAATATTAAGGATGGATGGAAGAGTATACGTCGCAAACATCGACGAGATAAGGCAAGAAATTTTAACAGAAAGTTTACCAAAATGTATCAAGATATGAAGAAGACTTTTTTGTGGGATGGAATGAAGAGGGATATCTCTATTCATATTAGCAGATGTGTAAATAATCAACAAATCAAAAGCGATTAGCAAAAGATTGTTGATTACTCCAACCTCTTGAAATTTGGACTTGATAATATGTCTAAACAAAGATGGATTTCTTTGACGGCTTGCCTCGATCAAGAAAGGGAAATGAAGGCATTTGGGTTATCATAGATCAATTGACCAAAAGCGCACACTTTATCCCAGTAAAGTCGATGAGAATAGCTGCAAGACATGTGGAAATATACATAAGGGAATTTTTTTGATTTCATGATGTCCCAAGCAGTATAGTCAGTGATCGAGACTCGATCTTTACCACTAAGTTTCAGAAGGCATTATAAACTGAGATGGATACGAATAAGCACCGCATAACATTCCCAAGCCGATGAGCAAACTAAAAGAGTAAATCGAGTAATGGAAGAACTTCTGAGAACTTGTATCCTAGACTTTAGAGGTTCATGTGAAAACTAGCTTCATCTTGTAGAATTTTCCAACAATAACAGCTATTAGGCAAGTATTGTCATGACACCGTACGAAGCTTTATATAGTCGTCCATGTAAATCCCCAACATGTGGGATTGAAACTGAAGATTGATTAGCACTCGGTGCTGATATGATTCGAGAAGCCTCAGAAAAGGGATACTTAATTAGAAAGAAGATGAAAGAAGCCCAATGCTAGCAAAAGAATTACGCTGATCAAAGGCATAGAAATTTGGAATTCTCAAGTGGAGATTTTGTATTCTTAAAAGTCACACCGATGAGAGGAATGGAAATATTTGATCAGGCAGGGAAGTTAGTACCTCGATTTATTATACCATTTCCCATTCTTGAGTAGATTAGTCCATTGGCTTATCATATGGTATTAACCGAAAGGTTATCAGGTGTGCAAAATTTCTTTCATATATCCCATCTACGGAAATATATGCAAGATCCCGAACAGATTATAGAAACAGCTGCCAAAGAAGATTTAGTAGTAGAACCAAAATTTGGCTTTTATCAGGCACCCATTTGAATGTTGGTTCACGACGAGAAGCGATTGAGAAGGAAGGTGGTAAGGTTGGTTAAAATTCAATAGAGTTGTGATGCCGAAGACTACACATGGGAAACAATGGATAGAATCAGGAAAGCTTATCCCGAGTTTAGGATTGATGTATAGTTTGCATGTGGTATCGAGATTATGTACTCGTCGCTTGTGCTGTGCTCATGTATTATCCTGTATATATTTCCCTTTGTCAAATATATATTCCTTTTTTGTGCCAATTTCTTATTATCCTTAATTTCGAGGACAAAATTGTTTAAAGGGGAAAGTATTTCGCGACCCACAAATTCATCGTTTTAGAAAAATTATAAACTATTCAAATATATTATATTTTTTTACATAAATAAATTTTTTCTGAAAAATAAAAAATATTGGTAATCTTATTTTGAGTAAATATTTACAATAATATATACTCTAGAAGATATATCGATAAAATGACCGAAAATTGTTTAATCATCAGTCAACTCTTAGACCATCCGATATCGTGCCCGGAGCTGGATAAATACACTCATTTATGTATATGAATGGGAATATGTAGTAAAATTATTTATTTTATTTTTGAAAATAAAATCTTTTATGACGTCATCAATTATATCACTATTTTGAAATAAATGATTTTTGAATTTAAATTAAGTCTAAATGATTTAATAACTATTTTAATTATTAAATAAATCCTTTAATTATTATATACTGATAGAATATTATAATCAAACTTTATTTACAAATATATATATATATATATATATTAAATAAGAAGCGGAAATATGACTGGAAATCGAAATCAGAATCCGTAACGAATCAACACAGAAAAATTGCACAACATTATGAATTTTTGATATATGCATATGCACACATACATTTAAAAATACATGCTCATGTATATACATACAAATAGACTTATACATTTAAATATATGTACATTACAAAATATTAAGATATTTCCTTAAGAGTTAACACTTAAGTAAACTAAAGTCAAATTCTTGCACACTAAGTAAAGCACATGGGAACACATACATGGAGGGATACATGGCCTAGCATGATGACATGGGTGGGGAGTGTGATGATGTATTTATGTATAAATTTCATGATATATGAATTCTTACTTTGTCTATAAATAACACCCATATCTCTCCACTTCTTTCATTTTATTTCTTCATAAAATTCCTAAAGCTTCTTTACTTCTTATACTCCACTTTAATGGCGTCTTTCCTAAGAAAAATTATGGCAAAAATTATTGCAAAACTAAATTAAAATTATACAGTAAGTATATTATCAAAACTCATCAAAACCAAAGCAAATCCACTCTATCTCACCTCTAAAACCAATGGCAACTCCTTCCACCAACCAAGGTTGAGCCTGCCTCCATGAGTAAGCATAACAGAGCCTTCCCAAAGGTCCAAGGCTTGATTCCACAGGCTTAAGTGCAAACGTAGCGGAGCTATAGCTGTTTTAAAGTTAGTTCGATCGAAAAAGAAGTGAGAAACTCCATTATGTATATATATATACACTGATGTTTTGATATGATTGCTATGGTTATTTATTGTGTTTGATTATTAAGTTCTAATGTTGATTATATGTTTAATTTTGATGTTTAAATGATTCACGTTTAATACACGTTGAATATCACAAACGAAATCACTTTCCTTTAATAAATGAAATGGTGTATATGAGATTTTTAAACCTCTTTACAATGGATTAAATGGTTTATAAATGTTTTATAAACATGAAAACCCAATTTGGTGAAGTTTTGACAAGTTATGAAAATTGAGTCAAAAATAGGCGTGTTGCGTAACAGTAGTTTGTTGCTTCGCACCGTAGAAAGTTAAATCCACTTATATGATGGATTTGGAATTCTTTGTAATAAGAATTTTCCAAACGCTTATAATCATAGTTTTCGAACAAAAAAAGATCGAGTTTTCATTTAGTAGATTTTGAAATATAAGTAAAAGAAGTTTTCAAAATTGTCGTACTTTGGCAGTTCGGAAACCAAAGCGGCAAATTCTTTATAAACGATAGTTTTAATTCTCTAAAAACATGGAATAAGTTCTATAAATATTTTAAAATGTTTTAAAAGATATTTGAGTTATAAATATGAATTTCTAAATGATCGAAAAGTCGTTTTGATCAAATAAGCTTAAAAGCACTATTCGCAGCACTTTTTGCGCACTTTTAATAACTACTGAAATATGGTTTTAAACTTAAGTATTCTTTCCAAAACCTTTTATAAATGTTTTTTAATAAATAACTAAGTATTTTCAAAATAATTTGGAGGTTTTATAATTTATTTTAAAGGAGTTAGATAACCGATTTTAAGAAAAGCTGTTATAATTAAGTGATTCAGTCTTGGCTTTGAAAATCGATGAGTAGAACAGATTTTTTCTATTTATGAGATATGGATGGGATGTGCTTACTAAAGAGATGTTCAGTGGCAACTAGTGTCCTGGGTCGCGTGGCCTTTTTCCTGGGCGTGGAATAGATAAGGTCGATAATGTCAAAAATGAGGAGTGTATAAAAGATTAAATTTTTTAAAATTTAATACAACTCGCATTGTATAGAAATAATATTCTTATACTTGGTAATCAATTTCGAGGAGGGAACCAAAACAGTCCATGTGAATTTAACAGGTGATGCCATAATTCAGTGGATAGTAAACGTTGAATGCCCATTGAATGCCAAAATGGACATTGAGTACAATAAGTATTATTTTATCGATCCTTTTTGCTCAATAAGGATTTGCAATGTGATTTATGATAAATTATTTTGATTTTGTATTTAATGATTGCATATATATCGAAAAGAAATTTTAAAGATATATATCTCTAGAAGATATTTTTGATAAAAAGAAAGTAATTAATCAAATGATACGAAAATATTTACTTAACATCATTTTATTAATGGTTGGTTCGAAGGGTCCGAGATCAGGTTTGAGCGATTCATATATGAAAACTAGTTCGAACCAATTTACCTATTTGAAGTGAATAAATGGAAAGAAAATAATTGGAATGAAGGGCTACTTTTCATTGACCCTCGAGGGAAATTTCCCGTATCATATATATGTGGCAGTAGTATCTTCGTTTGATCTTCAATCCACGAGTTGCATGCTGTTAATCCTAGAGATGATTCCTGATGTGATGGGAGAGTTCCTTTGATTTGTCCTATTCCTGGACAACTTGTATGGACGAATGTCTAACATTGTATTTCTAAAATGCACGTATATTGATTTTTATGAGTGTACATCTATTGCTAGTGTAGGAAGTAACAATGTTACACTTGACACCCTTCTCTAGGACATACAAGCTCAGAGGTTGAAAATTTGCGAAAATCAATGGTGTGTGATGGAATTGGCATTATGGCATTCAAAGTGGAATATGCTATGTGAAAGGTAATCATAACATCGGGCCTCATTACTTGAAAATGGCTTAAATAGGGCATGTCGTATGGCTATGTGGTTTGCATCCACTAAGTTATGGTTATTACCTATCAAGGTTACTCTATATTTGTCGAGTATGTTGTATATACTATCGGATCTCGGATAGATCGAGTGCAACCTTGGTGATGTCATATTTGGTTCTATCCGCTACCAGATGTGTCTACGGGTGGGCCGATCTTGCCAGGTGTAGACGTTTCAAAATTGTTGATCCGCGGTACATCCCTCTAAAGATGTACGTATAGAAGGTAGTTCCTTACATGCCATTGTATGGAAATCCATTCTCCAATAAGAACCTTTGGACTTGATTGTAGAACCTAGTAAGCTAGTATTTAATAATGTAACAATTTCGGCTAAGATTACATATATTTCCTTGAAAACTGTTTTTAAAATAAAGTCCTTAAAAATAGTATCATAGGATTTTTCATAGCAAATGATTTGGTTATCATAAGGTAAAAACCTGTTCCGTGTTATGTGAGGCATGATTTTATGAGATACCTTTTGTTTTCAAATGGTTCTATTTTGAGTTTCTCATACCAGTCCCATGACTGACCCAGAATTTATTTTCTTTTCTCCTTAAACTCTAGGTGCCATTCTTTCTATGCAGCCAAGTAGTTAGGCAGCATGACGTATTTTAGGAGAAACTTGGTGCATTTTTGGATAGAGCATGGAGCCTGGAGCATTTGGGTCCTTTGTAGAAAGTTATCTATCAGTTCCTATGTATATCGTATGATGTATTCACCAATACTTATGAGGATATGCAGTTATAACCATCCTAGCTAGATTAGTACTTACTAGTGCTCTTATGGAGCAATTTGGAGTAACTACATGTACTACTCATATGTTTAATTAAATGTTGAATATGATGTGAGGTTCTAATTTTTTCTTCTATCTTTATTTTCTTTACCCCAATTATAATTTGCCTCCCTGCATTGGATTTGTGGCTCGTAAATACCGAGGATGTATTAGTGTCAATTTCTGAGGGTCGAGGAGGTGGGTCATCACATTTGGTATTAGATCTTATGGTTGAGAAAATACCTAAGTTCAGATGGAGTGAACTTATTAGAGAGAGGGTTAGTAAAGCTCTAGAATTAGTTTAGTTAGAAAGAGCGCATATTTGAAATCTTATCCGAATAAATATATTCGAATTTATGCACATTCCCTAAGATAATTTCATCTATATTCCTAGAGATATTTCCTTACTATTTGTAGATGGAAAGAAATGAGTAATACAAAAGGAAGAAGGTGAAGTAGCAATAGAATGGTAACCAACGGTTAACCAAATGCTACAATAATTGAGGAATTAGTAATACTTGTGTAGCCTCTAATTAACTTTGCTAGTCTATGTAAGGATTACACCAGTTTGGTTGGTAAACCATTCAAAGGAACCGGGTGCATTATTGATGTCCAGGCTTGGATCGAATCTTGTGAAAGAATTTTTAAGGGATTAAATATCGAAAATGGCTAGAAAAAGTTCTTAGCTTCTTGGCAGTTACAAGAAGGCGCGATAGTATAGTGGAAGTCTATAACTCTGAATGATTTAGAAGATAATCTCTCATAGGAATGGTTCAAGGAAGTGTTAGAAGAATAATATATGTCGGTTGTAGGATAATCCTGCATTTATCGAAGTTTTATAGATTTAAAGTAAGGAAAGATGTCTGTACAGGAATATTCCAACAAGTTCAATGAATTGTCCCATTTTGAGCTGGGTCTGATAAACACTCCTTTAAAGGAAAATGAAAGGTTTATAGTTGGAGTGAAGGGCAATATCAGGATTGGATGACCGAACATGTAATTGGAACCTTCATAGATTTGGTATACATGGGTTTTTGATATGAAACTCTAGACAAAATAATTCGTCCACAGCTCAAAGCAGCAACGATAACCGAAAAAAGGAAGTTCAATCATTTTGGGAAGAAGCCATGACAAGGCAAGTAAGAAGGAGGTCCGCAAGAAAACAATTCGAAGGATATCGCTTATTATAATTGCCAACAAAAGGGTCATTTTGCCATCCTCTGTACGAATTTATGGCTCAAGATAGGAATTGCAACAATTGTCACAAACCAGGGCACCAAAAGAAAGATTTCCCACTAACAAAAAAAGGAGAACAAGTCAGAGCTTTTGCCATTAAAGATGAACCCTCAACTTCGACTGATGCGAAGGGCAAGAGAGCTCTAGTAGGTGATATTTGCATTAATGAAAATGTTTTTAGAGCATTACTTGTTACTCGGTCTTCCCACAATTTTATTTCTAAAAGTTAGTTAATAAATTAGAACTTACCACAAAGATATTAGATACTCTTACCTATGTCTATAACCCCATAGGTGGTAAAACTAATCTCAGTATAGTTTATGAAAAATACAAGTTACCTACCTATCCCAAAAAAATTCATTTAACCTAATCTTCCTCGATTTTATTGGATTTGAGATTATACTCGGTATGGATTAGTTATCTGAATATAAGGCTATTCTTGATTACATTAAAAGGATGGTGCATCTGGAAAATAAAAGAAGTGAACCTTTTAAAATAACTTGTGATGAATTAAGTCCAGCGTTGGAAAGTTTATGTATGCCCTAAATTCATTTCAAAAACATCTAGAAGAAATACAAGTTGCTAAGGAATTTTCAGATGTTTTTAAGGAAGTTAAAAGTTTACCCGCATAGGGAAATTGAGTTTTGAATCAGCTTGATTTCCATGAGACGTTGGGTTTTCATTCTTTTCAAAGGATGCCCCCTCAAGGATGTAAATGAATTAAGGAGTTTAATGGTTGAATTGTTAAAGAAAGGACTAATTAGGCTGATTCTCTCAAGTTGGAGCTCGGTAGTAGTTTTTTGCAAAGTTAGATGGCTTCCTAAGATTTAGGTAGACTATCAAGAACTAAATAAGCAAACGATTAAGAATTATCCTCTATCCAATATTGATGACTTGTTTGATTGACTTTATATTGCTCGAATATTCTCCAAAATGGTCCTATCTACAGGATTCCGTCAATTAAGGATAGTAGAAGATTGCATTTCTTTACGCGCATTCAAAGGGCCAAATGATTTCTATGAGTGGTCGGTTATGCCTTTTGGGCTAACCAATGCTCCTGCTTATGTTGGAAAGTAATCTTCAAGAGACGTGCTTCATAAATTCATAATGGTTTTTATAGATGATATTCTTATATATTCAATGATGAAGAAGAACACGAAAGGTATTTAGAGATTGCACTAGAATATTGAGAAGGATTGTGCTCAAGACTATGTTTTCAAAATGCCACTTTTTGGAAGAAAAGTTAAGGTTCCTTGGACATGTTATGTCAAAAGAAGGAATCTTCGTTAATCCTAGAAAAATTACAACCATTCTACATTAGAAGCAACCACAAACTTCGAAGGATGTTCATAGCTTCTTAGGATTGGCAGGATACAACCAGAGATTTATTCAGGACTTCTCCAAGATTTCTCATCACCTAACGAATTTCCCAATGAAGGATGTTAAATTTGAAGGACATTGAAATGCGAAGAAGCATTCCAGAAACTTAAGAAAAGGTTAACTACCGCTTCAGTCCTGACTATTATTGATGAAAGCGGTGTTTAACCGTGTATACTAATGCTTGCGGTAAAGGTGTGGGCAAGGTATTGATGCAACATGGGAAGGTTATCGCTTATGCTAATGGGCAGTTAAAGACGCATGAGAAAAATTATGCCGCACACGACTTAGAACTATTAGCCATTGTGTTCGCACTAAAGATTTGGAGACATTATTTGTTTGGTTAGGATTTCTCATTGTTTATTTCGATAAACTTTATTTGACCTTGGTAAATAATATTCCTTCTTTAAAGAGGTGAGATGATCGAACTCTTTACAGATCACAAATCTTTTAAGTATCTTTTCATTCAAAACAACTTAAATATGAGACAACAGTGTTGCTAGAATTTCTCATGTCATAAGATTCAGATATCCTATATATGCCCAGGAAAGCCAATGTGGTAGCGAATGCATTATGCAGAAAGCATGCCGTTATAGCTTATTTGATAGTTACATCCAACTTTGATAAATCATATAAAAGAGAATCAGTTCAGAGATCCATTTGTTCCAAACAGGGTCAAAGCAGTAGAGGAAAACACAGTACTAGGAAGATGGATGGGATTTAAGACGGATGATTAGGGAATATTAAGGATGAATGGAAGAGTATGCGTCCCAAATGTCAATGGGATATGGCAAGATGTTTTAACAGAATTTCACAATTCTCGACTTTCAATTCATCCCGGAGTTACTAAAATGTATTGAGATATGAAGGAGACTTTTTCTGGGATGGCATGAAGAGGGATATCTCTATCCATATTAGCAGATGTGCGAATTATCAATAGATCAAAAGAAATCAATAAAAGACTACTGGATTACTTCAACCTCTTGAAATTCCAACTTGGAAATGTGACCAAATACGATGGATTTCATCGATGACTTACCACGATCACGAAAGGGAAATGAATGAATTTGGGATATCATAGATCGATTAACCAAAAGCATACACTTTATTCCTTTAAAGCCAACGAGAGAAGCTACAAGTGTTGTAGAAATATATATGAGGAAAATTGTTCGATTGCATTGCGTCCTAAGCAATATAGTAAACTATCAAGACCCAAACTTCAGCAGTATGTTCTGAGAAGCATAACAAAAGGCTTTGGAAATGAAGCTAAGTATAAACACCGCATACCATCTCCAGACTAATGGACAAACTGAAAGGGTAAATCGAGTATCAGAAGATCTTCTAAGAGCTTCTATCTTATATTTTGGAGGTTCAAGTGAAATATATCTTCATCTTGTGGAATTCCCCTACAATAACAGCTATCAGGTAAGTGTTATATGGTTGTCCATGTAGATCCTTGGCATGTTGGATCTAAACTGGAGATTGGTTAGTACTTAGTCCTGATATGATTCGAGAAGGCTCGAAAAAGGTCAACTTAATCAGAAATAAGATGAAAGAAGCCCAAACCAAGCAAAAGATATTATGCTGATCAAAGTGTTATAAATTTGGAATTCTCGGTTGGCAATTTGGTATTCTTGAAAGTCTCACCGATGAGAGGAGTGGTAAGATTTGGTCAGATAGGGAAGTTAGCTCCTCGATTTATTGGACGTTATCCCGTTCTTTAGCAGATTGGCCCACTAGCTTTACATGTGGAATTTCCCGAAAGGATATCTTGTGTGCACAACATCTTTCATATATCCCATCTACATAATTATATCCATGCTGCCGAATAGATTGTAGAAAAAACTACCGATGAAGATTTAGTAGCAGAACCAAATTTGGCAGTTATAGATGACCCATTCGAATCATGGATAATGATGAGAAGTGATTAAGAAGGAAGGTAGTAAGGTTGGTTAAAGTTCAATGAAGTGGTGATGCCGAAGACTGCACATGGAAAGTAGAAGATAGAATGAGGAAAGCTTATCCTTAGAACAAGGTTGATGTATATTTTGCATGGGGTATCATGATAGTGTACTCGCCGCATGTGGTGCAGTCACTTATCATATCTTATTTATATGTCCCCTTGTCAAATATATACTCCTTTTCTAAGTCAGTTTCTTCTTATCCCTAATTTCGAGGATTAAATTCTTTTAAGTAAGGAAGTATGCAACGACCTGCAAATTCATCAATTTAGAAAAATTTAAAATATTCAAATATAAGATTTTTTAACATTAATGATAAATTTTTGAACAATAAATAATATTAGTAATCTTATTTTGAGCAAATATTTACAAAATTATATACTTTCGAAGATACATGGGTAAAATGACTGAATACCGTTTTATCAATAAACAGCTCTTAGACCATCTGATATCGTGCACAAAGCTGGATAGTATACTCGTTTATATATATGAGGGGGAATACGTAATAAATTATATTTTTTATTTTTGAAAATAAAATCTCTTTATGACATTATCAATGATATCACTATTTTGAAATAAATGGTTTTTGAATTTAAATTGAATTTAAATGATTTAATTATTATTTTAGTTATTAAACAACCCCTTTTAATTATTATATAATATAGAAATATTATTATCAAACCTTGTTTACAAATATATATATTAAATAAGAAGTGAAAATATGACCAGAAATCGAAACCAGAATCCGTAATGATTCAAAGTCGAAAAGTTGTGCAACGTTGTGAAACATTTGAGATATACATGTGAACACATACAAGTACATATATATGAACACATATATACATACAAATATACTTATACATTCAAATATATATATATATATATATATATATTACAAAATATTAAGATATTTTCCATAAACTTAATACTTAAGTCAAACTAAAGTTAAACTCTTACACAATAAGTACAAGCACATTGGTGTATACACATGGGGGGATATGGGATGAGCATGATGACATGGGAAGGGAGTGTGGTGATGAGCAAATGGTGATGTATTTGTGTATAAAGATCATGATATTTTCACTTTTACTTTTTCCTATAAATAGCACCCATCTTCTTCACATCATTCAATTTATTTCTTCATAAACTTGCTAAAGCTTCTTCACTTCTTATACGCCGCTTTAATGGCCTCTTGCATAACAAAAACTATGGCATAAATTGTTGCAAAACAAAACTAAAGTTATATAGTAAGTATATATTATCAAAACTTGTTAAAACCAAAGTAAATCCACTCTTTCTAAACTCTACAACCCATGGCCTCATTTCACCGACCATGGATGTGTCCACCTCAATTAGCAAGTATAGGTTGAGCCTTCCCAAAGGTCCAAGGCTTAATTCCATAGGCTTTAGTGCGACCATAACGGACCTATAGCTGTTTTAAAATTAGTCCGATCGAAAAACAAGTGAGAAACTCTATTATATATATATATATAAACTAATGATGTGATATGATTGATGTTTTTGCTTACTATGTCTGATCATCAAGTTTGGATGTTGATTATATGTTTAATTTTGATGTTGAAATGATTCACTTTTAATACACATCGAATATAACAAAGGAAACCACTTTTCTTTAATAAATGGAACTGTATATATGAGATTCTTAAACCTCTTTAAAATGGTTTAAAATGGTTCATAATTGTTTTATAAAAACTAACAACCAGTTTGGTGAAGTCTTGACAACTTATGAGAGTCAAAAATAGAAGCGTCGCATAATGGCAGTTCGCGATTTTGCACAACATCAAAATAAATCGATTTGTACGATTGATTTAGAGTGTGAATTCTTTGAAATAAATTTTTTTCGACCTCTTACAATCATAGTTTTCAAACAAAAGAAAGGATCATGGTTTTATTTGGTATATTTTGTAATATGAACAGAAAAAATTTCAAAATAATCGGGCTTTGCAGTTCGGAAACCAAAGCGACAAATTATTTATAGATGATATTTTTAATTCTTTAAAAACATGGAATAGTTTCTATAAAAATTTTAATTTTTTAAAGAGAATTGAGTTATAAACATGCATAACTTTTTGAAGCGCTTTTAATAACTGAAATATGGTTTTGATCTTAAACATCCTTTCCAATTCTTTTGTAAATGTTTTCAAATAATAACTAAATATTTTCAAAATAATTTGGAGGTTTTAATTTATTTTAAAGGATTTAGATAAATGATTTAGGAAAAAAGCTGTTATAATTAAGTGATTTAATCTTGACTCTAAGAGCTGATGATCAGACCATATTTTCCTACTCGTGAGATCCGGATGGGAGGTTCTTAAACTAAAGTGATGTTCAAGACCAACCAGTGCCCTAGCTCATCTAGCCTTTTTCCTAGATGAGGAATAGATAAGATCGAAAATGTCGAAAACGCGACAAATATAAAAGATTATTTTTTTTAAATTTAACACCACTTAGATGCATAAAAATAATCTTCTTATACTTGGTATTAAATTCCGAGGAAGGTACCCGTACAATCTGTATGAATTTAAAAGGTGATTTCACCATTATTTGACAGATAGCAAAGATTGAATTCAAAAATTGACATCAAGTATAATTAATATAATTTCTATAGACTCTTTTTACTCAATAAGATTTTGCAATGTGATTTATGAGAAATGATTTTGATTTTGTATTTCTAAAGTTAAAGAGAGTTTTAAAGGTTTTGTATATAATAGAAAAAACGTTTGAAAGATATATATCTCTAGAAGATATTTTTGATAAAACGAGTCTAAATAAACAAATGATAAGCAACTATTTACTTAACATTCTTCATTGATGGTTGGTTCGAAGGAACCGGAATCGTATTTGAGTGATTCATATCCGAAAGCCACTTTGAACCTTACGTATTGAAGTGAAGATATGGAATGATAATAAATGGATGAATGGATGCTTTTCTCTGACCCTCGGGGGAATTTCCCATATCATATATATGAGGCAGTATTATCTTCATTTCACCTTCTATGCAACGACTGCTTACTACTAATCCTAGGGATGATACCCGATAGGATATGGTAGGAGAGTTCCTTCAGTTTGTCCTGTTCCTAGACAACTTGTGCGGACGAATGTATGACATCGCATTTCTAAAATGCATGTGCATTGATTCTTACAAACGTACAACTGTTGGTGGTATAGGAAGTAACTCTCCTTCACTTAACACCTTTCTCTTTAACGTGCGAGCTAAGTGGGTGTACATTTGTTGAAACCAATGGTGTGCTATGGAATTGGCAATGTGGCATTCAAAGTGGAATGTGAGATGTGAAAGGTAATCATCACATCGAGCCTCATTACTCAGAAATGGGTTAAACAGGGAATGCCATAAGGCTATGTGGTTTGCAACCATTAGGGTATGATCATAACCTTTCTAGATAACTCTATATATGTCGGGTATGTTGTGTATGATATGGGATCCTGTATAGGTCCGTTATGACTAGAGTGATGTCATATTTGGTACTATCCTCAACCAGATGGGTCTGCGGATAGGCCAATCTTGCCGGATGTAGAGGTTTCAAGTTGTTGATCCTTGTTACAACTCTCTAGAGATGTACTATAAGAAAGGTTGTTCCTTACCTGCAATTTTATGGAAATTCGTTCTTCAATAAGTGCCTTTAGACTTGATTGTAGAACCAAGTACGCTGGTATTTAACAAATGTAAGAATTTTGGCTAAGATTATGTATATTACATGAAAAGTATTTTCAAAAGAAAGTCATTAAAAATAATATACCCATATATTGCGTAGAAAATGATTTGGTTACCTTAAGGTAAAAACCCTTTCCATATTTATTGACAAAACGTTCTAGTAAGATATCATCACTAAGTTCACTCCTTCCACGTGCTTGCAACAGTTTCTCTCTAAGGCTTGCAATGTGTGATGATAAATTATAAGGGAGAGAAACCGTAAATAATTGTAGCTCCTATTTAAGAAAAAAGGGACAAAACAAAATCAAAATCACGATAAAAAATCTCTTTATTATTATAATAACGAATACAACTCAAACAATAATGAAGTTGAAAGATATAATAAATAACTGGTTTACATCTAAAGCCGAGAAACTACTTTTCTAACTTTATCTAATGAGTTGACTGAAATTGTAACCATTGAATCAAACGGAACATTGACTCCTTCAGGAGTAATGAATGGCGGGCATTTGCTATGGTCCCACTTCCCATCTAGAGGACTATCATGACCGTAAGTTAATTTGGTTTGAAATGTTCTGATCTATTTAAGAAATGTTTCTTTCTCATGACCAAGGAGTCAAAGCGAAGGCGAGGATATTCTAAGTAGTTGTTTTGTAAATCTCGAAGAAAATAATATCCTGCTAATTTCAAAGACTTTAAAATTGATGCCTTTTCCAGATAAAATCTTCTTAGTTTAACATATTGGCTTAAATGATCTCTAAAAACAAGTCGACCTAATGAATAGACACTTTGTAAATATAATAAAGAGAGGCTATGCATAAAATGTAAGCCTAAAATGAATATCCATAAATCAATACACTATTACATATTTACAATCACTCATCTGACTCATACAAAACATACTTAGCAAGCACCTCAGAGACAAATTTATTCTTATAATACTTAAGCTCTTTAGATGGGGACCTTGAGGAATCGATCTGACCCATGGTAAGTTCCAACAAGATCCACGATGCGAGTCAAATCCGAATTCATCTAAGTATCTGTTGTGAAAATGTCTAAGTAGACCCCCATTAAATTCTCCTAAGTACGAGAAATCAATAACTAAATGTCTATAATAAGCTTTATGTAAAAAGTTGACCAAAACGTCTCTTTCTTCAATCAGCATCCAAAATAAAGTAACTAACTCCCGATTTTTTATGAGAGCGTCGTATCCGAGGCATCCTCTCTGTAGTAAGGGGACGACTTTCTGATGTTTGAAAGATGCCAGCACCGAGTTACTGCTGTCAAGCCTATTATACTTTTCAAAGAGTACATTATGCTCCCTTGTTTTCTTATCTAACTTCTATAAAACTTGTTTATTTCAGCTTGTTTTCTCTCAATTTTTATTTTATAGGGGAGGATGGACTTCTTCCTTATCTATAATGAATAATTTGCACTCTTACTATCTTCAAAGTGAAAGATATTTAAACAGAGAATCCCACACCTATGATATAGGGATAGAAGTTTGGGAAGCCTGCTCTTTCCCTTTAGGATCCTCAACATTAGCGGGAGAAGGCTCATCCTCTAGAGGAGCAGAGGGCCTGGAAGATCCAGGCAGAACATCCTTTTGGGAAGATGGCTCATTTCAGGAGCTTCAGCATTATCACTACCGTCCTTCTCAAATGTTCCAGAATGGCCCCCTCTGTCTCCATCAGAATCTTGGGCACCAGCAAGGTAATCGTCATCATCATTATCATCATCATTGTCATCGCCTTCTACCTCGGTGGCGTCATTCTTGTCACCCTTGTCCTCGGAGTCTAATTCAATTTTAAAAGAGGGGACGTCAAAGGAAAGAATCTTAGAGGCATCAATTTCCTCCTTTTTTGTAGGTTCAATTCCCTCCTTCATTTGGTTGATCTTGCCTATTACTTTATGAGCCATGGAAGAGTCAAGTGAGGGGAAACTAAAGTCAAGACACTTCCTAAAGTTGTTAGCATAGGCGAGCATGAGGGATTCTTCATAGGAGTTTGGCAACATTTGCCCAAGAGTAGTACCAATAAATTGAGATACTTGCTGCTTAGCATCAGAGATGGTATTACATGGAGTTTCAGTAAAGCCCTAGTGTTCTTGAACTTTTCCTTCAAAGAAATGTTCTTTGTAGTTAAACAAGATTTCTCATCGTTAGAATCTTTTAAAGTAAGCTCCGTAGCGAATTTTTCTTCAATAGGGAGTTGATGAGCCTTTCTTTCTGCCAAGAGATCAGTTTCTTCTCAGGCAAGAGAAGCCCTTGGTCTTCTAATTCTGAAGTCACTTCATATTTGGCCGTAGAAAGTGTAGACACTTGATTCTTAAGGGTTGAGATTTCCTCCTAGGACTTATATGATTCAAGAGAAGATTTGGATGAATGCTCAAGAAGAGTTAACCAAATCTTAGAAATATGAAAGAAGAAATGTAACACAAGTTGGTGATTTAGAGAAAGCCATTGATGATAAGGTCAATTGAAGTGGAACTTACCAGAAATTGTTGCTCTATTAGAGAGCGATAGTGCCTTGGCAAATCTATAACGGAAGAAGGCAGGTGAATGGAAGTGAAGGACTCGGAATGTAAGATAGACTTGGTTATCTCTTCGAAGTTGATGGGAGAAGGAGAAGAAGATGATTGTTGAGAAGGATTGCACTTTAGAGTGGAGGGCATATCCAAAGCTAGTTGCATTTGTTTGAGAGCAACCGGAGAGTTTGAAATAGAAATGCGAGGGAGGGGATTAATCATAATAGGGGTTTGCACTGGTTTTCTTTGGGAGCTTCCACAATTGGGCTCTTTGGAGCTTTTTCAAGAAATAAACTTTCCTCCTCCTCTACATCTATAACTTTAGCAGACTTTTTTGGTGGCTCTATTTCAAATGATTCCATAAAATTTCTTTTGAAACCTTCTTGGTTTTGGCAAAGGTCTCGATAATTGATGGAGCTCTGGAAGTCGAAGGAAGAGGGGCAGCACCACTAACAGGCACTATAACCTGAGAAGAAGCTGTAAAGGTCGTGAACAGATTAAAAGTTAGCGAGATAATTAAGAAAGCAACAAAGATAGAAAACAATATTGTGCCTATAATTTACTGGAGTGGTCTGAAAAGATGGGTGACATGGGAGAAAAATGATCAGAATCTTAGAAGGAGAGGAAGCATTTTCCTTTTGAAATATGCTGAATCAAAGGGGGTAGTCCTGGAACCCTTTGGCCAAGGAGGAGAAGAGAATGCTTCCTCAAGTTCGATGGTGTCAGTAGCTTCAGTCGATTCCTATTTTAGCAGATTCCGACAAGAAACTCCACCATTCTTTTGTCTTCTTCGTTAAGTTACTTGGCAGGAGAACCTGGTATGGGATGAAGACTAAACAAGGGAAGTAATAAAATGGAAGGAAGATAATGAAAATTTGGACTTACGAGGAGAAGAAAAGATTCCATTGATGTTTGGGAAACATCGAACAAAGAAAAACTGGTTTTCCCAGTCTTTAAACTTATTGACCCCATCCGATATAAGCTTCTTTGCAAGGTTGCTTTGAAAATCTGATGATTGAGAATGCTAAGTTTGACCGGTCGGGTCAAGTAGTTCAGAACTTCAGCATTTAAGAAGGGAAGTCCTGAATCTAGTGCCATTAGCCCCAAAGATAAAAGGTAGGTGTAGACATTTGGATATAGCTAGATTGGAGCAATCCCCAGACGAGAAAGAAATATGGAAAAGAATTCAGGAAAAGGAAGAAATTTTCCGTGCCATATGTGGGCAGCAGTGTAAGCAAAGAACCCTTCAGGAGGTTTGTTGATAGTGTCTGTCTCCTTAAGAGGAATAACATTCACGCCAGTAATTTCGAAGTCCTTAAGGATAACATCAACCTCGTCTTAGGATGATCCCAAGGAATGCTTTGAAAGAGCATCAAGTTTCTTTGCAGAGTTCATGATTCTGACAGGTGAAAATGTTGCAGGTAAAATTTTCAAGTTAAATATGAACGTAGTATTCATTCACGAATTAGTCAAAAACCTACATCAATAACTTAAACATAAACTAAACATGAAACTTCAAATTTTTGTAAAATGTTTAAGTTAAAAGTCAAAGGTATTAAGCTTTCGACAGAGTCAAAAGGAAAAAGGACTTCAACACTTAGCAAATACATCTCGACATTATCAAAAGCCTAAATCAGAATATTCATTGAGCTTTTGACAAGGTCGAAAGGAAGAGTCGGAATATTTATTCTACCGGCACTTTTCAACAGTGCCGAAAGCTCCACGGGAACCAATTTGCTATGAGGAGAAGGTTAAAATTAGCTTAAAGAACTTGAACAAAAATACACACTACAAACATTTCACAAACAAGGTAACTAGACCCTTTGATACTATCGAAACATTTGACTTAGGTTTCCTAAAAGAAATACAAATGTTATCGAAACCTTATATATTCATTGATTCGAAAGGTCCTAAGTTAAACTCTTATGCACTTAGACATTTCGACAATAAGAGAGAAAGATAACACTAGAGGGTTTCTACTCATTAGACTTAAATTGTGTCAAAAGGGTCGAAGGGTTATGCTAGTTCCAAAGGAAAATGGATTACAATCGACACAAAAGGTTTCCACCAAGTCGAAACGTGTTGCTATCGAAGGAGTTGATACACTCTACTTAACAACATATCCTTTCAACAATATTGATCAAATTGGCACTACAACACCTCTCAACCCCATCGAAAGGGGCAAAGGAAGCGAAACCAATGTTGCCATCTCATTCCCTTTTGAAGGGGTAGAAAGGTCAATTTATGGTGCCAATTTTTTATCTGTACATTTGTAGCTTCTAGGCAAAGAAAACAGGTTCCACCTCTTCCTCAAACCCGATTGCAAATCTAGGGTTTAAAGTTTCTTAAAATGAGTAAACCAAACCCGATAAGAAAGTGGATTCAAAAAATGGATTTCAACAGGAATCAACCTTTATTGATTTCAAAAATGTAAAAAATTATAACCAAACCAAAACCAGATTTTCTAAAGAAGAACAGATTTTTTAATTATTGGAATAAAAATCCAAAACGAGATACTAATTCTATTAACTCATGAAATTGAAATAGAAAAATTCCTCGGTAAATCAGAAAAAAAATCTACACTCAAAAAATTGAGATTTGAACATTTCAAAGTCGAATCTCAATTTTAAAATCTGGAAAAGCAAAACTTGATTAAAACTATCAAAACAGAATTGAATCTAAACTTTTGAATTAGATTTGACGATTACTTTGATTTCTGAAAGCGAATAGAAAGTTTGATAATTTTTGGAATTCTTTTACTCGTGCTTCAAATTTTGATTGCAGAAAAGTGAAAGAGGAAGAAGAAGAGCGTACTTTACAAGAAAAGTCGCCAAGAACCATCAGCCGCTAGATCAAATTTAAATGGACGGCTTAGATCCATGCGGGAAGACCAAGAGGTTGAGGTCCTAATACCCCTTACTAAATTAAGATGGACGTTCCTAGAATCTCATTCCAAAATTACCCACCATCCATAATTCTCCTTGTTAGTTTCTAATGAATGTCTATCACTCGTAATAATCAGGCATTAATGTAAAAATTCAAAATCTCTAATCAATCCTCATTTAACTCCTTTAATCTATTTTACCAGTTTCAAAATCCACCTGTTATGCCTACATTTAAATCATGCAAAAGCAAGCATTGTCCAGAGCAACCCCTTCGAAAGCTGCAGTGATCCTTTCGAACCGGCTAAAGCCATTGTAACCTAGGGGTGTTCAACATTTAGTTACAAATAAGAGTTCAGAAGCAATCATCAGTGTTGAAACCAGTTGCACCTCAATATTATCGAACCAATTAAAGAAAGGCTATCGACAGAGTCAGAAGAACTTAAAAGGCAACACAAAGAAGAGGAGCACAATTATACCTTTCGACAAATGCGACAACATACTTGAGTCATTCGGCAGCCACCTTTTGACCAAGTCGAAAGCATCAGGGTCGAAAGGTGCTGACCAACATCTATAAATAAGACCCAAGGGTTCATGTTGGAGGGATTCGATTCTTCTCATTCTCAACTACATACTCTTAGGAAGTGTGTTGTAACTCTAATTACGAAATTAACTTGGGGATTTGAAGTAATAAAATCATCTTCTGGCTTATGAAAGGGAAGTCACAAATCTTTCAAATTGTTTTACTATTCTTAAAGCAATTGTCAGGTCTTCTCCTGTATTTCAGGTTGAGGCAGCATCGAAAGGTCCCTGCCAATATAGTCAAAACCTCCTATATTCAAGTAAATTCTATCACACACTTTAAGTTACCATTCCCTGAGTCTTTGCTTTCGACAAGGTCAAGACCTAGCCTCAATCTAGTAAGACCTTTAGCTTTTGACAAGAGTAAAAGCTTGCTTCAACTCACTTCAACTTGAGATTCATCACCTAAACTAAGGACATTAATCCTTGAGTTTATGACAAGGTCGAAACTCTACCCCAGATTCCAAGTCCAAGTTTTGATTCCAAATTAACATTGCTTTCGACATGGTCGAAACCTTTGTTTCAAATTTGTGGATAAAGTCGTAGCTACCTAATCACTAAGGCCTTCGACAAGGTCGAATCCAACAAATGGAATCTTATCCAAGATATCACAATAGTATCGAAAGGAAAGCTTTCGAAGGAGATTCCACATTAACTTAACTAGGTCGAAAGGTCATTAAGCATGGAAACCTGCCTTTTCGACGCAGTCGAAAGGTTGATCTGAGTAATTCCTGCCTACTAAAGCCTATTCAAAAATGAAATCTAAAAGGGACTCGTACCTTCCTTTCTACTCTATTTGCCTAAAGGATAATTCTCGTTCCTTAGCATAACTTGGGTGTTGACAAGAAATCTTGTTACCACTTCGTATAATACGAATTACAAACATTCACCTTATAACATTTATGTGTGATTGAATATGGATCAAATAACCATATTCTCATACTATTTTTTTAGGGTTTGAACTCTTAGAAGACAGTAAATAGTCTAAAGCAAATAAACACGTAAGTTGTCAAGTTACAGACGTATTTAGTAGTTGTATAATTAGGCTCTTGCAAGGGTTTTGAATTGAAAACATGCAGAAAAATTGAAAATAAATTTATCAATCTTAATTTGAATCAATTCTATATTTTAATCAATAAACATTTTATCAATTATAATAGTTGCACAAATTTATCGATGTAAATTAGTTTAGCTAAACATAGTGGATTCTTAAAGTAAGGTAATATATATAATCTTACTAATAAGCTCCCGCTAGACTTTTATGTCCCTCAAATCCCTAAAAGGAAACGTAGAAACCTTTCTATTTCTCTATCGGATGTTAGCAATCTCATGCCTTGGGATTCTGACCATTAGATTACTCAAGAAAACATAGGCCCACAAGTGAGGGATAAAACTTTATCTGTTGTATCATATAAAACTCATAACCCTTGATCTTCGTCGTAATCTCATTTCGACCTTGAGTTTGCACAATAAATCGAACGAGATTATTCATGGTACCTACCTAATTCGTGATAGCCTAAATATAAATGTACATTCCTTGAGTTTTCTCAATAAATACATTCATATATCTTACCATATCTATCAATATAGTAATAATACTGCATATAACATCTCTAGCTTAAGTTTTTTAACTTGTAAGTAATTTACTAATATATAAATAATAGAGGAAAAAACTTATATTAAGATTCATACCCTTTAATATACTTTTTAAATGATATCGACTTATGAAATAACGTATGTCTTATGAAATACCCCTATGATTTAAGTGTTAGACACAGCTGATGTAACATCCTAACTCTGTATTCATACTACAAAGAATATTGCTAGGTAATACTATTTGATAATTTGAAGAATGAGATGATATTGGGCTGCCATAACGTGAATATTCCTTTGAGATAACACTGGTATACATTTCCAAATTTTATATTGCTCACTTACACGTATCAGTGACGGCACAAAGCAATATACACTTGCATTTCTAGGATAGAACAATACATAATACAAAATAAACATTAGAGAATGCAAAGTCGTCAATGAGCGATAATATATAATAAACAATATACATAAGTCTAAGTAGGTCAACAAATACAAGTCAACTGTCCATTATATATAAATATATACATAGTATATGTCTGCATACATCCTATCATACAACATCCATATGTATGTAAGAGGCTACATAAATAACTATACAGTATCTAGTCCAATTAATGAAGGAGCCTCCTAAACTAGCTCATCAACATAAGCTGCTCTCATTGTCCTTGAACCCTGAAATGTCTCCCATTGACCGGAGTATTATTTAAATAAGAGACAGATCAGACTATGTCTAAAACGAGATGTTAAAATATAGCCATAACTAGAAAGGTACAACAAATATATTTCAAAGTGCCATGTTGACAACTCAGTATACATATAACATCATAGCTCATACCATGAACTTATCATCATCTAATCACTCAATAGTCAAACTGCATATCAAGAAGTATAATATCGAAATGGTTGAAATATCAAAACATCCAACTATCATTAATGTACAAAATAATCAAGTTCCATATGGCATGCATACAGCTGTGCATAATATTATCTCTTAGATAATCATAAGTAGACATACCCAGGTCATCATACTTATATAGGTGAATCAAATAAGCAACCATACAACCACACATATAACAACATCATATATACATAAAGATTAGGCTAACACCCCAGTGTAGCCTTAAGTATCCTCCTTTATAATATCGTATAAAGGGATTGACAGAACATTTGACTTATAGTTTGAAGTATGGTCATCAACTTCTCAACATACCATATCAAACTCAAAGAGGTGTACGAATTTTGTATGTCTATCGATCATAAATCATAGTCAAATGGGAGATTGACATCTACTAGCTTGCTCCAAAAGCTAACACATGTACCCTTTTGTTACATTTCCTATAATCTTTAGTAACCTCAACGGATATCGTGACTCGTTATCCATCAAGGGCAAGAGCATGATATGTAGTGGTCACATTCCTCTAAGTGTCACATATGGTAACAGATTGTAGGCCTATGTGACACAGTGCAATAGCAATCAATAATAGTACCAAACTATGTAACACAAGGCGTGTCACGGATAAAGGGGCATGATCTATAATCAGGCCGCTAAGACGGATAATGGGCTAATTTGGTCTACCCCTTACAGAAGTAAACAAAAATGATAGATATATAAATATATGCACATAGCCATAGGCATAAAACCGTGCTCACCCAGCGAGCGTCACATCTCATATGCACAAAATATGTAATACCCCAGTATTGCTTATCGTCGCTTAAGTGTCATTTTGCAACGAGAGGGATTTTTCGCGCTCGAAAATCAACATCCATACTTTACATCGTATTCGAATGCCGTAAATTCGACCATTCAAATCCGATTTGCCGGAGCTTATAACAACAATAAGTAAACAACACAGCGGAAGAAAAGAATAATACATTGATATACAATATCTGATACAACAGAGTGATACAATGAATATCAATATACATCAGAGATATGATACAAGAAAATAGCAGCGGAAAAGAAAAAATAGATAACATCTAGCAGCGGAACAATATAACTCTAAAATAGTCTTCAAAAGAGAACTCCAGCAACAGCAGCTCGATCCAACATCACGATGCACAAAGATAAGCAAGTGCAGTCCGTATCCAAAGACTGAACTAGCTCCAGATAATCTACTAAACCTGACTATCTGAAAAACCCAACTCTAGACTGCCCGTGTAGAAAATTTTGAGCACCCATAGTTTAGGAAAGAAACAATAAACTCTGGATCAGTCATGGGACTGGTGTGAGTAACAAAAACAGTTTATCTTTTAAAAACAAACAACAAGAGAATTCTAAATTAGATTCGCAATGCTTTTAAAAACATGAGACTACCATAAGGCCTCCCGCACGCGCACACGCACAATGCAAACGCAGAATCGGAGGAGATTTCTCCTTATGAAAGTCAAAGATGCTTGATAAGCATTAAAAAAAAACATTTGATATTATTACTAGTGCATAGTGTAGTAAAAATCATTTCGAAAGTAAAGATATAAATCTTAGCCAACATAGACATTTCGAACTATGCCTACTATAGCTACCATCCAAACAGTGGGGCGCCACCATAAGTAGATGGCAGGTAATACAACTAAAACCGTACAAGGTACGTATTTGAAGAATGGATTTCCAACAAATGGTCGGGCAAAGGAACTTCCCATACCGAAATGGAACGTCTCTGGAAGGACGTCCCCGAGCATCCCAAATGGATCTCTGCCAAACAAGGCCGACTACCCCTTTCCCAGGGAGTAAGAAACCTCAGATATACCACCCTCGGTCCTTTTGGACCTTTATACGAGGCCTCGATTCCAAAAACACCACATAGTAATAGATATAGTGCATCCACATGAGTAAGTATCTGGGCTCCATACCATGATACTACCCCTTTCCGGAAGGAATGGTCATACCCTAGGGAAGCTACCCCTGAAACCTTGCTGCCACGATTCCTGTTTTGACCATTATCGGGTTGTGAGGCTCGACGAAGTCTCGTCCACAAAGCTACGTTTTTTAACAAAAGCCACGCTTTGATCAACAAATGATCAGCAGCACTCAGCATGCCACATTACCAAGTTGGGAATATATCGCTGATAACCTTCAACTACATAACTTCTAAGGGTGTTAAGCTAAGAGAATAAATTCCCCGCCACCAACAGAAATGTATTTGAAAGAAATCTTCTTTATATCTCAAAATGTAATGTCAGACATACAATCCATACAAGTCTGTTTTGGATTTAGAACAGAACCGAAGGCACTTCCAAAGAAGTCCTTGCAATCCGGGTATTCACAATCCCGATAGGACTTCCCATCACTTAGGGAATCTCTATACCGGAGCAACTCAGTGCAGAGACAATCGATAGGTCATCCTATCGTTCTCGCAAATACCCGGTCTTCACCATCTGTCTTCAAATGCTATCCATAACGACGTATCACATATTCAGAATGGGTTATACGACCCAAAGGTCCTTTCCCGACTAACCCAAATAGTGAGCGCAACATTTAAAACATATGGATATGGGATTTCAATTAAGTCACAACTTAATAATTTCAAAACTTTTCTTTCAAATGGTTTAAACAAATTACCATTTCAAATCTTTTAAACAAAAGATTAATTTCACTAAGTTCACCCATTTTCACAAAGATCCATTTACGGATTTCAAAACGATTTCCATTTCAATTGGATTAACTCGTTTAAAATCTTTAAATTAAAGATTTAACTTATAGCTTTCAAATCATTTCCATAACTTGGAAAATCATTTTCATTTTTAACTTGAAATCCTTTTTAACATAATTTGGAAGTTCACTTCCTATATGAAAGTTTTTATTATTTTGAAAACAAATAGTTTCATTTCAGAAAGATGCAATTTTTATTTACACGAGTTAAAGCCCTTGAATTTAAATTCAAATTCCCAAATCGATACCTTTCAAAATAGTTTAACCTATATAAACTGGTATAGCATCTTTAGTCCCTAGTTTCCAGATCATGGGATTCAATTTCAAATATTGAATTCGAATTTAAATCAAAATATTTAAATTTCAAAACTCAATCAAGTTATTCAAAATAAATTTCATCTTTTAAATTCTATTTCCAAAAGCTTTTCACTTTAAACCCAATCCATTTCCAAAACATTTGAATTCAAATATTCAAATTTAAAACTATTACAAAATCTGTGACTTAATCAATTTCCCTATGAAATCCATATTCGTGTGTGTATAAGTGTGGTCCAGGGGTTTGACACAATAGTGCAACATTATTCAATAATAATATATCAAAACACAGAATATAGTTGATAAGCGATATAAACTATAACACTTATAGTCCATTCACAGATTCACAGATAATATAACAATGTAAATGAATGGATAAATTATACACAGTCACAAAACAAAATATCACAGATCAGATAGGAAAATCAATTTCAAGGCATCTCATACAATACAATCATTCATAAGTAAGGTCAAGCATGTAATAATCATTTATAAGCAGGATTAATTAAATTAATTTCCAATTATATTTATTTACTTATGAATTTATTTTCCAATTCTGATTAATTAATTCCAATCATTTGATATAAATTAATTTATCAAACACTTTAATTAATTAAATTATTGATATTAATTAAATCAACCCTTTAAACCAACTTCATAATTAATTATCTTTAATTAATCAAAAGATCCAAAATTTATTACTATAAGTGATTAATCCTTAATTACTTTCATTTAGTAATTACATTTAAAAAATTTATAATTGATTATCTAAATTAATTAATCCAATTAATTATTAAAATTAATCACCTTAATCAATACTTAATGAACCTTAGTTAATTATCTTCATTAACCAATAACATTTCTTAATCACTTTCTTAAGAGATTTTCTTAAATAAATTCATTATTAATCATTTCTAATTATAAATTAATCTAAATTATTTATTTATAAATTAAATAAATCATTCTTTAATTACCATATTATTTTAATCATTTTATTACCTTAATTATCTCTAAGATAATTAATTTCTTTATTAATGATTTCATTAACATTTTAAGTGTATCTTAAACGTTGCACTTTAAATTTAAATTCAAATTCCATTTTGAATTTAAGATTCAAAATGATTGTATCTTTAAACAATTTACCAATTTTAAATATCCACTCATAAACCTATATAAGAAAGTTCTAACTAAATTACTTAAATTTATATTTAAAATTTTACGTTTTAAAAATACATTGTATTTTAACTTGCAAATCCTAGTTACAAAATCCTTTTTATAAAAGAACTTTATCAAAATCCACTTATTCTATTTTAAAAAAACTTTTATATTTCAATATATATAACACTTATTTAAAACTTAACTTTGAAACAAATTAATTTTATAAGTCAATCTCGTTATACTTTTGTTTAAAACTTTATAAACATTCCGGAAATCAAATTTCTTTGTCCATATCATCTATTCATTGTTTTTTTTCCCATTGATTTTATAATGTCTAGTTATACTTACAATACAAACCAAGTCTTCCCTGTACACAACTTCTTCTTCTCCCTTTTTTTTCTACAGCAAGTTAAGTCTAAAACTTTTATACAATTTCAATGCAACAGTATTCACTCACGCCAACTCGAATGCCAACCTGAATTCCTCAAGAACAACTCGCGACCCCCATTCGAAACTGCTGACCCACTCACGCACCACCGTGCACGTGCATGGCGCCGCCATCACCTCCGGCCGTTCGCAGATCATCGAGACAAGTCGACTATCCTCCCCTCATCAGTTCCCGATCATCGAAACGATGATGAAATCATTGAAGCAAAATCGAGCGTTCAAGCTCGAAACTGGAACCAAAATATCCAAAAAAACCTGGAAATGCGAGACCACTTCAACCCCAAAACCTGGCAACGATTCGTCCACGCGACTCCGGCCACAATAAAATCCCATACTCCAGCCATCACTTCGTCGCCTCAGCCTCTACCACCACCCAACAGCCCATAGCACTCGATCATCTCTGGTCATCGAATGAGACTAAAACACAACCATGTCAAAAGCTAGGTTTAGAAACTTCAATCGTTTGCCGCTGTCGCCACCGTGGTCGTGACCACCTCCGACCATTTTTCCCACCACCTCGGTGAGCTCCTCCACCTCCTCGCACAACCTCATCGCAAACTTCGATGCCGATCTCCGGCAATCGACAAGAATGTTGATTTCGATCAACAAAGGATATCACAACCATTACTCGTCTAAAAATCGTGATTTAAGTTTTAAAATTCATATTTTGTTACAGAGATTCAAGGTATGTTCCTGAAATTATAAATCAACGCATTCGAATTTTTCACAAATTCAAACTTTGCTGATAAATTTTAATTTCCAGAGACATATTTATACTATTTTTACTTGAATAAATCTCCAGAGTAAATTTTGTAGTTAAACAAAAAAAATTCATTTGATTCTTTAGTTTAAACAGAGAGTGAATAAAAAGATTTTGAATTCCTTTTGTAAAACAAAACCTGGAAGCTAAATACAAAGAGTACTCTGTTAATTCACCTGCATGACATATCATACATTCATATGTACTAAATAGAATTTAATTTATATTTACACATTTCATACTTACTTAAGATGAATATTCAACAGATATATATATGCTTAACCATTTAAGAGTGAGGTTACTCACAGTTTTGAAGAATGAAGACTGAGCACCCTTGTTTGACAGTTTTTTGATCTTAAAAACTGAGAATGATTTGCTTTAATCCTAATCTTCTTGCTTGTTAAGGTATAAAGCTTCAGTTTTATAAAAATGGAAATGCTACTTTATTATTCTCAGGTTTGCTATGTGATGAACGAATGAAGATATAAGAAGACATGTATATAAAGAAGTGTTTGTACATGGGTTGTTTTCTGGCTAAGAAATTTCAGGTACACTATCTTTTTATTTTATTACATTCGAATTGACATGTTTGCGGCCTGCATTAAATGAGTAAGTACTTCATGCTTTGTAATAGATGTATTACATATTTGCTTCTAGCCTTGCCTTTGCATCACTACTTTATAGGCTACACACACCCTTACTTAGCTTATTATATATATTTATGTTTCATAGATATTTTACATCTTCTTTGTTTATATTTACTTTACTTTGCATTTATTATGTTTGACTTCTTTTATTTGTTTATACCTATTTTGTTTCTTGTGATATGAATAAAGTCCTATATTTAATATAAGTGATATTTATATTTTTGTTTGAACACACTTGTTTCATATTTGAATGTATTTAACTACTTTTGTTCTATTGCTTTGTAATATAGATGAGATTTTGTATTTATTATGTTGTTGAATTTTTTGACTAATTTGTTTTAATGTATATATAGTTTACATAACCAAATATCTTAAGATATTTATTTTTAACTTGTATACTTATCAACTTATCTTACATTTTCATTCATTCATTACTTATATATTAAATTCTAAAAGAAATCGTTTTTAAAACTTAATAAAATAAACACATATCTTTTTATATGAATTATAAGAAATTCAAATTAATTTACAAATAAATTTCACAATTTTATTCAAAATTAAAATAAATTATCAATTTAAAATTAATTAAAATTCGGGACCGTTACAGACTTCCCCCCTTAAAAGGAATTTCGTCCTCGAAATTCGCCAGAGAGAGACAACGAAGATAGAGAAAGAGAAATATCTTTCGAGATCAACTAGATATATTTATTCTGCATTTGGCTTACCAAATTAGAATGTCGACAATATGAGAACAACTCATACAATACTACACAGGATACTCGGGTCATTAAATTTACGAATATGCAAGGCATTGGTTAGTCCGAAGGATAACTAACTGTCCGTAGAATATATCGAGACCCAAACAAGAGATTAATTCAATCTCTACAATTTCTCAAGCACAAGGTATGGATTCCAGACTCAAATCGGAATATTCCAAAGTATATACCAATCTGTCCCTCTTCGGACTTCGATCTACCCAAGAAATTATAATATAATTTCAATTTTGGTTTTAAACGACATCGTTTTATTGATACAATTCAAATTTAGCTTCATATTCTATTAATCAATTTAACTCAATTTAAAATTTCTAATTTATTCATAATTTCCAATTCATATTCATTAAGGTTTAAATCACAAATTGATAAGAAATCAATGAAGATACAAAGTAAGAATTTTCCACAATGATTCGTAGGGCCATCACCGTACCGAAACTTCTTCTTGCAACTGCCACGAGGCAAATCAAAAGAATTTGGAAAGATGAATCAAAAGAGATTGATAGAGAAAGTTTGTTTCCACTGTTGCACGGTATTGACCATTTATAGTTGTATTCCCTTGTCCCCTATCTCGTTCTCTTCTTGTACTCATACTCACCATCAGTAGATAGTAAGAGAATTTACTGAGACATTCAAACGGATATCTTAGGGATATACTCATTCTAGGGCATACTTCACCCTATCTCTAATTAGCTACTCACGTGTTATACTCTTGAGCTAAAGTTTTAACCTTAGCTCTGATACCAAATGTAAAAATCTAGGCTTTTCAACCTTCGACAGCGGTCACAACCGGTAGGCTTTTCAACCATCCCAGCCCCACCGTGGCTTACATTGATATCCCAAACTTGCTTTTACGGCCAGCCTCTCGACTGCCACGGCCTCTGCCTAACCAACCCCGTAAAGAGGACATGTGTGGGCAAGAGTCTCCTGTTCGCCACCTAACCGCGAAGCGAGAACCCCCCATCACATTTCACTAAGACAAGCAAGGCTGGTATGAGTAATAAAAATAGTTTATCTTTTAAAAACAAACAGCAAGAGAATTTTAAATTAGATTTGCAATGCTTTTAAAAAAATGAGACTACCATAAGGCCTCCCGCACGCACACACAATGCAAACGCAGAATCGGAGGAGATTTTTCCTTATGATAGTCAAAGATGCTTGATACGCATTAAAAAGAAACATTTGATATTATTACTAGTGCATAGTGTAGTAAAAATCATTTCGAAAGTAAAGATATAAATCTTAGCCAGCATAGACATTTCGAACTATGCCTACTGTAGCTACCATCCAAGCAGTGGGGCGCCACCATAAGTAGATGGCAGGTAATACAACTAAAATCGTACAAGGTACGTATTTGAAGAATGGATTTCCAACAAATGGTCGGGAAAAGGAAATTCCCATACCGAAATGGAACGCCTCTGGAAGGACGTCCCCGAGCATCCCAAATGGATCTCTGCCAAACAAGGCCGGCTACCCCTTTCCCAGGGAGTAAGAAACCTCAGATATACCACCCCCGGTCCTTTTGGACCTTTATACGAGGCCTCGATTCCAACAACACCACGATAATAGATATAGTGCATCCACATGAGTAAGTATCTGGGCTCCATACCATGATACTACCCCTTTTCCAGAAGGAATGGTCATACCCTAGGGAAGCTACCCCTGAAACCTTGCTGCCACGATTCCTGTTTCGACCATTACCGGGTTGTGAGGCTCGACGAAGTCTCGTCCACAAAGCTACGCTTTTTTACAAAAGCCACGCTTTGATCAACAAATGATCAGCAGCACTCAGCATGCCATATTACCAAGTTGGGAATATATCGCCGATAACCTTCAACTACATAACTTCTAAGGGTGTTAAGCTAAGAGAATAAATTCTCCGCCACCAACAGAAATGTATTTGAAAGAAATATGCTTTATATCTCAAAATATAATGTCAGACATACAATCCATACAAGTATGTTCTGGATTTATAACAGAACCGAAGGCACTTCCAAAGAAGTCCTTGCAATCCGGATATTCACAATCCCGATAGAACTTCCCATCACTTAGGGAATCTCTATACCGGAGCAACTAAGTGCAGAGACAATCGATAGGTCATCCTATCGTTCTCGCAAATACCCGCTCTTCACCACCGGTCTTCAAATGCTATCCATAACGACATATCACATATTCGGAATGGGTTATACGACCCAAAGGTCCTTTCCCGGCTAACCCGAATAGTGAGCGCAACATTTAAAACATATGGATATGGGATTTCAATTAAGTCACAACTTAATAATTTCAAAACTTTTCTTTCAAATGGTTTAAACAAATTACCATTTCAAATCTTTTAAACAAAAGATTTATTTCACTAAGTTCACCCATTTTCACAAAGATCCATTTACGGATTTCAAAACGATTTCCATTTCAATTGGATTAACTCGTTTAAAATCTTTAAATTAAAGATTTAACTTATAGCTTTCAAATCGTTTCCATAACTTGGAAAATCATTTTCATTTTTAACTTGAAATCCTTTTTAACATTATTTGGAAGTTCACTTCCTATATGAAAGTTTTTATTATTTGAAAACAAATAGTTTCATTTCAGAAAGATCCAATTTTTATTTACACAAGTCAAAGCCTTTGAATTTAAATTCAAATTCCCAAATCGATACCTTTTAAAATAGTTTAACCTATATAAACTGGTATAGCATCTTTAGTCCCTAGTTTCCAGATCATGGGATTCAATTTCAAATATTGAATTCGAATTTAAATCAAAATATTTAAATTTCAAAACTCAATCAAGTTATTCAAAATAAATTTCATCTTTTAAATTCTATTTCCAAAAGCTTTTCACTTTAAACCCAATCCATTTCCAAAACATTTGAATTCAAATATTCAAATTTAAAACTATTTCAAAATCTGTGACTTAATCAATTTCCCTGTAAAATCCGTATTCGTGTGTGTATAAGTGTGGTCCAGGGGTTTAACACAATAGTGCAACATTATTCAATAATCATATATCAAAACATAGAATATAGTTGATAAGCGATATAAACTATAACGCTTATAGTCCATTCACAGATTCACAGATAATATAACAATGTAAATGAATGGATAAATTATACACAGTCACAAAAAAAATAATATCACAGATCAGATAGGAAAATCAATTTCAAGGCATCTCATACAATACAATCATTCGTAAGTAAGGTCAAGCATGTAATAATCATTTATAAGCAGGATTAATTAAATTAATTTCCAATTATATTTATTTACTTATGAATTTATTTTCCAATTCTGATTAATTAATTCCAATCATTTGATATAAATTAATTTATCAAACACTTTAATTAATTAAATTATTCATATTAATTAAATCAACCCTTTAAACCAATTTCATAATTAATTATCTTTAATTAATCAAAAGATCCAAAATTTATTACTATAAGCGATTGATCCTTAATTACTTTCATTTAGTAATTACACTTAAACAATTTATAATTGATTACCTAAATAAATTAATCCAATTAGTTATTAAAATTAATCACCTTAATCAATATTTAATGACCCTTAGTTAATTATCTTCATTAACCAATAACATTTCTTAATCACTTTCTTAAGAGATTTTCTTAAATAAATTCATTATTAATCATTTCTAATTATAAATTAATCTAAATTATTTATTTATAAATTAAATAAATCATTCTTTAATTACCATATTATTTTAATTATTTCATTACCTTAATTATCTCTAAGATAATTAATTTCTTTATTAATGATTTCATTAACATTTTAAGTGTATCTTAAACATTACACTTTAAATTTAAATTCAAATTCCATTTTGAATTTAAAATTCAAAATGATTATATCTTTAAACAATTTACCAATTTTAAATATCCACTCATAAACCTATATAAGAAAGTTCTAACTAAATTAATTAAATTTATATTTAAAATTTAAGTTTTAAAAATACATTGTATTTTAACTTGCAAATATGAGTTACAACAAGTTATTTAACTTTTCATTCAAAATCCTTTTTATAAAAGAACTTTATCAAAATCCACTTATTCTATTTTATAAAAACTTTTATATTTCAATATATATAACACTTATTTAAAACTTAACTTTGAAACAAATTAATTTTATAAGTCAAACTCGTTATACTTTTGTTTAAAACTTTATAAACATTCCGGAAATCAAATTTCTTTGTCCATATCATCTATTCATTGTTTTTTTTTCCCCACTGATTTTATAAAGTCTAGTTATACTTACAATACAAACCGAGTCTTCCCTGTACACAACTTCTTCTTCTCCCTTTTTTTTTCTAGGGCAAGTTCTTTAGTACAATTTCAATGCAACAGTATTCACTCACGCCAACTCGAATGCCAACCTGAATTCCTCAAGAACAACTCGCGACCCCCATTCGAAACTGCTGACCCACTCACGCACCACCGTGCACGTGCACGACGCTACCATCACCTCCGGCCCATCGCAGATCATCGAGACAAGTCGATTATCCTCCCCTCATCAGTTCCCGATCATCGAAACGATGATGAAATCATCGAAGCAAAATCGAGCGTTCGAGCTCGAAACCGGAACCAAAATATCCAAAAAAAAAACCTGGAAATGCGAGACCACTTCAACCCCAAAACCTGGCAACGATTCGTCCATGCGACTTCGGCCACAATAAAATCCCATACTCCGGCCATCACTTCGTCGCCTCAGCCTCTACCACCACCCAACAGCCCATAGCACTCGATCATCTCTGGTCATCGATCGAGACCAAAACACAACCACGGCAAAAACTAGGTTTAGAAACTTCAATCGTTTGCCGCTGTCGCCACCATGGTCGTGACCACCTCCTACCATTTTTCCCACCACCTCGGTGACCTCCTCCACCTCCTCGCACAACCTCATCGCAAACTTCGATGTCGATCTCCGGCAATCGACAAGAATGTTGATTTCGATCAACATAGGATATCACAACCATTACTCGACTAAAAATCGTGATTTAAGTTTTAAAATTCATATTTTGTTACAGAGATTTAAGGTATGTTCCTGAAATTATAAATTAACACATTCGAATTTTTCACAAATTCAAACTTTGCTGATAAATTTTGATTTCCAGAGACATATTTATACTATTTTTACTTGAATAAATCTCCAGACTAAATTTTGTAGTTAAATAAAAAAATTTCATTTAATTCTTGAGTTTAAACAGGGAGTGAATAAAAAGATTTTGAATTCCTTTTGCAAAACAAAACCTAGAAGCTAAATACAGAGAGTACTCTGTTAATTCACCTGCATGACATATCATACATTCATATGTACTAAATAGAATTTAATTTATATTTACACATTTCATACTTACTCAAGATGAATATTCAACAAATATATATGCTTAACCATTTAAGAGTGAGGTTACTCACAGTTTTGAAGAATGAAGACTGAGCACCCCTGCTTGACAGTTTTTTGATCTTAAAAACTGAGAATGATTTGCTTTAATCCTAATCTTCTTGCTTGTTAAGGTATAAAGCTTCAGTTTTATAAAAATGGAAATGCTACTTTATTATTCTCAGGTTTGCTATGTGATGAACAAATGAAGATATAAGAAGACATGTATATAAAGAAGTGTTTGTACATGGGTTGTTTTCTGGCTAAGCAATTTCAGGTACACTATCTTTTATTTTATTACATTCGAATTGGCATGTTTACTGCCTGCTTTAAATGAGTAAGTACTTCATGCTTTATAATAGATGTATTATATATTTTCTTCTAGCCTTGCCTTTGTATCACTACTTTACAGTCTACACACACCCTTACTTAGCTTATTATATACATTTATGTTTCATAGATATTTTACATCTTCTTTGTTTATATTTACTTTACTTTGCATTTATTATGTTTGACTTATTTTATTTGTTTATACCTATTTTGTTTCTTGTGATATGAATAAAGTCCTATATTTAATATAAGTGATATTTATATTTTTGTTTGAACACACTTGTTTCGTATTTGAATGCATTTAACTACTTTTGTTCTATTGCTTTGTAATATAGATGAGATTTTATATTCATTATGTTGTTAAATTTTTTAACTAATTTGTTTTAATGTATATATAGTTTACATAACCAAATATCTTAAGATATTTATTTTTAACTTGTATACTTATCAACTTATCTTACATTTTCATTCATTCATTACTTATATATTAAATTCTAAAAGAAATCATTTTTAAAACTTAATAAAATAAACACATATCTTTTTATATGAATTATAATAAATTCAAAGTAATTTACAAATAAATTTCACAATTTTATTCAAAATTAAAATAAATTATCAATTTAAAATTAATTAAAATTCGGGATTGTTACAGACTTCCCCCCTTAAAAGGAATTTTGTCCTCGAAATTTGCCAGAGAGAGACAACGAAGATAGAGAAAGAGAAATATCTTTCGAGATCAACTAGATATATTTATTCTGCATTTGGCTTACCAAATTAGAATGTCGACAATATGAGAACAACTCATACAATACTACACAGGATACTCGGGTCATTAAATTTACGAATATGCAAGGCACTGGTTAGTCCGAAGGATAACTAACTGTCCGTAGAATATATCGAGACCCAAACAATAGATAAATTCAATCTCTACAATTTCTCAAGCACAAGATATGGATTCCAGACTCAAATCGGAATATTCCAAAGTATATACCAATCTGTCCCTCTTCGGACTTCGACCTACCCAAGAAATTATAATAGAATTTCAATTTTGGTTTTAAACGATATCGTTTTATTGATACAATTCAAATTTAGCTTCATATTCTATTAATCAATTTAAAATTTCCAATTTATTCAAAATTTCCAATTCATATTCATTAAGGTTTAAATCAAAAATTGATAAGAAATCAATGAAGATACAAAGTAAGAATTTTCTACAACGATTCGTAGGGCCATCACCGTACCGAAACTTCTTCTTGCAACTGCCACGAGGCAAATCAAAAGAATTTGGAAAGATGAATCAAAAGAGATTGATAGAGAAAGTTTGTTTTCACTGTTGCAGGTTATTGACCATTTATAGTCGTATTCCCTTGTCCTCTATCTCGTTCTCTTCTTGTACTCATACTCACCATCAATAGATAGTAAGAGAATTTACTGAGACATTCAAACGGATATCTTAGGGATATACTCATTCTAGGGCATACTTCACCTTATCTCTAATAAGCTACTCAACGTGTTATACTCTTGAGCTAAAGTTTTAACCTTAGCTCTGATACCAAATGTAAAAATCTAGGCTTTTCAACCATCGACAGCGGTCACAACTGGTAGGCTTTTCAACCATCCCAGCCCCACCGTGGCTTACATTGATATCCCAAACTTTCTTTTACGGCGAGCCACTCGACTGCCACGGCCTCTGCCTAACCAACCACGTAAAGAGGACATGTGGGGGCAAGAGTCTCCTGTTCGCCATCTAACCGCGAAGCGAGAACCCCCCATCACATTTCACTAAGACAAGCAAGACTGGTGTGAGTAACAAAAACAGTTTATCTTTCAAAAACAAACAGCAAGAGAATTTTAAATTAGATTCGCAATGCTTTTAAAAAAATGAGACTACCATAAGGCCTCCCGCACACACACATAATGCAAACGCAGAATCGGAGGAGATTTCTCCTTATGGTAGTCAAAGATGCTTGATACCATTAAAAAGAAACATTTAATATTATTATTAGTGCATAGTGTAGTAAAAATCATTTCGAAAGTAAAGATATAAATCTTAGCCAAGACATTTCGAACTATGCCTACTATAGCTACCATCCAAACAGTGGGGCACCACCATAAGTAGATGGCAGGTAATACAACTAAGACCGTACAAGGTACGTATTTGAAGAAAGGATTTCCAACAAATGGTCGGGCAAAGGAACTTCCCATACCGAAATGGAACGCCTCTAGAAGGACGTCCCCGAGCATCCCAAATGGATCTCTGCCAAACAAGGCCGGCTACCCCTTTTCCAGGGAGTAAGAAACCTCAGATATACCACCCCTGGTCCTTTTGGACCTTTATACGAGGCCTCGATTCCAACAACACCACACAGTAATAGATATAGTGCATCCACATGAGTAAGTATTTGGGCTCCATACCATGATACTACCCCTTTTCAGAAGGAATGCTCATACCCTAGGGAAGCTACCCCTGAAACCTTGCTACCACGATTCCTGTTTCAACCATTACCGGGTCGTGAGGCTCGACGAAGTCTCGTCCACAAAGCTACGCTTTTTTACAAAAGCCACGCTTTGATCAACAAATGATCAGCAACACTCAGCATGCCACATGTAACAACCCGCATATTTAGCGATTTTATATTTAAATGTTTAATTTAAATATAGCGTCGTTAGTCGGATTTTGGTCCGAAATGTTACTTTCTGCAAATGGCCGAATTGGAACTCGAAACTACCTCCATTAGTTCCAAAATGGCATTTGCGATCTTTTTGAGTATAAACTTTGATATGTTTGGAGTAAGTGAAACTTTGACCTTTTCAATGGGGTTTTGGGTTTGGGTTCAGCCCACTAACTATCTAATTAACCCTAACTCAGCCCTCTCCTCTCATTCACTTATTCATTTCTTAAAACTTGAGCTTAGAACTGAAAATGGGGGAAAGGAAGTGGAAATAGAAATTAGCAAGCCCTAGCTTCTTCTTGTAAACTTGATTCTTGCTCTAAAATCAAAGGGAATCCATTGGTAAGTTCATCTCCATCTTCTCCATCTCTTCTCCTCTTCAATTTCAGTAATTTTCTAACCCTAACTTAGGAAATACTTGCTTTGATTCTAGATTGAAGCTTGTAGTGTTGAAGTGGAGTGTAGTTGGTTGATTCCTTGCATTTGTGCTTCTTCATCTTCTTTGTTTTGTGTAAAAAGGTGAGTTTTTAACTCACATCTACCTCTCTTGTTATCATTGATGTTGGGTATGATTTCCTAACAAGTATGCATGTGCCATTGTTTTGGATTTGAAAGAAATTGCATTTCTTTGAAATAGGGGAAGAAGTGCTGGAAAACAGCCTTCGGCCGACCGAGTGCAGGCTTCGGTCGACCGACCTGCTGCCCCGAGCCATAATTGGTTTTCTGCATCTGGCCGATCGACCGAGCCCTGCAGTCCGGTCGACCGACCTGCTTAGTTCTGCTTGTTTTGCCTGTTTTTGTATATTTTGATTTGTTTTCCGGATTTTATCGATTCAAGTTGCTTTTTAGTGGTTGTTATTGCATATTTGGCTTTGATAACTTACTCTTGACTTCATCCACGGGTTTTTATAAAATAATCTCTCGAATCGCATTTAAAAGCTCGTTTCTCCTATTTATAAATTCTATTTAAAACACACACTTTCGCACGTCAAGCGAAGTGGAAGGATGATTAAATGGTTGGGCAAAACACGGACCATGAATCTGTGCGTTTATCTTTCCGATTAGTCCCTGACCTATTCGATTGATCGTTTTGACCTTCGGGTTTAGTTTACCGATGATATGAGGTAAATTTGTACTGCTTTGAGTGTGAAAGTGGCTGACGGATAGTAAACCGTTTAGTGCGAACGAGTGGTTATGGGACATACGTTAACACTTTTCGGATTCTTTTTCGAGAGTTGTGACACATTCCGCCAGTTAGTGGTGTCCAGTACTGTGTCTCTGACCTTCACCACTACGGTTTGTTGCCCTATAAAGTATCGCTCCGATGTTGGCCTTATGTGCCGCATGAGTTATATTGGGTTTGTTGCCTTCGGGTATGTTGCCTTCGGGTGTGTGCCTTCGGGTTTGTTGCCCTATATAGTTTCGCTCTGATGTTGGCCTTATGTGCCGCATGGGTGATACTTGGGTTTGGAGCTTTCGGGCTCATGGATCCTTGTTTGTACAGTACTGAGCTCGAGCAATTTTCTGATATTTCATTCATATGTATATTCCCTTGGTATCGCCCTTCGGTGTTGGTCATTATGAGCCGCATGATGCGTAGCGTTTACCTTGCGGAACTTGTATACCTTATTGGTATTTGTTATTGCCTTTTGGCTTGTTTTGGGATATTTGTATCCTTTGTTTCTATATGTTGCCGATGATATGAGGCTTGTTCTATATGATTCATCTCTTGTTGATGATTGTGTTATCTCCTCTAGACATATTTGTTATACTGTATGACCTTGCAGGTTTATTATTGTTCAGTTTATCTAACTGATTTGTTATCTAGACTGACCCGTGTATCTTATACTCGGGTCAGACCGAGTTGTTTCTGGTTAGGTGCTTTTGGGACTTAGCCTATTTTGCTTCCGCATGGACTATTCGCTAGCTTCATTTTGTTATAGCGTCTTTTGTGGTCCTTATCTGTTATAACTCTGATATTTATATTTTTGTCTCGTCTGTATATTGTGGTCTCCTGTACCACTTGACATGTATTATTTTGTAAACTTTGTTGTGTATCCGTTTATGTGTATATTATGATCGACTGTTCTGTGATGTGAATTACATTTGAGTTGTTATATTTTCTTCTGATAGATCCTATAGCCATTGTATTTTTTCTTTAAATATTTACTGAATAGGTCGAATTTTAATGTGAGTACTTTTCGACGTACTTAGTAAATAGTTAAGGTAAGAATATACATGGTCGCTTCCATTATACTCTATTGTCTGTGTTAGCCGACAGTATTATCTATGTAATACTCTTTGTTAACGAGGCTCTCGGAGTGGGGCGTCACAGCGTGATATCAGAGCTGAGTTCAGAACAAAATATGATAAACACAGAATAGAGCACATATTACGATACATCAAAGTGTACAAGTGATACAAATCTTTGAATTATAGTGTCTCTTTATTCCATCAAGGCTAGATAGTATTTGGGAATACGTCTAGGATTATTCCGTAGTATCCCATATTGAAATATCTACCTTGTGAATAATCTTTTCCTTATCTTGACTTTCAGCTTATGTCTGGAAGAGGCAGAGGTCGACGTTCGGATGCTGGGCAATCTAGTGGCTCACATCCGGATGGTGTTTATATGTCTACCGATCAGTTTATGGAGTTGTTTAGGAGCACTCAGCCTCCCGTTCCTCCTCGAGTGTCTCCACCTCGCAAATCTGCTTTCGCACGTCAGTGCAGTGATTTTGCTCATCTTGGAGGGAAACCGTTTAAGGGCTCCGAGTCTGTTCTTGAAGTCTAAGCTTGGTTTCGCACGTGCGAACGTATCTTTTCTCGCATGGATCTTTCTGACCATGATCGAGTTCTGGTGACTTCTAGCTTATTGCAAGAGCGTGCTCTTGATTGGTATGAGCTTCTTGTAGCCGAGATTGATGAGTCTACTCTTTCTTGGACTCAGTTTCGAGGACGATTTGAACTCAAGTTCGTTCCTGAATCTGAAAAAGTTTTATTGACCCGTCGCTTCCTTGAGTTGAAGCAAGGGAAATCTTCTGTTTCTAAGTATGTTGCATCGTTCGAGGCTTTATCTCAGTATGGTCTTGAATTCATCAGCACTTCTTACAAGAAGAATTTGAAGTTTGTTTCTGGTCTTAAGAAATATCTTAAGAAGTCCTTGTTGCTCCAGCTTAAACTTTCTTTCGAGGAATTGGTCGATTCGGCACCTCATCTCGAAGCTGTCGAGAAGGAGTGTGATAGTGGTGAGGATGTTGAGGTTTCCAAGAACCCCAACAAGAGGCCGTTTCCAATTCAGAAGAAGCCTTTTCCTTCTAAGAAGAAGAAGACTGGTGGTCCTAGCTCTCAGCCTCAATCTTCCGGAACACCTTTCGTTAGAAAGTGTTTCAATTGTGGTTCTCTTGATCATATTATTCGAGCTTGTCCTAAGCCTCTCTTCTGCCGTTATTGCAAGAAGGAAGGTCATCATGTTTCAGCTTGTCCTAAGCCTCTCTTCTGCCGTTATTGCAAGAAGGAAGGTCATCATGTTTCAGCTTGTCCTACTGCTCCTGCTAGTGCAAAATCTGGCAAGCTCAATGTGGCTAATGCTTCTGGAGGTTCATCTCAATCCAAAGGTATCTCTCCATCTATTTTGGAAGGTTTTATTCTATTTCATGATCATAGGATACGAGTTCTTTTCGATACGGGTGCATCACATTCTTTCGTATCGAAGAAGCTCGTTGATGATTTATCTTTGGATGTTTCTTGTATGGTTACTTCTTTAAGGATTACGAATCCTATTGGGGGATCCGTGACCCTTAGTTTGCTTTGTGTTGATGTTGAGATTGTCGTATGTGGCTTTTCTTTCCGTGCGAATCTGCACGTTATTTCTTGTCTGGGATTTGATATGATTTTGGGTATGGACTGGCTAGTGAGATATGATGCCAGGATTATTTGTTCGGAGAGAATTTTGTATCTTCGACATCCGGATTCGCATACTCAGTTATCTCTTGTTCTTCGGGATGTGGATATTTTCGAAATGGCTTTGTATTCTCTTGATTTGCAAGATGATGAGGATATATCTCGTATTCCTATTGCTGGTGACTTTTCGGATGTTTTTGAGCCTGTATCGGGTTTGCCACCCAAACGGGCAATTGAGTTCCGCATTGACCTCATTTCAGGCGCGCAGCCAGTTAGTCGTCCTACCACGAGGATACCTACAAAGGAAAATGAGGAACTCAAGAAGAAGCTTTTAGAGCTCGAGTCCAAGCAATTGATTCAATCTAGTTTTTCTCCGTGGGGATCCGCGATCGTCTTCATGAAGAAGTCTGATGGAACTCTTAGGCTTTGCATTGACTATCGCATGCTTAACGAGTTGACCATTAGAAATAGGTATCCATTGCCTAGGATCGATGACATGTTCGATCTATTGAGTGGTGCTAAGGTCTTTTCTCAGCTTGACCTTGCCACAGGTTTTCATCAGTTACGAGTTGCGGAGGATAGCATTCCTCTTACCGCTTTCCGCACTCGTTATGGTTCTTTTGAGTGGCTCGTTATGCCGTTCGGTTTGACGAACGCTTCTGCTTTCTTTGTCGATCTCATGAATCGGGTATTTCAGGAATATCTCGATAAGTTCGTGCTTGTCTTCATTGATGATATCCTTATTTATTCTAAGTCTGAAGCTGAGCATGCTAATCACTTGAGAATTGTCTTGAGTACTCTCCGTCGTCATCAGCTTAGAGCCAAATTCTCCAAGTGCCACTTTTGGGAGAATAAGGTTAAGTTCCTAGGCCATGTTGTATCTTCCGATGGCATTTCTGTCGATCCCTCAAAGATCGAAGCCATTCAGAATTGGAAGAGGCCTGAGAATGTTCATGAGATTCGTAGTTTCCTTGGATTGGCGGGTTATTACCGTCGGTTCATTAAGGACTTTTCCTGTGTTGTGCTTCCTCTCACTTGCCTTACTCGGAAAGGCATTCGTTTCGATTGGTCCGACAAGTGTGAAGCTTCCTTTCAGGCATTGAAAGAACTTCTCACTAATGCTCCTATTCTTGTGGTTCCCGAAGGGAATCATGATCTTGTTGTCTACACCGATGCTTGTGGTAGTGGTCTCGGTGCTGTTCTTATGCAGAAGGATCGGGTAGTTGCATATGCTTCTAGGCAACTGCGTCCGAATGAAGTTCGCTATGCCACTCATGATCTTGAGTTAGCCGCCATTGTCTTTGCCTTAAAGATTTGGCGACATTATTTATTGGGCGAGCGCTTCATTCTCTATACCGATCATAATTCTTTGAAGTATTTGTTCACTCAGAAGGAACTCAATATGAGACAACAGCGTTGGCTCGAGTTTCTTGCTTCTTATGACTTTGATATCCAGTATACCCCTGGTAAGGGTAATCGTGTTGCAGATGCGCTTAGTCGCAAACATTCGACTGTTATTTCTATGATGCTTGCCGAATGGAATGTTCTTGAAACTCTATCTTTTTGTGAAATTTGTGATCGAGGTTCATCTTCTGATTCTCCTATTCTATTATTTAGTTTGGGAGCTCGACCTATTTTATTGGATCGTATTGCCGATGCCCAACGGCGTGATCCTGATTTGTTGCACCTTATTCAGCTTTGTGAGTCTGGATCTTGTGATGAGGCGTTGCAAGATTTTAGCATTGATTCTCATGGGTGTCTTCGTAAGAAGAACCGTCTTTTTGTGCCTTTTGATCTTGCACTTAGGCATGACATTCTTGATGATTGTCACCGTTCTAAGTATACCATTCATCCCGGTAGTAGCAAGATGTATGCCGATATGCGTCGTCTTTATTATTGGGAAGGCATGAAGCGCGATGTGGCGAGTTATGTGAGCAATTGCATAACTTGTCAGTGTTTTAAAGCCGAGCATCAGCGTCCTTCAGGTCTTCTTCAGCCTCTTGAGATTCCATTGTGGAAGTGGGATCAAATTTCTATGGATTTCATTGACAGCCTACCTCGTTCGAGATCTGGCCATTCTAGCATTTGGGTTATTGTTGATCGACTTACCAAGTCTGCTCATTTTGTCCCTATTAAGTCTAATAGGACTGCTTCGCATTTGGCTAAGTTGTATGTCAAGGAAATCGTGAGACTTCACGGTCTTCCTAGTTCTATTGTGAGTGATCGTGATCCTTTATTCACGAGTCATTTTTGGAAGAGTCTTCAGCAAGCTTTGGGAACAAAGCTTAATTTTTCTACAGCTTATCATCCGCAGTCTGACGGACAGACTGAACGGGTAAATCGGATCTTGGAAGATCTTCTCCGTATTTGTATCTTTGATTTCGATGGTAGTTGGGAGGATCACCTACCTCTTGTAGAATTCTCCTACAACAATAGTTTTCAGTCTAGTATTGGTATGGCTCCTTTCGAAGCCTTGTACAGAAGGCCATGTCGATCACCTTCATGTTGGTTGGAATCTGGAGAGAAGCTTATTCTTGGTCCAGATTTTATTCGTGAGTCTTCCGAGAAGATTGATCTTATTCGGTTGAGAATGAAAGAGGCACGGAGTCGCCAGAAATCCTACGCGGACAACCGTAGGAAGCCTCTCGAGTTCTCGATCGGCGATCTTGTTTTTATTCGTGTTTCTCCTTTGAAAGGGGTTATGCGTTTCAGTGCGACTGGGAAATTGGCTCCTCGTTATATAGGACCATTTTCTATTACTGAACGTATTGGCCCTATGGCTTATAGAGTTTCACTTCAGCTCATTTATCTGGCATTCATGACGTGTTTCACGTCTCACAACTTCGGAAGTGTCTTCGGGAGTCGGATTCTGTGATTACTTCTCCTGATTTGCAAGAGCTTGAGATCTTACCGGACTTATCTATTGTACAGCAACCTATTCGCGTGCTTGACACGGAGGTGCGACACCTTCGGAACAAGGACGTGCCGCTCGTTAAAGTTCAATGGTCCGCTAATCCCAGTGACTGTACTTGGGAAACCAGAGAGTGTATCGAGCGATCTTATCCGGGTTTTCTTTCCTTGCTTTGAAACGGTGAGTATGTCTTTTCATCTCAAGCATATTTTCTTTTCTTTTGATTGATTGTATGTATGTAGGTGTTACAAATATCGTCTCTAGAAATTGCGGGTACGCAATTTTGTAAGGAGGGGAGATCTGTAACAACCCACATATTTAGCGATTTTATATTTAAATTTTTAATTTAAATATAGCGTCGTTAGTCAGATTTTGGTCCGAAATGTTACTTTCTGCAAATGGCCTAATTAGAACTCGAAACTACCTCCATTGGTTCCAAAATGGCGTTTGCGATCTTTTTGAGTATAATCTTTGATATGTTTGGAGTAAGTGAAATTTTGACCTTTTTTATGGGGTTTTGGGTTTGGGTTCAGCCCACTAACTATCTAATTAACCCTAACTCAGCCCTCTCCTCTCATTCACTTATTCATTTCTTAAAACTTGAGCTTAGAACTAAAAATGGGGGAAAGGAAGTGGAAATAGAAATTAGCAAGCCCTAGCTTCTTCTTGTAAACTTGATTCTTGCTCCAAAATCAAAGGGAATCCATTGGTAAGTTCATCTCCATCTTCTCCATCTCTTCTCCTCTTCAATTTCAGTAATTTCCTAACCCTAACTTAGGAAATACTTGCTTTGATTCTAGATTGAAGCTTGTAGTGTTGAAGTGGAGTGTAGTTGGTTGATTCCTTGCATTTGTGCTTCTTCATCTTCTTTGTTTTGTGTAAAAAGGTGAGTTTTTAACTCACATCTACCTCTCTTGTTATCATTGATGTTGGGTATGATTTCCTAACAAGTATGCATGTGCCATTGTTTTGGATTTGAAAGAAATTGCATTTCATTGAAATAGGGGAAGAAGTGCTGGAAAACAGCCTTCGGCTTACCGAGTGCTGGCTCCGGTCGACCGACCTGCTGCCCCGAGCCATAATTGGTTTTCTGCATCTGGCCGGCCGACCGAGCCCTGCAGTCCGGTCGACCGACCTGCTTAGTTCTGCTTGTTTTTCCTCTTTTTGTATATTTTGATTTGTTTTCCGGATTTTATCGATTCAAGTTGCTTTTTAGTGGTTGTTATTGCATATTTGGCTTTGATAACTTACTCTTGACTTCATCCATGGGTTTTTATAAAATAATCTCTCGAATCGCATTTAAAAGCTCATTTCTCCTATTTATAAATTCTATTTAAAACACACACTTTCGCACGTCGAGCGAAGTGGAAGGATGATTAAATGGTTGGGCAAACCACGGACCATGAATCTGTGCGTTTGTCTTTCCGATTAGTCCCTGACCTATTCGATTGATCGTTTTGACCTTTGGGTTTAGTTTACCGATGATATGAGGTAAATTTGTACTGCTTTGAGTGTGAAAGTGGCTGACGGATAGTAAACCGCTTAGTGCGAACGAGTGGTTATGGGACATACGTTAACACTTTTCGGATTCCTTTTCGAGAGTTGTGACACATTCCGCCAGTTAGTGGTGTCCAGTACTGAGTCTCTGACCTTCACCACTACGGTTTGTTGCCCTATAAAGTATCGCTCCGATGTTGGCCTTATGTGCCGCATGAGTGATATTGGGTTTGTTGCCTTCGGGTGTGTTGCCTTCGGGTGTGTGCCTTCGGGTTTGTTGCCCTATATAGTTTCGCTCTGATGTTGGCCTTATGTGCCGCATGGGTGATACTTGGGTTTGGAGCTTTCGGGCTCATGGATCCTTGTTTGTACAGTACTGAGCTCGAGCAATTTTCTGATATTTCATTTATATGTATATTCCCTTGGTATCGCCCTTCGGTGTTGGTCATTATGAGCCGCATGATGCGTAGTGTTTACCTTGCGGAACTTGTATACCTTATTGGTATTTGTTATTGCCTTTTGGCTTGTTTTGGGATATTTGTATCCTTTGTTTCTATATGTTGCCGATGATATGAGGCTTGTTCTATATGATTCATCTCTTGTTGATGATTGTGTTATCTCCTCTAGAGATATTTGTTATGCTGTATGACCTTGCAGGTTTATTATTGTTCAGTTTATCTAACTGATTTGTTATCTAGACTGACCCGTGTATCTTATACTCAGGTCAGACCGAGTTGTTTCAGGTTAGATGCTTTTGGGACTTAGCCTATTTTGCTTCCGCATGGACTATTCGCTAGCTTCATTTTGTTATAGCGTCTTTTGTGGTCCTTATCTGTTGTAACTCTGATATTTATATTTTTGTCTCGTCTGTATATTGTGGTCTCCTGTACCACTTGACATCTATTATTTTGTAAACTCTGTTGTGTATCCGTTTATGTGTATATTATGATCGACTGTTCTGTGATGTGAATTACATTTGAGTTGTTATATTTTCTTCTGATAGATCCTATAGCCATTGTAGTTTTGCTTTAAATATTTACTGAATAGGTCGAATTTTATTGTGACTACTTTTCGACGTATTTAGTAAATAGTTAAGGTAAGATTACACATGGTCGCTTCCATTATACTCTATTGTCCGCGTTAGCCGACAGTATTCTCTATGTAATACTCTTTATTAACGAGGCTCTCGGAGTGGGGCGTCACACCACATTACCAAGTTGGGAATATATTGCTGATAACCTTCAACTACGTAACTTCTAAGGGTGTTAAGCTAAGAGAATAAATTCTCCGCCACCAACAGAAATGTATTTGAAAGAAATCTGCTTTATATCTCAAAATGTAATGTTAGACATACAATCCATACAAGTCTGTTCTGGATTTAGAATAGAACCGAAGGCACTTCCAAAGAAGTCCTTGCAATCCGGGTATTCACAATCCCGATAGGACTTCCCATCACTTAGGGAATCTCTATACCGGAGCAACTCAGTGCAAAGACAATCGATAGGTCATCCTATCATTCTCGCAAATACCCAGTCTTCACCATCGGTCTTCAAATGCTATCCATAACGACATATCACATTTTCGGAATGGGTCATATGACCCAAAGGTCCTTTCCCGACTAACCCGAATAGTGAGCGCAACATTTAAAACATATGGATATGGGATTTCCGTTAAGTCACAACTTAATAATTTCAAAACTTTTCTTTCAAATGGTTTAAACAAATTACCATTTCAAATCTTTTAAACAAAAGATTTATTTCATATGTTCACCCATTTTCACAAAGATCCATTTACGGATTTCAAAGCAATTTCCATTTCAATTTGATTAACTCGTTTAAAATCTTTAAATTAAAGATTTAACTTATAACTTTCAAATCGTTTCCATAACTTGGAAAATCATTTTCATTTTTAACTTGAAATCCTTTTTAACATAATTTGGAAGTTCACTTCCTATATGAAAGTTTTTATTATTTGAAAACAAATAGTTTCAGTTCAGAAAGATGCAATTTTTATTTACACGAGTCAAAGCCCTTGAATTTAAATTCAAATTCCCAAATCGATACCTTTTAAAATAGTTTAACCTATATAAACTGGTATAGCATCTTTAGTCCCTAGTTTCCAAATCATGGGATTCAATTTCAAATATTGAATTCGAATTTAAATCAAAATATTTAAATTTCAAAACTCAATCAAGTTATTCAAATTAAATTTCATCTTTTAAATTCTATTTCCAAAAGCTTTTCACTTTAAACCCAATCCATTTCCAAAACATTTGAATTCAAATATTCAAATTTAAAACTATTTCAAAATCTGTGACTTAATCAATTTCCCTGTGAAATCCATATTTGTGTGTGTATAAGTGTGGTCCAGGGGTTTAACACAGTAGTGCAACATTATTCAATAATCATAGATCAAAACACAGAATATAGTTGATAAGCGATATAAACTATAACGTTTATCACCCATTCACAGATTCACAGATAATATATCAATGTAAATGAATGGATAAATTATACATAGTCATAAAACAAAATATCACAGATAAGATAGGAAAATCAATTTCAAGGCATCTCATACAATACAATCATTCATAAGTAAGGTCAAGGATGTAATAATCATTTATAAGCAGGATTAATTAAATTAATTTCCAATTATATTTATTTACTTATGAATTTATTTTCCAATTCTGATTAATTAATTCCAATCATTTGATATAAATTAATTTATCAAACACTTTAATTAATTAAATTATTCACATTAATTAAATCAACCCTTTAAACCAATTTCAAAATTAATTATCTTTAATTAATCAAAAGACCCAAAATTTATTACTATAAGCGATTAATCCTTAATTACTTTCATTTAGTAATCACATTTAAACAATTTATAATTGATTATCTAAATTAATTAATCCAAGTAATTATTAAAATTAATCACCTTAATCAATATTTAATGACCCTTAGTTAATTATCTTCATTAACCAATAACATTTCTTAATCACTTTCTTAAGAGAATTTCTTAAATAAATTTCATTATTAATCATTTCTAATTATAAATTAATCTAAATTATTTATTTATAAATTAAATAAATCATTCTTTAATTACCATATTATTTTAATCATTTTATTACCTTAATTATCTCTAAGATAATTAATTTCTTTATTAATGATTTCATTAACATTTTAAGTGTATCTTAAACATTACACTTTAAATTTAAATTCAAATTCCATTTTGAATTTAAGATTCAAAATGATTATATCTTTAAACAATTTACCAATTTTAAATATCCACTCATAAACCTATATAAGAGAGTTCTAACTAAATTAGTTAAATTTATATTTAAAATTTAAGTTTTAAAAATACATTGTATTTTAACTTGCAAATATGAGTTACAACAAGTTAATTAACTTTTCATTCAAAATCCTTTTTATAAAAGAACTTTATCAAAATCCACTTTTTCTATTTTAAAAAAACTTTTATATTTCAATATATATAACACTTATTTAAAACTTAACTTTGAAACAAATTAATTTTATAAGTCAAACTCGTTATACTTTTGTTTAAAACTTTATAAACATTCCGGAAATCAAATTTCTTTGTCCATATCATCTATTCATTGTTTTTTTTCCCCATTGATTTTATAAAGTTTGGTTATACTTACAATACAAACCGAGTCTTCCCTGTACACAACTTCTTCTTCTCCCTTTTTTTTCTAGAGCAAGTTAAGTCTAAAACTTTAGTACAATTTCAATGCAACAGTATTCACTCACGCCAACTCGAATGCCAACCTGAATTCCTCAAGAACAACTCGCGACCCCAATGCGAGACTGCTGACCCACTCGCGCACCACCGTGCACGTGCATGGCGCCGCCATCACCTCCGGCCCTTCGCATATCATCGAGACAAGTCGAATATCCTCCCCTCATCAGTTCCCGATCATCGAAACGATGATGAAATCATCGAAGCAAAATCGAGCGTTCGAGCTCGAAACTGGAACCAAAATATCCAAAAAAAACAGGAAATGCGAGACCACTTCAACCCCAAAACCTAGCAACGATTCGTCCACGCGACTCCGGCCATAATAAAATCCCATACTCCGGCCATCATTTCGTCACCTCAGCCTCTACCACCACCCAACAGCCCATAGCACTCGATCATCTCTGGTCATCGAACGAGACCAAAACACAACCACGGCAAAAACTAGGTTTAGAAACTTCAATCGTTTGCCGCTGTCGCCACCGTGGTCGTGACCACCTCCTACCATTTTTCCCACCACCTCGGTGAGCTCCTCCACCTCCTCGCACAAACTCATCGTAAACTTCAATGCCGATCTCCGACAATCGATAGGAATGTTGATTTCGATCAACATAGGATATCACAACCATTACTCGACTAAAAATCGTGATTTAAGTTTTAAAATTCATATTTTGTTCCGGAGATTTAAGGTATGTTCCTGAAATTATAAATTAACACATTCAAATTTTTCACAAATTCAAACTTTAATAATAAATTTTGATTTCCAGAGACATGTTTATATTATTTTGACTTGAATAAATCTCCAGACTAAAATTTGTAGTTAAACAAAAAAAATTCATTTGATTCTTGATTTTAAACAGAGAGTGAATAAAAAGATTTTGAATTCCTTTTGCAAAACAAAACCTGGAAGCTAATTACAGAGAGTACTCTGTTAATTCACCTGCATGACATATCATACATTCATATGTACTAAATAGAATTGAATTTATATTTACACATTTCATACCTACACAAGATGAATATTCAACAGATATATATGCTTAACCATTTAAGAGTGAGGTTACTCACAGTTTTGAAGAATGAAGACTGAGCACCCTTGTTTGACAGTTTTTTGATCTTAAAAACTGAGAATGATTTGCTTTAATCCTAATCTTCTTGCTTGTTAAGGTATAAAGCTTCAGTTTTATAAAAATGGAAATGCTACTTTATTATTCTCAGGTTTTCTATGTGATGAACGAATGAAGATGTATGAAGACATGTATATAAAGAAGTGTTTGTACATGGGTTGTTTTCTTGCTAAGCAATTTCAGGTACACTATCTTTTTATTTCATTACATTCGAATTGACATGTTTGCTGCCTGCATTAAATGAGTAAGTACTTCATGCTTTATAATAGATGTATTATATATTTGCTTCTAGCCTTGCCTTTGCATCACTACTTTACAGGCTACACACACCCTTACTTAGCTTATTATATACATTTATGTTTCACAGATATTTTACATCTTGTTTGTTTATACTTACTTTACTTTGCATTTATTATGTTTGACTTCTTTTATTTGTTTATAGCTATTTTGTTTCTTGTGATATGAATAAATTCCTATATTTAATATAAGTGATATTTATATTTTTGTTTGAACACACTTATTTCATATTTGAATGTATTTAACTACTTTTGTTTTATTGCTCTGTAATATAGATGAGATTTTGTATTTATTATGTTATTGAATTTTTTAACTAATTTTTTTAATGTATATATAGTTTACATAACCAAATATCTTAAGATATTTATTTTTAACTTATATACTTATCACTTATCTTACATTTTCATTCATTCATTATTTATATATTAAATTCTAAAAGAAATCGTTTTTAAAACTTAATAAAATAAACACATATCTTTTTATATGAATTATAAGAAATTCAAAGTAATTTACAAATAAATTTCACAATTTTATTCAAAATTAAAATAAACTATCAATTTAAAATTAATTAAAATTCGGGACCGTTACACATTTACTTGTAAGGAGCAACCAGGTATTACTCGCTCATTTGCTTAATGTTTGTACACTACACTTGCTCCCTTCAATAATATCCTATGTAACAAGTCCAACAATAACCAAAGAAATATTAATGAATGTACTATACTTGATGGTACCATTACTCCATTTATTCAATGTTCTCGCCACATAGAAAATAAATCAAAAAAGCCCAAAATATAACTATTTATTTTTTTGAAGGAATTTTTTTATAAATACACTTTTCCAAAATCTTCAATGTTATTTCAAAAATCGATATTAAAATTAAAGAAGAATAATTTATAAAATTTAAAGAAATATGTATTTAACCCTTTATTCAATTTCAAACCACTTTTATCTTAAACATGAAATTCTTTAATTCAACTTCAAACCCTTTTTATACCTTCATTAAAACGCCAAATAAGTTTTACAACTCATGATTTCCTTTCAATGGCAATTTTAAACAATCCAATTTGTCCAATAAGGATTTTCAAGTTAAAATATTTACAAAATCTATAATGTAAAATTCCAAAACCAATGTATGTACAACCCTTATTTACATTTTGAATTCCTTTAATTATTGAAAAATAATTAATCAATCTAAAATTCTATCTTTTACAATCTTGCCAAATATTTAATACTAAAATATTAATTTATATGATTAGCTTATACAACAAAATCCATGAAAATTTGCTTACAAAATAATTTAATTCCTTTTATATACAGATAGTCAGACAAAAAAATATATTACTTCCTATCCTAATGACATATATCTAACTTAAATAGTAATTACAATATAATAAATAAGTTGCATTCAATTTATTATTACTTCAAAATATTATTTTGCATGTTTCCAATTTATAAAATCCAAATAAAGTAAACACATCACTTTAAAATATAAATTTAAACTCTGTTTAAAGATCCTTTAAGTCTTATAATTGTAGATAAATAAAAACATATATTCAAATATTCGCTTAGTCAAATCTTGAAAATAATCTCTTTCCAAATAATTTCTATTCACACAATTCTGAAAATTATTCCAATTTTTTATTTTCTATTAATAATAACATTCTCATTATTAAATAGGGAAAGTTCATTCAAAAATAATAATCTATATTTTAAATATTTTATTTCATTCAAAGCTTCCAACATTAATTCATTTATTCCCTTTCGATCAATTTTTAATGTTATGTCTAGCAAAGGTAATCGTTAATTTATTGTGCACAACATATAATATTATCATGTTCAAAAATCAACTTGAATCCAAATCATAAGCACAAGCACAAATAAACTACATACAACAAGCATATGCAATCAAAACAGTAATAACAATGGTTTGCAACAAAAGAAACCATTCAACCATCAATATTCATCCAATTAATTCATAACTATGTGAATTTACATGATCCAATTTCAATATTTAATTTATGCACTTCATTTCTTATTAACATCCAATTTTCATTAACATTTAATTAGTTTACTTCAAATTTATTCACATCTATTTCATTTCAATTCGATTTGTTAAATTTCAATTATTTCACATTTTGTTTAACATATTTCATATAAATTCATTTCTAAACCATTTTATAAAATTATTACATTTAACCTTGTTTAAGTTAAATTTTATTTTATTACCACTTAGTACATTTTCTTTAATATTAATATCATTTATAAACCATTTAAGTTTATTATAAACATTTTATATGACACAAGTCATGTTTATTGTTATTACTTTATATCTTAAGTTCATATTAATTCATTAAGTCACCTCATTAGTTCATTTCTTTAATTCAAATTACTAGTTTTACTTAGGTAAATTTTATTTTATAAAATGATTCATTTCATTAGTTTATTATTAGCTTTATTTAAGTAAATTTTATTTTATAACTCAAATTCATATTGATAATAAAGTTTTTTTTATATAACAGCTTAATTTAATTTTATAAACATTTCTTTAAACACAACTTCAATTTGGAATGTTTATTTAAACATTTCCTTTTACTCAAGTTCAAACATGTATAATATTCAATTACCATTCATATTTAACATTTCAACTTCTTAAACATGCTTGGTAAGGTTTACATATGTTTTTAGAATGTAATTGAGTATTATTCAAATTTATCTTACTCTTTTTAGTTAACAAGAATGTTCAATAATTTACACAAGATTATATTTCCATTACCTTGAAATTCAAGAGTTATAATTTAACTTCTTATATTATTTTTAAACACACAGCTTCAATTTATTTTCTCCCATTTTAGAAGTTCCCAATTATTCAAAATAATTCACCTAATTTCTACAATTGAAAATCATTAATTAACATAAACTTAAGAATTCAGATATTAGGTTCATTTTAAATCATTTTGAAATAATATATATACTCGTATCTTTTTTATACGAGTATATATGCACGTCCAGGTGGACCTGCATTTAACCGCTGAGCCATAATTTTATAGCACGGCTATTAAAATACAATGATAATAAAATCAGCACAATGATTGCTTTCCATATCAACACTTTCAAATATAGCCAAGATATCTATATGCACGCCCAGGTGGGCCTGCAAATCACAATGTGCATGCATTTACAGTAATATCCCTAAAAGTAAATTTGATTTAGATCTGAGAAAAGTGTAGAAATTGAATTAGATAATGTGCTCATGTGTTGTCCATGTTTGTCTGACCCACCCAATTGGATAGAGAGAATCTATATAGAACTCAACTAAAAGAATTAAACTTTTTTAATGGATTGGAAGATAAATAACTTCAAAAACAACATTAGAATATCAGTAGCATCACCAAATAAATAGTAGTATTGAACATATTTAACAACATACACAAAACATAGTAGACTTCAAACACAGTATATGAATAATAACATAATAAATTGCCTTTCTTAAAGATAAAATAAAATTAAATAGCTACAAAAGTTTTTAAAGCAAAAATTAAATATCAATCTTAATTTATCTATTCTGACATTTGAATACAAATGACTACAATGAACATTCAAAACAGAAACATATGTTATGCACAAATCACCATAGGCAAGTATGTAGTTTTCTAATTTTTGGTTGCAGTTTTCTATACACCAATAACGACTTTTAATAAATTAGGCAAACAAATTCCTCCCTGAGTATTAATCACATAAGGAATGGGACGTTACAGTCTTTTGTTTCATGGCAGTCTTTTTATTATAAACTATAAGTAAGGACTCGTCCAAATCCAATTATAATATTTATTGGTAAAATGGAGGAGTTTCAAAATCTCTGGGTAAAAAAAATTAAGAATACAGATAACGAATCTGCAGTTATGCTCTGTGTATTAAAGCACTAATGTTGCATTCTAACAATGTAGATCTTTTTCATATGGTATTGCATTAATATATTTTCATTATAATAATGTATAATTATACAAACATATGCATTATATAAAAGGTTATGGCAAACATTATCAAAAACCTTTTGCACTAAGACAGTGCATGCATTAAACACGCTATTAGTTCTCAACTTAATTTACATCATACAGTAAATCCAGTTTGCGTAATATGTACCAATTAGCATACTACATAAATAAGTGATTTTTTAAAGTCAAAAATTAATGAAAAGTTATGAATATGTCATTGAGACATTTAATTTCAAGAAATCGTTTGATGTCGTACGTACAACTTACTTATTAATCAGAATAAATAAATATAAACTTCAATTTACTAATACAGAGTTCTCTCTTAAAACCACATATTTGTAAGTTTTAGCATTATTCTATTTATTATTACATTATACAATTAACTCAAATGAACACTATTAAAACCACATATTCTAATTATATTTCATCTTTTCCAACATTGACTTAAATGAAGTAAGTACTATCATGTTAGCAAAAGTGACACAACTGGCTACAAAACAATACAATTTTTTGTGAAATGTCAGATCTACAGAGCTTCAAAAAGCATTTTCACTAAATTAGTATATAGTTCCTCCATAAAGTTCAAAAGCCTGCAAATTTTCTTTGTCAAAAACCGGTTCAGAACTAATAATACGACACTTGTAACAATTCAAATAGTCATGAATATATAATTTTTACAAAAAAGTTCAATCAATAATCACATCCTTAACCCCAAAAAAATAGATAAATATCTTTCGATATAGATTCTATAAACACTCTCCCCCCTTTTTCAGTATAGTGATTAAAGAGGATCCAATAGAAAGAGGCAACACGAACTACAAATGTAATATTATGCACCAATATTAAGAGGTGAAAATTGATACAGCCATACATTTCAGAAAAAAACTAAGTCGTTTACATCATCCCAAAACTCTTCTTCAATCCCAATTGATACGTTTTGCTTACATCATCCTTAAATTCTTCTTCGATCCCAATTACAATTAACCAAGAAGAAAAAGAAAAAGAAGCATTCATATCAACAATTTTTGCAAATTGGATGAAAAAAATCTTACATGTATATGGTATACAGAAATAATTTTCTACAACAACGAAGAACAAAAAACCACGTTCAAAACATAATAGGCACCGTATTCGCACCTAGATCTGCAATGACCGAACTGAAAATCAAACCTAGAAGTGAAATTTGTTTGGTTCGCTTTGAGTTCTCTCGCATTAAGATGTGGATCCCTATTTGAAACATGCTTTTCTTCATCACATCAAAAAAGACGATTCATTTTCACGAATTTCCGGATCTGACGGCTTTACTTTTTGCAAATTGAACCTCGGCTTCTTTTTATCTTTATGTCATTTGTAAGAGAAATGAAAGTTGTTTTAGCTTTGTTGTTCATTATTGTTTTGGAGGTTGCCAAAGAGGTGAAATATGATGCACGATTGTTGATTATAAATTGCGAAAGAAGCTGGTTCTATCCATTATCCAAGAAGTACACCCGAGGTACATACAAAACTCCTGTTTTCTTTTGCTGATTGTATTTTACAATGTAATTTTACTCGGTTCATCATATCAGATGTGATATTTATGTGTATCAAGTATCAACTATTAATCTGTTTTAGCTAAAATTTATGCGTGATATAATCTTTTGAACTTATCATCTTCATGTACATGAACAATATATTGTATCTTAATGCGGTCAAGGCTTTTAGGTGCTAAATTGATATTTGCATTTATTTTACGGTATCTGGTCCTTAATTAACATATTAAGAAACAATTGTGTGCCCACAAATTGAGGTATGGGCCATAGACTATATGCTTACTTTTTCTCGGTTGAGGTTTGCTTTAAAGAAAATAAACAGAATAGTTGGCTTGTACGTTTGAACCGAATGATAAACCTGAATGACACCATGCTCTGATCATTCTTCTTAAAGTCATATAACTTATCTTCGGTATAATCTTTGCTGAAATTTGAAATCAAGGATGATATGAAACTAATATAATTTATACCAGCTTTAAGTTAGATACTTGAAGATAAATAAACTTAACATATAAATTGACAAAAATCTGGTTCAGCTTTATTCTTGTTATATGTAAAAGTTTGAAAATGAATATAACTGATAAGTTCGTAAAGATAATGGCATGGCAGATGTGGCCAGGTCTGATAGCAAAAGCGATGGAAGGAGGACTTGATGTGACAGAAACATATTATTTAACTAACGTGCTTCAGTAATATAATATGATATTTAACTACATGATGATGGTAACCAATTTATCAATGTACACGTTTACATCCTCAGAAGCGTTTACATTATTATTGGATATGGGTGAACAACGCACAGGAAGTAACATTTGAGTATTTAGATTAAAAACCTAAGTAAACTTACATGTAGAAAAAAATGTTGATGAATTTAATACCAAAACTTTTCATTTTTCGTTACAACAATCAATTGTCCTCCAAAATTTTAGCACATAAATCATTTGCAAGCAACATTAAAAATTAAAACATGGTAATTAGCATAACCTATATTGCATAACAGTTCAACTTCCATAGCAACAAGTCATTGTATTTTGGCTCATCTTCATAAGGACTTGAATAATCTTTTGTTGGAGTGATCCATTGTCCAAAATATTTTGCAAAAATATAATATGAATATTGCAAGGCACTACAAGAGAAACAATCATTGGAGACATCATAAACCTAACAACGCATTTCAATTATTGGAAATAAATGCAAGACTAACATGAATATATATCCTAAACTGTGTGAAATTTAACATTGGAAAGCCTATTACCATCCACATGCTTTTCTGAGTTTTCTCTACCTATCCCACCATTTTCTACAAAATTAGTAAACTCCTACGGTTTCTGTGAATGCCCATGTTCATGATAATTGTACCCTCCACTATTCCTCTCCTCGACAAGTTACTTTTTTTTTTAACTTACCATTAGCAATTTAACATGAATTTTCTTTATTATAAGTAGAGATGAGAATAGATAAGTGGCCATCGTGATCGATGCTCTATAGTGTTAATGTATAAATAATCATGGTACGTGGGTACATCTTCATGATAATAACATACAAATGGTCAGTAAAACTTATCATATTTGCCAAGTTGACAGTTTAATCCATTGCTTCTATGTTTATACTTCAGTCAAGTTTAAGTTTATGAGTTTAATTTCCTGAGACACTTCTTATAACAATGTTTATATACAGAAACCATATCAGAAAGTCTATGACTGGCAATTCATATACTGTCTGGAGCTATGGACAAATGTGATATGCACCTACTGAAAGCAGTGGCAACGCAACCAATTTCCGTTGCAATAGACGCGAGTAGCTCCGCTTTTCAATTGTACACGGGTGGGGTGTTTATGGGGGAGTGTGGGACGGAGCTTGAGATCATAGGGCGACAGCGGTTGGGTATGGCATGAGTAACAGGATGAAGTACTGGATTGTTAAGAATTCATGGGGCTCGGATTGGGGGGAGAGTGGGTATATAAGGATGGAGAGGGATGTAGATGCCGAGGAAAATACATTGCAGAAAACATATTAATAGCACATGAACTTTATAAATGCTTTAAAGGAAAAGGATTAGCAAACATGTGCTTAAAGATGGGTCTACAAAAGGCATATGATCGCACAAAAAGATACTTTATTTTCCATGTGCTTAAAATGATGTGCTTTTCTTTTGACTTGACCAAGTTAATAAAGGAATACATTACCACACTTTTATACTCCATACGTATCTAATGTATTGGAAAGGAATACTTTAATAACAATTACGGAATTAGACAATGACATCCTCTTTCCCCTTATCTTTTCTATATAAACATAAAGTACTTTCTTTACTTATGGAAGAATATGTTAATGGTAAACTAATTTTTTCCAATAAATAAAGTTTCTCCTACTATATCACATTTACTATATATTGATCTGTGATGATTTTCTATAAAACAAATGAAAAGAGTGCTATTAATTTATTTGAAATATTCAAAACTATATAGGGAAAAGCATGGGTTAACATTAATCAGATTAAATCAAAAGTATACTTCAGCCATAGAAATAGAAATAGAATTTTAATCGAATAAATTCTGAAGATGGAGGAAGTTTCTTTGCCGGTAAAATATTTAAGGGTATGATTATCTTCCAATTATTTACATTATAATGATTGCAAAGAGTTTCTTCATAGAAATAAAGAAAAAATGGATAATCATGAAACAATACCTTTTATGGTATTATATGTCAAATAGAGAAGATGACAATTTTATTTATATGCAGTAACACATCGATATTAACTTCAAATTCGCATACATAGGGATTAGGACGAACTATTTACCATATTGCTTTAGTTTCCTTTTGTATAATTATTATAGAAAGTTTAGCCATATACTTTTCCTATACAGAAATCACAAATTATTTGTTGCATAGTAATAGAGAAATAGGTGACATGAACAACATTCAAAATTTGTCATAAATAGACTAATTTTGTATCCCAATAAGAATTAACAGAAACAAATACTGTAATGAGTGATTTTACACTTTCACTGCATTTCCACTAAAATCTGCAAATTTCTATAATCTGATGAAATAACTTTGTACCACCCTAAAAGCATGTATGTAAAACTATAGCTAAATTTAGCTAAAATGTTATCACTACATAAAATCGTATATAATTAAATATAACAATAAATCTACAATTTTGGTGTTTTTTATTTATTAGTATACAAAGTATTGAAGTATTGATAGGGTAGTAGTATATGGAAATTATATTACAGGAAAATAATCCTTTTGTATAATTATTGTAAAAAGTTTAGCCAGGTTAGAAGCAACTAACCCAAAGCTCGAGACATTTCTAAGATGCTAGTAACCCTGGCGGCATGCACATTAATCACCAGACCACCTGAAGCTCTTATTCTTGCCAATTCATCTAGCCTGTCCGGTTGTTGAAACAATTAAGATTTTTCATTAGAAAATGTATCATTGTATGTTCACAGGTTATACGAAAATATAGTTAAAGGTCATCTCTCTAGGGCATTTAATTATCAAACAGGTCAGATTCGATTTTCGACATTGTAAAAAACTTGCTAGTTAGTAACAATTGTTAGGTTCTCCAAAACGACAGAAATAAATAAAGAATACACACAAGCAAAGTGACTGAAATTTTTTCAGTGTAGACTACAGCATCAAAATATAATAAGGTTTAAGAGATAACAAAGCAGATATACGTGATACAATATGCTTGCGCATTTGTTTGCTTGAAAACAAATTCCATTTCACGAACAACAGTTAATGTGGAAAATCAGATCAGGGAAAATTTAAGGTAAAATGTGAAAAGTTTATTTCACGATCCCCAAATCAGATTGGGGAAAGAAAACAACTTTTAGGTTCTCCAAAACGACAGAAATAAATAAAGAATACACACTCGCAGAGCGACTGATTTTTTTCATTGTAGATTATAGAATCAAGATGTAATAAGTTTTAAGAGATAATAAAGCAGATATACGTGATACAATATGATTGCGTATCTGTTTGCTTTAAAACAAATTCCATCTCGGGAATAACAGTTAATGGGGAAAATAAGAAGGTAAAATGTGAAAAGTTCATTTCACGATCCTCAAATTAGATCGGGGAAATAAAAAACAGTGAAACCACGCAAAAATTGGTGGTAGTCCAAGCTAAGAAAGATCAAAAAATGGTGAGACGGTGTACAGAAGCATGCCTGTATGCCCTGGATGGCACGTCAGTGTAGAGGTCGAGTTTGAGGATGGATGGAACCGGGGTTGAATAGAAGAACCGTGCTCAAATGTGGTGATCTGTAGGTAAGGGAGATTGACGATGAATTTGAGGATGAATTGGAGCGGCAATTATTTGGATGAAATCGGGGAGGAAGAAAATTAGGTTTTAGGAGGGGTGAAGGGGAAGGAGATTAATGGATGTGGTGGGAAGTAAGCGTATCCATGCGCTTGTAAACAGTTGGGAAGCAAGGGCATATAAGCGTATCCATGTGCCTGTAAACAGTTGGGAAGCAAGGGTATATTTGGAAATTCAAAAAGACACCGTGGAACTAATTCAAAGAGTTTTCTTTAGTAGTAGTAGAGATGGTTGAAACTCCTTTTGATTTATAGACATTATACTACACCAAATGTAAATAATATACATATCTATCTCTGACAAATTTCCACTTTTCTATATTCAGTGCATCCATGCCAATAAAGAGGTAGAGGAAGAGGAAAATTTCAAAAATAAAGGGCAACGTAGCAGCATGTCTATGCTGATCATGCATAAATTAATTTGGTAATCAAATAAAAGTTTTATTTAAATGTATTTAAAGATATTTTACAGACTTTGTGGCAACCTTTGAACTTTCAGTTATATTGTGCCAAGTACAGTGTGACATAACAACCCCGCAAAAGAATATTGTAAGAATGCTTCTTAAAAGCAACAACTGCAATTTAAGTTGAATTTTTTAAAATAAACTTAACTTTCTACAGCTGAAAATCACTCAACAAAATAAATAGTAAAATATGCATGTTTAGCCTACTCACTTCAGCCAACATATATCAAAGGTAAGCTATAAGTAAAATTCACGATCTGTAGAATGCCCGATACCATAAGATATGTCAAGAAATATATTTATATATGATTCCACTGCAAGGAAACATTAACAACTTCAGACTTGCTAACTCTACAATTTTCAGACTTGCTACAGGTAAAAGATTTCATAGTATTAATTGATCTCATTCCATATACATGTTGTAAAGCATTTTCAAATGATATCAAAGCCTGCAAAATACGTTTATATCGGTTTCATTTTATGATAATTTCATGGAAATTTGATATCATTTCTACCTAGGCCAATAACACTAAATATTTTCCATAGAAGTCAATTTGAAGCCTATCGAAAAAACCAAATGCATACAAATGCATTATATTTCATTCTATATAAAAAATGGTCACTATCAACATTTGTTTAATGGCACCCAAGTTAAATAATGAAATTTAGTACTATCTGGGTTGGGAGCTAAAAACTTTAAAATGTTTTTGAATTTTAAATAAGACAATATCCAAGGATTATGTATAAAAATAAATATACATTAATTCATAAAATATACATGGTTCGGTCGCAAATGAATGTTTGAAATGTAGGATCTAGATTAACCCTAGAGGGGGGGGTGAATAGGGTTATAGAAAATTTTCTTGATTTAAAAACTCAGAAATAAACTGCAGAAATAAATATGCTGAAAAGTAAATCACACACAAAATTTACCCAGCTTCGGCAACCCATGCCTACTGCTGCATTCACAGATTTCTATTAGAATTAAACAGTATCACGCTTACAACAACTCTATTAGACTCGCAGACCCTTTTGCTCCCGCTCACAAACACTCTACTAGACTCGCACACCCTGCTCCTGCCTATAGAGTTTCGCTCACTCGCAAACACTGCTCCCGCCTATAGAGCTTTGCAAACTCGCACACCCTGCTCACTGAACTAATTCAAAATAGACAATCTGACACTACCTAACCTAGGTGGTGATTTACTAACTTTTTGGTTCGTAAAATAAAAAACAATAACCCTAAAACAATATTAATAAAGCCTATAGAAACAAAACCCCCTTTTTTTACTTGGACCCTAAATAAAACTTTTGCCCTTTTATAAAAACAAAACCGGCCCCTTTTTTTTTATATATGAATAAGGCCGGCCCTTTTTTCTTCAGCCCGTCACTTTTGTTTTTCGTTCGTGAAAAAAGAAATGGTCGCTCCTCTTCTGTTCCTCTTTGCGATTTAGGGCTTCTGCAAATTGTCTTTTCCTCCTTGCGATTCACACAGGGTTGTGCAAATTGAAGTCGCCACTTGATATGATTCGTTAGTAGGTTTCGTTGCTCTTCGATTTGTTCACGGCTCTTCAATTTGGATTGAGTTCGTTCTGATTCTCTGGTATGTGTTGTTTCCTTTTGCTTTTCTGGTTTTGGATTGTTCGAACTCGAATTCCATTTGCCGATGATGTTTCGTGGTTTATATAGGGTTTGTAACCCTAGATTTGCGTCGTATATTCTCTATTTGAATTTGTCATATTATTCACCTCGGCCGTTCGATTAATTTCTGATGTTTGATGATTTCTCTGACTAATTCATATGTGGATATTCTGGTTGCTTGATGATTACGCCTTTGAATTAATTTCGTGATGACTTTCGACTTTGACTTGTTCAACACTGAAATTTTGACACGAACTTGATGCTGGATAATATTTGACATCAACTTGGTTTTTAACTTGTTCCAATTTTGTAATTTCGGCTTCTTGAATTTCTGGCCCATGTGTAATTTAGCTCTGTCCATCTTTGTTTCAATGCTGATCTTGATTTCATGAATTTAATATTGACACTGTTATGCTTCCACGACTTCGACATTTACATTGTTCAACATTGTCCTGATTGCTTTGGCTTCACCATATAGCATATTTGTGCATTTTAAAATGTTGCATCATTGAGTAGTTTTCATTTGTGTCATGTTGTATCATTTACTTGATGTTCTTAACTGCCTGTATTTTGCATTCATGTACTTGCTGCTATGTTGGTGGCAATCTTGTGTAAGTGCTTCACCATACTTGTTCATGTGTACATCTGACCCTTCCATATGCTCTCTGATAATGTTGAACTTCACTGTTGCTTATGTCCACTGATGCATTCAATCTGCACTTCACTACTATCTGTCTGAACTGTGCACATTGTTGCACTTGCTCATGTTAAATTGCATTGTTCATCTGAGTCTGCTCACTGTATCATGTTTGGCTTTGTACACTGTCTTGTGCATTGCCCCCATTCACTGTTGCTGTGCAGTTGCAATGCCTTGCTTGGTCTCTGTTACATGCTTGCTGTTGCATGCTTGTGATATTCATGTTGATTTGATGATGCTGGTATTTGCTGATATATTACTTTGAATTGCATACATTTTATGTTGACATTTTCTTTGACACAGATGCTATATCAATGCTGCTTCACCATATTTGTTGTTGCAGCTGTCTTGACTTATGCTGTCCACTGCAGTTTGTAGTGATATTGAGCATTGCATATTTGATTCCTGTTTGCATTATCCACTTGAACTTGTAGTCTGCCTTGATCATCTTGCAACCTGGTCTGGTGCACCTTGTTTCATGCTTGAGACTGTGCTTGCATTGTTACTTGGTCGACACTTGCATCACTCTGTAACACATGCTGTGTACTTCATTCAGTGTTCATGCATGTTCTCTATTCATTTGAGTTGTATTCACATCACTTTCTGAAGCTTGAGTTGCTTGCATTTTCTGGTCAGTCTTGTACTGTCCACTGCCCTGTAATCTTGAGTTAGTGCTTCACCATATCACTTCTTGATTGATGCTGTATCACTTGTAGCTTTATGTATTCATGTGCTTGTCTGCATTCACTCTGGCTTGCACTTATATTCTTGCTGTTTTTTTTTTTTTTTTTGATATTGTGGCATGTGGTCTTTGCTGTCCACTGCAGTGATGATGCTGTGCACTTTTGTGCTTTGGTTTGAACTTGCTGTTAGGTCATTTTGTACTTCTCTTATGTACACTTGCACCTGTACTTTGACTGTTTGCAACTTGACACTGTTGTACACTTGCTCTTGTTGGCTGCGCATACGAGTTGGCGAGGCAGTGCACACGTGTATGAATGTACACGTGTGTATTGCAGCCACTTATGGTTACCTGTCCCTGTAATATCTATCAAGTGTATATATCGGCGTGCACGGCCTTGTGGCATATACAGTAATATACTGTGTATGTCACAAGTTGTTCGTGTATGATGAATTCAAATTTAAATGATGACGAACCACCCAAATAACTGAGGCAAATATTATTTTCAAAAACCATATTTTATTTTTGAATTGCAAAAATATTTCTTTTTCAATTTTACTGCGTTAGTTTATATTTTTGCAGATTGCTCAGATGCTGGATTCAAACCGGAATGCAGTTGAAGACAAAAATACGAGTGTGAGTGATATGTAGTGAGGTTATCAATGTAAAAATATTTGTGATGTAATCGTGATGTAATCAGAAATGTATATGTATAGTGAGAGCATGAATTTGTACTATTCAAGTTTGTAATAAATATTCGTTTGAATAAAATATTCGTTTGAATTCAAAAACTGTGTAACTTGTTCTGTTTGAATTCAAATTCAAATTCTGTGTAATTTATTTTATTCAACAGATATTTATTTAACCAAATACATACTATACAAAATATTTGTTTGAATAAAATTTCTGTTTGAATTCAAAATCTGTTTAACTTGTTTTGTTTGAATTCAAATTCAAATTCTGTGAAATTTAATTTTATTCAACAAATATTTATTTAAACTATGAAAAATAAAATAGTACATTACCAAATACATTTATATGAATGTATATATGTTTATTATCATCAAACAAAAATCATATAGCGCAAAGCGCATATTCAACAATCTCCCCCTTTTGATGATAACAAACATATATTTAAGATTTTGAATATATTAAATGTATTTGATAATTTCATTTGCTCCCCCTATTTGAATGCTTCCTTTATATGTGATACTCCCCCTACATATATGGCTCCCCCTATATATATGCATACGAATAAAAATATGTAAATGAGCCTATATGCAAATTGAAAGTTATTTGACCTTTGCTTGATTCTATTTGACACCTTTGCTTGATTCTATTTGACAAAATCTTAACTTTTCTCTCCCCCTTTTGTTATCAGCAAAAGAATAACAGTGTTATAAAAATAGGGATGAAGTGATAGACATGAATCAAACATTTAACTCAATTAAATATAAATATCAAATTTCAATAAAACTCAAATAAAAATCATAATTACCCTTGTCAAACGCATATTCCACTTTCAGAAGTGATGGAGATAGAATCATCAAAAATTCATATAGATATGTCTATTTGTGGTATATTTATTTCTGGAAATTTGAATATCTACTAACCATGCATAACCGTTAGGACTTTTAAATGAGATTAGTAGTATTCCAATTTAATTTAAAAAATGAAATCAAGTATCTTCTAACCACGCATGACCGTGAGGACTTTTAAATGGGATTAGAATCAACTTGTCTATTAAATCAATTATTTTTAATATGCGTTCCATACATGCATAACCGTGAGGACTTTTAAATGAGCATGGAAGCACATAATCAAAAATCCAAGTAATTCACCCATGCATGACCGTGAGGACTTTTAAATGAGAGTGAATACTTTGGATATTTATTTTTAATTGCTGAATATAAGAAATTGAAGCACAAATAATTTCCTTCACCGATTTAAAGATATTGAAGAACAAATGATTTCCTTTGTAAACTACCACAAATTTACATATTAAATATGATTTTGATGAGTGATGTTCGATAGAGAGATGATAGAAATAGAAATGGTCATGGAATTATTATCCAACAAAAAGTTTTTATAACTCTTGTTATGAAATTCTAAAGAAATTTTTAATTATACTTTCTCGAGTTATAATATATGATAAATATCAACACTTATCTCTTTTTCAATCACTATTTATCTTTTCGATAATCAAAGGGAGTCAGATTAGTCAAACTTGTCATTTAAAATCAAATTAAAAATTATAAAATCAATTTTTCAAAAATAATTAAGCTGTAAATATGGTCAAACATGATTTCTTGAGGGAAGTTTTATAAGAAAATTTTCTGCTATTTGAAAATTATTTCAAGTGAAAAATATGCAGATATTTTCTTTTAAAAAAAAACGATGCAGCAAATAAATGTTTCACAAATTAATCACGTTACACTAATAATTTTTCTATCAACTATATTACCAGTGTAATCCGCATCTGAATTTAAATTTCACTCAAAATTCACTTGTTGAATCAAACCATGAGATGTGCACCAAAAATTTCAAAAACATCATTCTTTTGAATTTTGAATTTAAGCCGTGTTAACACTCAAAATAAATATCATGATGATAAATTCAGAAACCAGAGGATAAACTATTATTTTCATGAGTAATCAACAGTCAATCAACATCATAATTATTTCAAAAACAATTTCTTAAAATCCTTTTTCTCATGAATTTGAAATCGTGCAAATTTACAAGCAGTGATCAAAATGTCAGAACCAATATATCTACGTGTAGCATGAGTAACCAGCATTTGACAGAACAAATTTATATAAATTAGTTCAAAAATTTAAAATCTGGTTGGTCATCAATTAAGCACAAATTAATGTCATAAATAAGAACAAGTCAAAAAATCATATCAATTAAGTCCGAATCAGTCAACCATCATAATTACTCCAAGTAATTCTATTTAAAGATGGTTAGTCATTATTTTTTTTTTAAAAAAAAATCATAGCATCAAAATCATCATCTTTTGTTCATCTCAATATTGGCTGATTTTAATTTAGAGTATGGTGCAGATAATCACATTTAAAAAACAATTACCTGTTTTACCTTTACGATAATTTTTCGTGATTACCCATTGTGATTCTGTCACCTTTATACTAGGCTAAGGAACTTTGTTTTGTCGTCCGTTGTGCTTCTGGAACAGCCGAAATCCAGAGAACACTGTTGTTGTTCCTTAGCCTGCCACCACACCTACACGATAAAAGATTTATGTGACCTATTTGTTTTTATAGGTCCATTGTTGTTAGTGGCAGAATATGAAAAATCTGTTTTTGGAGACTCAAAACTATTTATACATGTTCCTTTTGGCACCCAAATTTGTTTGACTTTCAAAGATTTTATATTTGTGCCTTTTGGAACCCAAATTGGTATAGTTTTCACGTGTTTGGGTTTATACCAACAATTATTTCGATTATGTCCAAATTCTCTACAAAACGTGCTCATTAAATTGACTTGATTAAATTTTGTGTTCCTATGACTATGATTTTCAACATGATTTCCAATTATTTCAGATCGAGCAGCACTTTTACCTTTATCATCATCTTGTGATTTTCCAAAACCTAGTCCTTTTCTATTGTTAGCAAAAATTTGATTTCCCAATAGCATGTTGAAAGATTTTTCGCCTCTTGAAAAGTTATTCAAAGATTTCTCAAGATTTTGGACTTTGGTTTTTAATGTTGAATTTTCAGCGACAAGTGAGGTGCATCGATTTATAAAGTCCTTTTTTCTAGTGTCAATGTTTTCTTTAAGACTCAAGTTTTCTTTTTCAAGATTCTCAGAGTTATTCCTAATTTTTGATAGTTCCGAATCTAAAATTTTACATTGGTTACATTCTAGGTTTTGAATATTTTCAAGTTCAGTTTTTAACCTAAAATTTTCACGAGCAAATTCTCTCCTATCAGATTTCAGTTTTTCAATTTTAGATTCAAGAGTATCCACTACCTTAGTAAGATCAGAACACATAAAAACAAGTTCTTTATAAGAAAACTCACCTGCCTCACTAGATTCGTCGGAGGTTGCTTCTGATTCTGATTTTGCCATGCAACACAAGTTAGCCTCCTCTGGGCTGCTATCCGAAGCTTCCTCTCCTTCTTCATCATCCCAAGTCGCTGCAAATACCTTCTTCGCCTTTTTCTTTTCTTTGTTGTTTTTGAGAAGTGGGCATTTTGGTTTGATGTGGCCAGGCTTGTTGCAGTTATAACATATCAGTTCATTATCGGAATTTTCGGAATCTTTTGACCTATTGCCCTTGGTTTTCTTCTTGCGTGGCTTGAATCTAGACCATCTTCTAAGATTATTGACAGCCATTGCAAGCTCTTCAATTGGATCTTCTTCATCGCTTTCTTCTTTACTTTTTAAAGCAATCATCTTCTTCTTTGGTTCGGAGTTGTTGCGTTCTTCCTTTGCTTTTAACTCAAGCTCATATGTCATCAGGTTGCCAATCAACTCCTCCATGCTTAGTTTGCTCAGATCTTTTGATTCTTGGATTGCTGTGACTTTTGCCTCAAAGTTCATTGGTAAAACTCGTAGTATCTTCCGCACAAGCTCTACCTCAGTGAATACCTTCCCAAGCGCTCTAGCATTGTATACCAAGGTTGAAAAGCGTCCAAACATATCCTTTATGCTCTCGTCTTTGTCCATCACAAAGTTTTCGTATTCATTGCTGAATAGGGCTAGCCGAGACTCCTTGACTTGAGAAGTTCCTTCGTGTGTCACCTCCAAAGTATGCCATATTTCCTGTGCTGTTGTACAATGAGAAATTCTATTAAATTCATTTTTATCAAGAGCACATATCAAAGCATTCATGGCTTTAGCATTTGTCGTTTTCAATTTCTTATCGTTTGCATCTCACCTATCCTTAGGTTTAGGAATCTCAGTACCACCAACGATTATAGTGGGAGGTTTATAGCCAGTTTCAATAATATCCCAAACATCATAATCAACGGAACTAAGATAAATACTCATCCTAACTTTCCAATAAGCATAATCGTTCCCGTTAAACATGGGTGGCCTAGCAATAGATTGTCCCTCAGAAAAAGCATTATTTTGTAGACTCATGACTCTAGAGTTAAAAAAATATAAACCGGGCTCTGATACCACTTGTAGGATCTAGATTAACCCTAGAGGGGGGGTGAATAGGGTTATAGCAAATTTTCTTGATTTAAAAACTCAGAAATAAACTGCAGAAATAAATATGCTGAAAAGTAAATCACACACAAAATTTACCCAGCTTCGGCAACCCCTGCCTACTGCTGCATTCACAGATTTCTATTAGAAATTTCTATTAGAATTAAACAGTATCACGCTTACAACAACTCTATTAGACTCGCAGACCCTTTTGCTCCCGCTCACAAACACTCTACTAGACTCGCACACCCTGCTCCTGCCTATAGAGTTTCGCTCACTCGCAAACACTGCTTCCGCCTATAGAGCTTTGCAAACTCGCACACCCTGCTCACTGAACTAATTCAAAATAGACAATCTGACACTACCTAACCTAGGTGGTGATTTACTAACTTTTTGGTTCGTAAAATAAAAAACAATAAATTAAAAAACAATAACCCTAAAACAATATTAATAAAGCCTACAGAAACAAAACCCCCTTTTTTTTACTTGGACCCTAAATAAAACTTTTGCCCTTTTATAAAAACAAAACCGGCCCCTTTTTTTTTTATATATGAATAAGGCCGGCCCTTTTTTCTTCAGCCCGTCACTTTTGTTTTTCGTTCATGAAAAAAGAAATGGCCGCTCCTCTTCTGTTCCTCTTTGCGATTTAGGGCTTCTGCAAATTGTCTTTTCCTCCTTGCGATTCACACAGGGTTGTGCAAATTGAAGTCGCCACTTGATATGATTCGTTAGTAGGTTTCGTTGCTCTTCGATTTGTTCACGGCTCTTCAATTTGGATTGAGTTCGTTCTGATTCTCTGGTATGTGTTGTTTCCTTTTGCTTTTCTGGTTTTGGATTGTTCGAACTCGAATTCCATTTGCCGATGATGTTTCGTGGTTTATATAGGGTTTGTAACCCTAGATTTGCGTCGTATATTCTCTATTTGAATTTGTCATATTATTCACCTCGGCCGTTCGATTAATTTCTGATGTTTGATGATTTCTCTGACTAATTCATATGTGGATATTCTGGTTGCTTGATGATTACGCCTTTGAATTAATTTCGTGATGACTTTCGACTTTGACTTGTTCAACACTGAAATTTTGACACGAACTTGATGCTGGATAATATTTGACATCAACTTGGTTTTTAACTTGTTCCAATTTTGTAATTTCGGCTTCTTGAATTTCTGGCCCCTGTGTAATTTAGCTCTGTCCATCTTTGTTTCAATGCTGATCTTGATTTCATGAATTTAATATTGACACTATTATGCTTCCACGACTTCGACATTTACATTGTTCAACATTGTCCTGATTGCTTTGGCTTCACCATATAGCATATTTGTGCATTTTAAAATGTTGCATCATTGAGTAGTTTTCATTTGTGTCATGTTGTATCATTTACTTGATGTTCTTAACTACCTGTATTTTGCATTCATGTACTTGCTGCTATGTTGGTGGCAATCTTGTGTAAGTGCTTCACCATACTTGTTCATGTGTACATCTGACCCTTCCATATGCTCTCTGATAATGTTGAACTTCACTGTTGCTTATGTCCACTGATGCATTCAATCTGCACTTCACTACTATCTGTCTGAACTGTGCACATTGTTGCACTTGCTCATGTTAAATTGCATTGTTCATCTGAGTCTGCTCACTGTATCATGCTTGGCTTTGTACACTGTCTTGTGCATTGCCCCCATTCACTGTTGCTGTGCAGTTGCAATGCCTTGCTTGGTCTCTGTTACATGCTTGCTGTTGCATGCTTGTGATATTCATTTTGATTTGATGTTGCTGGTATTTGCTGATATATTACTTTGAATTGCATACATTTTATGTTGACATTTTCTTTGACACAGATGCTATATCAATGCTGCTTCACCATATTTGTTGTTGCAGCTGTCTTGACTTATGCTGTCCACTGCAGTTTGTAGTGATATTGAGCATTGCATATTTGATTCCTGTTTGCATTATCCACTTGAACTTGTAGTCTGCCTTGATCATCTTGCAACCTGGTCTGGTGCACCTTGTTTCATGCTTGAGACTGTGCTTGCATTGTTACTTGGTCGACACTTGCATCACTCTATAACACATGCTGTGTACTTCATTCAGTGTTCATGCATGTTCTCTGTTCATTTGAGTTGTATTCACATCACTTTCTGAAGCTTGAGTTGCTTGCATTTTCTGGTCAGTCTTGTACTGTCCACTGCCCTGTAATCTTGAGTTAGTGCTTCACCATATCACTTCTTGATTGATGCTGTATCACTTGTAGCTTTATGTATTCATGTGCTTGTCTGCATTCACTCTGGCTTGCACTCATATTCTTGCTGTTTTTTTTTTTTTTTTGATATTGTGGCATGTGGTCTTTGCTGTCCACTGCAGTGATGATGCTGTGCACTTTTGTGCTTTGGTTTGAACTTGCTGTTAGGTCATTTTGTACTTCTCTTATGTACACTTGCACCTGTACTTTGACTGTTTGCAACTTGACACTGTTGTACACTTGCTCTTGTTGGCTGCGCATACGAGTTGGCGAGGCAGTGCACACGTGTATGAATGTACACGTGTGTATTGCAGCCACTTATGGTTACCTGTCCCTGTAATATCTATCAAGTGTATATATCGGCGTGCACGGCCTTGTGGCATATACAGTAATATACTGTGTATGTCACAAGTTGTTCGTGTATGATGAATTCAAATTTAAATGATGACGAACAACCCAAATAACTGAGGCAAATATTATTTTCAAAAACCATATTTTATTTTTGAATTGCAAAAATATTTCTTTTTCAATTTTACTGCGTTAGTTTATATTTTTGCAAATTGCTCAGATGCTGGATTCAAATCGGAATGCGGTTGAAGACAAAAATACGAGTGTGAGTGATATGTAGTGAGGTTATCAATGTAAAAATATTTGTGATGTAATCGTGATGTAATCAGAAATGTATATGTATAGTGAGAGCATGAATTTGTACTATTCAAGTTTGTAATAAATATTCGTTTGAATAAAATATTCGTTTGAATTCAAAAACTGTGTAACTTGTTCTGTTTGAATTCAAATTCAAATTCTGTGTAATTTATTTTATTCAACAGATATTTATTTAACCAAATACATACTATACAAAATATTTGTTTGAATAAAATTTCTGTTTGAATTCAAAATCTGTTTAACTTGTTTTGTTTGAATTCAAATTCAAATTCTGTGAAATTTAATTTTATTCAACAAATATTTATTTAAACTATGAAAAATAAAATAGTACATTACCAAATACATTTATATGAATGTATATATGTTTATTATCATCAAACAAAAATCATATAGCGCAAAGCGCATATTCAACATGAAACCTTAGCAATCTTTATGAATTTGAGTTGGATAATATGCACTTATCATAAAATTAAACATAAAGATCCAGCCTACAACCCAAGAGGTAATGTTTGATTTTGAGAGACTATTAATTTAGAATGGAAATTATAGTTTTGAGGGTACATTCAATGCATATAATTATTATTGATAAAATAATACATCATTCATCATACAACAAATCAAGCAATATATAAGCTTTACAAAATTTCTCGTATCTATATCCCTTTTTTTAATATCAAATATTTAGCTATTTTTCAAATTCCATTGTTAAAGGGACTATACTTATGGATAAGAAAGGGCAAAAAAAATCTGATCAGACCCAATCGTAAAAATAATTACACTATGTTCGGTGTTTGATGATTGATTACCGAAAAACCCACCCAAATTCGATAACCATGCCTGTCGAAAAACCTCTTATTCAAAAGCAGAGTTTCTTTAATAATGCTTTTCTCAAATAAGGATACAAATTGTTTGAATTTTCTGAAAATCTGTTAACGAATTTAATTTTCTTCCATCCTTCACATAGTGCTTTTGATTTATAGCATATAATTTGAAATACAACTTAGAAAAAGATAAATGATAATAAAAAATATATGATCGTGACAAAAAAACAAAATCTAAACTGTTTCATGCTGTACGACATGTTACTTTTACATTTGCTTTTGCTTGTCTCACATTGATTACTGTTCTAACCCAAACAACATCCGCAAGTAATATAACTTTTCATAACAAAAGGATAAGGCCCATTTAAACCAAACCCGGTGTGGAGTTAAATTGTACAGTAACATCTTCATATTTATTTGATTACACAGTGCTTTAGAGAAAACGATAATTTGAGACCAAATGATTTCATTGCAAGGCGAAAATACAAAAGCATAAGCTCATGAAAGCTTTGATACTGGCAGTATCATATTTCTTTCCCTATTGAAAAACTACAGGACATTTACGTTAGAGAGAAGAAAAAATGGACCGTTCATTATGAAAATTGAATGGAAATAAATAGCATTGGTCCCCGTAACTTAGCTTGTAGATAGAGAAAATTGTATGATTTAACGGGCAATATTGAGTCTACTGCCCGGATATAAAGAAAACTAAAATATTTGTAACGTTTGCGATTTTTCGTTGCCGAAAAACCGAAATGTTAGGGTTTTTAAAAGAATTTAAGAAAAAGGAAGAAGAAAGAAGAGAGAAAATAGAAGATAGAGGGAAAAGAAAATAGAATATAGAGAAAATAGAGAAGAGATAGAATAACAGAATAGAACAGAATTTTAAAATAGAAAGAAAAGAGAATAGAGGAAAAAGAAAAACAGAAGAAAATAGGACGGAACAGAAAACAACAGAACAATAACAGAATCTCACAATTCGCAACGGAACAACATATAATAATAAATGAATAATCTTTAAACCAAGAACTATATCAGTTATTACATTTTATCACATTACATTACATCATATCATCAGAGTGTACAACAACATACATCAACAAACAATGCAGCGGAAAAAGAAATACTATATACTAGTAATACGCCATGCCATCCAGCTTGCCTCCAGCAACTCCTGAATATCCAGAATATCCTGATAAACCTTAACTCTTGACTGTCCGTGTGGAAATTGGTGGGCACCCAGAGTTTAGGAAGGAAAACAATAAACTCCAAGTCAGTCATGTGACTGGTGTGAGAACTCAAAACAGTTTATTTATCTTTGAAATCAAAATAGAGAGATATTTTTATTTCAATTCGCAATGCTTTTAAAAATGAGACTACCATAAGGCCTCCCGCACACACACACATGCAAACGCAGAATCGGAGGAGATTTCTCCTTATGATAGTCAAAGATGCTTGATACGCATTTAAAATAACATTTGATATTATTACTAGTGCATAGTGTAGAAGAAATTCATTTCGAAAGTAGAATATAAATCTTAGCCAACATACGACCATTATCGTATGTCTACTATAGCTAACTATGTTCAATAGCAGGTTACCGCCACATTCCATAGCAGGTTATACAACTAAAACCGTACAAGTCACGTATTGTTTCTTTGGATTTCCAACAAATGATCAGGCCAAGGAACTTCCCATTGCCACATGAGAATGCCTCTGGAAAGACATCCCCGAGAACCAAACCGGAACTCTGCCAACACAAGGCCGGGTTACCCCTAACTGGGTAACTACTGACACGAGCACGCCATTCCCCGATCGTAAACGACCTTTCTCACGGGATCCCGAAAACCAACAACCACAAAGTAATAAATTCGTAGTAACCACATAGGTTAAATATCTGGGCTCCATACCATGATACAACCTCTATCCAGAAGGAAATGTACATACCCTAAAGGGTGCTACCCCTCATAACCTTGCCGCATCTTTCCTGTTTTGACCATTTCCGGGGTGTGAGGTTCGACGAAGTCACGTCCACAAAAACATACTTTATACAAAAGCCATGCTTTGGGTCAACAAATGATCAACACAATGATCACCAAGATAGACGATCAAATAAACGATCCTATCACAATAATCAACACAATGATCATTTCAGCAACACTCAGCATGTCACATTACCAAATTGGGAATATATCGCTGATAACTTCAACTATATAACCTCTGAGCTCGTACGTCTCAGAGAAGGGTGTTAAGCTAAAAGAATAAATTCTTCGCCACCAACAGAAATATATTTGAAAGAAATCGGCTTTATATCTCAACTTGTAATGTCAGACACACAATCCATACAAGTCTGTTCCGGGCTCGAACAAAACCGAAGGCACTTCTCACGAAGTCCTTGCAATCCGGGTATTCACAATCCCGATCGAATTTCCCATCACTTAAGGAATCTCTATACCAGGAGCTACCCAGTGCAGAGACAATCGATAGGTCATCCTATCGCTTTCGCAAAAACTCGGACTTCAACACCAATCTTCAAATGCAATTTACAACGACGTATCACATATTCGGAATGGGTTATACGACCCCATGGTCCTTTCCCGGTTAACCCGAATAGTGAGCGCTTATTCAAAAATAAGTGTAGCATTCACATTCAAACAAATCACATCAATTACCCATTCAAAGGGAAATATTGATAGTCGGTTATTGAACTATCAATAGATATGCACACATCACCATTTTCCAAATAATTTTCCAAATTATTTATTTCACAAAATATCTTTACAAGATATATAATTTCACATTTCAAAAATAAATCAATATTTATTTTTAAACAAATTCTCCTTTTCATTCATAAATTCCATAGTGAATTTATAATCCAAAATATCTATGAATATTCGATTCCAATTATTCATTTCAATATTCCTTTTCAATTTATCTTCAAAAAGATAAATTCTCAAAATATTCGCTTTATATTGGAAAACATTTCCATACTTATTTATTCATAAGTAATTCACAAATTTTATTTATTTTCAACACTTAGAAAATATTCAATATACTTAAATCAAAATTAAGTATATATTTCATTCTTTAAGGAAATCATTCTCTTAAACATATTTATTTGGGCCAAAACGAATGTTGCGTAGAACATCGTTACGACAACCCAAAATCACTAGTATAGGGATTCGAAATTAAAATAGATATATAAATCCCAATACTATGCAAAACATTTCCTTTCGGAAATCATTTACTATAACAACAGTGTTATAGTCCATCATCTCCTTCTATTTCTCGAAAACGTCTATTTCAACAATTAATGTTGAAATCTATGGTTTCGAATCTCAACACAATTAAAACTTCGTCAGATCGTTTTAATTCTATTTCAATATCACATTCAAAACAATTTCTTTAACGTGTTATTCACTATTCAAAAACGTGAATATACTTCATTAACAATTTCATCCTTTTATTCATTTTAATTCAAAGGATTATTCACTATTCAAAAATGTGAATATAACTCCATTTATAGGTTTCAACAATTTTCTTATCAAAATAAGTCATTTGCGAATTTATAAAACAACGTTTATAAATTCCATTTCTATTTATTTATAAAAACTTCTTTTTTTATAATTCCCATATTAACCTATTCCAGTTTGTAACTAAATTATAAACTAAATGTTCATATTATAAGTTAATTACTTATAAAACGATTATTTTACAAAATCGTTCTTTTTAAAGACTTTCCAATTTATAAATCTTATAACTTATAAGATTCATTTATTTAACCAAATCTATTCTTCAAATAATTTCACTAAATTTATAAATCTTACTATTTATAAATTTCTTTTATAACTTCACAGTTTATAATTCTATAAATTTCATTCAATTATGAAATTCATTTCCACTTCATTCAAACACTTATAAAAACTCGTTTTATAATTTCAATATTTCAATTTATAAATATCCATTTATAAATCTCTTAATATAATTCAATTTATATTATTATTTTAAAATATCTTTAATCTCCTTTATAATTTCATCATTCTCTTGATTTATAAAATAATCAAATTTTATAAATCCTATATTTCAACTCTTCATAATAAATTCAAAAATTCCGATTTAACTATTTTATAAAATCATTAGCATCATATTCTCAAAAATCAGTTTTTAACTATATTTCTCAAAAATCATAATTTTTATAACTTTAAAAATTATAACGTTTATTTATTTAAAATGAATCAATTCCAAAAATATAGTATATTTTCAAAAATCACTTTAAAAATCATTTTAAAATTCCAAATTTGGTCCAATGATGCTACACACCAAATAGTCAATCACGACTACAACAATGTCATATATCGATATGATACTCCATCAAATATCAAAATATCTGAAATCAAATAAAAACTGTTGAGGAATCCAGTTGGATCCCTCCAACCTGTTTTCCTGCATCCAAAAACATTAGCACAATACCAATTTCGCTCCAGTACGAAATTATCGCGGTATATGTTCTTATTAAATATTATCCGCTTAATAACGGCGCAATAGGGTCTCATCCGCTAAAAAATACGGGGAATCAACAACTGCAATATATACATATGCCAATATATATATATTGATATTATTTATAATACCAATTTCACTGTTTATGAAATATTCGCGGTATATGTTTTTAATAAATAACATCCGCTTACTAACGGCGTATAATGTCTATTTTAACAATCAATAGATATTAATCAACATTCAAGCATGCATTCAAATATTTTAAATCTAACTATTTAAAATAAAATCGAAACTGATTCGATTGAGTGAGAAATTCTCACCTTGATTTAAATTCCGTTTTAGCGATTTATTTCGAATAAAATTAAACGTGCGTTTAATTTTACCCGAAATTCTCACTAACTCCAAACGACTCCAAACCAACTCCATCGCGTAGTGCTCGTCCATACGATTCCAACGCAACTGGTTTCGTGCGTTTTCGACCTCGTATGAAAAAGTTATGAATTTTTGAACATTACACGAGTTTTAATATATATATTACAACTTAAATTTTCTATATTTTTAACCTATATTATTCTGGGCCGTCAGATCTCAATCCCATAGCATCTCCACCGTGCGCATCTTCTTCCCAATTCACGCGACTTGCCTCCAGGAACAAACAAAGCCGTTCGAACCCATAATAGCAAACTAGGGTTTAATAATTCGATTTCCACGAGCAACACGAACACGATCAGCTTGCTCCATGTCGAATCCCTCACCACTAGCTACACTCGGCCCCAGTTGGGTGAAGCTCGGTCGCACGCAAATCGAGGAAAGCACGAACGAACGCACGCGGTTCAAACTCAAATTGCTGCCAATCCACTTCGAATTTTCTGATCATGACCGTTGATAATGTTGCCCTCGACGAGCTCTACAAGGTTGCTGAAGAAAGTTTTTGCAAATAGTGGATGGATTGGAAGATTATGAGGGAGGAAGGAGGAAGCATTTCGGCCTTTGGTTCATAGCCGGCGGCGGCTAGGGTTAGGTTTAGGAATTTTTTTTTATTTATTTCTAAAGAGAGGGGTGCTATTTATAGAGTTTTGAACGAACACTATTCATCCGGAAATTCCGAACTCCGATTTACGCGCCGAAACTGACGTTCCTAGGGTTTATCCCGCGTTCCGGACACAATGGAACAGGTTTCGAAAGCTAATTCGGACATCTGTGCGAGTTATGGCTGTAAACGCTCAATTTAAATTAAACCGATTTAAGCGATTGTCTAGGCGTTTTAATTTGTAACGGACAAACGGTAAATCCAATCGACTTGAAATTTGAAACCTTACAATAATATCACATTACGGATCTGATGAAACTGGTTTCGTCGAAATCCGAGACTTTTTGAAAAATGGCTATTTTCACTCGTCAAATTTAAATTAAAAATAAATCGATGCGTTTCGAGCTGCCACGATCAAACGATAGCTCCGATTGACACGAAAATTGAAATCCAGTAATAACTAACTATTACAGATCCAATGGAACTGGTTTCGTTCAATTCTGAGACTGTTCAAAAATTGACTATTTTACAGTCGATTATTAAATATTAAAATATTCAATTTTCACAAATAAACTTTTAATTCGATTTTAAAAGTTCTAAAATATCATTCTAACTTCAATATGATAAAATAAAATTCTACAAATCATTTTCAATCATATTTAACCCTATTTTCAATTATTTCCATAATTTAACATATTAAATTATCGATTTAATAATCCAATTAAATCCAGTAATTCAAATAAAAATTTATTCGACTTATAAATTCACTTATTAATATTTAAAATTAATTAAATATTCAAATTTTAATTAATAAAAATTCTGGGTCATTACAATCTTCCCCGCTTAAAAGAATTTCGTCCTCGAAATTAACTAATAAGAAAAGTTATAGAATTTATTAATTTTCCATAATTCATAGTTAAACTTCTTACAATAACTTTACTAAGTTTTCAAATCATACTTAGTTATCTTTTCAAAAACAACTACTATTGTTTAACTTTCAATTCCAAAATCAAAGTTAAAGTTTTCAAAATATTCCAATTTTCTCAAAAAATTTCTAACGCCTTAAATTTCCGGAAAAATTCGCCATAGTCTCCTTTGCGCGGCTCGATCCGAAAAAAAAATGACAGTATATATATCACAAATATACATCTCATCAAGTAATGAGGCATCCCGCAGGGAAAAAAGTGTAAAAGTACTGTATTTAATCCGAGATATGTACCTTATATTTTTATTAGCAAGCATATACGGCTAATATAGCGCAAAAGCGAGCTCCAAATGCGAAGCAAACGCGATCCGCACCTACTAATTACTCAACAAACAACATGAGAATCATGCATATAGATAATAGTATCGATATACATCATATAGCAACATAATAACTATATATGCCAACATAGCAAATGAAGTAAAAGCAACAAATGCAAACATCAACCAACTATCACCCAGCTAACATCCATAACCAATAAATATTCATTCATATTCTCATTAATATTCAATGAATTGGTTTTTTTCAATTTAATCACATTCGATTCATATACAGTGGATGTTTTTACTAACATTCATTTTCAATTAGTTTATATTCACTAATTCATATTCAAGTTGGTTCACTTCCAATTCAAATTCAATCTACTTTAGCTTCCAATTTCATTAACACTTAATGAATTATATACAATCAACTAACAATCATATAACAACCAAAGTATATCTATCACAACCAAATTCCTTTGCTTACAATTGGTTTAATTTAATTGATTTTCATTCAACTATTCAACTTTCTAATAACATTAGATTTTAATGAATCAACACTTATATTCATTATTTCATATCAACTTAATTCACATTCAATTGATTAACATTTAATCCATTAATTCAATTCAATTTCAAAGTTGAATTTCATTTATATAACTCAAGTTCACATCCACCACTTAACTTTATAAATTTACTTTGATACTAATATCAACTTCATTCCATATCACTTAAGTTATATTCATATAGTTTCACTTCTTATATATAAGTTTATTTCACAATTGTAAATCACTTTAATTATAATTCAATTCTTTATAATTCATTTTACTTATATAATTATTCTTTTATTTAGATTATTCAAACAACCTAACAATCAACTTATATACACTTTAATAATTCTGAAAAATCATTTTCTTTATATAGAAAATATACTCAAGTAAAATTATTTCATTTACCCAATTTAAAACAATATTGTGTCGAATTGTTCTATTCAAGTGTTTAGAGATCCCTATCAACAACGTTAATTACTCGTATTAACCAAAATCTACATACCACTCAACAAACCAATCATCACAATATAAAACAATTTTTATATTCACTAACAAATACGCTCTCATAGCTATTATTACATTCAAATTCATTCTAGAGTACTGCTGACTCTATCTCTAATGAATAATACCCAACAGAACCATGGTTGTCGCTTAACCATAAGCTCTGATACCAAATGTAACGTTTGCGATTTTTCATTGCCGAAAAACCGAAATGTTAGGGTTTTTAAAAGAATTTAAGAAAAAGGAAGAAGAAAGAAGAGAGAAAATAGAAGATAGAGGGAAAAGAAAATAGAATATAGAGAAAATAGAGAAGAGATAGAAAAACAGAATAGAACAGAATTTTAAAATAGAAAGAAAAGAGAATAGAGGAAAAAGAAAAACAGAAGAAAATAGGACGGAACAGAAAACAACAGAACAATAACAGAATCTCACAATTCGCAGCGGAACAACATATAATAATAAATGAATAATCTTTAAACCAAGAACTATATCAGTTATTACATTTTATCACATTACATTACATTATATCATCAGAGTGTACAACAACATACATCAACAAACAATGCAGCGGAAAAAGAAATACTATATACTAGTAATACGCCATGCCATTCAGCTTGCCTCCAGCAACTCCTGAATATCCAGAATATCCTGATAAACCTTAACTCTTGACTGCCCGTGTGGAAATTGGTGGGCACCCAGAGTTTAGGAAGGAAAACAATAAACTCCAAGTCAGTCATGTGACTGGTGTGAGAACTCAAAACAGTTTATTTATCTTTGAAATCAAAATAGAGAGATATTTTTATTTCAATTCGCAATGCTTTTAAAAATGAGACTACCATAAGGCCTCCCGCACACACACACACATGCAAACGCAGAATCGGAGGAGATTTCTCCTTATGATAGTCAAAGATGCTTGATACGCATTTAAAATAACATTTGATATTATTACTAGTGCATAGTGCAGAAGAAATTCATTTCGAAAGTAGAATATAAATCTTAGTCAACATACGACCATTATCGTATGTCTACTATAGCTAACTATGTTCAATAGCAGGTTACCGCCACATTCCATAGCAGGTTATACAACTAAAACCGTACAAGTCACGTATTGTTTCTTTGGATTTCCAACAAATGATCAGGCCAAGGAACTTCCCATTGCCACATGAGAATGCCCCTGGAAAGACATCCCCGAGAACCAAACCGAAACTCTGCCAACACAAGGCCGGGTTACCCCTAACTGGGTAACTACTGACACGAGCACGCCATTCCCCGATCGTAAACGACCTTTCTCACGGGATCCCGAAAACCAACAACCACAAAGTAATAAATTCGTAGTAACCACATAGGTTAAATATCTGGGCTCCATACCATGATACAACCTCTATCCAGAAGGAAATGTACATACCCTAAAGGGTGCTACCCCTCATAACCTTGCCGCATCTTTCATGTTTTGACCATTTCCGGGGTGTGAGGTTCGACGAAGTCACGTCCACAAAAACATACTTTATACAAAAGCCATGCTTTGGGTCAACAAATGATCAACACAATGATCACCAAGATAGACGATCAAATAAACGATCCTATCACAATAATCAACACAATGATCATTTCAGCAACACTCATCATGTCACATTAACAAATTGGGAATATATCGCTGATAACTTCAACTATATAACCTCTGAGCTCGTACGTCTCAGAGAAGGGTGTTGAGCTAAAAGAATAAATTCTTCGCCACCAACAGAAATATATTTGAAAGAAATCGGCTTTATATCTCAACTTGTAATGTCAGACACACAATCCATACAAGTCTGTTCCGGGCTCGAACAAAACCGAAGGCACTTCTCACGAAGCCCTTGCAATTTGGGTATTCACAATCCCGATCGAATTTCCCATCACTTAAGGAATCTCTATACCAGGAGCTACCCAGTGCAGAGACAATCGATAGGTCATCCTATCGCTTACGCAAAAACTCGGTCTACAACACCGATCTTCAAATGCAATTTACAACGACGTATCACATATTCGGAATGGGTTATACGACCCCATGGTCCTTTCCCGGTTAACCCGAGTGTAGCATTCACATTCAAACAAATCGCATCAATTACCCATTCAAAGGGAAATATTGATAGTCGGTTATTGAACTATCAATAGATATGCACACATCACCAGTTTCCAAATAATTTTCCAAATTATTTATTTCACAAAATATCTTTACAAGATATATAATTTCACATTTCAAAAATAAATCAATATTTATTTTTAAACAAATTCTCCTTTTCATTCATAAATTCCATAGTGAATTTATAATCCAAAATATCTATGAATATTCGATTCCAATTATTCATTTCAATATTCCTTTTCAATTTATCTTCAAAAAGATAAATTCTCAAAATATTCGCTTTATATTGGAAAACATTTCCATACTTATTTATTCATAAGTAATTCACAAATTTTATTTATTTTCAACACTTAGAAAATATTCAATATACTTAAATCAAAATTAAGTATATATTTCATTCTTTAAGGAAATCATTCTCTTAAACATATTTATTTGGGCCAAAACGAATGTTGCGTAGAACATCGTTACGACAACCCAAAATCACTAGTATAGGGATTCGAAATTAAAATAGATATATAAATCCCAATACTATGCAAAACATTTCCTTTCGGAAATCATTTACTATAACAACAGTGTTATAGTCCATCATCTCCTTCTATTTCTCGAAAACGTCTATTTCAACAATTAATGTTGAAATCTATGGTTTCGAATCTCAACACAATTAAAACTTCGTCAGATCGTTTTAATTCTATTTCAATATCACATTCAAAACAATTTCTTTAACGTGTTATTCACTATTCAAAAACGTGAATATACTTCATTAACAATTTCATCCTTTTATTCATTTTAATTCAAAGGATTATTCACTATTCAAAAATGTGAATATAACTCCATTTATAGGTTTCAACAATTTTCTTATCAAAATAAGTCATTTGCGAATTTATAAAACAACGTTTATAAATTCCATTTCTATTTATTTATAAAAACTTCTTTTTTTATAATTCCCATATTAACTTATTCCAGTTTATAACTAAATTATAAACTAAACGTTCATATTATAAGTTAATTACTTATAAAACGATTATTTTACAAAATCGTTCTTTTTAAAGACTTTCCAATTTATAAATCTTATAACTTATAAGATTCATTTATTTAACCAAATCTATTCTTCAAATAATTTCACTAAATTTATAAATCTTACTATTTATAAATTTCTTTTATAACTTCACAGTTTATAATTCTATAAATTTCATTCAATTATGAAATTCATTTCCACTTCATTCAAACACTTATAAAAACTCGTTTTATAATTTCAATATTTCAATTTATAAATATCCATTTATAAATCTCTTAATATAATTCAATTTATATTATTATTTTAAAACATCTTTAATCTCCTTTATAATTTCATCATTCTCTTGATTTATAAAATAATCAAATTTTATAAATCCTATATTTCAACTCTTCATAATAAATTCAAAAATTCCGATTTAACTATTTTATAAAATCATTAGCATCATATTCTCAAAAATCAGTTTTTAACTATATTTCTCAAAAATCATAATTTTTATAACTTTAAAAATTATAACGTTTATTTATTTAAAATGAATCAATTCCAAAAATATAGTATATTTTCAAAAATCACTTTAAAAATCATTTTAAAATTCCAAATTTGGTCCAATGATGCTACACACCAAATAGTCAATCACGACTACAACAATATCATATATCGATATGATACTCCATCAAATATCAAAATATCTGAAATCAAATAAAAACTGTTGAGGAATCCAGTTGGATCCCTCCAACCTGTTTTTCTGCATCCAAAAACATTAGCACAATACCAATTTCGCTCCAGTACGAAATTATCGCGGTATATGTTCTTATTAAATATTATCCGCTTAATAACGGCGCAATAGGGTCTCATCCGCTAAAAAATGTAGGGAATCAACAACTGCAATATATACATATGCCAATATATATATATTGATATTATTTATAATACCAATTTCACTGTTTATGAAATATTCGCGGTATATGTTTTTAATAAATAACATCCGCTTACTAACGGCGTATAATGTCTATTTTAACAATCAATAGATATTAATCAACATTCAAACATGCATTCAAATATTTTAAATCTAACTATTTAAAATAAAATCGAAACTGATTCGATTGAGTGAGAAATTCTCACCTTGATTTAAATTCCGTTTTAGCGATTTATTTCGAATAAAATTAAACGTGCGTTTAATTTTACCCGAAATTCTCACTAACTCCAAACGACTCCAAACCAACTCCATCGCGTAGTGCTCGTCCATACGATTCCAACGCAACTGGTTTCGCGCGTTTTCGACCTCGTATGAAAAAGTTATGAATTTTTGAACATTACACGAGTTTTAATATATATATTACAACTTAAATTTTCTATATTTTTAACCTATATTATTCTGGGCCGTCAGATCTCAATCCCATAGCATCTCCACCGTGCGCATCTTCTTCCCAATTCACGCGACTTGCCTCCAGGAACAAACAAAGCCGTTCGAACCCATAATAGCAAACTAGGGTTTAATAATTCGATTTCCACGAGCAACACGAACACGATCAGCTTGCTCCATGTCGAAGCCCTCACCACTAGCTACACTCGCCCCCAATGGAACTGGTTTCATTCAATTCGGTAATAACTAACTATTACGGATCCAATGGAACTGGTTTCGTTCAATTCTGAGACTGTTCAAAAATTGACTGTTTTACAGTCGATTATTAAATATTAAAATATTCAATTTTCACAAATAAACTTTTAATTCGATTTTAAAAGTTCTAAAATATCATTCTAACTTCAATATGATAAAATAAAATTTTACAAATCATTTTCAATCATATTTAACCCTATTTTCAATTATTTCCATAATTTAACATATTAAATTATCGATTTAATAATCCAATTAAATCCAGTAATTCAAATAAAAATTTATTCGACTTATAAATTCACTTATTAATATTTAAAATTAATTAAATATTCAAATTTTAATTAATAAAAATTCTGGGTCGTTACAATATTTATCTTGTTAATAGAAGGAACATTACAAATGAAAACTTGAAAACTAATTTTCGAACTCAACCATCCAAACCTAATTTATGTAAAATTAAACCCAAGTAGAACAAATATTTGGATCTTTTTTCTTCAGACCCACTTAAAGTTCTCAAAATCAAGTATGATTTCAACAAATTAACAATAAAAACCACATTTTTTATGATTTACCTTGAATATAACAAAGCCTTTTCTTGATATCGTTTAGTGATATTTATCAAAGCTGGGCATATAAAATGTATATGTAGATAACAATCGTGTTTAATAGAATTCTAATGCACTTAGAACATGTTTTACAATGACTTGATTTATTAGTGATTTCTTCATATGAGTTTTGTTAACTCTACTTAGAATGAACTCGTATAGTTGTCATTTTTATTTAATAGTCAACATAATCAATTCACTTATGAGCAATTGTTACGATTCCAAAAATTACTGTAGGAAGTTTGAATTGGGAGTATAGCAGTAAATGATATGTATGATGACGTATCCTAGTTATAGCTCTTAATTCCACCTTGACTCTATTAGACTTTCAATCCAAGTACGCGTTATAATTGTGCTTTAACAACAGACATTACTTGTAATTTGTTCCTGAGTTTTATGCTAATGTAGACATACACAGTGTTAATGTAGACATACAAAACATAATTTTGAAACACATTTAAATAATTGTTCTCAATAACAGCGAAATTCAGTTTTTTTATGGAAAATAACGAACAGTTTATTACTATGATTACTCAATCTAGCTACTGCCATTTTTCCTGTTGGATATAATCATAAAAGTTTTAGAGTTCATTATAATAATATTTTGGTTTTCCTTTTCAAAGAATTCAATCTTCTTAATTACACAATGAAATATGAATACCAAAATAATCTGCACTCGACAAATCAAAATCCAACAGATCATCAAAATAATAAAAGAAAATTTTGAAGACCGACCTCATGCAAACTAACAACATTAGGATGCTTAAGAAACTTCAAAGTATTAATCTCTCTCTTGATCTGCAACAACAGTACAATAATTAGCCAAAATCAACACTAAAGTTTCATCCAACCATTTCCAAATTATATTCCTTGACTAGCGCTGAGTACCTGATCGTCGATTTTAAGGGACTGTATCCATTTCCGATCGAGAATCTTAATGGCGAAAGGACTTTGTCGACGTAGCGGGCAAACTTGACTTTATCGAGATTGCCCTCGCCGAGGGTTCTACCAATATCGTATTTCCCCAGTCGAATTCCTTTCCCAGCTGCTGCTTCTCTCACCATTCATGCATCGAGAAGAGACCAGAACTTCAGCGGAAGACACTGCTCGGTTATTTCTTGGGATTGGATGATGGTGATGAATGAAATCTAGGTTATGAGGAATTGAATTTAGAACGTGGACGAATTTGGAAAGAGACACAATCAGATTTTTTTTCCCGACAAAGGAAATGGGAGGCATGCGGTGCTGACGGAAACTGCAAGGGCATTTCGGGTACATCAGAAAGACACGAATGAAGTTAGTTCATTGAATTTACATTATTAGTAGTAGAGATATATATCAATCATATTAAGAAATTTTAAATAAAAATCTATTTGTTGAATCAAATGCATAGCAAAGCTACTACGTGGTCTTCCCCACTCAAAGACTCGAAAATAAATGTCGATGATGCGGCTGTCATCATCGAATTTTTTTTCCAATGACAAAAAAGGGAAGTGCAAGATTCATTTCTTTTAAATTCCTTTCAAAACAATTTCTATTCGTAAATATTTTGAAACAATACTAATATTTTTTTTAAAATTTTAGAAACAATTTCGAAAGCACGGGAATTTAAATTCTCAAATTCTTAGTTTAAATTTATTCCTTGAACTTGAACTAAGATTAAATTTTTATTTTATAACACATCACATAAGTTTATAAACATCCCTAAACTCAAATTATTAAATTAATATTTTAAAACTTAATTTCACAGCCTACTCACTTCATATTCAATTTATTTTATAAACCTATTCATTTCATAATTTAAACTTATATTTCTTACCTCTTATACTTAAGTGCATCACCTTTTCTTTATTTAGCATTCACTTATTTCATATTCAATTAATTAACATTCAGTTTATTAAAACTCATTCTATTTTCATTCAATTTATTTATATCCAGCTTAAATCCAATTTAAATCAAATTCAATTACTTTTTATATATAACATACAATTTAGGTAAAATTATGTCATTTACCTTATCTTAAAACCATATTATGTCGACTTGCCTTGTTTAAGTGTTTAGAAACCCCTATCGACAACATGGCATCCCATGCTCCAACCAGAATTCATAATCAACTCAACATACAAGTAAACACACTATAAAACATTTTATAACAGTAACAAATACGCGCTCTCATATATATACTCCCAAATAAACTCAATCTAGGGTATTACTATCCTATCTCTAATGAGTAAAACCCTACAAATCTAAGTTTATCGCTAAACCAAAGCTCTGATACCAACCGTGACGATCCATATTTCGAAAGGTTCAAACCGAAAATAATCCACACATGTCGAACTTAAACAACCTGGAACATAGATAATCATTGGGTTAATTAAGAAAGATAAGAAAGGAAGAAGAAAACAAACACAGAATCTCGCAGTGGAATGATAAAATATAATAATCATATAAACAGTTCATGAAGTTGTTTATACTATACATTTGATTATAATTTATACAACATCTATTAGATTTATATATACACGGAATCACATAAACAATGCAGCATAACAAACAATGTGGTGAAATAATGCTAGCAATAACAATAATGTACTAAATATTCATCTTCGTCCTCTAGAAAATAATCTTCAATGCGCTGAAAAATCAGGGCTGACCTGAGTGTAATGAAAAGACAAAACACTTGAGCCGGGACTAAATTATCCTTATGTGAGTCAGATCAATATCACATATACAAGAGTGTATTAGCTTCAGAGATGTTTATAGGATTTAACATCTCCTATCCAGTGTATGACGTGTGTGCATTAACTCAAAAGATGTTACGGGATTTTCCATCTCTTAAAGATCCATCAAAACATTTATATATAGTAGAATACGCTATATATGTAATGTCTAATTAGTAAAATAAATATTTTTCTTAACGTTAAGGCTTCACATTAATCTCCCTTAATGCGTTTGTAAGCATTGTCGTACAGTTTGCACATAACGCCCCAGTAGCACGTCGGGGGATAGGGATGCACCATGATACGACAACACTAAACCAAAATCGTAGAGGTCTCGTATAGGGATAAAAGTATAACAACGCGTGTGAGGCAATGCCCAAGGTAGGGCACTCAAGGTTCGAGTTGTAGGGCTGGTGGTAATGCACCGTAGCCACGATCGCCCATAGCATACATCCATCCCATATCGAGTCAAAGGGAGGCCATCCCAAAATCAAGGTGCACCAATCGAAACGAACATCAATAAAATAGTATGGACCAAGTCCAGGAAGAAAATCGCAGAATATATGTCCGCTAGTGGTAGCTAGCCCGCTTGGTCCTATCAAGCCGTCCTGTTTTAGTCATTCCATGTGACGCCCCACCTTTATACCCATGCTAGCCAAGGACACTACGGGGTAATGCCGTCAACTAGCGTGGAGAATAAGGCTGTTGAGGAACGACCATCTGTATAATTACTTTGTGCGAGTACCGATATGCCAGATAAAAATACAACTTTTCATCACAAGAGGAAATCCGACATACCGATGCAAACTCAAGGCTACTACACAGTGGTTATAATATCTTCGTAAAAAAATATAGAAATAAGTATAACACAAATCAGTCACAAATATCCACATCATAAAGGCGGAAAAAGATATGAATATATAACACTTAAAAGTGTACATCAGAGTAGTGGTCAAACAAAATCCACAATATCACAAAAGAATAGTTACAAGAGCTTCACAAAAGAATAAGTATACATCAATGAGTCTATATCTCAAATGTATACAACCAAAAACTACTAATCTAAGTAGTTAGCCAAAATTCAGGATAATAATAATCCCAGATGAGGAGTCAAGCAGAAGCACCTGTAACATCTTGGTCTGACCCGAGTATTATTTAATAAGAAAATAATAAATGGATCAGTCTAATATAAATATCAGATGAAATGATATAAAATAAGAGATATGACAAAAACGTGTGATAACCATAAAGCCATACTGTGATAAGTATGTAATTGAAAATCAATAAGAGATTAATCAATATCACAAGAATCTTCTCAAAGATCAAAAATAATGTCATACTCTTAATTTTTATTCACCAAACCATAAACATTGACAATTATATCAATGCCAATCACAAAAGTTAATGACACACAAATTCACCAATGCACAAACATTGATAAAACTTATTAATGTAAATCACGAAAATTGGTGAAAACAAAAATTCTAGAAATCATCAATGAAAATCCAAAAATCACGAAAAAGGGGGGAGGCCTATCGCAAAATGGGAGCATGAATGCTCACCAACATGTGTATCACAAAACGGAACGCTATTCCACGGTTGCTAACCATTAGTTTTGAGCCGAAAAGCTCCACAAAACGGCCCGAAGACCATGGGTCGCTACCCCACCAAATTGAGCAGAAGCTCCACAGAAACGGGTTTTGGTCTCCCTCGTAGGCAAAGAGACGTCACACATTTCTAGTCTAAATCACAAAATGATCGTCATCGATCATCAAGAAGTGTCAATTACACGAAGCTAGTAAATATATAAGCTTAGCTTCATGTCCCATAACCACTAGCTTAACTTAAATATTTACGAACAAATTGTAGATCTCCACGAGAAAATTGTCACAAGAGATTCAATCGAACAAGTTTAAGAATTAACCGACGAAGTAAACGCAAGCGTTTCATACCACTTGTTTTACTAAATCGTTTAATTAGATTTCTCATACGAGTGAGGTAAAGGTTTGTATATACTAGTATATTGGAAAATGGTTTAAGAAACGAGCTTTGTAATAAAATAGTGTTGAAATCATTTCGATGAAAGAGTTTTGATATTTACTACTAGCATCGAAAACCTTTATATTTTTAAAGTGACAAACCATAAAAATGATTGTATAAACAATAAATCATTAAATTCACATTCGAACACGTGAATCAAGTCCAATTAAACCGATAAAGAATCCATCAAAATGGATATACAAAAATCCCGAAAAGGAGTCATCAAAGTCATAATAAATGATAACAACAAATAGGATCATCATGAATCGATTTAAATTGGAAATTCAATCCCAAAAGGCATATTGGGCAGAAACAACAAATTCAGCTGACTGAACAGAGATTTTCAGTTGACTGAATTCTGCCTGCAAACTTTCTGTTTCCAGGTTCAGTCGACTGAACAGAGTTTTCAGTCGACTGAATCTTGCCTGGAAACTTTCGAGTTCCAGATTTAGTCGACTGAACAAAGATTTCAGTCGACTGAATCATGCCTCGGCTGTTTTTCAGCCCATCCAAATGAAGAGCAAACTCTTCCAAAATGCAACCGGACGAACATTGGCTCTAAGGATTTATGCCAATCGGCAACCCGGCCCTATATGCTCCTCGATGCATCACCAAAAGCATGATCAAACGTCCATAAAAGGATTTTCACACAAATTTGACTTAAAAACCCAAAAAATTAGAATATTCACAAAACCAATCCAAATCAAGAGCAAATTCACATGAAGAGGTGTTAGGAAATCATACCTAACAACAAAAGATAATTATAGTCATAGATGTGAGATAAAAATCTCACCTTTAAACCCAAAACAAATGAAGAAGAAGCTATAGAGCAATGGCAGGGACAATCACTCTTTAATTCCAACCCAAAGAGCTTGAATCTAAGCTTAAAAGAGAAACCTTTCCTAAATTAGGTTTAGGAATTTCTTAAATTGGTAAGAGAATGAGTTGGAGAAGAAGAAGATGAGGCTTACCAAAGCTTCTTCTATAAATTTGGAGCTAGAACTTGATTTGCAAATGGCAACTAGGGTTTGGAGTTTTAATTTCCCATTCCTCTCTCCATTATTGCTAAAGCTTGAGTATTAGGAAAGAGAAGTAAAGTAATGAAGAAAAGAGGGGTGAAGCTTGGGTCTAATGAGCTGAAACAAACCAAATCCCTAAGTTAAAAATTGGTAAAATTCTACTATCTTCAAACATACTGAAATTTATACTCAAAAAGACAACAAACGTCATTTTGAACTCAATGGGGGTGGTCTCGAGTCCTAATTTGACTGTTTGCAAAAAGTAGCTTTTCGGACAATAATCCGACTAACGATGAATTATTTTAAATAAAATATTTAAATATTCAATCCTAAAAAATGCGGGTTGTTGCATTTCAAATTAGCACAAGATTCGAGGTCTATCCATCATCGTTCTCTTTCTTCAAATACAACAAACGTACACCAAACCTAAGAACTTCATTCTAGAGTCTCATCCACGTATACGGTTGTTAAAGTGGTTTCAATATTGTAACGACCCATATTTTTGGGTCTTCAACTTTAAATATTTAATTTATTTAAATATACAGGTTTGAATTAAATTATAATAAAATCTATGTTTCAAATTTAGACTTGATTTCTAGTGACGTATTTTTAATATAATTTTTAAAATTTTCCATAATTTTAACTTGGAAAATAAGTAAATTTTCGTTTGACGTATTTTACGCCAAACACTAGCAGTTTGAAACTTCACAGAATAAGATACCTTGTCTATTTTATTATTTTTTAATGATCATCTCACATAATGAGCGCGATCGTATTATTATTTTTGTTGTTCGCGGCTCGTACACTAGTAGGATATTGCGTAGCATCGTACTTCGAAACTTTCAAATTAAAATGGAAATAACATCATCACAATGTCTTTTTACATCCTGTTTCGATGTTTTCCTCGTGACGTTTGGGTGGCTTGCATTTAATTATTTTATCCTTAAAAATATTAAGGTATAAAGTAAAATCTAGTTATATACATAAATTGTACACATCCATTGACAGACAATTTCCAAAATGCATGAAGAAAAGGAAAAGGAAATGGACGCATTTCTTTCAACCTGGAACATATTTTCTAAATGGTAATAGCTCTTTTTTTCTTTCTTCTTCTACTTCTTTCTTTTTTTCCATTCAACTTTATGGATATACATTTGTATGGTATGCAAGCACTCATGCAAGAGAGAGGAGAACGCACGAAAAACAAAAAGGGGAAGGAACCATGTGCTGTGCATAGGTGTGTGCACTGTGTTCTAGCTTGCATGGAGGGAGATAATTGTTGCGGTAGGTCAGGAGCACGTGCTTGCTATTGAAATGGCGGCGGGAGCAAGAGATGGACATGGGACGTGTGTTTTCATGGATGTTTCGGTAGGCTTGGAAGTAGCGGTAAGGTCGTGGCTATGTGGCATGGCGTAGGTGGCAAGCATGAGAATTGGTGACGTGCCTGGCCATGTGCAGGTACATGTGTATGCGAGTTGCATGTGTGTGAGGATCCGAAAAATTTAAAGGTTTTAATAATGTAACTAACTGGAATTTTTATGAAAGTAAACAATTTAAATTAGCAATGAAAATTTGATATTTGACTTACGTCTACTTAAATATAGCAAGTGTCAGATATTCGTCAGATAATAAGAAAGTTAGTTCTGTTGTGTAAATTTCAATTTAAAATCAGTTAATTTGATGAAAATAAAATGTTTTTGAATTTGAATATTTTTATATAATAAAATGTAAGTCATTTTCTGAGTCATATTTAGTTTTGCTAAATTTAGACTACTATAGTTCCATTTATCTTATTCTCTGGCATTATAGCAGCATTTTTGGTAGCAAAATATCAACTTTTGATAGGATGATCGTATTGCTGATATCGGTGTATCATCATGTTTGTCTCGTCATGCTGATCTCCACAGTATATTCATTTGTGCATTTCGATGTTCGGTATATAGCAAAATCCATGAAACGATTTGCCGTATCGGTACCTGTTTTGAGTTCTTTTGTTTCTACATGGCCATTCATGACCACCGCGAGAATATAAATGGCCACTTATCTTTATTATTTTAGAATTCAATAATTTTACTGTCACTATTCCATTGTCTGATATTTATATTGGTTTGTTTTTCTCTTCCTTCGGTTCGTTCTCTCCTTTCTATTCTTGTTTAAAAATAAAATATATATTATAGGTTAGCTTTGTTGCCTATGAATTTTATTCGTCCTCCCTCTTCTTTTCTTCCTGTCATATGAGCTGGCTCGGCTATGCACTCAATCGCCCTCAACAAAAACATACTATCGTTCTTCCCATCGCACTCCAACACTTAGATCTTCCCTAAGCACACCTCTCAGACTTTACCACTTCCACTCATCGCATGAACGCCTACCACACCAGTATTACCTGAAGCTTGTGATCTTTGCATGTGCAATCTACCATTAGCCTTTGCTCTGCCTATCAACACCTTCCACCCGCTTCTTCCTCTGGCCGTAAGCTTCTCCTAACCTCCAACGTCGAACGCCCATGTCATCAACCCCTCCACAGCCATGGCCATCCCACTCAGACAACTCACCGGGTCATTGCTATTCAACCAAGCCCAGCATGCACCTTTGCCTGCCTCTACATCCCCTGAGCCATCATCTGACAAATACTCCATCAAGCGAACATATCGCCTCTCTATCGAACCCACCACCACTCTTTTCCCAATCCTCGCACAAATGCCTCTCCATGTTTTGCCACGCCAAACTTCTCCACTGACTCGCAAACCCATGCCAAGCAGCCACTGTCCTTTGGCCATACCCTGATAGCGTGCAGCCCTGCCTTGTCGTTGCATCCTTGAACTGTCTATCAACAAGCATCAGCCTCTGTCGCAAGCTCATGCCTTCATCCCTCAAATCCCGCGAACAACGGCACGTTATTAGATAAGCTTCAAACCCTTAGCTCTTTTGAAAGAATATATATATATATATATATATATATATATATATATATATATATATAGCAAAGTATATATAGTGTTAGAACTGCAACATACATCTATATTGCTTGAATCTTCCTCTCCCTCTCGCAGCTTTTGTTTTGTCTATCGGTATTCAAAAGGTTAGGAGAATTATTTGAATTTAGCCTTGAACCCTTTTTACATGATTTATCCACTTTGTTAGCTACTTGTACTTAGTAAGGTTAAAGATTTTCTTTTTCCGTTTCAGTTCAAGTCCATGAGGAGAAAATGTATATTGTATATATGCTTTGTTTTCCATCAAGTTCAAGTTGCCTTATGCTACTTTTTGGAACTTTTTGCAGTAGTCTTTCGTTTGTCGCTTCCCTTCTTGCTTATCCATGTCCGTTGCTTCGTTTTCTCGTTATTTCTCTAACCTCGAAAGGGGAGCGATCACTCACGTTTAACATTCTTATATTTAGTAAATTTAATTCACATGAAATGACGATTAAAATATGTTGTTAAAACTGAATTCGTTAGTAATTAAATCGTTTAAAGATGACATGTTAACATCTACATTGTTCACCTATTATAATTGACATTACTGACACCAATAACCTATTAGTATGTGTATATCATATTTAATTTGACAATTTTGATCAGGTTTTCCATTGGTATGCTATGTTATTTTATGCTGTTAATTTATTTGCTCTCCTTATGGTTTGAAATGACACATACCCAAATGATATTTTAGAATAGGAAGAAATCATCACGGGCTGAAATGATAGATCTAAGCGATTTTTATTTGAAATTTTGGGATTTCAGGTTAAAATGATACATTTGTAAATATTAAATTTAAATTGCAGATTGAAATGATAAATATCTATATCACTTGATCATAGGATAGTGAATATATGCCAATATCGTTGGCCTATTTTAAAAAAATCATTTTCATGGTTTTAAAAGGGAATATATGGATTATAATAAATATTGATTTTTAAAATATAATATATATATATATATATATATATATATATATTATCTTTATATATGTGTAAAATTTAGATTTTTAAATTTATGTATTTGGAAATTTTAAATTTATAAGTTAGTTTCGAAAATATAAATTTTAAGATTTTACTTATAATTCTATTATTTTTAGTTATATGCAAAATAAGATTTTATATAAATAAAATTTAATAATAAAATTTAATTTAACAAAATTTAATTTAATCAATATATATCTAGTATGTTAAAGTATTTATATAGAATTGTATTAATATTTTAAAAATAGATTTTGTATTAAATTTATAAAGTATGGTTGGAAAGAGAAATTGAAATTGATTTGAAACATTATTTGTTTAAGAATTGAATATAAATAAGATTGATTTAAACTTATTGATTTTGCGATTTTAAGAATATGATTTGTAACTTTATTTTGATTAAGATGAATAAATGAATATATTCAAATTTAAATAAAAGTTGAAATTGAATATTTAATTTTGATTTAAATTTGTAATCTGGGATTCGATTAAAATTCGTATGAAAATGATAAAATGAATATCTTCAAATTTAAATAAAATTTAAGTTGAATTTTGAAACATAAATGAAATTTATCATATTGACTTATTGTGCATTATTTGAATACTTAAACTTTGAAACTTATTGAATTGGAAGTGGTTTAAATTTGAAGTTCATACCTAGATTTGAAGTCGATATAAATTAAAATGGTTTAATAAGAATTTTGAATTGATTTGGGAAATTGGAAGAAACAATCCTAATTATAAATTATTTTCGATATATAAACTATTTTTAATATATAACTATTTTTAACATATAATTATTTTTAATATATAAACTATTTTTAATTTATAACTATTTCAATATATAAACTATTTCAATATTTAAACTGTTTAAGCTGGAACTGTTATGATTTAAAGTGACTATGATTTCAGAAAGGATATGGTTTCAAAAATGACATGATTTCAAAAGTGATATGATTTCAAAGTGAATATAATTTCAAAAGTGATGAATTTGAAATGAATATGATATTTTGATATAAAGTATGAACTGTTTTGAAATAAAATGACCAGGGTATGAAATAACATTTAGTTGTTAAAGAGACCGGGATCAGATATTGTCATACTCTCTGCCAGTACCAAAAACCACTTTAACAACTGTGCACGTAGTGGAAATTTCATAACGAAGTAGGATGGTTTGGCGACGATTCTATGTGAGTTATTAACGCAGCCCTGACTCCCACGAATTAGCTGATGTGGCTAAAACAGGACCCACGCCGGGCCAAGTGAGGACGCACCTCTGATTGGGCACATTTCTTTGATACCATTCTATTACTTTATGATTTGATTGAGCGCACCTTTGATTTGAGAGTGTGTATCGAGGCGGGCCGTAGTAGCTGCTATGCGTTACCACCAGTCTGGATCCGCAAAATGGTAGAATCCTACCCTGGCATTGCCTCGCGTGCCTTATCATGCCTTCTACGAGTTTGGTTTGTACCATACCTATGGAGTGCCCTCTGAGTAAACGACCGGTTTGGTGGAGCTTACGGTACTATATAGACTATGAGAATATATAAAATGTGTTAAGGGGGATATGGGTAACACCTTAACGCTATTTTAATACTTTACTTTACTGATAGACATATTATAATAGCATATATTACTACATAGTAGATAGTTCCACGTATCCTTAGAGGATCCCAAACATCCTTTAAGTTGTATTTCAGCTGAAATTTCTTTTGAGTTGAAATTTACTAGTATTAGAATGTTAATCCTGACTCGAATGTTTTGTGTTTTGCTTTATGCTCGGTTTAGACTGAGAGTCATAACATTTGAGACTCACCTTTGAAGATTGAAGCTTTGTTGAAGATCTATCTATCCAGCTTTCAGTTCTTTCCTTTTATTCCAGTAATTTATGTTCAGACTTGTTAGTTATTTATGTAATAGAGATTCATTTGTGTTTTAAATTCCGTTGTATTTTGTTTCAGACTCAGTTGTTTAAATAGTAGCTTCATGAAGTACTATTTATCTATTCTGCTACTTATTGTTGTAAAACTCTATATCTGTGATGGATTTATTTACTATATATGCTAAGTTTTACCAAATATAAATTAACAATATGTTTTTTAAGTAATTCAAGTCTAAAATGAGTGGATCATCGTCGATTTGAATCGTCCAAAATAGAAGGTTGTTACCATGTGTGTGGGTTTGTTTTACGTATTGTGGGGTTCATGTGCGAGCTGTAGTGAGGATGTTGACATGAGCATGAGTAGGAGGCAGTGGAAATGAAGTGTGCATGTTGGAAGGTTATCACTTGGTTGAAGTTGCATGGTGGAAGATAAAAATAGGCAAGAGGAGCAAAGAAAAGAAAAAAATGGAAAAAGAAAAGAAAGGGAACTGGAAACGAAGGGGAGCTTTGGGAAGAAGCCCTGTTGCGTTGCTTTCTTGGGTGAGGGTTGTTGATGTGGGTCGAGCCCATCTAGCAATTGAGGTTAGTTAAAATGAACGATAGCGTTTGGTTTGTTCGGTATGTTGGTGGGGACGGGTAAATAAAAGTTAGGCCTGGGTAGTTCTTATGGGGGTGAGTGAGAATTTATTAAAATTGTTTTAAACTTTGCATATAGTTAGTAAAAATTAAAATGCCATACCGTGTTGACATGAAATCTATTCGACTCAAGGATTTTTGCGTTGGGCTCGTGTCGGCGAGTACAACGCCATAGTGTAATTTATTTGTAAGTTTGAGATATTCAAAAATTATGACACATTTAAACGAAAAAATTTAAATTGCGTTATTTTAATTAATATCGTCATTTAAATTTATATAGCTTAACTATTAATATTTATTTGGCCAAATAAAATACTGTTAAGTTAAATTGGATCGAATATCATAATCCGGACACTGGCTTAGCAGAATAGAACACCATTCCACTTATTAAATTAATTTTACAATTAATTAGAAGAATAAATCCTCGTTTTACTATTTTATAGATTTGGACATTCGATTATATATCGTTAATTAATATTCCACTTTGAATAAGTGATTTTTAACCAATGATGGTTAAGTGTTGAATTTATTTATGTAGTCGTTGATTATGAAAATACCTTTTGTTAACTTGAAAAGTTAATTGAATAATATAGTAGCTTGTTAAGTACCATGGTGATCGTTAAGCCTCCTTCAAATTCGAAAAACTAATTGTTGTTTTGGAAGTTACTTTAGACTAATTACTTTTATTTTAAGGTTTAAGCGCAGTTATTATTCAATAATAAGTTTCTAAAAGTATTAATTATTTATTAATAGTATTTTAAAGATAATATATAATTGTTTAAAATAAGATTTAAAGTTAATATGATTCTTAAAAGTTATTTCTTAATGTTATTTAAGAATGTTTAGTTACTATTTAAAAGTTATTTAGTTATGGTTTAGAATGTTTTAATTTTATTTTAATTAATTATTTAAAAGGTTTAAAGATACTTTAATTTTTAATTAAAGTTGATTAATTATATTCATTTAAGTTATTTACTTATATTTAAAGGATAATTAGTTTGTATATTAATATTAGTTAACATTAGTTTATTGCTGTATAGTAACATTTCCAAAGTTAATTAATTATTTCTTAACATTATTTTGAAGTTAACTAATTTATACAACAATAATGTTTAAAATTAATTTAATATATTATCAATGAAATTTTGAGTTGTCATTTCAAATGAGAATAAAAGTAAATGGAAAAGAGGGATGTTTAAATAATAACTTATTATTTTAAGTTATTTTAAATAAGGTATGGTTCATCAAGAGGAATTTATGGACTTGCAGAGTCTATTAAATAAGTTGTTTAAAATATGGAAAGAGTTTTATAAAGGGTTTGTATACTTATAAATGGATTTATATATGAGTTTTTAAAAGATCTGGAATGAAGGAGTTTTATAAATGGGATTTTGGAATTTATTAAGGATTTTTTGTAAAGGGGTTGGTATTATGGGTTTCTCCTTTTAAGTGATATTTGGAGTTTGATCATTTAAAATATAATTTCAAAATAGAAAGTCTTTCTAAATGTTGGTGAATATACCTTCCAAGTTTGAAAGTGCGATGGTTAAATATACATATACCGATGAGATAAGTATATGGTTATATTTTCTAAGTGACAAAAATATAGTAATTTGTGAATATACTTATCCTATTGATGTAAGTGTATGGAAGTGATTTCCTAGTATTTGAAATGTGATTTTACATTAATGAAAGATTAATTTTAAATGGGCTTAGTGATTTCTATGGGAAATGTAATCTTTGTTTTGAATGGTTGTTCATTTGATAGTTAAATAAACGACTATCAAAACCTGGACCAAAACATAACATTGGAAATATCTAGGAGAAACATAAGAATTATATGATGCAGTTACTGTCGGTGGTGCTATATTGTATGTATAAACTCGTTTCGTTCTTTTAGGATGATGATAAGGAAATCCGTCCACTAACGGTCAGGAGATGATTTCCGATCTTATCTTTGTCTGTTTATTTCCTAGAGAACCGAGGTTGAGTTACCAGAATTATCGAACATTGTTTCAAAGAGACCGAGATCGGATATGTTATCCGAAAAACACTTCGATCCAACAAAAGCATTTCAAAGTGAAGAAATCGTAAAGGGCATGGAATCAAAGATAGAGATGTGAAATGCAAGGGTTAATCGCTACTAATCTTAAGGGTGATTCCAAAATGAATATAGTAGGAATAGTGCCTTCAGTTTCATTCAGACCCAATATAGACTTGTATGGATGAATGCTATCAGCAAATTGTCATTGGAGGGAAATGAGCATTCTAAGTGTGAATTTCTTGAAAAGTAATCGTAGCCTCAAGCCTCATCAACCGGAAATGACTGAAAATTAGGGGAAATGCAGCAAGGCTAAGTGGGTCACTCCTATTAGGGTAAGTTGTCACCCTTCTAGATACATCTACATATATATGGATTGGTTGTGCATGAGATCATAAAAGGGTTGCAAAGCAACCGAGGTGGTGGCATATTTGGTACTATCTTGTAAGGAGTAGGTCGGTCTTGTGTTGGTAGAGATCGATAGGTTCGATCTCGGTACATTTTCTAGACATGTACTATGATAGGTGGTACCCCAGTGCTTAGTCATTGTATGGAATCCAATCTCTAATAAGCGCATTACAGTTTTTTTTTTACTCTACTATGTGGAAATGTGAGATGCAAACATTTTAGCTATTTTCATATTTTACTTTGACCTCTAGACATTATTATAATATCACTGGATTTCTGATATAACAGTTTTTGTTATTGCAAGATAAAAACCCGTCCATGTTTATGTGTGGCGTGGTCTTATGAGATACCTTTGATTTTAAAGGATTTTCAAAATTACAGTAAATAAAATGCCTTATGATTTATGTTCTAACGCTGGTTTTACTAGACTGACCCGGGCGTTGTTTTCGTATAATGCTCGGGTCCAACCAAGCTTATTTCCTGGTTTACTTAGATATTTGGAGCTTCAGAAGAGGAGCTGGAGACCTAAAGACGTAATCATGTAGAGGATTATATTTTCGTTATATACATGGTTGTGATTATCGCCAATTATGAGGACAGGTTGTTATAATTGTCCAAGCTGAATAGGTTAGTAATCTCTGATTGATGTCTGCATATATATAAATTACAGTTTTGTTTTTGTGTAAAGATTTGTTATATAATATAGTTTATTCGTTCCGCTATGAGATTCTATGTTGTTTAGTTTCTTCTTATCTTCTTTCTTTCCCTTACTATCCGCCTTTCCATTTAGTTCGGGTTGGACATGTGAGGTTTATTGTCAGCTTAAATTGTATGGAAAAGGTGGGTCATTACAACATGGTATCAGAGCTTAGGTTGAGTGAACACCTAGGCTTTGGTAGGATTGACTCATTTGAGATAGGGTAAGTGAGACTCTAGGATGAGTATGTGAGTATATATGTACATAAGAGCGCGTTTTTGTTAGTGATATAAAAATGTTTTGTATTATGTTGTTTGATCTATGGAGTGGCTTACGAATTCTGATCAATGTGTTTGGCCAACGTTATCGATAGAGTTTTCCTAAACACTCGAACAAGACAAATTAACATAGTACTATTTTAAAATGGGTAAATTAAATAATTTTACTTGGAAATGTATTTTACATATAAAAGAAAAAAAAATTCATAGTTATTTTGATTGTGCTTGTTTTTAGGAAGGATAATATTCCATCATTATCATCTAGGATTTGATCAGTTATGCTCGACCATTTCTGAACGTTGACTATTATCCATGAGTCTATCTTGAATCTTCCTTTTTGAAACTTGGATTAGATAGATAGGAATTTTGGGAACATTGAAATGAATACCTTGTGAATTAAGTTTCGTAATTTGAATGTAAGGTGTTCGATGACAATGTTGGTTTAAAATTCGATTTCTAAGAGTGTTTATTTAAAAAGAGAATTTGAATATTATGGAATGAATATTTCAAAAATATAAAGATCGATGTGATTAAGTTTAGATAAATATTGTTTTATTAAAAGAAAATTTGGAATATTTTGAAATAATAGTTGGAAATGATTAAATATAAAGGTTGGTTTTGATTAATTGGGGTTTTATAAGAGAAGTTTATTAAAAAGAATGTTTAGACATTTCCAAAATAATACTTGAAAATGAATTATCTATCATATTTTCACAATAATTATTTATGAATGATTTCCTTTAAAAGGAGATATTTTATAAATTTCACTTATTAAAACGTGCCTTATAGATAAAAGAAACTCGAAAGTTTAAATTCCGGTGATTTTGGAAAAATGATTTTCGAGATTTAAAGGGCTATTACTGGTATTTGGAAATATTTTGAGTTTCTAAGCGAGAAATTGCTAACTTTAGGACTCTGCTATATAACCGTTTGAATAAAATAAATATTGATCTGATTCCAAGCGTATGGTTTGATTTACCAAAAAGTAAAGGTGTAATTATTAATTCAAATGATTATGGAGAAAGAAATAATAATTTATTTGTGATAGCTTTGGATCTTTAAGGGATTTTTGGTGTATCAATATTTTGGAAATAGCTAGCTTAAAAATATATCTAAGTATAAATACCTTTGAAAGGAATTTTATAGGTTATTCCTTTAGATTTGGTTTGGGAAATAAATCCCGATTTGTTTTGTGATGATTAGAATAATCTTCTAAGTGGCTATCAGATGCTTGTTGAGGGGAACGATATTATGCACTTAGTAAATTGTTCTCTTTGTCATTGTACAGTTGGGACGAGTTGAATCCGAGCAAATTCGAAGTAAGTTGGAAATCGATAGTTTTTAAAAATTATTTATTTGGAAATATATTAATATGATTTCGAAAGAGGGATTTTGAAAATTGGAAATTTTGTTTTTAAGTAAACTAGTTCGAGTGGCTTGAAAATAACTAAAAAGGGGAAATTGATACGTTCGTATGGTAAACGTTGCTCTTGAGTATTATTCTTCTAGTAAGGAAATATACAACACTGTTTAGGAATACCTAGTTCCTTGTTATAACTTTGGGGTTACTTGTGATACATCTATATATAAATATATGTATTTGTTGTGGATTAAATATTTATAATATCATTTCAAAAGTTTTTGAGATAAATATCGAATTATTTGACCCTTAAGTTTCCAAAGTATGTGGTACAGTTTCACAAGGTATTTCGAATGACAACCTGAGTATTTAAAACTTTGTTAAGTAAATTAAGAAAAAAAAGTTTGAATTAAATAGTGGGGTATACCCCTGTAAGGTGATAGAGTGTTTTATAAGTTCTACAAATCCAATGGAGTTATATGAAATGTTTTTCACAAATATTTTAATGGTATTGGAATAACCAAATAAATAATAAGTAGGATGGATATAGATCATTTCTCTTTTCATATAATTGATCTAATATTCGAGTACAAGGCTTTGAGTTGTTTTAAACCATTCCAAATAAGAATCCATTACTCGATTTTTGACAGCGAGCACTTGAGGAGGGTTCTTGATACAGAATCAAGGTTTCCTATCATAGCTACAGCTATGTGAGGAGGGCAGAGGTTTCTAATCAAGGAGCCTGATTAGGATCCGCACTAGTAAATCAGATGAGCGATGCTGGTTTGGAAATAGTCATATATTCGAGTAGTGATCGAATCGGATTTTGTATATAAGTGATAACATCATGTGGACTTATGAATAGTATTGAGTGTTCTTGTGTTGGAATTTCGGGGACGAAATTCTTTTTATGGGGGGAGAATGCAACGACCCATTATTTTGGGTCTTCAAATTCGAATATTTAATTTATTTAAATATATGGGTATGAATTAAATTATAATAAAATTTATGTTTCAAATTTAGACTTGATTTCTAGTGACATATTTTTAATTTAATTTTTAAACTTTTTTCATAACTTTTAATTTGGAAAATAAGTAAACTTTCGTTTGACGTATTTTATGCCGAACGCTAGCATTTTGCTTCAAAGAATAGGATACATTATCTATTTTATTGTTTTTTTATGATCGTCTCACAGTGTTGAGCTTGATCATATTATTATTTTTGTCGTCCGCGGCTGGTATGTAGTAAGACAATGTGTAGCATTGTAGCCTGAAACTTTCAAATTAAAATGGAAACAACATCATCACAATATCTTTTCACATCCTGTTCCGTTGTTTTTCTCATGACGTTTGGGTGGCTTGCATTTAATTATTTTGTCCTTAAAAATACTTAGGTGTAAAGTAAAATCTAGTTATATACGTAAATAGTACACATCCATTCATAGAAAATTTTCAAAATGCATGAACAAAAGGAAAAGGAAATGTACACATTTATTTCTGCCTGGAACATATTTTCCAAACGACAACAGCTCTTTTTTTTCTCCTCTACTTTTTTCTTTTTTTCCATTCAACCATGTGGATATGCATTTGTGTGGTGTGCAAGCACTCATGCAAGAGAGAGGGGAACACACAAAAAAAGAGCGGAAGAAACCATTCGCTGTGCATAGGCTCATGCACTGTGTTCTAGCTTGCATGGAGGGAGATGAAAGCGCCTTAACTCAAGTTGTTGCTGAAAATAAAAGAGAAATATGCAGGAAACAGAAAGAAGAAAGGAGAGCAGGGATAAAGAGGAAGAAACTTTGTTAATAATTGCTTGCTGTCATCGTACAAGATGCCTCTCTATATAGAAAGACTGTTACAATTGATTGGTCCAAATTTTGCCAGATGTCATTACAATTGTGGAGCAGTTAAAAAGTGTATATAATTATAAAATTCATACAATAAAAGATAATAAAAGATAACAGTGGAAGCTTCTAATTTTGTCTTGCATGTCTCCAGTTATTTGCATGGCTGATATAGTATTTTCTGCTTACGCTCTATACTTTGCAGGCAGCACGATGTTACGTTTGGGTCTGGTAGTCGCAGCTACATCCCTATCATCACCCTCCTCTATAGACAACCTTGTCCTCAAAGTTGTTTATAGTTGTGATTTCTATGGGTAGAGGGGTAGGCGAAGTATCCTGTGGGTTTGGGCAGTACCTGAGCATGGAAATATGAAAGACCGGGTGGATGCGAGCTTCTTGAGGTAGTTGGAGGCGGTATGCGACAGGGCCGATTTGTTCAACAATCTGAAATGGACCGAAATATTTTTTGAATGTTTTTTTTGTGGTGAGCGGTGTGAATATTGGCGATACGGATGAAGCTCGACGAAGACCCATGATCCTATGTCAAACTGTTTATCTTGGCGGTGTTTATCGGCTTGGTGCTTCATGCGGACTTGTGCCCACTGGAGATTTGTCTTGATGTTATGCAAAATTCGGTCTCGGTTAGACGCCCATTCCTCGACATCATGAAGTTTTGTGGAACCCAATATGTAGTCAGATATGATCGGGGGTGCACGGCCGTAAACGGCTTGAAATGGTGACATTCCTATGGAAGAATGTTTACAAGTGTTATACCACCACTCTGCCCATGGTAAGTATGATGTCCATTTTTTTGGAAAATCTCCGACAATTGCTCGAAGATACGTTTCCAAACATCGATTGACAACTTCCGTTTGGCCATCGGTTTGGGGATGGTAGGCGCTACTCATGCGTAGTTCAGTTCCGTGGAAGCGGAAAAGCTCCTTCCAAAAGTGGCTCATAAATAGTTTATCCCGATCGGACACAATGGAGCGGGGAAAACAATATAGCTTGACATATTCATGTAGAAAATGGGTGGCCAATTGCGTAGCTGACACCGATGTGGGTAATGCACAAAAATGTGCATATTTAGATAGACGGTCAACTATGACCCAAATGCAAGTTTTGCCCGCAGAAGGTGGAAGATGGGTAATGAAATCCATCGAAATGTCTTCCCAAATTTGAGCTGGTATTGGTAGTGGTTGAAGAAGCCCTTTAGGTAGAGTAGTTTCGGGTTTAGCTTGTAAACAGGTTGAACATTGTGTCACAAGGTTTCGAACTGAATTGAAGAGTTTATGCCAAAAGAAATTGCTGGAGATGCGGGCTGCTGTTCCTTTGATGCCAGAATGCCCACCCGATTTGGAACAGTGATAAGCAATTATAATTTTGCGCTGTAATTCTGGGTCGTTTGGAACATATAGTTGCTTGCCTCGAAAGAGTAATCCATCTCTATAAGTGTATGTTGCAGCTAATGATGGTTCGGTATGTATGCGATGAATCAACTTCTGGGCTTCCTTATCTTTGCTGAGAGCTTGTTGAATCTCTGTTGTCAAATGGAATTGAGGAGTGGAGCAGCCCAAGAACAGTGCCTCGGAAGTCCAACGGGACAAACTATCCGCCACCTGATTTTGGGATCCAAGTTTGTATTGAATAGCAAAATCAAACCCATGTAGCTTGGTTAGCCATTTCTGTTGTTCCGGTGTCTCAATGGTCTGTGTGAGCAGCTGACGCAAGCTTTGGTGATCGGTAATAATGAGATATTGACTCCCCAATAAACAATGTCGCCATTTGTGCACTGCGGACGTGATGGCAAGCATTTCACGCACATACGTAAAGCTTTGCGGAGGGACGGTGGGAGCTTCTGGCTATGGAAGGCTATTGGGTGATTGTGCTGCGATAATATGGCCCCAATGGCAACTCCTGAGGCGTCTGCGTGGATCTGGAAGGGCGAGTTGAAGTCTGGGAGGGATAATACTGGGGCATGGGTGATTGCATGTTGCAGGGAGGTAAAGGCGGATTGGGCTTTTTCAGTCCAGTGGAAATGTGTTTCTTCCTTTTTAAGTAAATCTGAAAGCGGGCTTGTAATATGTGCGCAGTGTTTTATGAAGCGACGATAATAGCCTATAAGGCCAAGAAAGCCTCAGACTGCTATTATGGAAGATGGTGTAGGCCATTTCAGAATTGCTTCAATTTTTTGTGGGTCGACACTGACCCCATCTGGAGAAATAATGTGGCCCAAATAGTTTAGCTCCGTGAGACCAAATACACGTTTTGAAATATTGGCAAAAAACTGATGAGAAGCCAATATCGTCAAAGTAGTTTTCATGTGTTGGCAATGTAAGGCCCAGGATTTACTATAAATCAATATGTCATCAAAGAAAACAAAAATGAACTTACGGAGGTGTGGTCGAAATATGTTATTCATAGTAGCTTGGAAGGTCGAAGGTGCATTGGTGAGACCGAATGGCATGACCAAAAATTCATAATGTCCTTCGTATGTTCGAAATGCAGTTTTATGTACATCGGGTGGATGCAGACGAATTTGAAAATATCCACTTCGTAAATCGAGTTTGGAGAAATAGTGTGACCCATGAAGTTCATCTAAGAGTTCGTCAACCGTAGGTATAAGAAACCGATCCTTTATGGTAATAGCATTTAGTGCTCTATAGTCGACACAAAATCTCCACGACCCATCTTTTTTTTTTTTTGACAAGGAGGACCGAGGAGGAGAAAGGGCTCGTAGAAGGCCGTATGATATGGGATTGAAGCATATCACGTACTTGGGTTTTGATTTCGTTCTTTTGAAAATAGGGATACCGATATGGTTTGACATTAATTGGTTGGGCATTGTGCTGTAAGTTAATGTGGTGATTGAGTTCACGGTGAGGGGGAAGGCTTGTTGGTTTGTCAAATAGGTGGGCAAACTTGGTTAATATGGCTTGAATTTCTGGGTAGGAGGTATCGAATGGGTTTTTTGGGTCTTGTGTAGTGGTGAGGTCTGGTTGGAGGTGGAGGTAAAAATTAACAGAGGAAGTAGTTTGTAAACGTTTCAGTTGGTGAAGTGATATTGGAGTTGGGTTTTTTGGTGGGTTGAGGCCTCTAAGTACAATTGGTTTCTGGTTGTGGATAAAAGAAATTGTATGTTGAGAATAATCTGTAGTGGTTGGGCCCAGGGTCTGTAGCCATTGTACCCCTAAAACTGCATCCGAACCCGCAAAGTTCAGAAGATAAAAATCAACAACAAAATTGTTACCATCAATCTAGACGAGAATATCTTTGCAAATTCCTTCGCAACGTAGCCGCTCGCCACTTCCGACTACAACTAAGAAGAGAGTTCGACGGTTCCAGTGGAGTCCCAGGAATCGTGCAGCTCGTGGGTGGAGAAAGTTATGCGAACTTCCTGAATCGACCAAAATTGAAATGGGGCTGTTATTAATCGTTGCTGGCAGGCGAATTGAAGTTGGATTAGTTGACCTAGGAGGGCATGAAAGGAGATTTCTGGGGCAACCGAGTGGTTTGCGTCTTGTATGTCAAGAAGTGATGGATCTGGGTCATCCTTGTCTTCAGGTATGAGAAGTAGCAACTGTCGTGCTTTGCACCTATGTCCCTGTTGATATTTTTTCGTCGCAATAATAACATAATCCCTGTGCTTGGCACTGCAGTATTTCAGCTGGAGTCAGGCGCTTTATCGGGTAATTTCTGGGTGCAGTTTGGGGCAGAGGTTGTATTGGTGGTAAGGTTGGGAGTGGTGGAGCAGGGTTGCGGTTGAAGGTTGTTCGGTTATAGGTAGATTGGGATAGGGCTAGTTTATTTTCAATTATTTTGGCAAGGTCTCATGCGTCGGAAATTGTGGTAGGTCGAAGGAGGAGGAGTTCGTTGCGAATTGGTGGTTTGAGGCCTGATATGAAACAGTCGAGGATCGCATCTTCGGGAAGGTTGGTGATTCTATTGCAGGTCGTTTCGAATGTTGATTGGTATTCGTCGATGGATGAGGTTTGTCTATGTTTGAATAGTGTCGTTTGAGGGTTGATGAGGGAAGGTGGTCCGAAGCATTGCTCCATGGCTTTGGCTAATGCAAGCCATGACGATAGTTTGTGGTTTCGATGTAACCATTGAAACCACGTGAGAGCTTGTCCCGTCATATAGAAGCTCGCAAGATCAACGCGTTGGTCTTCGGGTGTGGAATGGTATGCGAAGAAGCGTTCGGCTTGAAAAATCCGATCGAATGGATTGGATCCATCAAACGTAGTAAGATCGAATTTAGGGGGTCTAGTGGAAGTGTGTTTGGGTGTTGGTAGTAATGGTGCTTGCAGGTTTTGGTTGTTGGCAGTTTGGGCTGATAATGATGATTGTGGCATAGGTGAGGTGGTGGCGGAGAGTTGAGTTGCTTGGATCGTGTCGATGGTTTGTTGATGCTGGGTAGATTGTTCATGGAGTTGGGTGATTGCTTCATCTACTTGACGAGTCATGGTGGTAGGGAGGAGGTGAGGGTCAGTGAAAGCACCAAATGAAAGCGCCTTAACTCAAGTTGTTGCTGAAAATAAAAGAGAAATATGCAGGAAACAGAAAGAAGAAAGGAGTGCAGGGATAAAGAGGAAGAAACTTTGTTAATAATTGCCTGCTTTCTTCGTACAAGATGCCTCTCTATATAGAAAGACTGTTACAATTGATTGATCTAGATTTTGCCAGATGTCATTACAATTATGGAGCAGTTAAAAAGTATAACTAATCATTAAATTCTAACAATAAAAGATAATAAAAGATAACGGTGGAAGCTTCTAATTTTGTCTTGCATGTCTCCATTTATTTGCATGGCTGATATAGTATTTTCTGCTTATGTTCTATACTTTGCAGGCAGCACGATGTTACGTTTGTGTATGGTAGTCGCAGCTACATCCCTATCAGTGCATGCACTGTGTTCTAGCTTGCATGGAGGGAGATGATGTTACGTTGCGGCAGGTCAAGAGCACGTGCTTGCTGTAGAAATGGAGGTGGGTGAAAGAGATGGACATGGGACGTGTGTTTGCATGAATGTTTCGGCAGGCTTGCGAGTAGGAGTGGGGTTGTAGCTGTGTGGCATGGAGGAGGTAGCAGGCACGAGAATTGGTGACGTGCCTGGCCGTAAGCAGGTACATTTATGAGCGAGTTGCATGCATGTTGGTGCATTTTATGTATTGTGGGGTTCATGTGTGAGCTGTAATGAGAGTGGTGACATGAGTAGGAGGCCGTGGAAATGAAGTGTGCATGTTGGAAGGCTATGACTTGGTTGGAGTTGCATTGTGGAAGATAAGAATAGGCGAGAGGAGCAAAGAAAAGAAAAAAAATAAGAAAAAGAAAAGAAAGGGAACTGGAAACAAGTGGAGCTTTGGGAAGAAGCATTGTTGCGTTGCTTTCTTGGGTGAGGGCTGTTGATGTGGGCCTAGCCCACCTAGCAACTGAGGTTAGTTAAAATGAATGGCACCCTTTGGTTTGTTTATGTATGTTGGTGGGTACAGATACATAAAAGTTGGGCCTGGGCAGTTCTTTTGGGGTGAGTGATAATTAGTTAAAATTGTTTTAAATTATACATATGGTTAGTAAACTTTAAAATGCCATACCATGTTGATATGAAATCTATTCGACTTAAGGATATTTGCGTTGGGCTCGTGTCAACGAGTACAACGCCATGGTGCGATTTATTTTTAGGTTTGAGATGTTCAAAAATTATGACATATTTAAACGAACAAAATTTCAAATTGCGTTATTTTAATTAATAACGTCGTTTTGATTGATATAGCTTAATTATTGATGTTTATTTAGCCAAATAAAATACTGTTAAGTTATACTGGATCGAATATGATAATTGGACATTGGTTTAGCAAAATAAACACTGTTAAATTAATTTGTCAATTAATTAGCGGAATGAATCACCGCTCTGCTATTTTATAGATTTGGACATTCAACTATATATCGTTAATTAATATTCCGCTTTGAATAAGTGACTTTAAACCACTGATGGTTAAGTGTTGAAGTTATTTATATAGTCGTTGCTTATGAAACTACCTTTCGTTAAATTGAAAAGTTAATTGAATAACATGGTAGCTTGTTAAGTACTATGGTGATCATTAAGCCTCCTTCAAATTTTAAAAATTAATTATTGTTTTGGAAGTTACTTTAAGACTAATTATGTAAACATCCGAATTTTTCGTCGTTGAATTTGGAATATTTAAATGGTTTTATATATTTAAATTGAATTATAAATTGGTTTTGAATATGGAAAACTTGGGTTTATTTAATAAAATAGATTCAGAGTTCAGATAAACTGATTTACTAAACAATTCAACTTTTGAATTTAATAATTGAAAATTGGGTAAATTATTGTATCTTGAGTTTTAAGTTTGGTAAAAATAATTTAAAGGTTTGTAAAATTTATATTAATGATACTGAAGACAAAGCAACTTTTGAAATTGAATTTGGAGGTGATTTATGCAGTTCTAAAAATATATCGTTTAAATCGACTTTTAAAAATAGCCTTACAAGGCACAGTCTTGAAATTCGATGAAACCAGTTCCATTGGGTTCATAATATTGTATTATTATCGGATTTCAAATTTTGTAGTGTTTGGAGTCGTCTTGCGACCGTACGATATATAAATATGTTGAAATTTATATCGAAAATTTAATATAAATAACTGGGTCCAAAAGCTATCTTCTCCATACGATCGAATTAGGACTCGCAACTTTTTCCATTGCGTTCGAAATAGGGGTATAACATTATAAATGTCTGGCGGCATGCCTCGATGGGAGGTCAAAAATTTCGCGTTGTGTTTATCGAGACAATTTGAATTTAATCAACACATATATTTATTTATACCCTAAGTCAACAGCCGAGATTCTTTCCCCAGCCTACTTTCTTTCACCATCATACCTTTTTTCCTTCTCTATAGCAGACAATTTAAGCATGCAAGAAATCACATCCATCTTCTTTCAATTAAATCACGGTCTCCCCTCCTTCCTTTTTAAACTCGTGAGCCTATCCTTCCCATTCAAACAAAATCGAGAGCTCGAGAAAAAATGAAAATGGCCGGCGAAACCTTTTTTTCAACCTTCTTCAAAAAATTCAAATTTTCATTCTCCTCTCATTTCTTACTTTAGGATCGATTTCGTCCACGCTAATTAAAAATAAAATTGATTGGAGCCGATTCGAACTCCAAGCTTGCATGGCAACCGACAGTCGCTGGTGAGGGGCTACACATGCGTGGCTCTGGAAGCTCGAGCGACAACGCGAGCGGGAGAAAGTCGTCAGGGCAAGCACGATGTCTGGTGGATCGTGGGTTGGAACGAAGCTCGAGTTTTGGGCAAGGCATGATGACGTCGAGTCGATGGTGAGTGGACGGGTCGCGTGCGATTGGAAGGTGGGGCTACAGGCAGTGTTGTTCGAAGGCACTGGGATCGAGAGACTAGGGTTTCGAACTCGAGTTCGAGTTCGATGGGATTGGCGACTGCTGTCCTCGATTTTGGGGTATGGCTCTTTAAAAAAAATTCTAATTTGTATATACAAATAAAAAATATTACAGTAAGTCCAAAACTATTCCTGTTTTTTAGGTTAGAAAGAAATTTTATTTTTGTTATTTACAGAAAAACAAAGAAGAGAAAAAAATAACAGGAAGGTATATATGCCATTATTTTTCAAGTCAAAGTTTTATATGTATATTTGTATATAGTAAAGGAAATTTGAAAGTATATCAAAGTAGATTTTTTAAAACTTATAATTTATTTTTATAAGTATATATGTAGCTTCGAAAGAAAAACAAATATATATATATGTGTGTGTGTGTGTGTGTATATACATATTTTAATCTACTAGTTATTTTAAAATAATGTATTTTGGTGATTAATCCGTTCAATTAACTTATTTAATTCATTTTAGTTACTAAAAGATTTTTAAAAGGGAAATTTATTTAGTTAGAATTAAATTGTTAACTAATTAAATTTATTAAAAAGGTAATTTATTGTTCGATTAGTTTAAATATTAATAAACCCTATAATGTTTATATAAGGTCGAAAATCAAGAAACCGTGTCGAGATTGACGTGGATCGCAAACGAAGATAAAGTTAAGATTTTCTCATTCATCCGGATTACCTATCAAAATTTAAAATTTAAATCATTGGATGTCTGACTTGATTTGATAAATTTATAATTTATCTGTTGGATGTGATATTATATATATAATATACATACATACATACATACATACATATATATATATATATATATTGAAATGATTGATATTCCCGCATTATATAGTGGATGAGACCCAATGCGCCCCGCATAATAGCGGATGACCCTTTATACCGCGATATCCCCCCAGAAATGGGATTGATATTTTATTTGTTGACTAACATCTATGGATGCAGGAAAAACAGGTTGGAGGGATCCAACTGTATTCCTCAAAAATATTTATTGTTCATTTATATATGTTGATATATGATATGTTGGATATGTTGATATGGTTTGGATGAATTGAATTATTAAATGTTAAATGGCACTGAAATATAAAATGGGCATTTTAAATAAGAGAAATAATTAAATTGAAGGAATTTAAAAGGAAAATTTGAAAAGAAATTATTTATCTTAAAAATTGAATTTCTTGCAAAGGGAATCAAGTGGAATAAAAATATATTAACTAACTAGGATATACTTGACTAATTGGAAATTGATTTAAGTAGAGATTTTTGAAATAAATTATATAAAAGAACTTGAAGGATATTTTGGAATTATGGATAAGAACTTAAGCAGTAGATGAAAATAGATTTAAAATTATTAGGGAAGGAAATTAAAGACGGGACTTTTAAATAAAATTGTTTTATAAATAAATGAAAAAAAACTCAAGCAGTTTATAAATGTATAAATGGGGTTTATAAATGAGATAGATTGATATCAGTGGATATATTTTAAAAATATAAGTTGATGCTATGAACTTATATCTAGTTATGGAAAACTGTTTGGAAAGAAAGAGTGGAATATATTTCGAATGTGAGAAATGGTGATATGGTCAATGCGATGCAAATCGAAAGGAAACTATGAAATGAATTGGTGAATATTGGATTTTCCAAAAATAGACTTTTGTTGAGCAAATAGAAATTGTTTTAAATGGGGTTTAAATTACCATACTATTATAGGATATCCCGAAGCTAGTTATTTTAATCCATATTTAAATAAATTATAATTTTATAAATCAACTTTGTAAATTAATTAATAACTGAATATGGACTCTAAATGCTTTTAAGAAGTTGATATTCTAGTTTACCCAAAGCCATATTCTTTAAAAGTAAACCATTATTCTTATTTCATATATAAAATTTTAAATGTTTTAAATTCAATTATAAATTCTCTCGAGATGAGAAGCGAAATTTATTAAAATGGATAAGATTGTAAAGGAAAGATCTTATAGTGGGGTTTATGGAAACTTAAAGTATAAGATAGGAGTTCACAAAAGGGAAGTAGAAGTGAAACTGAGATTTTAATAAGCATAAAAGGCTTTGGAAATGTAAAAGAATTTAACTAAGGAATTCTAGGATTTATAGAATTCGTGTGAGATGAGTTTGGAAATTTACAAATAAAGTTGTAGAAGATTTTTGAGAAAAGGAATAGGAAATAAAATAATAGTTTTCAAGTGTTGAATATTAAATGAAGTGGGAGAAATATTCTAAGTATTGGGAAAAGTTTGAAATTTATTCCGTGAGAATAAAAGTGAATTGGAAACTATTTTTTTTCAAAGTGTTGGAATATGGAAATAATATCTTGTTAAGATATTTTTGAGATAAATAATTTGGGAAATTATTTCAGGCCTGATGGTTGCTCGTGAATGTTATATGATAGCTAAATAATCGACTAACAATATTGGCCAATGCGATGATCGTTTCGAAGAGACCGAGATCGGGTTTAGTTACCCGAAAACCACTTCGTACCGATTTGAACGTTTGCGAATGAAGACTATGAAGATGATAAAGAAGGTGATTCGGTTTATCCAGACCCAAGGCAACTTGTATGGATGAATGCTATCAGAACATCGTTAGGAGGACGATGAGCATTCTAAGTGAGACTCGTTCTTAAAAGGTAACACATTACCTCAAGCCTTATCAACCAGGAATGGCTAAAACAGAGGAGTTGCAGCAAGGCTAAGTGGGCCGCACCCAAGTAAGGTCAGATTTCCCCAATCTAGATGTCCCTTTATTTCGGCCGTGTGGGCGGTTATTAGCTCCAACCGTGGGGTGATCTTATCGGACTATCCAATAAGGGGTAGCTCTAGTCTTGTGTTGCAAGGGATCGGGAATGGTCCTCGGTACTTTGATCTAGGCTAGGTACCGTGACGGACTATACCCTACTTGCCCTGCCAATGAATGCAATCCAATCTCCAATAAGCGCCTGTACGGTTTTGATTGTGTCCAACTATTGCTGGAACATGAGATGCAAGCATTTCAGCTAGATCCTATTTTGCTTTCTATAGACACTATTATAATATTAGACGAATTTGATAAAAATGTTTTGTTTATCGTAAGGTAAAAACCCGACATATTTATTTGTGGTGTGGTCTTACGAGATACCTTTTTCAAAGGACTTTCAAAACTTTAATAATCCAATTGAGTGTGACTTTCTCACGCTGGTTTTTCAGACTAACTCGAGTGTTATGTTATTACAATGCTCAGGTCAGACCGAGTTGAACAGGATCAAGTTAAGAAACTAAGGAGATCAAGAGATGAGCTGGATGGCAGAGCGTACTTCCCTATTTGATTATTATTCCGCCGTGTAAGGACAAGCTACTGAATTTTCCAGGTTGATTGTTGCTAATGTACTCTGATGATTGTAAGTATATAACAATATAGATTTTGTTGTATTTAAAAGCTATTATTATATATTGTATTTTGTTCCGCTGCGATTGTGAGACCTTGATGTTGTTTTCTTCCTTTCTACCTCTTTCTTCTTTAACCCTGAAGACTCGTATTTCTGTCAACTTTTGAGTTAAATTGATGTGGATAATTTCCAGCTCAAATGGGTACGGATTTGTGGGCCGTTACAGTTAGTATCAGAGCCGAAGGTTAAACGAGAATCTTGGCTCTTGTGGAGATTACTCATCAGAGATGGAGTCAGTAGTACTGTAGAATGAGTTTGAGTGTATTAATAGATATGAGCGCGTATTTGTTAGTGAATATAAAATGTTTTAATATTGTGTTGACTTATTGGTTAGATGCTATATAAATTCTTGTCGAGCAGGAGGACGCCGCTATTCCGATAGGATTTTATAAACATTTGAACATGATAAACCGACGCAATATCGTTTTGAAGTGGATGAATGAAATAATTTTACCCAAAATATATTTTGATGTAAAAAGAAATAGTTTTCTAAGAATTATTATATATAACTGAAGTGTTTGGATGGTAATATTACAATCAAATGAGATTATTAATTTAAAATAGTTTACTTAATTATCATAGGATTTGAGTCAAAATTTAAAATGAGGAGATTAAAAAAATGAAATTTAACTTGGGTTTAGTTGAAGAAAAATTAAAATTTTGAAATTAAATTAATGGTGATTTGGAAGAAATAAATTATTAAAGTAGACTAGTTAAATGAGTTAAATTTTAGTTAAACGGATTAAATTTTGGATGTGATTGAATTAGAAAATAAAATTTTAGTTGGATTTGAGAAATAAGAATTGAATTGAGATTAATGAAGTTGAGTTGAAATAGAATTAAGTTGAAATAAAATTCAGTTGAGTTATAGAAATATTGAATGGAATTAAATTCTTACTTAAATAAATAAAAGTAAGTTGAATAAGATGCTTGGCTAAATAAGTGTATAATCCCGACTTGAATTATAAAATAAAATTGAACTCAAGAGAATTAAATGAAGTGATTTTTGAGATAAAAATTAAGTATTGAATTATAAATTGGAAGTGAACTAATTAGATAATTAATTAGTCAATGTGATATGGAAATGGAATCCAATTTAGTTAAATAAAATTGGATTGTGAGTTAATAATGGGGTTGGGAAAATAAACTTGAGTTATAAATACAATTCGACTTGGATTGATAATGAATTAGAAATAAGTGGAGATGTTGTAAAAATAAAATGGAATTGGATTAAAGCTGTGATGGTTTGTATTGCAAATAAAATCCAAGTAATTAGAAATAAATTGAAAATGACCCAGTTGTTAATAAAATAAATTCGGGATGAATTGAGTATGAAAATTAAAAGTATAAAAGGGATTGAGTGAATAAACTAATTGTATTGAATAAATAAATGGATACAATTTGATTAGATGATGTTTGCACAAAAAATGGTCAAACACCTCCAAGTCGTATTATTTGGTTGATTTTATGTGGTTTTCAATGATTTGGGTGACTTATGCAAATATGTAAAAACAGGGACTGAACTGTAAAAGACACACAGATTTATAGTGGTTCGGCCAGAACGTGCCTACGTCCACTTTATATGTTATTATCCTTTTTCTTTCAGATTACAGGTACAAAGCTTTGATTACAAGTAACTGAAAGTTGTTTGAAAGTTCCTTCCGTGCTTGAGCTCTCAAACTTGTCTGCCATTGTTGTACCCCTGCCCCTCTATTTATAGAGTGAGGCTGGGGGCAGGGGTCTTAGATGTATATAGCTGCTGGTGGGCCTGGGCTGAAGCAATCTGGCCTGGCAGCGTTCTGGTTCGGCGAAGCTTTGGTTCGGCCGTGCATGGAGAAGGTTGGGGTTTGGTCCGGTAGGGAAGAGATGTTTGGGCTCGGTAGGGATGTGGTCCGGTGGTAGGTTGGTTCGGCATAGGGGTGTAAGGCAGTTGGTTTGGTGGTGATGAGATGTGGATCGGTGTTAGTTGGTTTGGAGGTTCATTCGGTAGTGGATTTAGAGGTGTTGGTTCGGCATGAAGGCAGTGTTGGTTCGGCATGGAGCTTGGATCGGTGATGGGTGGTTCGGTGGGGGAGTGTATATGTGTTGGTCCGGTGAGGCCTACGACCGGATGGAGCTTGACCGGATGGCCTTTGGTTCGGCAAGGAGGTGCTGTTTTGCTCGATGGGCTTAGTTCGACGAAGGATGGAAACTCATGGGTGGAAACACGCCCAACATTTGCCCCCCAAAGTGGGGCACGTGCTTGTATGTGTCGCACTTTGCTTTAAGTTGGATGCCTGGTATAGCTTCATTCGGTTTGAGGTGCCAAACCTGTTGGTCCGGTGTGCCGAACCGGTTGGTCGGGTGCTTCTGCGCTCGTCTATATATAGGGGCTACACCCCCTTAGTTATTCCTTACCGATTCAGAGAGAAACCGAATTGATTGAGTGCCGAATCGACCTTGTGCCGAATCAGGTACACTTTTTGCCGCCGAATGAGCTTAAGTCTCTAGCGTCGAATGAACTTTGGGTTGAGAATGCCGAATGAAATTTTAAACCTTTAATACCGGATGGACTTTATGCCGAATGGGCTACGCCAATTGAGCTTTCATATTTGAATCTTGAGTGGAACACTAGACCTATATTCACCTGCTCGCTTTATGCACTTGCTTGCTTATATTTCCATACTTCTTGTTTTAATAACGTGCTTTTGCTTTTGTGTTTGTAGATAAATGTCTCACAAAGTGGAAACCCGATCAGATAAACGGAAGTCTAAGGGCGAAGGAGAGTCCTCCTCCGTGCCCCAGCCCAGCCAAGACCGGCGCAACATGGACCTGCCCCGAGGTCGTTAGTGGATGGGTATGGTCCTCAGGAACTTCTGAATTCTCCGCCCGCTGTTTTCCTAGTTCCCTCAAAGAGGAACAGCTCGGCTCCAGATCTCGTTCTTTTGGGATTGATAGAGCGCTCATGGTGCTGCCAGGGGCTTATGCCATATGATAGAGCGTCCATGAGTCTCTCTTCTCCTTCTTCTCCATTCTCTCCTGAACATTCCTTACGAGAGTCTGCATGCTCTTCATTTGATGATGAGGCCACCGAGGAATTCCCAACTCTCTGCATTTCTTCTTCAAAAGAGTTAGACCTATGTTTAATTCTTTCGCTGCTTGCGATATTGGCAAGTAAAAGTACTTCGATACTAGTTCAAATGTTAAGGCCGTTTTTTCCTTGTTCATCGTTAATTTCTTCTTTTTTTTTTGCCTTTTGATTCTTCCTTCTGATCATCATTAGATATCCTGTAGCTCAACTTGGACTTCTCTATCTCATAACTCAAGTCGTTGAAGATGATATTGAACTCTTCAGAAAGGGTCAGAGAAGCTAAACGAGGATCTGAAGGATGGTTTAGAGGAATGGCATTGATTATTTCATCCAAATCTGGTACTTCATTGTTCAAACCACTGAATGATCCTTTACTGAAATCTAGTTGAGCATCATCAAATCCACTGGGCAGACCATCAATATCGTTCCAAAGATTATGATCATCTAAGTAGTGCAATTGGTTATTCATGACCGCAGAAGGACTTATCATGTAATTTCATATATGATGTTGAAATGTGTAGTCAATGCAAAGAAGATTGAAGCTGGTAATGAATATGCATTTCATCTTGAGTGTTCTGAGTTCAAGCCTTGCTTCCCCTTCTTTTCTTTTTAGGTTTTCATAACTTGATCGTTTACTGTTTGTTTAATGAATTCCTCTTTTGAATTGGACAGGTGGGACTTCCGATCAACATGCTGGGAGCTCCGACCCTACGGCTAAGTAGGCTTGGAGAGTTGGTAGGATGAGGGCGAAGCGTGGACGCAGCTCGTTCCTTGTCCGGATTCGGCCACCTTTTGATTTCCTTTTATCGCTGTTTATGTTAGTCCAAAACATTGATGTGACTGTAATAATATTGTTTGTGGTGAATGACTTTATGTAATTTCATAACATAAGCTGATTCCTTTATGTTGGAATGTTATCGCTATTTTGTTGTGTTGTGTAAGTGATGTAACTATGCATGTTACTAGTGACTTGACTGTGCCTGATGCCAAGTTTTTTGCTTAAAGTATAATTTTCTCATTTTGCAACGTAAATGTGATGTGTGAATATGAACTGCAGCTATACATTAATGTATAAAAGTAGAAGGTACCGCCCTTCATGTTTCGGCTGTGGACGACAACTTCGTGCGCCCTGTAAGACTAAGCACAGAATGTTGTTGAGTGTCTCGTCATCCGATTGTAAGTTTCTGTTCCCATTAGCGAGCATTCCCTATTTCATGTCCTGTACTTTCAAGCATCGTTACGGAGAATAAGAGAAAAGTTTTAAATGAAATGGAAATATAGAAAAAGTAAAACTTCCAGTCACGGAAGGCTGTCGATGTGCTTAAGTTCGTGGCAAACGGGTTTTGTAGTCACTTTCCCTAGCTGTGGGTCTTGGAGACATTTGTCACCCATCTTACGCCTCTGCGGGGAGTTTTCTTTTTTACCACAGCCGCACTTAAGACACATCGGAGCCAATCGCGCACAGTAACTACCCGGGCCATTATGGCCCGTAATCGCGGGTATTATTCGATTTACTGTGGCCGGCTAGCGTGGGGGCCGATCGTCAACTGTGAACTGCCCCTGGCTGGCCACACCTTATGTTGGGGCTTATGGTCGGTTCACGGTTGCCGGCGAACCGAATCGCTGTAATGAGCTGCCATAGCATAATCGGCCTTCTCGGTGGCTTATACTCGGTTTATTACAGTCGGCTTTAAGTGCCGAGGCAAACAATGAGTTAACTCGCGGTAGAGGGATACCGGAGCAAAGTGTCTCATTGGCGAGGGCATAGGATCGTAGCGTACCTGTTAGATTTTGTCCAGGTGGAGTTGTGTTGTGAAGCTCTGAATTAAAATGCCATCTACAAAGGATTTTGTTCAACAGCAAAGGATAAAGCTTAACAAGTAGCCAAGATACAAAGGAACAGGCTAACAAGAGCCAAGTTTTTTTAAAGTGGTTCGGCACGAAAATGCCTATGTCCACTGATTCTCTTTGTTAATTCACTTCATATGGGCAGTACAAGTTAAGAAAGGTATCGACGGAGGTGTCGGATGTTCCATGCCCTCTGGAACACCTCTCCGTCCACTGTTGACAAAATATAAGCTCCGTTGTGGAGATATTTATGAATTACATATGGTCCGTCCCAGATGGGGTCCAGTGCCCTGGGGCGCGAAAAGATTCGCTTGAGGACAAGATCTCCTTCTTGTAAGCTGCGATGCTTGACTTTGGAGTTGTATAGTGCTGCCACTTTTTGTTTGTGAGCTGCTACTTTGAGTGCTGCATCATTTCTTCTCTCCTCAATCAGACCCAAAGACACGAGGAGGAGTTCTTCGTTTTCTTCTGGGTTGTAGTGGATCCTACAGTGGGAAGGCACAATAGTCTCAACTGGGAGCATTGTCTCCGATCCGTATGCCAAAGAGAAAGGAGTATGCCCTGTTGATGTTCTGAAAGATGTGCGGTAGGCCCAAAGTGCCGTAGGAAGTTGATCCACCCAAGCACCCTTTGACTTTTCAAGCTTCTTCTTGATCAGCGTTTTGAGAATTTTGTTGACAGATTCGACTTGGCCATTTGCCTGGGGATAAGCCACGGATGAGAAGCTTTTGTGAATCCCGTGCTCTTGGCACCAGTCGGTGAATTCCTCGCTGTTAAGCTGAAGTCCATTGTCTGATATGATTTTGCGTGGTACTCCGTACCTACACAGAACATTTTTGATCAAGAAGTTAATGATTTTATTCGAAGATATTTTATTTAGAGGTTCTGCTTCCACCCATTTGGTGAAATAGTCGACTGCTACTATAGCATATTTAGCTCCACCTCGGCCCATTGGCAGTTCACCAATCAAGTCAATTCCCCATACTGCAAAGGGACAAGGCTAGTCATTTGAGTGATCTCATTTGTCGGTAGTCGAGGAATTTTGGCAAATTTCTGACATCTGTCACATTTTTTGACGAAGTCTAAGGCGTCTTTGTTCAAGGTGGGCCAGAAATATCCATATCGGAGAATCTTCTTTGCCAGCGTCTGCCCTCCAGTGTGATCTCCGCAGCTTCCCTGGTGGATGTTGGATAAGATTTCTTTGGCTTCCCTTCCAGCGACACATCGTAATAAGGGGTTAGAGAAGCCGCGCCGGTAGAGGATTCCTTCTTGCAGTGTGTAGCGGGAAGCTTTCCTCAAGATTTTCCTGACTTCGCTACGCTCGCTGGGCAATGCGCCATCTTGTAAGCATTTCCGGATAGGAGCCATCCAAGTTTCTTCTTCAATCGCAGCTATCAGATCCTCCCGTTCGAAGCTCGGGGCTAGTTGTTTTGAGACGGATATTGCTCCCGAAAAGGAGTTGTTCTTCATGCTGGCTTGCTTTGCCAGTTCATCGGCCTCTTGATTCTCCTCTCGAGGAATGTGTCTGATCAAATAGTGATCCAGTTGGTTAAGTAGCAGCTTGGTCTTCTTTAGGTATGCTGTGAGTCGTTCTCCTCGAGTCTGGAACTCTCCTAGTATTTGATTTACAATGAGTTGAGAATCACTATAAAGATATAAAGAACGGACTCCGATTTCCAAGGCAAGTTCTAATCCGGCGATTACTGCTTCATATTCTGCATCATTATTGGTGGCGGCGAATTCCAACCTCAGGGCATAGTGCAGCTTCCTTCCCCTGGGGGTGACTATCACGATGCCTGCCCCCGAGCCTTGTTTGTTTGATGCTCCATCTACAAAGAGATTCCATTTGACGTCTTCTGACACCTCGGATTGCTCCCTACCTTCACCGGTGGTGAATTCGGCAATGAAATCAGCCATAGCTTGTCCCTTGATGGCGGTGCGGGGGTGGTAGGTGATATCATATTGACTCAATTCAATGCACCATTTAAGTAACCGCCCAGAAGTATCGGGACGATGAAGTATTTGCCTTAGTGGTTGATCGGTTAGAACTCGGATGGAATGAGACTGGAAGTAGTGTCGCAGCTTCCGTGATGTGATTAGTAAGCAGTACGCTAGCTTCTCAAGTTTAGGGTATCTGACTTCTTTCCCTGTGAATCTCTTGCGTACAAAGTATACGGGTCGCTGCGCGCGGTTGTCTTCTCTCACCAACGCGGCGCTTAGGGCATGTGGTGACACAGCAAGGTATAGGTATAGTTCCTCGCCTTCATTTGGAGTTGAAAGTACCGGTGGTCTCTGGAGGTGTCCGATTAAGTTAAGGAAGGCTGTCGAGCATTCGTCAGTCCATTCGAACTTTCCTTTGTCTTTCTTTAGAGCTTCGAAGAAAGGGATGCATTTGTCGGTTGCTTTAGAGATGAACCTACTCAGGGCGGCCACTTTCCCGTTTAGGCTTTGCATCTCTCTTCGAGTAGATGGTGTCTTGATATCTTGTAAAGCTCGGACTTGTTCGGGGTTTGCTTCAATCCCCCTGGCATGAACGATGAATCCCAAGAACTTTCCCAATGATACTCCGAAGGAGCACTTTAGAGGGTTCAGCTTCATTCCATATTGGCGAAGTACTTGAAACATCTCGTCCAGGTGGTTTATATGGTTGATGGCTTTCCTCGATTTTACCAGCATGTCATCCACATAAACTTCCATAGTTCGTCCTATCAGTTCTGCAAACATCTTGTTGACGAGGCGCTGATAAGTAGCTCCGGCGTTTTTAAGTCCAAATGGCATTACCTTGTAGTAGTACAATCCTCGGTCAGTGATGAAACTAGTGTGGACTTGATCGGGGGCGTGCATAGGGATCTGGTTATATCCTGAGTATGCGTCCATAAAGGATAAGAGTTCGTGTCCGGCAGTGCTGTCCACGAGTTGGTCGATTCAAGGGAGCGGGAAGCAGTCTTTCGGGCAAGCGTCATTTAAGTTGGAGAAATCGATGCATGTTCGCCACTTCCCATTAGCTTTCTTTACCAGTACCGGGTTGGCGATCCATTCCGAGTAGATGGCTTCACGTATGAAGTCATTGGCAAGTAAGTTCTTTACTTCTTCCTCGAGGGCTGCTGATCGTTCTGCCCCCATACTTCTCTTCTTTTGCTTTACCGGTACCTTGGTAGGATCGATGTTTAGTGCATGGCATGCTATGTCCGGGGAGATTCCAGTCATATCAGCGTGCGTCCATGCAAATACATCCATGTTGTGGCGAAGAAAATCAATGAGTTGATTCTTTAATTCTCTTTTTAACTGAGATCCGACTCTCAGCAGTTTACTTGGGTCGCGTTTGTCTACAGATACGAATTCCATAGCCTCTGCAGGCTCGGCGGTGGCCTCCTCCTCTTTGTCCCTGGGGTCTAATTCATTGAAAGCATCACTAGTATACCGAAGAGGAGGGGCTTTCTTTAGTTGCTATGCTTCTAAGCTTTTCATGCAGAGAATAGTCTCGGCATTTTTCCCTTTATCTCTCCTGCGATTATTACGAAGTTCGGTTACATAGCAATCCCGAACGGCGTCTTGATCCCCTTCTACTTCCCCACTCCATTATTCGTTGGGAACTTCATCTTCAGGCACCATGGCGCAAGGACAATTTGGAAGTCGGACAAGGCTGGTCTTCCTAAAAAGGCATTGTAGGCCGAGTGGTTGTCTATTAGCACGAATGTTTGTTTTCGAACGGCGGAGCGGGGATGACTTCCCAATTCAACAAAGAGATCCAATTGTCCGAGGGGCATCTTTGCTTCTCCAGTGAAACCGTGTAGCGGTTTGTTGCAGTGAGACACGTCCTTCATTGAAAGCTTCATTTTGTCGAAAGCATGCTTGAACAGAATATTCACTGAGCATCCAGTGTCTACTAGGATTCGAAAAACTTCAGCTGGGCCGAACCAGGCAGAGATGACCATATGATCCATATGAGGGTATTGCCTTCCTTCTAGGTCGCGCCCACTGAATGTGATGTCATTATTTTCCTTCCGCTTAGGGTGGCGTTCTTCCGTAACAGAATTGACGCAGTCTCCCTCGCTTCTGGGTGAGTTTCCATATCTTTTCATTTCTGCCCAGCTTTTGTCGGCGATGTGTGGCCCCTCAGATATTGTATGAACCACTATCTTCTCTTGGCTGGAACCGCTGGTGTTGCGGTTTCCTCCGCCTGTTTCTGGGTGGAGCTGCCCTGGGTTTTCCTTGGCGGGAGTTGGAGTCCTGTCCTGGCCCTTTACATAGCATTCCAGCCTCTTTCTCCTGATGTATTCTTCAATTAGGTCTCGGAGATGGCGGCATTCATTGGTATCGTGCCCATGAGACTCATGGAAACGATAGAATTTTCCGGACTGGATTGCGTGATCTGACTCTTTCTTGTACGGGGGGCGCTTGTACGTAATTTCGTCCTGGGTGGCCAGGAAGATGTTCTCGACTGTTTCATTCAAGGGAGTGTAAGCGTCAAATCTCGGTCCTGTCGGTACAAGCTCTTTTCTCCCTTCTTTCCCCCTGCATTGTCTCTGGAGTCGTTTCTCCGAATGTCCTTCGCTATGGCGAGGGCGTTTCCATGAGCCGTCTTAGCCTGTGGTCCTGTCTGCCTTTCAGTGGCAGCCTCTTCGAGTCTCATGTACTTCCCGGCTTCATGGAAGAAATCGGGCAAGGTAGCTGGTTTTTCTTTAGTTAGTCTTCTAGCAAACTTGGTATCTGGGTGCACACCACTACAGAGGGCCATTAGGGTGAGTTTCTCATCGGCATCTTGGACTGCGGCCGCTGCGGCGTTGAACTGGGTTAGATATTGTTGCAGTGTCTCTCCGGATTTCTGTTTGACAGTAGATAGAGAATAAGCATCCTTGGGTTGTTCCACATGAATGCGGAACTGGCTAATGAACTTTTCTTTCAACATCTCCCATGAGCTAATAGATCCTTGGGGTAGATGGCAGAACCAGGAGGTAGCTAGGTCTGCTAGGAATAGCGGAAAGCATTTACACAACACTCCTTCCGTTGCTCCGCTCATGAGCATATGTTGCGTGTATCTCTGCAAGTGTATAACGGGGTCGGAAGTTCCCTTGTACGGTTCCATCGTCGGCATTTCCCATTCTCGAGGGGTGATGGCGGTTTCGATGTCGCGGGTGAAAGGGCTGGTTACCCTAGCGCCTATCCCACGATCCCTTTGCTCCCGTCGGACGCATTCCCTGGAGCGGACAAAAATGAGCTTGGTTCTTCCCCGCGGGATCGATCTCGTCCAGATGACCTGTAGGGATGGTATAGTCTATCACTTCTGACGTTATCCAGTGGTTGTCTTTGGCTGCTCGGATGCATGCTAGGACCAGCTACAGTTCGCCCCTGCCTTGATCTTCCCCTGTGGGGTTCTGTTTCGAGCATTTCCATGGGGTCAACTTCGGGCTGGGTTCTAGCTCGGCTCCGTTCAGCGGGGTTTCTATGATTAGGCGGCATGACTGGCTCAGCCACATCCGACCCTCGCCTGGTGGCTCCCCCATTGGGTTCGGTTCCAAGCGCTTCCTCGAGTCGGAGTTCGGGCTGAGTCCGGGCTCGGCCCCTATCATTTTTGTTCCTGTTGATAGCTTCTTCGAAGAGGGAAGACCTTCGTTGTCTCCGAGATCCTCCAGATTGAGACTTACCCCAAGATTCAGTGTTGCGGTTGGATTCTTCGGCATCCCTCAAGCGTGACATGAGTTGGTTCACCAAAGCTTCTTGTTGGGATGCGAAGCGGTTAGTCACTTCAACCACCACTCTGTCTAGGTCTGCCCTAGTGATTGCTGCCGGTTGTTCCGCGGCAGGGGCTGTCGGAATTGCCTGATCTACATTTGGCACTGCTATCGTAGTGGGATTGTTCAATTGATCTGGATCCACTGGATTTGGAGCGCTGCTGGTTGCAACGTTCTTTCCCTTGTTGGCGTCTTTTCTTGGCCTGGAAGTCATGTTTCCTAGGCAATAAAGGGTGCTATTGGGAAAGAAGGTTGAATGAGGGAAGCCGAAGCTTCGAGTTCCAAGTTCTCAGTGAAAGCACCAAAAATGTTTGCACAAAAAATGGGAAAACACCTCCAAGTCGTATTATTTGGTTGATTTTATGTGGTTTTCAATGATTTGGGTGACTTATGCAAATATGTAAAAAGCAGGGACTGAACTGTAAAAGACACACAGATTTATAGTGGTTCGGCCAGAACGTGCCTACGTCCACTTTATATGTTATTATCCTTTTTCTTTCAGATTACAGGTACAAAGCTTTGATTACAAGTAACTGAAAGTTGTTTGAAAGTTCCTTCCGTGCTTGAGATCTCAAACTTGTCTGCCATTGTTGTACCCATGCCCCTCTATTTATAGAGTGAGGCTGGGGGCAGGGGTCTTGGATGTATATAGCTGCTGGTGGGCCTGGGCTGAAGCAATCTGGCGTGGCAGCGTTCTGGTTCGGCGAAGCTTTGGTTCGGCCGTGCTTGGAGAAGGTTGGGGTTTGGTACGGTAGGGAAGAGATGTTTGGGCTCGGTAGGGATGTGGTCCGGTGGTAGGTTGGTTCGGCATAGGGGTGTAAGGCAGTTGGTTCGGTGGTGATGAGATGTGGTTCGGTGTTAGTTGGTTTGGAGGTTCATTCGGTAGTGGATTTAGAGGTGTTGGTTCGGCATGGAGCTTGGACCGGTAATGGGTGGTTCGGTGGGGGAGTGTATATGTGTTGGTCCGGTGAGGCCTACGACCGGATGGAGCTTGGACCGGTAATGGGTGGTTCGGTGGGGGAGTGTATATGTGTTGGTCCGGTGAGGCCTACGACCGGATGGAGCTTGACCGGATGGCCTTTGGTTCGGCAAGGCGGTGTTGTTTTGCTCGATGGGCTTGGTTCGACGAAGGATGGAAACTCGTGGGTGGAAACACGCCCAACAGATGAGAATCAAATTAAATGAACATGAACTTAAGTATGAAGTTGAAATAAATTAAAGAAAAATTAAGTTTAAAGTTAATAGGAGCTTGGCTCCGAGTAAAGGCGAAAGCCCATTAAATAAAAGTTTGGGTTAAATTAATTTGGGAAACGGTTATTTAAAATATACTAGTTGTCGAGCTTAATAAAATGTTTTTGAAATGGAACCTTTTTGGAGGTGAAATGCAAATGTATGGATTGTGAAATGGGATGGAATTAATATAAATTGTATTGGAATCAATTTAAAATGATTATAAGTTTAAGAAATTATTTGAATGAATATCGCCGAATTCGCATAGAAATAATTGTCGTTTGACGTAAACGAGATTATATAAAATTCTATGACTTGATAGAAGAAAATAGAATTGATTTTGGAATCAATTGACATGGATATGAGTTAGTTTCGTTTAAAAAAAAGAATTGAATATAAGAAATTGAGTGGTAAACCATTGGAATTGAATGAAATGATATATGAATCGGTTAAAAGCAATTAAATTTGTATCGAAACCTTATAAGTTGCTTATGGAAATTGTTTTGTGTGCATTTCTTATGAAATCCATGTGTTAACTATCGAAAATGAGTAAAATGTATATAAGCTTCCTATATATGGCACTTACATGTTTGAATTGAGTGAGTATTGGTATTTGGCTGGATTTTGGACGTGCTATTTGCTAAACAAATAAGCCGCTTGCTTAAAAATCTAAATAGTGGTATGCTTACGCAATAAAAAAAAGGAAATATGAAATATTGTTTGTTTTTTTGTATTTTTCGACCATATGGGTCGATGTATATATATTTATCTCTCTTGTCAAATTTCAAAATCTCCTCCATACAATGGAGACTTTGCCAAAAAAAATTTGAAAATTTTAGGAGATAGAAATTTTGGAAATTTTTTTGTTAATGACGAATTGATTTCAAATTAGAATTGAAATTAAAGGATTTTGAAATTGGAATTGAAACTAATGGGTTATTTGTAACTAAAGGATTAGAAAAGTGAATACGGGATTTTCACTAAGTGGGTTTTCATAAATAATGAGTTTGGGGGCATTCTTTCTGCCTTAGTAATTTCAGGGACGAAATTCTTTTAAGGGGGAAGGAATGTAACGACCCGGATTTTTCGTTGTTGAATTTGGAATATTTAAATGGTTTTAAATTTTGAAATTGAATTATAAATTTGTTTTGAATATGGAAAACTTAGGTTTATTTAATAAAATAGATTCAGAGTTCAGATATAGTGATTAACTGAACAATGCAACTTTTGAATTTAATAATTGGAAATTTGGTAGATTATTGTATCTTGAGTTTTAAGCTTTGTAAAAATAATTTAAAGGCTTGTAAAATTTATATTAATGATAGTGAAGACAATGCAACTTTTAAAATTGAATTTGGAGGTGATTTGTGCAATTTTAAAAATATATCGTTTAAATCGACTTTTAAAAATAGCCTTCGAAGGCACAGTCTTGGAATTCGACGAAACCAGTTCCATTGCATCTGTAATATTGTATTATTATCAAATTTCAAATCTTGTAGTGTTTGGAGTCGTTGTGCGATCATACGATGTATAAACACGCTGAAATTTATATCGAAAATTTAATATAAATAACTAGGTCCAAAAAGCTATCTTCTCCATATGATCGAATTAGGACTCGAAACCTTTTCCATTGCGTTCGAAATAGGGGTATAACATTATAAACGTCTGGCTGCATGCCTCGATAGGAGGTCAAAAATTTCGTGTTGCATTTATCGAGACAAATTGAATTTGAATTTAATTAATATATATGTTTATTTATACCCTAAATCAACAGCTGATTCTTTCCCCAACCTGCTTTCTTTCACCATCATACCTTTTTGCCTTCTTTGTAGCACACAATTCAAGCACGCAAGAAATCACGTCCATCTCCTTTCAATTAAATCACGGTCTCCCCTCCTTCCTTTTTTAAACCTCGCAAACCTATCCTTCCCATTCAAAAAAAGCGAGAGCTCGAGAAAAAATGAAAATGGCCGGCGAAACCTTGTTTTTCAACCTTCTTCAAAAAATTCAAATTTTCACCCTCCTCCCATTTCTTCCTTTAGGATCGATTTCGTCCACGCTAATTAAAAAAAGGGGTTGGAGCTGATTCGAACTCCAAGCTCGTAAGGCGACCGGGAGTCGCTGTTGAGGAGGAGCACGTGCGCGTCGCTGGAAGCTCGAGCGACAGTGCGAGCGGGAGGAAGTCGTCAAGGCAAGCACGATGTCTAGAGGTTCGTGAGTTGGAATGGAGCTCGAGTTTTGGGCGAGGCATGATGACGTTGAGTCGATGGTGAGTGGCTGGGTCGCGTGCGATTGGAAGGTGGGGCTACAGGCAGTGTTGTTCGAAGGCACGAGGATCCGCGAGACTAGATTTCGAACATGAGTTCGAGTTCGATGGAATGACGACCGCTATCCTCGATTTTGGGGTATGGCTCTTTTTTTTTTAAAAATTCGAATTTGTATATGTAAAAAATATTATAGTAAGTATTAAACTATTGCTGTTTTTTAGGATAGAAAGAAGTTTTATTTTTGTTATAGAAAAACAGAGGAGAGAAAAAAATAACAGAAAGGTATATATGCCATTATTTTTCAAGTCAAAGATTTATATGTATATTTGTATACAGTAAAGGAAATTTGAAAGTATATCAAAGTAGATTTTTTGAAACCTATAATTTATTTTTATAAGTATATATGTAGCTTCAAAAGAAAAGTAAATATACATATACGTGTTTTAATTTACTAGTTATTTTAAAATAATGTATTTTAATGATTAATCCGTTCAATTAACTTATTTAATTCATTTTAGTTACTAAAATATTTTTAAAAGGGAAAATTATTTAGTTAGAATTAAATTATTAACTAATTAAAATTTATTAAAATGGTAATTTATTCTTCGATTATATTAAATAATAATAAACCCTATAATATTCATATAAGGTCGAAAATCGGGAAACCGAGTCAAGATTGAAGTGGATGGCAAACAAAATAAAAGTGAGATTTTCTCACTCATTCGGATTACCTATTAAAATTTAAAATGTTATATTTAAATCATTGGATGCCTGATTTGATTTGATAAATTTATAATTTATCTATTGGATGTAATATGATATATATATATATATATATATATATATGTATATGTATATATAGTAGTATATATATATATATTGGAGTGATTGATATTCCCGCATTATATAGCGGATGAGACCCTATGCTCCCCACATAATAGCGGATGACCTTTATACTATGATATCCCCCACGAAGTGGGATTGATATTTTATTTGTTGACTAACATCTGTGGATGCAGGAAAAATAGGCTGTAGGGATCCAACTGGATTCCTCAAAAATATTTATTGTTCATATATATATGTTGATATGTGATATGTTGGATATATTGATATGGTTTGGATGAATTGAATTATTACATGTTAAATGGCGCTAGAATATAAAATGGGCATTTTAAATACCAGAAATAATTAAATTGAAGGAATTTAAAAGGAAAATTTGAAAAGAAATTATTTATATTGAAAATTGAATTTATTCCAAAGGGAATTAAGTGGAATAAAAACATATTAACTAACAGGGTTATACTTGACTATTTGGAAATTGATTTAAGTAGAGATTTTTGAAAAAAATTATATAAAAGAACTTGAAGGATATTTTGGAATTATGGATAAGAACTTATGCAATAGCTGAAAATAGATTTAAAATAAATTGGAATTTATTAGGGAAGGAAATTAAAAATTGGACTTTTAAATAAAGTTGTTTTATAAATAAGTGAAAAAAAACACAAAGGAGTTTATAAATGTATAAACGTGGTTTATAAATGTGATAGATTGATATCATGGATGTATTTTAAAAATATAAGTCGATGGTATGAACTTATATCGAGTTATGGAAAACTGTTTGGAAAGAAAGAGTGGAATATATTACGAATGTGAGAAATGGTGATATGGTCAATTTGATGCAAATCAAGAGGAAACTATGAACTGAACTGGTAAATATTGGATTTCTAAAAATAAACTTTTGTTGAGCAAATATAAATTGTTTTAAATGGGATTTTAAATTACCGTACTGTTATAGGATATCCCCAAAGTTAGTTATTTTAATCCTTATTTAAATAAATTCTAATTTTATAAATCAACTTTGTAAATTAATTAATAACTAAATATGGACTCTTAATCCTTTTAAGAAGTTGGTATTCTAGTTTACCCAAAACCATATTCTTTGAAAGTAAACCATTATTTTTATTTCATATATAAAATTTTAAATGTTTTAAATTCAATTATAAATTCTCTCGAGATGAGAAGCGAAATTTATTAAAATGGATAAGATTGTAGAGGAAAGATCTTATAGTGGGGTTTGTGGAAACTTCAAGTATAAGATAGGAGTTCACAAAAAGGGAAGTGGTAGTGAAACTGAGATTTTAATAAGCATAAACGGGTTAGGAAATGTAAAAGAATTTAACTAAGGAATTCTGGGATTTATAGAATTTGTGTGAGATGTGTTTGGAAATTTACAAATAAAGTCGTAAAAGATTTTTGAGAAAAGAAATAGGAAATAAAATGAATAGTTTACAAGTGTTGAATATTAAATGAAGTGGGAGATATATTCTAAGTTTTGGGAAAAGTTTGAAATTTATTCCGTAGAATAAAACTGATTTGAAAACTATTATTTTCAAAGTGTTGAAATATGGAAATAATATATTGTGAAGATATTTTTGAGGTAAATAATTTGGGAAATTATTTAAGGCTTGTTGGTTGCTTGTGAATGTTATATGATAGTTAAATAACCGGCTATCAATATTGGCCAATGCGCTAAACGTTTCGAAGAGACTAGGATCGGTTTTACTTACCCGAAAACCACTTCGATCTGATTTGAACATTTACGAATGAAGACCGTGAAGATGATGAAGACGTTGATTCGGTTTTTTCGGACCCAGGGCAACTTGTATGGACAAATGCTATTAGAACATCTTTAGGAGGACGACGATCAATCTAAATGAGACTCGTTCTTAAAAGGTAATGCACAGCCTCAAGCCTCATCAACCGGGAATGGCTAAAACAGGGAAGGTGCAGCAAGGCTAAGTGGGTAGCACCCAAGTAGGGTAAGATTTCCCCTATCTAGATGTCCCTTTATTTTGGCTGTGTGGGCGGTTGTTAGCTCCAACTGCAGGGTGATCTTATTCGGACTATCCATTAAGTGGTAGCTTCGGTCTTGTGTTGCAGAGGTCAGGAGTGGTCCTCGGTACTCCAACCTAGGCCAGGTACTGTGACGGGGGCCAGTAGCCTTGCCATTGTATATAATCCAGTCTTCAATAATCGCCTGTACGGTTTTGATTGTGCCCAACAATTGCTGGAACGTGAGATGCAAGCAATTCAACTAGATTCTATTTTACTTTCTATAAACCCTATTGTAATATTAGACGAATTTGATAAAAATGTTTTGGTTATCGTAAGGTAAAAACCGGCATATTTATTTGTGGCATGGTCTTATGAGATACCTTTGTTTCAAAGGACTTTCAAAACTTTAATGATCCAATTGAGTGTGGTTTTCTCACTCTTGTTTTCCAAACTGGCACTGGTGTTGTTTTATTATAATGCTTGGGTCAGATCGACTTGTACAGGATCAGGTTAAAAAGCTAAGGAGCTCAAGAGACGAGCTGTATGGTAGAGCGTACTTCCGTATTTGGTTATTATTCCGTTGTGTAAGGACAAGCTACTGAATTGTCACGGCTGATTGTTGCTAATGTACTCTGATAATTGTAAGTATATAACAGTACAGATTTCGTTGTATTTAAAAGTTGTTATTATATATTGTATTTTGTTCCGCTAAGATTGTGAGACCCTGATGTTGTTTTCTTCTTCTTTTTCTACCTCTTTCTTCTTTAACCCTGAAGACTCGTATTTCTGTCCATGTTTGAGTTGAATTGATGTGGATTATTTCCAGCTCAAAGGGGTACGGATTTGTGGGAAGTGACAAATTACTTTTATCATAAGATTTGAAGGTAATTATTATTTAATAATTTTTTAGAAAGTAATAATTATTTATTAATAATGTTTTAAAGGTAAGTTAAAATTGTTTGAAATAAGATTTAAAGTCAATATGATTCTTAAAAGTTATTTCTTAATGTTATTTCTTAATGTTATTTAAGAAATTTTAGTTACTATTTAAAAGTAATTTAGTTATGGTTTAGAAATGTTTTAATTTTATTTTAATTAATTATTTAAAAGGTTTAACAATACTTTAATATTTAATTAAAGTTAATTAATTATATTGATTTAAGTTATTTAATCATGTTAAAAGGAAAATTAATTTTTATATTAATATTAGTTAAGGTTAGTTAATTACCATTTATTAACATTTTTAAAGTTAATTAATTATTATCTTAATATTATTTTGAAGTTCACTTATTTATACAATAATATTGTTTTAAAATTAATTTAATATATTATCAATGAGATTTTAAGTTGTTATTTCAAATGAGAATTAAAGTAAATGGAACTGATGGAAGTTTAAATAATAACTTATTATTTTAAGTTATTTTAAATAAGGTATGGTTTATTAAGAGCACTTTACGGACTTGTAGAGTCTATTAAATAAGTTGTTTAAAATAAGGGAAGAGTCTTATAAATGGTTTGGATATTCATAAATGGATTTATAAATGAGTTTTTAAAAGATGTAGAATGAAGGAGTTTTATAAGCGGGATTTTGGAATTTATTAAGGATGTTTTGTAAAGGGATTGGTATTTTTGGTTTCTCTATTTAAGTGATATTTGGGGTTTGATCATTTAAAATATGATTTCAAAATAGAAAGTCTTTCTAAGTGTTGGTGAATATACCTTCCAAGTTTCAAAGTGAGATGCACTTATACCGGCGAGATAAGTATATGGTTATATTTTCTAAGTGTCAAAATTATAGTAATTTGTGAATATTCTTATCCTGTTGAGGTAAGCGTAAGGAAGTGATTTCCTAATATTTGAAATGTGATTTTAAATTAGTGAAAGATTAACTTTAAAGAGGCTTAATGATTTCCATGGGAAATGTAATCGTGGTTTTGAATGGTTGTTCATTTGATAGGTAAATAAGCGACTATCAATATCTGGACCAAAACACAACTCTGGAAATATCTAGGAGAAACAAGGGAATTATATGATATAGTTATCATCGGTGGTACTATACTGTATGTATAAACTTGTTTTGTTCTTCTAAGATGTTGATAAGAAAATCCATCCACTAATGGTTAGGAGATGATCTCCGATTTATCTTTGTCTGTTTATTTCCTAGAAAATAAGGGTTGAGTTTATCCGAATTATCAAATGTGATTTCGAAGAGTCTGGGATCGAATATGTTATCCGAAAACCACTTCGATCCAACGAATGCATTTCAAACTGACAACATCGTCAAGAGCATGGAATCGAAGATAGAGATGTGAAGTGCAAGAGCTAATCGCTACTAATCCTGGGGGAGTTTTCAAAATGGATGAGTAGGAATAGTTTCTTTGGTTTTGTTCAGACCCAGAACAAACTTGTATGGATGAATGCTATTGGAACATTGTCATTGGAAGGCAATGAACATTCTAAGAGTGAATTTCTTGAAAGGTAGTCGTAGCCTCAAGCCTCATCAACTAGGAATGACTGAAAATAAGGGGTGATGCAGCAAGGCTAAGTGGATCGCACCCATTAGGGTATGTTGTCACTCGTATAGATACATCTACATATTTATGGATTGGTTGTGCATGAGATCTCAAAAGGGTTGCAAAGCAACCAAGGTGATGGCATATTAGGTACTATTCAATAAGGGGTAGGCTGGTCTTTTGTTAGTAGGAATCGATAGGTTCGATCGCGGTGCATTTTCTGGACGTGTACCGTGATAGGTGGTACTCCAGTGCCTAGTCATTGTGTAGAATTCATTCTTCAATAAGCACGTTGCAGTTTTGATTTTGCTCAACTATGTTGAAATGTGAGATGAAAGCATTTCAGCTATTTTCATATTTTACTTTGATCTCTAAACATTATTATAATATCACTGGAGTTCTGATATTAAGGTTTTGGTTATCTTAAGGTAAAAAACCTGTTCGTGTTTATGTGCGACATGGTCTTACGAGATACCTTTGGTTTTAAAGTTACAGTAAATAAAATGCCTTGTGATTTAAGCTCTAACGCTAGTTTTAACAAGCTAACCCAGGCTTTGTTTTCTTATAATGCTCGGGTCAGAGCGAGCATATTTCTACGTTTACTGGATATTTGGAGCTTCAGGAGAGAAGCTGGTGTCCTAAAGACGTGTTCACATAGAGGATTATATTTCCATTGTATACGTGGTTGTGATTATCAGCAATTGTGAGGACAATTTGTTATAACCATCCGAGCTGAATATGTTAGTATACTCCAATTGATTTCTGTATATATATAAAATACAGTTTTGTTTTTTTGTAAATATTTGTTATATAATATAGATTATTCATTCCGCTATGAGATTCTATGTTGTTTAGTTTCTTATTATCTTCTTTCACTACAACAAAAATACCTTTTCGCAACTGCCAAAAACAGTTGTAATAGGTCTATTACAACGGACGGCCGCCAGTCTTAATATCCAGAGTTGTAATAGAGTTGAATATTTTTACAACTATTGCTGACAGTTGTTGGAGCAGATGTAAAAAATCTTTTTACAACTGCTTTTGAAATTTTTGGTAAAGTCTATCGTAACTGTTGCATTGACAGTAGTAATAGGTCTCTTTTGAAACTGCTAATAGTAGTTGCAACAATAACTTTTGCAACTGCTTTTGGCAGTTGTAATAGATTCATTTATAACTGTTATTGACAGTTGCAATAAATCTTTTTACAACTGCTACCAACAGTTGCAATTCATCTTCCGACAACCGCCATTAACCATAAATTTCACAACATTATAATTAAAACTGATATTTCACTAATAATAACTATAATAAAAGCTAAAACAATTCAATTTGACGCCATTTTTGAATTCATAATTTTATTACAAAATATAACTAAATCCATAACATACGTCAATATAAATATAGATACATTCACCGTACATCAAATACATACCTGACCAACTTGTCCCTAACATACGTCAATATAAATACATCAAATATTTTTCACTCCACTAGTTTCAAAACATCTCCAGCAACTTCACTATCTCAAGTGCATACATTCACCATACATCAAATACATACCTGACCAACTTCATCACCACCCATAATTCCAGTTTACCACATTAACTTGCTGCTCCTCAACATTCAACCTGCAACCACACCAAGCACAACATAAAATTCATAAAAATTCCTAAACCAGTCCACTGCCACCAAAAACTCTAAACACTACTGAATATATGTGCTTGTCTCTGTGTAACAACCCGTATATTTATCGATTTTTATATTTAAATATTTTATTTAAATATTTTATCGTTAATCGGATTTTGGTCCGAAGCTACTTTTTGCAAACGGTCAAATTAGCACTCGAGACCACTTCCATTGAGTTCGAAATGTCGATTGCAATCTTCTAAGTATAAACATTGATATGTTTGGGGTTAGTGGAATTTCACCACTTTTTCACTCGAGTCTTTGGTTTGGACTTTTAGCCCATTAGGCCCAAGTTCCACCCCCCTTCTTCTTCATTGCTTCATTTCATTTCCTAACACTAAAGCTTCAACAAAAATGGTGAATGGAATGAGAAATTAAAACTCCAAAGTCTTTGTTTTATTGCAACTCCAACATTCAACTCCAAATTCAAGAAGAAGACATCGGATTCAAGCTTGTGGTTGCTTCTCCATTTGCCTTCAAGCTTTGTTCTTCATTTTCATTGGGTTTTGGAGCAAAGGTGAGATTTTTATCTCACAATTCTAGCCTATAACTATATTGGACTGTTGGGAATGATTCCCTATCATTTTAGCATGCATGTTAGCATTTGGTTTGGATTGGATTGGCGAAAAACTCCAATTTTTAGCGTTTTGTTGAATTTTCTGCACTTGAGTCGTTCTGGCCATTTTTAGGTCGTTCGGAGTTATGTCGTTCGTCCATAAGTCGCTGAGTCGTTCACCCTTGAGTCGCTGAGTCGTTCACCCTTGAGTCGCTGAGTCGTTCAACCTTGAGTCGCTGAGTCGTTCGTTCACCCTTGAGTCGCTGAGTCGTTCACCCTTGAGTCGCTGAGTCGTTGGACCCTTGAGTCGCTGAGTCGTTCAACCTTGAGTCGCTGAGTCGTTCATTCACCCTTGAGTCGCTGAGTCGTTCACCCTTGAGTCGCTGAGTCGTTCAACCTTGAGTCGCTGAGTCGTTCGTTCACCCTTGAGTCGCTGAGTCGTTCACCCTTGAGTCGCTGAGTCGTTGGACCCTTGAGTCGCTGAGTCGTTCGACCTTGAGTCGCTGAGTCGTTCACCCTTGAGTCGCTGAGTCGTTCAACCTTGAGTCGCTGAGTCGTTCGTTCACCCTTGAGTCGCTGAGTCGTTGGACCCTTGAGTCGCTGAGTCGTTCAACCTTGAGTCGTTGAGTCGTTCTTTCACCCTTGAGTCGCTGAGTCGTTCACCCTTGAGTCGCTGAGTCGTTCAACCTTGAGTCGCTGAGTCGTTCGTTCACCCTTGAGTCGCTGAGTCGTTCACCCTTGAGTCGCTGAGTCGTTGGACCCTTGAGTCGCTGAGTCGTTCAACCTTGAGTCGCTGAGTCGTTCATTCACCCTTGAGTCGCTGAGTCGTTGGACCCTTGAGTCGCTGAGTCGTTGGACCCTTGAGTCGCTGAGTCGTTCAACCTTGAGTCGCTGAGTCGTTGGACCCTTGAGTCGCTGAGTCGTTGGACCCTTGACTCGCTGAGTCGTAGACCCTTGAGTCGTTAGGTCGTATGACCCTTGAGTCGTTAGGTCGTTAGGCCCTTGAGTCGTTAGGTCGTATGACCCTTGAGTCGTTAGGTCGTTAGACCGTTGAGTCCTTAGGTCGTTAGACCTCATTTTGTCTTCACTAGGTCGTACCGTTTTGGTCGGGGCGCTGCCCCGCACCCCGCCGGGGGCGCTGCCCCCTGGACCCCCGCGACCTGACCGGGCAGGTCGAACCCCGTAAGCGGTGGCGTTGCCCCCGCACCCCCACCTTGGGGGGTTGCCACCCCCCTCCGTAGGGGATCTTATCTGAAAAATATACAACAGAACTTGCTGAGCTGATTTCCTTGGATTTTTATCACATCTTCGAATGTGACCTTTGTGATTGATTGTTTCTACAATCGCTTCTGTGATTTGTCACTTTAAAATATAAAGGTTTCAAAACTAGTAGTAAATATCAAAACTCTTTCAACAAAATGATTTCAACTCTATTTTTAATAACAAAGCTCTTTTCTTAAACCGTTTTCCAATCTATTAGTATATACAAGCCTTTACCTCACTCGGATGAGAAATCTAATTAAACGACTTAGTAAAACAAGTGGTATGAAACGCTTGCGTTCACTTCGTCGGTTAATTCTTGGACTTGTTCGATTGAACCTCTTGTGACAATTTTATTAGTGAAGATTTACAGTTTGTTCGTAAATATTTAAGTTAAGCAAGTGGTTATGGGACATGAAGCTAAACTTCTATATTTACTAGCTTAGTGTAATTGACACTTCTCGTTGATCTTGATGATCGCTTTATGAATTAGACTAGCAATTGCGCGATGTCTCTTTCATTGCAAGGTTAGGCTAGACACCACTTGTGTGATTCCACTCACACATACCTTTTTGCTTTTTGGTTAGCCTTGACCTCATTCGGGTGACTCAGACTCATCCATATGGGGTAGCTCCCCATGGTCTTCGGACCGTCATGTGATAGGCCTCTTTCCCTTTTTTATGATTTCTGGATTTCTTGTGTTGATTTCTGGAATTTATCTCTTTGACTTGTCATGAGTACAAGTTTAGGGTATGATGCCCTCTTTGGATCTTTGAGAAGATTCTTGTGATATTGATTTATCTCTTATCGGTTGATCTCCTGTTGATCATTATTTGCATACTTATAGTAGTATGTCAGTATGGATATTTTATGTTTATGCCATATCTTTTATTTTATATCATGCCATCTGATATTTATAGCTAGACTGATCCGATTATTATTTTCTTATAAATAATACTCGGGTCAGACCGAGATGTTACAGGTGCTACTGCTTGACTCCTCCCCCAGTGATTCACTGCTCAGACTTTTGGCTACTTGTTTAGATTAGCAGCTTTTGTTGTTTACACTTGAGATATAGACTCATAGTTGTATTCTTTTGTATAGCACGCGTTGCTATTCTTTTGTATTATCGTGGATCTTTTTAGACCACTACTCTGATGTACACTTTTATGTGATATATATTCATATCTCCTTCCGCCTTTGTGATATGGATATCTGTGATTGATTCGCATGTTATGCTTACTTCTATATTTGTTTCCGAAGATTATTTTATAGCCACCGTGTGATAAGAAATTACACGGATGGTCGCTCCTCAACAGCCTTATTCTCCGCGCTAGTTGACAGCACTACACCGTAGTGTTCTTGGCTAGCGTGGGTATAGAGGTGGGGCGTCACACTCTGCCCACACTAGCAAACATCACTGCTGCCTTCAAAACCCCATACCCAAACTTCAACCTGCCACTGCCGTAAATTTCATCCACAGAAAAAACCAACCGCCATCCCTTCATCACTTATTTCAAACTGCTGCTGATACTATTATTCTTGTGCCATTCACCATGCATTCTTCAACATTGGCACATACATAACATCTCCCACAACATAGCCATCCCTAGAAGTAAGGGAGTTCATATAAAATATTAATATAGAATAATGGTGAAATGTTATAACAAAGAAAAATGGTTGCTCGTTGTCTATAGATATCCATAGCCAACATAAGAGGGCTGTTTTCTAGATTCGATGGTGAGAAGACAAGAGTTTTAATTGGTTCAAATACTAGATTTTCGCTTTTTCTGGACCATATTGCTGTGAACTATTCGACGAGGGTCTTGAGGTTTCATTCTAGTTTTGTTGACATCATTCTGTGCAGTCTATTAAGATCTAACATTGATAATCAATCATGTAATTTAACAATTGACAATGCTTAAAATGAATTTACAAATAAGATATAAAAGTTTGAGAAAAAATATCATATGAATATTTTATACCGGCCTGCTCCTACAAATTGTTCCTACTTTAGAAATATTGGGCCACATAATATAGGAATACTGAAATACTTACTTACAAAAAAATTGCTTACCATGGGAGTAGTTTGTTGAGATATTTGAGGTTTCATGTTTAGGTTCTTTCCAGTATCTGAGGTTAATGACACAACATTAGATTAGCTACTGGAACAGCTACATTCTGTTGAGTCGCTGCTACCGAGATTTTCTGCTCTTTTAAGTAGTTGCATAAGCATATTAGGGTTAACCGCAATACCCTTTAGCACATCAAATAAAGATAAAGAAGTATTGCTACTTGACACACTAGGAACTGAACTTCCACTTGATCCATAGAAGTTAGTACTACTAGCGCTTAAACCATTGGAGTTATTGTTCAATTGTACTTTATGGTAAATTGTTGATAATATACCATTTTCATCTATCCATCAACCTTCTCCTACTGACTTTATCTGGTGATCCCTCGGGGTTATCGATACAATTTTTTTTATCTTTTCAAATTATTATCTTCCAGTATGGGATCATCAATAGCCTTGTGCTTCCTATTATTCACATTTAGAGGCTCGAGATTCATAAACCTAAACCTAGGATCTCTACTTTCTACCAATGACTTTGGGGTAGGGATTAATTCTTCAGTGTATTATGAATTATCATAAATAAAACAACCTCAATCTCCATCATCCACACAACAACTCTAGAATAAGATTCAATTCATTTATACAACAACTTCACCTTATCTTGTCAATATAGCAAGAAAAAAAATCCAATCTTTCACTACCTTCATCGAACACAAACCATTCATCATAAACATCACCATTGAACCCATAGATACACAACCATGGCTCATGAAAAGGCTTCAGAATCTGCACTTTACCTTGCAATTGTTGGCACTATCGACATCTCTAAAGCGAATTCAACTACGACCCCTCACTAAACTTGAGATTCGAATCAATTTTGCGAGATTTTAAAACTCTGGGTTTGGGGAATTAACTTCGATTTAATTGGGAATTTATTGAGTGACTTCGCATCTTGGCAATAGATCTCTTTTTCTATGATTTTGAGATTCATGTAAAGGATTTGTTGATTTGGATATTGAAGGATTAAGCAGAAAGCGGTTCTGAATAAAGAATGTAAGTAGATAAATAAATAAAGATGAGGCACCACATGGAAGGATTTAAATTATAGATTTCGGAGCCAAAAGTTGGAGCCAAAATTTTGGAGGTTGGAGCCGAAATTTTAGAGAAATTTTAAAGTTTGGAGTCAAAATTTTGGATGTTAGAGCCAAAATTTGTTTAGAATACAATTTGAATATTATATGTTTTAAAGCAAACTATTAAGTGAAAATTTTAAGTGAATATGAAGGGTCAATTTGAAGTATTATACATTTTGATATATGTAGTTGAACAATTTAACCTATTTGTACATTTTTGAACATATTAACCTATTTTTTATAGTAGTTATACATTTTCAATCAGGATTATAATTTTCATGTATTTTAGTAGATAAAATGATTGTCATTTACTATTTTGTATAAGTAAAAAGATTGAATATGTGTATAAAGATTAATATTTGCTACTTAAATTATTTTTCTTAACATACTTATTATTTTTATATTTTAGCGCTAAAATTGATTTATAATGAATCGGAATTTTATATTTATTTTTTTGATCAAAATTTACTCTAAATTAATTATTAATATTGAAAGGTAATTATTAACTGTTAGTAATTAATTATTAACTATTATTATTTAATTAAAATTATTAATGAATTATTTTTAATTATAACCATTATATAATTGTTAAGCACTATTATTTAATTATTACTTCAAAATTATTAAAGATTTCTTATTAATTATATATTTGTACTATTATTTATTTAATTATTATTCCTTAGCCATTTATTGTTGAATATAAATTATAAATTATTATTATTTCATTTTAATTATGAATTATTATCATTTAATATTAATTTTTAGCTTTTAATTATTGCTATTTAATTATTATTTAATTAATTATTATAATTTTATTATTAATTATTAGTCAATATTATTTGACAGTAATTATTATTTATAAATTTTTAATTATTAATTAAATATTTATTGTTTAATTATTTATTTTTATCATTATATTTTTCATACCAATTATTAAATATTAATTATTAATATTAATTATCATTTTTAATTTTTAATTATTAATTTTTAATGTTAATTATTAATTATAAAAAATTAACTCTTATTTACTAATTATTACTTATTTAATAATTATTAGTTATTATATTAATTATTAATTATATTGAATAATAATTATTAATATTAATTATTTCATATTTCGAATTAAGTATTATTATTAATATTTAATAGTAATTGTTATTTATTATTAATTATCTTATAATTATTAATTATTAGGTACTATTATTTAGTTATAATTATTAATTGATTACTACAACAAGCAAGCAAAAAAGTCGTAATAGGCCCTATTACAACTGTAAAAAAGAAGAGTTGTTAAAAATATTCATCTATTACAACAAACAAAAAAAGATTGTAATAGACATATATTACAACTGGCAAAAAAGGTTGTAATAGGCATTTATTACAATCGACAAAAAAGACAAGTTGTTAAAATTATGCATCTATTAGAACTGGCAAAAATGTTGTAATACGTATCTATTACAACTGGCAAAAAATAGAGTGGTTAAAAATAAGCATTTATTACAACTGGCAAAAAAGAATGGTTGCAATAGGTATCTACTAGAACTAACAAAATAAAAGAGTTGTTAAAAGTAAGTTTACTACAACTGTTTGATAAAAAGAGTTGTAGAAAATCTTTATTACAACTGACTATCTGTGGCAGTTGTAGAAATACGGTTGCAATAGGGTCTTTTTCTTGTAGTGTTTCTTCTTTCTTTCCCTAACTATCTGCATTTCTATTCAATTTTGATTGGACATGTGTCGTTTATTGTCAGCTTAAAGTGCACGGAAAAAGTGGTCATTACAAATATTGACAGAAGGTATTCCAATAAGAGGCTCTGGTCCCTTTAACAACTAAATGTCATTTTATACACGGATTAGTACTTTTACATTTCGAAAATGATTTATACTTGATATCAAAATATCATATTCGCCTCAAAATCAATTTCATTTCAAAATATCGTATTTACTTCAAAATATGATATTTATTTCATATGTCATTTTCATTTGAAAATATCATTTCATTGAGATTTCTTAGTTTACTTCCAAATCATTTCGATTTTCAATTTAGATTATAACTTCATTTTAACCAAATTCGTATTTAAATCCATGATTTAAATATAAACGTTCTCACTTTGACCAGTTTGAATATTTTTAGAAACAGTTGAATATTCAAAAATAGTTTAGATTTTAAAACAGTTTGATATAAAATGATTTAAGTATTGAAAATGTTTATATAGTAAAATAATTTGGAAAATCAGAGTAATTTGAATATTTAAAAGGATAGATTTTAAACAGTTTATATCAAAATAATTTATTTGAAATAGTTCAAAGTCAAATTGATTCAATTCAAAATCTTCCAATTCAAATCACTTCGATCTCAATCCAATTCAAAACGTTCAATTTGGATACTGATTTCAATGCTAGTTAATTTCAATTCCGATTTTCATTGATTCAATTCAAATGGTTTAAATTTCAATTCAATTTTTAATTTTAAACCATTTCAATTTATACAAAGTTCGAATTCAATTTCATAATATCGATTTAAATAATTTAATTATAATTAACCTCAATGTTTGAATTTCAGATTCAAATTTTTAGAATAATTCAATTCCGAGCTCAAATTTGAAATATCCATTACCTTTACTTAAATAAATTTGAAGTTCAAGTAAAAGTTCAAATCTTTTTAAATAATTCAATTTTGATAATTCAAACCATATTTCAATCATGACTTCAAATTCCAATTAAAATCTTTAAAACATTTTCTTTTGACTAAATTTAATTTCAATATTTCAAACTCGAATTCGTAATTAATTCAATATTCATAAATTCGATTTTTATTTCTTTAAATCAAAATCATTTAAATAGTTTAAAAACTAAGACTTTTAAAATTATTTAATTTAACCAATCCGGTGTCCGTATATAATTTTCTATTTTATGCGTAAGTGATTGGTTATTTTAGTTTAATTTCAGGGATGGATATATATTATTTCAATCCAAAATAAATGTCATAGGTATATATTATTTCAAACTATTTCTTAATTTATTCGAATATAGTTTAGAAAATAGTTCAAATGATGTCAATAATATATAGGGTGATAACAGGAACATATAAAAATAAATAAACTTCCAATCATCCACAATATTAACCAATTGGCATCCATCACAATCAATCATCCAACAATCGATAAATCACAATAATTAACCAATCATCAATAATCATGAATTTTACTAGCAGTTTAACTATAATTTCAATTTACTGTTAGTTCGAAATTTCTAACATAGAAATTTATATCGATTTCCATGTCAGTTAAATTTACCAAACAAAGATCAATAAATTTAAATCACTTCAGGATTTCGATTTGACTAACATAAAAATAATTTAGTCGCTCATGAGCATTTAAAACATTCAGCTTTTTCTGAAACCGGAATTTATTCCAACTTCAAATAAATCTCATTTCCACTCCATGTCGTAGACGATGTCGATACGATTCCAATCCCGCTCGTTTCGTCCGAAATGGACCTCGTACGCAAAAGCTACGACTACTTATTACGATAACGATTAATTAGAAACTTAACTACATAGTTAAGATAATTAATCAAAGCCATTACCTAAACCCCTTCTATTCATTCACGCAACAACGCCAAGCTCGTTGTTTATCCGCTTCCCAATTTGACATCGCCTCCTCGTTCTTTTTTATCACGAACGATCGATCGCCTCCAAATCATGTTGTCAACCTCTATAGAGTAGCCACCGCCGTTTCCCCTTTGCACGCGCATGCAAGTCAATGCAGGCAAAACCCCAACTTCGCATTTCAACGCCAACGGCCGCCCTGGCCGCGTCACCTCCCCAGACAAGCTCTCGCTCGTAACATTCATCCGTTCGTCGTTTATTTTATTTATTTTTCTTTTTTACTATCCGCGATCAACCAAAGTTGAAATGAGAGGGGAAAGGTAAGGTATGGGAAGGAAAATATACATGGGATCGTATGAAATGTTGGAGGGAGGTAAGATAAATAAATATTATTTAAATTAAAAAATATCCGACTTGAACGTTCGAAATTCTCAAACTCCAAACGAGGCGTGCTAGCTGGCGTTCTATATGTTATACCCCCAACCTAAATGTTATGAAACTAGTCTCGGGAGCCAATTCCATCATATTCAGAAGAAAACATTTCAAAATCATATTATTTTTATTAAATTCCTTAAATTAATTTCTATGCGTTTTAAGCTCGCACGGTCATAAGTTAAGTCCGATCACTACGAAACTAGAAATCATATAACAATTCACTATTATGGATTTGATGATATGGGTTTCATCAAAATCTGGGACAGTGCCTAAAATGACTATTTTCACAAGTTAATTAAAAGAAGCAATTTCCAAAATTTTATTTAATCACTTTAAATTCAATTTAAAATAAACAGTCTTCATTCTTGTTTAAATAAAATTTAAGTCAACTTTCAACATCATTTTCATTCACATTAAATTCAAAATTTAGTTATTTTAATATTCTCCAATATTAAATTTAAACAATTTAATTAGCCAATAAATCACATTAATAAATCATTGAACTTCAAATGAATTTTAGTTACCAATAATTATTTTATTTCATCCGAATAATTCAACATTTATTATTCAATTCAAGCTACTGATTATAAACACATTCAATATTGAACTTCATTTTAATACTTGTTATTGTTAAAATCTTCGAAATTGTTTATTTTAAAATTTTATTCAAGTTTGTATTCAATAAACTACATTAATACATCATTATATTTTTTTTATTTTTAACCATTTTTATTCAATAAAGCTATTAAATTTAATAATTTAAGATGGTTAAAATACGGGTCCTTACATCAACTAATATGTCACCATAGCAACCAAGAATCAAGGATGTGCAACTCAATTTCGTCCAATTCAATCATAACAACCACTTGATTACAACACAATCAATGAAAAAAATGAATAAGTAGACTATGGTTGTGAGCTATAAAAATTAATCACCAAATCAAAGCTTTATTATTTTAGTCCTTTCCTTTAAAATACACAGCCCAAGCCATCTGACAGATGCCAAACCATGAGTCAACCTCAAGCATACATACATTTTCCCTCCACGTGCGTAGGTAGTGCCACATTCATTTGCCAACCCTAGGGGGAAACTCTAATCCGATGTACTCCCATCGAAAACCATGTTTGCATGTAGTAGCCCTAGGTTGCGATGCCTTATCCTCCTGGCCGCATGCAACCTCATGTCACCATTTTGCTGTGGTCATGTGGTTGACCGCGTGGCATACCATGCGTGCTTTACATCACTATCGCTCCGTATGTCGGTGCATCATCTTGTGTCACTCTTATGCACATATTTTAATTTTTTACTTAATTTTAGTTTTCTATCAGAATTACAGTTACGATGAGTGAAAAGTAGATGTGTTTGGCAATTTGTTAAGCCTAAAAAGAAGGATCTAGAAGCGATGGTAATGATAATACACTAGAGCTATTATTATTTACAAATAGGACCATATGGAATTAAAATTCTCATTTATCCTTTTAAGTTTACACATATTCCTCCTTTTTGTTCACCCACAAACACGCACATACCCTCAATCAAATTTTTATGAATATATTTTCAATTTAATTGAAATTGCTATTTACAAAACATATTTTTATAAAGTTCACAAAATACTTGAATTTACAAATTATTTATCTCCATTGACTTATTAATTTTATCGATGTCAAATAAAATTTCTTTTCATCTATTTCCATATAAGAATTAGTTACAATCCAGAAATTATTCTATATTCATTGAATTTTTTTTATCCAAGTTCAGTATATGTTTTAAAAGAATTATTTATCAATTCAATTATTAAAACAAAAATCATTTATTCAATAATTTTTTAATTCAATATAATTTATTCTCAAAAATAAAAATTATTAAAAATTGGATTTGGATGTTTTATTTTAATTTAAATTTCTTTTATTATAACAAAATAAAACATTAGGGTGTTACAGACCTTCCCTCGTAAGAAATTTATGCCCTCACAATTTCACAAGGAAGAAAGTCATTTCCAACTCATACCCTAACATTCTACATACTAATATTGACTTAATCTTCTTCTTCTATCCACTTTATAATTAACTCAATACTCTATGTGACTTTCTTCAAATAGAGACCAAACTTCGTTTCATCATCTCAACGCAAGTTATGAATGTAAATAATTTTGTTTAGTGACTTCTCACTTTCTCATACGATCAAATATGTGAAATTATCCAAAGTACTGAATTTTTCAAAAAATTTCGGCAAAGTCTCATTTGTATGGGGAGCATTTCAAAGTCTAATATACATCTCTGAGGAGGCATCCCAATAATAAGGTGTCCCAAACATGGGCATACAACATAATATCACATATATATCTATCCTAATACGCATTAAACATACCTTAGCATTGCATATAAAGCAAGTTTATTTCATGTTGTGATCGAGATAGCAACCGTGCACCAAAATCTATCTCATAATGATTTCATATACCTAAATTTGGCTCAAAAAAACCTTGTAAAATCATGTTTATGTAACATTTCATTTATTAAACAAAATAACACTGCATTTTCATTTTGGCGACTTTACAACTACGTTTTAAGAGTCAAAACACAAAATAATCTAATGCTTCCAAAGGTGATGTGGAAATATGATAAATGAGCTTTCCAAATCATCTTCAGGTTCATGTAAATATCAAGTCCAACAAAGTTTTGGTAGTTTAACCAAAAATTATAAATTCAAAAATGCACGCCTATTACATAGGCCATTCATTGAAAAGTATAGTTTTCACCTAGAAAAAATCAAAATTTTGCACCACTTTCAAAAGATAACTCATTCTTCATTATCATATCTTTCAAACGAGTGCATAATTGTCAAATGCGAACAAATACTTTGATAGTTATGATCAAAATACTATAATGCTTCAGCCCAAAAAAATTTAAACACAAGTAAATTTTGTTGCTCCAACTTCAAATATAGTTTAGCATTAGCAAACTTTAAATTTTCAAAAAATGATAAACATTGTTACTTATGAATATACCATACCAACGAAAGAAAAATTGAAAAAATCCAATCCAAACATCACAAGATAAGACAACATTGTAACGGACTAGAATTTTCGACCTTCGAAAATTAACATCAATACGTTCGTTGCATAGCATGCCGAACAATCAAGTACCAAAGATATCAAATCATCATGGGTGAAGAAGAAAAGATATAAGATCAGAAATAACAATATAGAATCTCACAGTCACAGCGGAACAAAATATAATACATAATAACAGATTTTTATACAAAGAATTTGTAGCTGTTAATATATACACATACAATCATCATATTACAACAATTAACAATAAATCTGGACAGTTATAACTTATCCTCACCTATGCTGACTATTCAATCTACACACAGAGCGGAATATAATCAAATACATGATATACGCCTGAAATCTTCCAGCTCATCCCTTGAGCTCCATAGCATTCCAACCTGAATCTATAATACTTAGTCTGACCCGAGCATTATAATAAAATAACACCCGAGTCAGTTCGGAAAACCAGCATGAGAAAACACGCTCCATTTTAATTATTACTATTTTCAAAATCCCTTGAAAAACAAAGATATCTCGTAAGACCGTGTCACACATAAAAACGATAGGTTTTTCCCTTACAATAACAAAAATATTTGATATCAAAATCGTCTGATATTATAATATAGAAATTAAATATAAAATTTCCAAAATGCTTGCATCTCACATTTCAGCATAGTTAAGCACAATCAAAACGTACGGCACTTATTGGAGAATGGATTCCATACTATGACTAGGTAAGGAACTACCTTCTGATGAATGAAGCTCTAGACAAATGCACCCGGGTCTAACAAGAACATCTTGTACGCTGCCACATAGGACCGGTCTAGCACTTGACAACTAGTACCGAATATGTTATCACGTCGGGTGTGCCCACCCTTATCGAGCGCTCTCTTTCCATGCACAACCATTTCCATAATTATAATATATTTGAGGGAATCTACAAAAGTGATAACATACCCTAATGGGAGCGACCCACTTAGCCATATTACATGCCCTATTTCGGTCATTTTCTCGGTTGATGAGACTTGAGCTATATAGACCTTTAGAATAACATTCATTCTTGGAATGCTAATACTACCTTCCAGGAAAGCAATGCAATGATAGCATTCATCCATACAAGTTGTTTTAGGCCTGAATAAACCGAAGCTCCTACAATGTCACCATCTTATTTAGCTTCGAGATATCACAGTTCGTAACGCAAAAACGGGATCATAGTGGTTCTTGGATAATTAAATCAGATTCCAGTCACTTCGAAATGATCAATAAATTTGGCCAAATTTGATAGTCGGATATTTAACTATCAAATAATATCCATAAGCAGTTACTAGGCCTTATATAAATTTTCAAAACATTTATTTCAAAATTTCTTTACAAAGGTATATATCCAAATTTCTTCCAATATTTCAATATTGGAAACAACTCAAATACCTCTATCTATAATAGGATATTTTTAACCATTCCAGCACTTAGAAATATTCAAAATTCCCTTTAGAATTCATTACTTAGGAAGCTACTTCTACACAAATCATGTAGTTGCTAAAATATTTAAAAAATCTTCTATTTCTATACCTAGAAAAATATTGCAAGTTTATTTTTCAAAACCATTTCTAATATCACACTTACGAAATATTTTATAACTTATCTCACAAATTTTAGGAATTTTATTAATTTTTTTTACAATTTTCGAAATCCGATTATACTTATTTATAATCCCATCTAACAATTTATAGCTTCTTTCCTGAATCTAGATTCTTTTTCGAAATTCCCGTCTCTAAAACAATTTGGAAATTTCTCAAGTTTCTGGAAACCTGTTATAACATTCCTCTTACAAAACCATATCCATTTACTAACTTGATTTACAATTCTTGAGGTCATTTATAAATCACTTCAATTACTTACCTTTATACTGTATATATATTAAATATTTTTAAAAGAATAATAATTTATTTTTAAAACATGTTCAAGTAGTTATTTAAAATATCAAAAAACTTTTTATAAACATCAGCAACCCATTTTTAGATAAAAAATCGATTTACAAAGCTGATTATAAAAAGTAGAATTTAATTTCAATAAATATTAGATATTTGAAAAATTCACTTTCGAAGTATTTCAGTACTAAACCAGTTTCAAAATTATATAGTTTAATAAATAAAATTTTCCCTTTTTTAAACTAATTTAACTTCTTGATAATTATTATTTTTAAATTCCAATGACCAATTTCAATTTGTAAATCCCTCTTGGTTCACTACACGACGATTTTATTTTTGTTTCCTTAACCATACTTAAATTTTAAAAATAGAACCCGCTCTTTTTCCTCAAACTGATTTCATATTATGATATGAATTCACCCTATACATTTATGTTCCCAATTTATCAACTGATATCGTTTTACCCTTATTTATAAGCATGGTTTATAAATTTATAAACTCCTTTGAGTTTTTACTTGTTCATAAAACTAATTTCATTTATAAAATTCCATTTTTTAAATCCATTTCTTAATAAATTTCATTCATTCCGCAAACCTACTTTTACTATCGATTTCAAGTCCTCTTCATTTTTTTTCAGAAGTATCTTTAAAAATCTATCATTTAAAAAAATCTTCTGTATAAATTATTTCTAAATCTCTATTTAAAATATATTTTCCCAAATAGTTAAGTACAACCCAAAAATCAATTTCTTTTAACATAATCCAAACTTCGATATACATATTTTTATATTCAAAATCTCCTTTTAAATCCTTCAAATTCAAAAATAATACTTATGGTATTAAAAATACCAAAATTCAGGTCAGTGCTACTATAGCATCCCATAATTCACATCACAACAATAATCTATCATAGATTATTTTAACACATCATATATTACTATATATGAAAAATAATCAATATAAATTTTTGAAGAATCCAGTTGGATCCCTCCAACCTGTTTTCTTGCATCCAAAGATGTTAATACAACATAAAATTACTAATCCCACATCGAGGGGGATATCGCGGTATATAGGGTTATCCCTTGTTATGCGGGGAGCATAGGGTCTCATTCGCTCCAATCTGGGGGATGGGGGGATAAATCCAGCTACTAATATATATACTGCTATATATATTTAGCATCAAAACTGATAATAATTTATAGTTTCAACCAGCATTTAATAATTAATTTTAACTATTTTAAATTAATTCTAGCAATCCAAATGAGTGAGAATTTCTCACATTTTATTCCCGAATTCACTAATCGTTCCTATTTTAAATTTAATACGTAGATTTTGCAATTATGAATCCCACACAACTGATTCCATGATATTTGAACCTCGTATGAGAAGTTACAAATTTTATATGCTAAAGATTTAAATACAATTAATAAATTAATTCCTTAATTGTAAATTAAAAGTAATTAACCATTTAAAAAGCATCTTCCCTAAGCCTTAAACGTGCATGCACCAAAACCCGTCACAGCCAAAGCTTCCAACGCCAACTCCACAATGACCACCGGATGAAAACAACTTCTGCTCTCCAAAAATGTGACTTCAGCACTTTATGCCTACGACAGCACTGCCGCAACCCACATCATGAAGTTATACATCTCCATCCTTTGTCGTTAGTTGCCATACTCCACGATGTTGATCTTGTCAACGTCTCAACTCCACGGACGCGCGCTCTGCCACGCGAATGAACCAAACCTCTCCTCCACCCGGAAACACGATTAACTGTGATTGGAACACGTGCCCATGCGACTCAGAATCACCAAGCCCTAGCTAAACGAACTAAAACCTTCATTGTTGACCATCGCGAACGGCACAGCAAATCCATCCTCGCGCTACTTGCTTGATCGCATACAACCCCTTCAGGCTCGACTTTGATTGAAATCGCCTGATACCTTTTTTCGACCGATTTGGCTTTAAAATGTTTTCAAGAATCAGACTTCTTCTTTTTTATTTTTGTAATCGGTCTGGTTTGCTTATGAAAGAAGAAGGGATAAATCATGATTTTTAAAAGATGTGAGTGTGGCTCTAATTTAAAAACGAGGGCGGCTATTCGTGCTAGTAGGGTGGTGCAAATCAGTTTATGAGGCGGCTATAAGTTAGGCTGAGTTGACCACGATTTGATTTTATATTTATCCATTCATATTATCCCGTATTTCAAAAAGCGAAATCTCAATCTCTTATTGAGGTGTGTCGTCCGGCGTTTATAATGTTATAACCCTATTTAGAACCCAGTGGAACAAGTTCCGGAGCCTAATTCAATTGTATGTGGAAGAAAGCTTTTTAAATCGACTATTTAGATTAAATTAAATCAAATTATTCAAGGCGTTTTCAGGTCGTGCGACCAAATGGTAACTCCAAACGCTATGTAATTTGAAACCCGATAATAATACACTATCCTCCTATTAGGGAGTAAATAATTTAATACTTAAAAATAATACTAAATAATAATTTCACAAGCCAATTTGTTTGAAAAACACTTTAAAATGATTTATAAAACCCGTGCACGAAATCTAGAGAGAAAATTCAAGAATTCGGGAAAATATCAAAAATGGCGGAAATTATTCCAAGTATAAAAACCGCTGAAATCAAGCTGTGATCACTAGTTCGACAACAGGTTTGGACCTGAAAACAGAGTCCAAATGACATGAAATTAGGCAAGAATGTATACTAACACCCTTACTCCAATCTGAAAAAATATTCATCCAATTACGACTTGAAACGAAGAAACAGCGTCGTTCCGAAGTTGGACTAAAATCACTATAAACTGCTGTGTAAAAACAACGCAAAGGTTCAACTTCGACGATGGGTTCGAAGGGGAAAATGAACCCATATCTTGGTGAAATTTAGTAGAAGCATAGAATAAGACTTCTACTTCGATCTTCAAAAGTAATTGTTCAAATCTGATTTGAAACGAAGAATCTGCGTCGTTTCAAAGTCGGACCAAAACAAGGTTTAAAACACTGAATTACAGCAAGCTGCGAGTACAAGTTCGACATTAGTTTAGAAATATAAAACCAACCCAGATTGTCATGAAATTTTATAGGAATGTAAATCAACACTCTTACTTCAATCTGAAAAAACAATCACTCAAATCTGATATGAAACGAATGAGTTATGATGCCTTAAACACGGACTCAGGCCATGTTTGCAATAGTTCAAAAACCAAAAATGTACAGGCCTGAAACCATCCTGGGTTCAAATTCCAGGCATAAAACAGAGGAACAAAATAATATCAGATTGAGCTCAAAATTGGTAGGCATATATTAGATAACTTCATCTTTCAAAAAAAAAGAATCATTGAATTCCAGTAAGAAATGAATGAGTTATGCGGCCTCAAATATGGACTCAGGCCATGTTTGCAGCAACTCAAAACAACTACAGGCAAAAATATGTGCCTGAGTCAATTTTGCAGCAATGTTTTGAACATTCAAATGATAATATATTTCAACCAAAATTTTCATTTTATAATAAATGAATCTTTTATATTCAATTTTCACTTGATCCACAAAGCTAAACATTTATTTTATTATCACTTAGAACTAGCCAATGTTGATACTTAATTAAAACTTGTTTCATCTAAACTTCACAGATACATAATTAACAAGTTTTTAACACTATTTAAATTCATAACCAAACTTACTTTAATGGTTTTGCTCCTTATTAAATTTCATTCTAATTCAAAAGCACTAAATTAGCATTTTCTTAAATTTTCCCAAAGGCATACTTCTCTTCTTTTTTTCACTTGTTATTAATCAAATGATTATATGTTTAAACTAACCTTCATAACTATCCTTTTACTTATTACTAAACCTCATTCTAATCAATATTTTAGTTTTCTAAACAATTCATTTTCTTAATTTGAATACTTTGTTTTATTAATCACTATCACATGATATTTTCATCCAATTGAGGAATTTCCTTAATTAAAATTATTTGCCATATAAATGAATTAGCATAAGGTAATATTTTCCAAAATACTTTACTCAAAAGCTTACTTAAGCATTCTAAATTTTCCATGTATGTAAAATTTCACAAACATGTACTATAACCAATAATGAATATAATTTATTTAAATGAAATCGTATTCAAATTTTCCAATTACCAGTTTATAAAATGATAACATCTAGCTAATACATTTGTAGTGAATGACATTTCAAGGATTGCAAAGTGGACCAAGATCAACATTGCCTCTCCATTGCCCTCTATGTCACACTATTTCCATAAGTCCTTAAGTATGTATAGAAAATACTTATCTCAAATGGCAATATAGAATTTTCAAAATCTTTGCAATATCTATATATTTTTGCATTCAACATCCATACTAGTAAATATTATTTATTGCCATTTCAAAAGCATGTATCACATCGCCTCGAGAGATACATGGGTTTGTCGCCTTCGGGTTTGTTGCCCTATAGTATCGCTTTTGGAGTTGGTCCATCGTCACCGCTCGAGAGATACTTGAGTTTGTCGCCTTCGGGTTTGTTGCCCTATAGTAATTACTTTCATTTACGTCAAACGACGACCATTTTTATGTAAATTAGGCAATATTTTCTTAATAGAGTATCCATTTAGTTTACAACTACTTCAAATTAAATTCAATTACGGATCCAATGGAACTGGTTAATTCGAATTCTAAAATTATTCCTTGGATTTCTATTTTACGCGTCAATTTAATCGACGTTTCAAAAATTTGCGAAATCTGTTGAAATCTCAGTTTTAAAACATTACTAACTAAATTATAATCCCAAATCTAATATGTAAACCCATTTAAATATTTGAAATCAATCTTCAAAAAATCCAAGTCGTTACATTCCTCCTTATTAAAATAATTTCGCCTCCGGAATTACTAAGGCAGGAAAATGCTCCCAAACCCATTAACTTTCCAAACCCCACTTAATTAAACTCGACATTCAGTTTTCTAAACCCTGTTTAATTTGATTCCAAAAAATTCAATTCCCATTTCTAAACCAAAACCCTTTTATTTCAACTAGAATCAAAAATAAACTTTTCGATTAACAAAAATTTTCAAAATTTGCAGAATTTTTCTAACATCCTAAATTTTCGAAAAATTTCGGTAGAGTCTCCCTTATACGGAGAGCCTTTTGCAATATGACAAGAGAGATAAAAATATATCCATCGATCAACAAGGTCAGAAAACATAATATATATATATCAATATTTATTATTTTTGCGATATTTAATCTGAAAAAGTACCTTATATTAGCATTTATAAGCAAGCGGCTTATTTTATATGCAATTTCCGCAATCAAACTCAAGCAAAATAGTTCCTTGTACCTGTACTTACTCAATTTTAAACACGCAAGTACCAAAACATGAAATTTTAATAACACTTCGTTTGTTTAGCCAATTAACACATAAATTTCATAAACAATGCATTGTAACATATAATCATAAGCAATTATAAGGTTCCAATACTAATTTAATTACTTTCAATCGATCCACATATCTTTTCACTCAATTCGAAATGATTTACAACCCAGTTATTTGCATACAATTCATGTTTATACCAAGCAAACTCATACCCAATTCAAATTGATTAAAAATCAATTTATCCACTTTCCATTTATTTGTAGAATTTTATTTACTTCCATTTACGTCAAAAGACAATTTTTCTATGCAAATTGGGCTGTATTCATTTAATAAAATAACCGCTTAAGCTTATAGCTATTTTAAATTGATTCTCAATCAATTTATATTTAATTTTATTCCATTTCAAATTGATTCTCAATCCATTCAATTTCGTTCTATTCATATCCATATTCATTATATTCAAACCCATTTTATTAAGCTCGGGTTCATTCCATGTTATTTTATTTACGAACCATTTCATAAATTTATTTAAGCCAAGCTTCCATCTAAAATTATTAACTTACATTAATTCATTTATTCCCCATTTATTTCAACTCTATACCTTAAGTTTGTTTCCTTTGCCATCAAATTCCAATTCAAATTTTTGATTTGATTTTTATTCAATAAAATTCCATTCAATTTACTAATTAATTTAATTGATTCATTCACCCAATCCACTTCATACTCAAATTCATAATATCCAAGGCCATATTCAATTTATTTACACTTAAATTGAATTTATTTATAACTTATATCATTGCTATTTCAATCCAATTTCGTTTTATTCGTCCACATTTCCAATTATATTTAATTCGCTTATAATTATGTTGAATTTTATTTAAACTCAAGTTTTACATTTCAATTTATTCAATTCCATTCAACCCAAGTCCCATTTCAATATCTAATTCACTATTTAATTCTTCTGATTGGTTTGCCTCCATTTTATATCTCACAATTGGATTTAATTTTAAAAATCATTCTATTTAATCCACTTGAGTTCACATTCACTTTATAATTCATGTTTGAACTTTTATTTCTTCACCAAAATATAGAACCATTTTTATTTTTGATTTTCTATTCCACCTTTCAATTTTATAAGCTACACAACTTATTTTTTACATTTTCATTAATTCTATACTTGATTTCCTTCACATTTTACTTTTAACTCAAGATTATACATCTATTTATAGCCTAAGTATATTTTATTCCATTAATTTCAATTTTTTGTAAGCTATTCAACTTATATATTCAAAATTCCATAAACTTCCACTTAAATTTTATTCCATCAATCTATTCCAAATCTTATCTATCAAACCTTTTGATCCATGTTCAATTTTATTCATATCAAGGTTGAATTTCCAATCTTATCACTTAAATTGAATTCGTTTATTTTAGAGTTCAGGCTATTTCCATCAACTCTAATTTTTGTAAGCTACACAAAGTCATTTATTTACATTCTCATGAAATTTATACTTGAGTTCATAAACCATTCAATAATTGAAATTTATAGTTACATATCCATTTTATAATTCAAAATTTATATTCAATTCAATTTGGTATGGTTTTCAAGTCCAATTAAATTTTATTCGACTTATTAGAATTAAATTTCAATTCATACAATTCATTTTAGCTTATTTAAGTTAAAAATTCAAATTCAATTTCAAATTCCTTACTTTTCTTCCCTATTTATACCATTCTTAATTTTTGCAAGTTCAAAACTTTTTATATAATGCTTTCACAACTTATTTATATGAAATTTCAGAATTTAAACACCTGCTTTATTTCAAATCACTTAGAAATCACATAGTCTCTTTGTACATCTAATCTTACCCTTGGGAATTTTTAAACAGACTCAATTTTAGCCAAAAATTCCTTTTGGAATTTTAAAACAATACTATTTTGCCCAACAAATCAAAAACAAATAGATTACAGTAGCAATTCGTCACTTAGAAACTCGAAAATGAACACTAGTGATGCTCTAGTCATCACCAAGATTATTTTCCTGCAACTACATTGAGCTCAATCCTTTTATCACATTCCAAAATCCATTTAAAAACATTTTGTATTCAAATATTTTTCCAAAAATAATGCTATTTAATTTTCACAATAGTTCGAAAAATATTTTTCCAAACCTTCTGGGATCTTAAATTCCTGAATTCGAGTTTGAATCCATTTTAAATCTTAATTCATTTGTATAATTCGTACTTATTCAGTTTCCATTTGGTTATATATAACCATTTGAAATTTTATAATCTTGTTCTAATTATAATAATATCTTCCAAACACACCAATTTACTATAATTTTTGAAAAATTATTTCTTTCATATCAAAATATAGTTGTGTAAAATTATTTTATTTACCCGCTTCGAAACAATACTGTGTCAGTTTACCGTGTTCAAGTGTTTAAAAACTTCTATCGATTTAATGGTGTCCAACTACTCGACCAGAATTTATAAGCCACTCAACAGAAAAAAGAACACAATATAAAATAGTTTATATTCACTAACAAATACATGCTCATACCTATTAATACTCACAAAATCATTCGAGGGTACTACTGACCCTATCTCTAATGAGTAATCCCCACCAAAGCCAAAGTTCTCACTTAAACTTCAGCTCCAATACCAAATGTAACGAACCATAACTTTTGACCTTCGAAAATCAACATCAATACATTCACTGCATAGCATGCCGAACAATTGAGTGCCAAAAATACCATATCATTAAGGGTGAAGAAAAAGATAGAAGATCAAAAATAATAATATAGAATCTCACAGTCGCAGCGGAACAAAATATAATATATAATAACAGATTTTTACACGAAGAATCTATAACTGTTAATATATATACATACAATCATCAGAGTAAACAATCAACAATCAATCTGACAGTTATAATAACTTATTCTCACCAGTGATGACTATTCAATTTACACACATGACAGAATATAATCAAATACATGATATACGCCTGAATTCCTCGAGCTCGTCTCTTGAGCTCCATAGCATCCTAACTTGAATCTGTAATACTTGGTCTGACATGAGAATTGTAATAAAATAACACCCGAGTAAGTCTGTAAAACAAGCGAGAAAACACACTCCATTTGAATTATTACTATTTTCAAAATCCCTTGTAAAACAAAGGTATCTCATAAGACCACGTCACACATAAACATGACGAATTTATCCCTTATGATACCAAAACATTTGATACCAAAATCATCTGATTATTATAATAGTGTCTATAGAAAGTAAATATAAATTGCAAAAATGCTTGCATCTCACATTTCAGCACATTTGGACACAATCAAAACATATGATGCTTATTGGAGAATGGATTTCATACTATGACTAAGTGAGGAACTACCTTCCAATGAGTGCATCTCTAGACCAATGCACCCGGGTCTAACAAGAACATCTTGTACTCTACCATTCATGTGAGATTCTGTTTTTCTATTTTGTTCTATCTTTATTTTTCTTTCTACCCTTAATGATCCGCCTGTTCATGCAATTTGAGTTGGATATGTGTGGTTATTGTCGATTCATAGGGTACGGAAAAATGGGTTGTTACTGTAGCCAACCTGATTCTCTTGAATTTGAAAAAAAGAATTTCTTTGTTTGGGGCAATTTTTAGAAGGGGCTATGGCCGTGAGTAAAGGAGGTAATATTTGGAAAGAAAATGAAAATGAGAGCATGGATTTGCTATTTATAATCTCATGCAAAATGGCTAATTCCACTTATACCCTCCTATCCATGGTTGCCATATTACAATGCTTTCCTTCTCCCCTTGTCCTTGAGCCACCTTCTTGTCCCCTTTCTCTTTTCAAAGCCAACATTACTTAAATGCATGTTTACTTTATGTTTTTAGATGTTTGACTTTACTTTAAACATGTTTTCCGTATTTAAATTTTATTTTGACTTCCATGTAATTACACATCACATTTAAAAACTTAAGTATATAAATATATATCAAAATATATCCTAACACATTCGTAAATGTATGTGTTATATTTTACAATGTTGTTCACAACGTTTCCAACAACTTTTATTTGATGAAACGTTGAAAGTCAGGAAACGGATTAGGGTCACATTTTTTGTTTTTCTTTGAACTAAATATTTTTGTAAACTAATTTTGAAATTCTTTTTATCTTATATATTTATTATTTAAAAGAGCTCTATATTTACTTATAAACCTATTATTTGAATATTTAGAATTAATTAAATATCTGGAAATTAATTTGGTAAAATTCTAAGTCGATACAAGACTGTTCTCAATGCAATTAAAGAAACAATTCAAAGATTTAAATTAAGAACAATGGAAAATAGAATTTTTCCAACAAATGTAGGAGGGTGCGGCGCTCTTACTGAAAGTATACCTCTAGAAATATACTTGAGAACTTCGATGGCTCTTAAAAACCTCCAAACCGGACCCTGTCAACCGTTACCGAGTATTCGAGTATTCCACATCCCAATGCGCAACATTGAATCCAATCCAGAGTGGATGTGAAAATACCCTAATTGGAGAAATCCCACATATCATGGCCCCCACTTGCTCTTCGGGATCATTATCATTTACGACAAAGGATACAAAGCTCAAATGAGTAACATATGGTAATAGAGTGACAAAATAAAAAGAAGGAAGCAGAGTCAAAGCGATAGTCGATAAATCAACTATCAAGAATGATAAAATGGTAGTTTTCTGTAACGACCCTGGTATTGGTGATTACCTATGATTTTAAATTATAACGTTAGTTGTGATTTAATATTGAAAATAAAATGGAAAAAATAAATTTGATTTAATTTTATTTATTTATTTCAAATAAACAATGTGACTTAAGAATAAACATTGGGTTTTTGTTAACTTTAAGTTAATAAATCAATTGAGTATTTATTTCAACATTTAATAGTTGAAATAAATATTTATAGATGAAAATAAAGTTTTAAAGCTTTATTTTGTTAAGTTTGAAAAGAAAATGATCAAATGTTGATTTTTATTTGAGTTATGCAATAATGTTGTAAGTTATTGCTTATATTAAAGCTTTTATTGAATTTAAAAAGGGAGAAATTAAGTATTTTATTGAAATAAAAGATGAAATATGGTTTAAAAATAAGAGTTGATGACTAAAAAGTGTTATAATTGTTTATTGCAAATTTATTTGTAAAGAAAGAAATTTTCATTTAGTTTGTTGTGTTAAAAATGGTGTTTTTACACTAAAATTTGTGTAAATTGTAAAATATTGTTAAAATGAGGTTGTATTGTAAAAATTATCTTTTTATTGTTAAAATAAGTTTTATTTTATTGGAATAACTATTTTATTACAAAACAAATTGATGTATGTATTTTATTTGGCATTAAAATGTAGTATTGTATGTATATGGTGTTAAAATAAGAGATAATGTATACATAGCCTTGCATTTTTCACTAAGTATTTTAATTTGGGCTTTTGGGTAAGAAATGAGATCCATTTACCTAATCTAGAGACTTCTGGTTGGAGAGAAAGAGTTGTACGTACTCTTCATCCTCTTCTTTCTCAAAAAAGAAACATACGGTAAATTGAAAACAAGAAGAAGAAAAAAAAATCAATGGCCTCCTTCAATTAAAACCAATCTTTATTCAATTTGCTGCTAATTCAAGAAGCTAATTCATCAAAATAAGAATAGAGAAAGGTAATCAAATCCAATACTCAATAAATTTCATCAAAATTTTTGATTTAGGTGTGAATTTGCTGTAACTTGTTTTATTCTATTCTGCATGTTCTTGTTTCAGCTTCTACAGGTAGTTTAGAGGCCACTATCAGCTGAAATACTCCATCTTGAAGCTCCAATCGACCTACTCCTTCGCTGTAAAGGTAAGTAAAATACTTACAGCAACTGTAAGCAAAGGAAGCTGCTTGAAAACATTTTGATGCTTAGTTGATGTTTTAGGCACAAAAACTTTGATCGAAAAGCTATATTTTGCTGAAACTGTCCATTGTTCTTTTGATCATATCTGGCTCATCCGGTGTTGGATTGATGCCATTCTTTTTTCAGATTGTATTTCACTTGATCTAGTTTGTTCATGTCAAATTTCATCGAGTTTCGAGTCCATTTGGACCTCTGAGTTTGCTGTGAAAGTTGCAAACCCGAGAGGGTTTTGCACAGTAAATATATTTCACTAAATAGTGTTTTTGGCATAACTTTTGTGTTCAAACCGGAATTGGATGATTTTTGATTTTTTGGAAAGCTTATTTCGTTGGCTACAACTTTTGTTTGTTGAGTTTTTAGCAATTTTGAGGTTAGCTATATCAAAATTGAACTTTTCTACTGCTAACCCGAGAGCAAAATCAAATCTGCTCTATTGTTGAGGCAGAAACGAAATCTTCCATAACTTTTTCGTTTCTAAGCGGAATTTGATAATTTTGGATGTTTCGGAAAGCTTACTTCAGTGGCTACAACTTTCATTTGTGTTTTCTGTGATTTTGATTTTTACTATGCTAAAATTGCAAATGTCCCTCGCTGTCCTGTGTTTTGTTGCATGGACTAGTGTTGATTTTGAACTATTGAAAATGGTTTGCATCTATGAACATGTATATGCAATTTGTATCTGCGTAATATGATGTTAAAATTTTTATTTTAAACATTTTAAAAGTATTATACTACAATTATTTTATATTTAACCTATATTTTATAAATTTTAATCCCGTTTTCTCTTCTAAAATCTTTTAAGCATAATTTTAGTTATTTTAATCATTTTTCATGAATGTTCGAACGTATAAGAAAGTATATTAAACGATTTAGTAAAAACCGCGAGGTATGGGACTCATACGTAGTTGCTTTATCGATTAAATACAAACTTGTACGATCGAAATGAATTCGAGGAATTTTTTTTGAGATCCTCCAAGATTATTAACCACTATGTGGTACCTTGAGGTTTATTTAGAGCATTTGTCCCGTATTAGCAAGATTAGCTAATATGTGGAAGTAGTCCGAGAACTCCCGATTGGAGTATATTGATTATGGACTATCAAGATTGTAGTGCCCCCGCCGATGAAATGAGGCAAAACCAATTATGGTTGATTATGATTTTATAATTTTGATTGGGTTTTCACTTGTCGATGAAATGAGACAAGTTTGAATTTATTTTTGGTTTATCGTAGCGGAATTTCTACGACTTGATTATTTACATTCGCCGATGAAATGGGGCATTGTGATTGTATTGATTTATGATTTTTCCTAATGTGGAACCAACGAGTGATTAGTAAACCATTAGGTGATACATCATGGTATGGGACGTGGGTTATACCCTTATGGGTTCCTAGTCTCGATGTTGATACACATTCAAGATTGGACTAGTACTATGAGACAACGAGTTTATTGGGGAATCAAGATTTGAATTATACCCAAAATCAAGAATTTACTATTACTCGGGTCTTTGACATCACCGATTGGGATTGATTAAATTATAGGCTACGTAGTCGTCAAGATTGTCAAGATTTATCTAGATGACATGATCCCGATATTCACGATTGTTGGTACCAAAGTATAGTACTAGTGGAGATTCAAAAGCACGTGCAAAATTATCTTTTGATGCTTTATGCTCTATCGGAATTTGATGATTTCTATAGCCTTATATATGAATAAGGCGATATTATTTTGTGGTCCATGATTATTTAGATCATATCATGACTTGTTAGAGATTTATGAGATTTCATGATTTCATGGATGTTTATTATAATTTACTTAACTTAATCACATTTGCACTTATGCATGATATTAGAATATTAGCTTGACCTCTCCCTTGATTATCATTGAACCTTTCATTTATTCTGTTGGGTACAACAGAATGAATGCTTTCCTTTACTTGTTATCCTAGAGTTCCTTATATACTGATGAGTTTAGTTGCCTGACCTGTGCGTTTCTTTTGCACTCGGGTCAGACCGAGTTGCAGGTTAGCTTGGATTTCCTTTGCCTCCAGTTCAGCTTGATACTTTTTGTGGGACACATATATGTATATTTTGGCTAGCTAGTCTTCGTCTTTTGGGACTACTCCTTTATGATCACTTGTATATTTTTGGGATGTATATTTTTGACACTTAGCTACCTAGTAGTTACTCTTGTATGATGTATTCTATGGATATGTATGGTGATGGTTATGTATGTATATGACTGATCTGGGTTTGCTTTTCTGTGACTTTGATTATTCCGCATATTATATTACATTATTTCTGAAATGTTATATAGCCACCGTAGTGTGCAATAGTTATGCACTAGACGTGTCAACCACACATGAGGTAATGAAAAAAAAATTGACACATACTTGACATGTTTAGTTCATAGCTATTGTATGCTATGTTGGTCGCTCCTATCCAGCCTTATTCTCTGCGTTAGTAGACAGAATTACTTGTTAATTCCCTTTACTAACATGGGTCTCGGGTGGGGCGTCACAGCTTGGAATCAGAGCGTCGTTTCAGAAAATAATGTAATATACACAAAACAGCACACGAGATACCATACATTTAGTATTATACATCTACATGTGTCATCCCATAAATCACAACCCGTTTCACCTTGTCTTATCTTTGTCTTTACCCATAATTCAAGTGTGTCCCTTTTTGATTCCTTTGGGGTAAATAGAAAAGAATACATCTAAGAATGTATATTTTATTCCGTAGTATTCCTTACTTTTCCCATTCGAATTTCTTATGAATATATATATATATATATATATATATATATATATATATATATATATATTTACCCTGTGAATAATCCTAGCTTATCTTTTCTTAAAGCTATGTCTGGACGTGGTAGAGGACGTTCTCCTGTGGCGGGACCGTCCAGTGGTTCTCGTCCTGAAGGCGTATACATGTCTACCGACCAGATTCTAGAGCTTGTGCGGAGCATTCAGTCTCCCGCTTCTGGTTCTTCTTCTACCCCGCAGAAGTCTGCCTTCGCACGTATGTGCAGTGACTTTACTCATCTCGGTGGCAAGCCCTTCAAAGGCACCGAGTCTGTTATTGAGGTCGAGGCTTGGCTCAGTTCTTGTGAGCGTATCTTTACCCGTATGGAGATTTCTAGCCGCCAACGGGTTCTTGTAGCATCTAGTATATTGCAAGAACGAGCCCTTTATTGGTATGATCTTCTGATTTCTGAGGTTGATGAGTCCTCACTTGAGTGGGATCGATTCCGTGAGCGGTTCGAGCTCTAGTTTATCCCTGATTCTGAGAGAGCTACTCTAGCTTGACGTTTCCTTGAGCTTAAGCAAGGAAAGCTATCTATTTTCGAGTATGTTGCTTCTTTCGAAAGTCTTTCAAAGTATGGTCTTGAGCACATTTCCACTCCTTACAAGAGAATCTTATGTTCGTTTCCGGGCTCAAGAAGTATTTGAAGAAGGCGCTTATGCTTCGTCTTGAGCTTTCTTTCGAGAAGCTTGTTGATACGGCCCTTTGTCTTGAAGTGGTCGAGAGGGAAAAAGATAGTGATGATGATACTAGTGTTCGGGCCAACTCGAACAAGAAGAAGTTCTTTGGCAAGGCTAAGTCTTTTCCTTCTAAGAAGAAGAAGAAGTATAGTGGTTCCTCTTCTCAGTCTCAGCCAGCTCTTTCAGCTAAATCATTTGCTTGTTTCAATTGTGGCTCCCCGGATCATCATGTCAGAGAATGTCCCAAACCCAAAAGGTGCCTCTATTGCAAAAAAGAGGGACATTTAGTTGCTTCTTGCCCCAAGAAGGGGAAAGGACCTCGTCAGGGACAGCTTAATGTTGCATCTGCTTCTGGTGATTCTTCTCAGCATAAAGGTACATCTTCCTCTGTTTTGGAAGGTTCTATTTTATTTCATGATCATTATATTAGAGTGCTCTTCGATACGGGTGCGTCCTACTCATTCATATTGAAGGAACTCATTGATGCTTTGCAGTTAGATGTTTCTTGCATGCTTACTTCTTTACGGATTGCGAATCCTATCGGAGGATATGAAACTCTTAGTTTTCTTTGTGATAATGTTGAGATTTTGATTTGTGGCTTTTCTTCCCGTGCGAATCTGCACGTTATTCCTTTTCTTGGATTTGATATGATACAGGGAATGGACTGGCTAGTTCGATACGAGGCCAGGATTTTATGTTTGGAGCGAGTCTTATATATTCGACATCCTGATTCTTCTGATCATTTATCTCTTTCGCTTTGTGATTCTGATTGTGATTCCACGGCTTCTTTATTTGCTCTTGATTCTCGAGATGACGACGACGATGTATCCCGTATTCCTATCGTTTGCGACTTTTCAGATTTATTCGAGCCCGTTTCTGGTTTACCTCCTAAGAGAGCTATAGAGTTCCGTATTGATCTTATTCCAGGTGCACAGCCAGTTAGTCGTCCTCCCATGAGGATGTCTATACGAGAGAATGAGGAACTCAAAAAGCAACTTCTCGAGCTTGAAGACAAGTATTTTATTCGTTCTAGTTCTTCACCGTGGGGAGCCGCGGTAGTGTTCGTGAAGAAGTCCGATGGAACTCTTAGGCTTTGCGTCGACTATCGCAAGCTTAATGAGTTAACCATCAAGAATCGTTACCCTTTACTGAGGATCGACGACATGTTCGATCAATTAAGTGGTGCTAAGGTCTTTTCACAGTTAGACCTTGCCACTGGTTTTCATCAGCTCCGAGTCGTGGAAGATAGTATTCCTCTCACCGCATTCCGCACTCGCTATGGTTCTTATGAGTGGCTCGTCATGCCGTTCGGATTGACGAACGCACCTGCCTACTTTGTCGATCTTATGAATCGAGTATTCCGAGAATATCTCGATAAGTTCATGCTTGTTTTCATTGATGATATTCTAGTATATTCAAAATCCGAAGCGGACCATGCTCGACATCTTAGAATTGTTTTGAGTACTCTTTGACAACATCAACTCAAAGCAAAACTTTCTAAGTGTCACTTTTGGGAAAAGAAAGTTAAGTTCTTGGGCCACGTTGTTTCTTCCGAAGACATTTCAGTAGATCCTTCCAAGATCGAAGCCATCCAAAATTGGAAGAGGCCTGAGAATGTTCATAAGATTCGTAGCTTTCTAGGCTTGGCAGGTTATTATCGCCGCTTTATCAAAGACTTTTCCCGTATTGTGCTTCCATTGACTAGCCTTACGAAGAAAGGCGTTCGCTATACTTTGGTCTAATAAGTGTGAGGCTTCCTTTCAAAGATTGAAGGAGCTTCTCACTAATGCTCCTGTTCTTGTGGTCCCTGAAGGGAATCAGGATCTTATTGTCTATACCGATGCCAGTCATAATGGCCTCGGCGCTGTTCTTATGCAGAAGGATAGGGTAGTTGCCTACGCTTCAAGGCAATTACGTCCGAACGAGGTTCGGTACGCTACCCATGATTTAGAACTTGCCGCCATTGTCTTTGCTTTAAAGATGTGGCGTCATTATTTGTCGGGAGAGCACTTTACTCTTTTCACCGATCATAAGTCTCTCAAATACTTGTTTACCCAGAAGGAGCTCAACATGCGCCAGCAGCGTTGGCTCGAGTTTCTAGCTTCATATGATTTTGAAATTCTGTATACCCCTGGCAAGGGGAATCGAGTGGCTGATGCCTTGAGTCGCAAGCATTCAGCTATTGTTTCCATGATGGTTATAGAATGGAAAGTTCTTGAGACACTTTCCATGTGTGATATTCACGATCGTGCTTCCACATCCAACTCTCCTATTCTATTATATAGCATGGAAGCTCACCCTACTCTTTTAGATCGGATTGCCGAAGCTCAACGGAAAGACTCCAATATATATGCTCTTATTCAGAAGTGTAAGTCTGAATCCCATGATAATATTGAGATAAGGGATTTCAGCATCGATATTCATGGGTGTCTTCGAAAGAAGGACCGTCTAGTCGTGCCTCCTATTACAGAACTTAGGCGGGACATTCTAGCTGAATGTCACCGTTCTAAGTATACTATCCATCCAGGCAGCAGCAAGATGTATGTTGATATTCGCCACTTGTATTACTGGGAAGGCATGAAGCGAGATGTGGCAAGTTATGTGAGTAATTGCATGACTTGTCAACTTATTAAGGCCGAGCATCAGCGACCCAGCGGTCTTCTTCAGCCTTTAGAGGTTCCATTGTGGAAGTGGGACCAAGTTTCTATGGATTTCATTGATGGCTTACCTCGTTCGAGGTCAGGCCATAGCTGTATTTGGGTTGTTGTGGACCGTCTCACCAAGTCTGCACATTTTATTCCTATTAAGTCGAATAGGACGACATCTTTTTTATCGAAGCTATATATTAAGGAGATCGTGCGATTACACGGTGTTCCTTCATCTATTGTGTGTGATCGTGATCCTCTTTTCACGAGTCACTTCTGGCAGAGTCTCCAGCAAGCTTTAGGCACAAAGCTTAATCTTAGCACAGCTTATCACCCACAGACTGATGGACAGACTGAACGGGTGAACCGTATTTTGGAAGATCTACTTCGTGCTTGTATCTTGGATTTTGGTGGTAGTTGGGAGGATCATCTTCCTCTAGTTGAGTTTGCTTACAATAATAGCTACCAATCTTCTACCGGCATGGCTCTTTTTGAAGCCTTATATGGAAGGCCGTGTCGTTCTCCATCTTGTTGGCTTGAGTCGGGGGAAAAACTTATATTAGGCCCCGAATCTATTCGAGAATCATCTGAGAAGATCCATCTTATCCGAGAGAGAATGAAAGAGGCTCAGAGTCGACATAAATCCTACGCGGACAACCGTAGGAGGCCTCTTGAGTTCTCAGTGGGCGATCTTGTTTATATTCGTGCTTCTCCTTTGAAAGGAGTGGTACGCTTTAGCTAGACCGGGAAATTGGCACCACGCTATTTTGGGCCATTTCCAATTTTAGAGTGTATCGGTCCTGTTGCTTATCGCGTAGCACTTCCCGATCAGTTTTATGGAGTTCACGATGTATTTCACGTCTCTCAGCTGAGGAAGTGTCTACGAGATCCAGATTCTATGCTTTATTCTCGTGCTTTAGAAAAGTTGGAGGTTTCTCCAGATCTATCTTATGTGCAGCATCCTGTGAGATTTCTTGCTTCAGAGACTAGACGTGTTCGAAACAAGAGTGTTCCGCTCGTGAAGATTCAATGGTCCGATAATCCCAATGACTGCACTTGGGAAACCAGAGAATTCATTGAGCGATCGTATCCTGATTTCTTATCTTCCCACTCCGAAGGTAAGAATTTTCCACTTCAAGTTATCAAATTTCTTTTGTTTGATGAAATGAATTGTGTTCAATGCAGATTTCCTCTAGAAATTGCGAGGATGCAATTTTTATAAGGGGGGTAGTTTGTAACGACCCTGGTATTAGTGATTACCTATGATATTAAATTATAACGTTAGTTATGATTTAATATTGAAAATAAAATGGAAAAAATAAATTTGATTTTTTTATTTATTTATTTCAAATAAACAATGTGACTTAAGAATAAACATTGGGTTTTTGTTAACTTTAAGTTAATAAATCAATTGAGTATTTATTTCAACATTTAATGGTTGGAATAAATATTTATAGATGAACGTAAAGTTTTAAATCTTTATTTTGTTAAATTTGAAAAGAAAATGATCAAATGTTGATTTTTATTTGAGTTATGCAATAATGTTGTAAGTTATTGCTTATATTAAAGCTTTTATTGAATTTAAAAAGGGAGAAATTAAGTATTTTATTGAAATAAAAGATGAAATATGGTTTAAAAATAAGAGTTGATGACTAAAAAGTGTTATAATTGTTTATTGCAAATTTATTTGTAAAGAAAGAAATTTTCATTTAGTTTGTTATGTTAAAAATGGTGTTTTTACACTAAAATTTGTGTAAATTGTAAAATATTGTTAAAATGAGCTTGTATTGTAAAAATTATCTTTTTATTGTTAAAATAAGTTTTATTTTATTGGAATAACTATTTTATTCCAAAAAAAATTGATGTATGTATTTTATTTGGCATTAAAAATGTAGTATTGTATGTATATGGTATTAAAATAAGAGATAATGTATACATAGCCTTGCATTTTTCACTAAGTATTTTAATTTGGGCTTTTTGGGTAAGAAATGAGATCCATTTACCTAATCTAGAGACTTCTGGTTGGAGAGAAAGAGTTGTACGTACTCTTCATCCTCTTCTTTCTCAAAAAAGAAACATACAGTAAATTGAAGACAAGAAGAAGGAAAAAAAATCAATGGCCTCCTTCAATTAAAACCAATCTTTATTCAATTTGCTGCTTATTCAAGAAGCTAATTCACCAAAATAAGAATAGAGAAAGGTAATCAAATCCAATACTCAATATATTTCATCAAAAGTTTTGATTTAGGTGTGAATTTGCTGTAACTTGTTTTATTCTATTCTGCATGTTCTTGTTTCAATTTCTACAGGTAGTTTAGAGGCCACTATCAGTTGAAATACTCCATCTTGAAGCTCCAATCGACCTCCTCCTTCGCTGTAAAGGTAAGTAAAATACTTACAGCAACTGTAAGCAAAGGAATTAAACTGCTTGAAAACATTTTGATGCTTAGTTGATGTTTTAGGCACAAAAACTTTGATTGAAAAGCTATATTTTGCTGAAACTGTCCATTGTTCTTTTAATCATATCTGGCTCACCCGGTGTCGGATTGATGCCATTCTTTTTTCAGATTGTATTTCACTTGATCTAGTTTGTTCATGTCAAATTTCATCGAGTTTCGAGTTCATTTGGACCTCTGAATTTGCTGTGAAAGTTGCAAACCCTAGAGGGTTTTGCATAGTAAATATATTTCGCTGAATAGTATTTTTGGCATAACTTTTGTGTTTCAAATCGAAATTGGATGATTTTTTATTTTTCGGAAAGCTTATTTCGTTGGCTACAACTTTTGTTGGTTGAGTTTTCAGCAATTTTGAGGTGAGCTATATCAAAATTGAACTTTTCTACTGCTAACTCGAGAGCAAAATCGAATCTGCTCTTTTGTTGAGGCAGAAACGAAATCTTCCATAACTTTTTCGTTTCTAAGCGGAATTTGATAATTTTGGATGTTTCGGAAAGCATACTTCAGTGGCTATAACTTTCATTTGTTGTGTTTTCTGTGATTTTGATTTTTACTATGCTAAAATTGCAAATGTCCCTCGCTGTCCTGTGTTTTGTTGCATGGACTAGTGTTGATTTTGAACTATTGAAAATGGTTTGCATCTGTGAACATGTATATGCAATTTGTATCTGGGTGATATGATGTTAAACATTTTATTTTAAACATTTTAAAAGTATTATACTACAATTATTTTATATTTAACCTATATTTTATAAATTTTAATCCCGTTTTCTCTTCTAAAATCTTTTAAGCATAATTTTAGTTATTTTAATCATTTTTCATGAATGTTCGAACGTATGAGAAAGTATATTAAACGATTTAGTAAAAACCGCGAGGTATGAGACTCGTACGTAGTTGCTTTATCGATTAAATACAAACTTGTACGATCGAAATGAATTCGAGGAATTTTTTTTGAGATCCTCCAAGATTATTAACCACTATGTGGTACCTTGAGGTTTATTTAGAGCATTTGTCCCGTATTAGCAAGATTAACTAATATGTGGAAGTAGTCCGAGAACTCCCGATTGGAGTATATTGATTATGGACTATCAAGATTGTAGTGCTCCCGTCGATGAAATGAGGCAAAACCAATTATGGTTGATTATGAATTTATAATTTTGATTGGGTTTTCACTTGTTGATGAAATGAGACAAGTTTGAATTTATTTTTGGTTTATCGTAGCGGAATTGCTACGACTTGATTATTTACATTCGCCGATGAAATGAGGCATTGTGATTGTATTGATTTATGATTTTTCCTAATGTGGAACCAACGAGTGATTAGTAAACCATTAGGTGATAACTCATGGTATGGGACGTGGGTTATACCCTTATGGGTTCCTAGTCTCGATGTTGATGCACATTCAAGATTGGACTAGTACTATGAGACCACGAGTTTATTGGGAAATCAAGATTTGAATTATACGCTAAGTCGAGAATTTACCATTACTCGGGTCTTTGACGTCACCGATTGGGATTGATTAAATTATAGGCTACGTAGTCGTCAAGATTGTCAAGATTTATCTAGATGACATGATCCCGATCATCACGATTGTTGGTACCAAAGTATAGGACTAGTGGAGATTCAAAAGAACATGCAAAATTATCTTTTGATGCTTTATACTTTATCGTAATTTGATGATTTCTATAGCCTTATATATGAATAAGGCGATATTATTTTGTGGTCCATGATTATTTAGATCATATCATGACTTGTTAGAGATTTATGAGATTTCATGATTTCATGGATGTTTATTATAATTTACTTAACTTAATCACATTTGCACTTATGCATGATATTAGAATATTAGCTTGACATCTCCCTTGATTATCATTGAACCTTTCGTTTATTCTGTTGGGTACAACAGAATGAATGCTTTCCTTTACTTGTTATCCTAGAGTTCCTTATCTACTGATGAGTTTAGTTGCCTGACCCGTGTGTTTCTTTTGCACTCGGGTCAGACCGAGTTGCAGGTTAGCTTGGATTTCCTTTGCCTCCAGTTCAGCTTGATACTTTTTGTGGGACACATATATGTATATTTTGGCTAGCTAGTCTTCGTATTTTGGGACTACTCCTTTATGATCACTTGTATATTTTTAGGATTTATATTTTGACACTTAGCTACCTAGTAGTTACTCTTGTATGATGTATTCTATGGATATGTATGGTGAGGGTTATGTATGTATATGACTGATCTGGGTTTGCTTTTCTATGACTTTGATTATTCCGCATATTATATTACATTATTTCTGAAATGTTATATAGCCATCGTAGTGTGCAATAGTTATGCACTAGACGTGTCACCCACACATGACGTAATGAAAAAAAAAATTTGACACATACTTGACATGTTTAGTTCATAGCTATTGTATGCTATGTTGGTGTCTCCTATCTAGCCTTATTCTCTACGTTAGTAGACAAAATTACTAGTTAATTCCCTTTACTAACGTGGGTCTCGGGTGGGGCGTCACATTTTCACTTTTACTTGAATTCCATATCACAATACTTTTAATGACACTTCAAAAACATTCTTCTTTAAAGTATTCCTTTTAAAAAGGCAAATTATATTTTCTAAGTATATTAAAATCAATGTCAAAACGAATGTCAAAATATTATTTATTATAAACCCAAACCATTTACACTTAGCATTATTTGAAACAATTCTTTCTAAAAGATTTCGTCTATTAACCATTGTTTATAAAATTTAATATAATATGTATTATCCCAAAAGACAACAATCAATTAAATTAATTTTATAAATTTTAATCAAAGGTTTATCATCCAAAGGAGAATTTAAATAAACTTTTTATAACTTTTAAACCACATAATTTTTCCAAACAAAATAAATCGAAATAAAATCCCTTTCAAAAATTTAAACCAGCATCAATTATCCTGAAAAATTATTAATCACAGTATACTCTTTTAATTTTAAAAACAATATTACTTTCAAACAGGAAGAAGAAAGATGTAACAGATGTGGTTGACAAGGAGAAAAAAGGAAGAAAAAATGGGTGGAGAAGGGTACCCTACAGGAAGGAAAGGTCCAGTATCAATGACAAAATGATAGGGGTTGAAAAAGAAAATAGATTGATCAAAAGTAAAGTACTATCAATGGTAGGGGATATTGCAGTGGAGGACAATCCTGAAGATTCAATGGTAAATGATGAAGTTGTAGCCAAAGATGATCCAAAAATACCTCGTGTAGGTACAGAGTAGATTGATGTTTTACCCAAAGCAATTTTGATCCATAACCCCTTTAATATTTTAAACTGTTCTGGAACTGGTGATGAATCAATGATGAATATATGCTCCAATATTGAGGAAGGTGATATTGTTCCCTCAGAATTAATGGCAAACAAAGCAAAGTCAAACCAGTTACATTCAAACTTTGATAAAGTAACAAATCATGGAAATAAGTTTAAAAGTACAATGATTTGTGAAGGATTATCAATTGACAGTGGATGTACTTGTGATCAACCACCCTTAAATATACAAGAAACACTTGCAAAGGTGATTACAAAAGCAAAATCTCTGCAGTGCCTTGAACTTGACTTCATGCAATCCATTGAAAAATTTGTCCTTTCTATCTTTCAACCCTAATCATCTAAACTGTCTCCTCTTCAGGAATCGGCCCCTTTGACATCCCTGTCCATTCCCATCACCTCCCCCATACAACTACAAGGGCACAATTCCTGGATGGGTCTCTCCTCCTGATGATCCACCCTCAAACAACCTAAAATCCACAAAGTCTCCTTCTCTTTCTGCTAAACTTAAATCAGCTAGAGTTGATCCTCCTTCAACAAGGAGTACGGCAGGTGTGTCTCATCTCTCCCTGTAGTTTTTATGATGAACAAGATCGCTGCTTGGAATATAAGGGGTGCTCATAACTATGAGAAACTTGATCATATTCAAACCATTATTCATGACCACAACATCAAAATGTTTGCCATTTTGGAAACCAAGCTCTCTCTACCATTATCTATCAGGGCAGCAAACTATATTAATCCATCCTGGGTGATCAATCACAATTTGAATGAAGCCCCATATGGTCGTATCCTTGTTGTTCATGATCCCACTGTTTTCTCCCTTAATCATATTCTCTCCTGCATGCAAATGATGCACTTTCATGCCCTTTACTTGCCAACTCAGCTTTCCTTTTATATAACTTTCATTTATGCGCATAATGCTGTTGCCTCGAGGCAACCTCTACTAAATAATCTCCCTTCACACTACAAGAAAAGTTGTCTTTTATAACGCAAAAAGATAACGCGTTATCTCAAAGTGTTATTATTTATTCTATTTTCTTTTATTCAATCAAGGATCAGGTACGTAACGCATTTGGATAAAGTGGTCCTGCACGATAATTTGCTTGCCCGCCTCTTCCTCAAATTATTTTCCACTTCCCTCTTCATTTTCGTTCCCCTCTTTTTTCTAGCTCTTAAAGAAATCTTAATTCTCTCCTGCAAACCCTAAATATCGGATCCGGTTCAATAGCAACCTTTTCCCTCTACCTTAACCTGCTTTCATCTTGAACCCATTCAGCTACCTGAAATCACCACTGCCTTCCATTTCACCATGACAAACACCCTTGCCCAGACCCAAAAGAGTAAGGAGCATACCATTTTATGGGAGAACATCAGAAGTCTTAAAATGGAGTGGAACTTCTTTCGCGGGCATCATACAAAGGCCAAAATCAGTACATATAATTTTTTTGAGACAACTCATTTACTACCTTACTAGATTGGTTAAATTCGCATCATTCGGTTTGTGGAATGATGTATTATCAGAAAACTTTAGGACTACGATCACTTCTACATAGGGCTGTTGATGAGTTCTCTATTTTATTGGTTTTGCTACAACTTTGCGTGGGTTTGGCTACTTCTGTACTTACAACAAATTTGTTGCTTGCTGTGGTGCTTTGATTTCATTTTTTCAATTTGAACGTCGTTATGGAAATTTGATTATTGTATGGGATGTCTGGTGTAAGAAATGTGAGTTGGTACTCACAACACTCCACATATGTTGTTTGGTACAATTCCTCACACAACACGTATTAGATGTAGGGTGTCATACTCAACTAAAGCTTTCTTTAGAAGGTCATCTGAAATGACCGTTATTTGGGCATATTAGGTCTATTTTTGGTGATTTGTTCAACACTCTTCAATGGATCATTTATGAAATTTCATGTGATTTGATAAAGTTTGGAAAACAATACGTGTCTTGCAATTCATCGAATATCCGTAATAAGAATTTTCAAGCTATAATAGGTATCGTCAATGGTTTTGATAAATAATTCGGGGGCTGTGAATGATTTTCACTTTTCTAATAATACAGTGCAATGTTTTAAAGAAGAAAATGCTTAGTTAATTTTTACACCAAACCTCATGCATTTGAGCTTACCCAAACTTTATAAGTTCGTGCGTATGCCTAAGTATTTAATATAACTTTAACCATCGACTCTAGAAGATAACTATAACAATAATAAATAATATTTTAGCCTCAAACATAATAAATAATTATATTCCTTAATGTCACTATAAACACAAGAGCCCACTTTGGTACTATTCTTTACTATCTTCATGCCACCAATTTATACTGCTTCAACAGCCACATCATGCTTGGGTACCTCACTATCTAATTAAATGGTAATTATAAATTGAAACATATTTACTAACCAATTTTAAAGCACTAGTTTGATGATGAACTGATAACATAAGTTCTTGATTCCAAACAAGATTTAAATTTCTTTAGATGGATCCCCGGGTATATTCTCAGCAATGTTGCTTATTGCGGTTTATATTCTGTGAATCTAATCTTGTTTTGCTTTTCAATTACATACTTTTTCAACTGTAGATGTGTAGTGAGCAGTGTTGGAAAAATAGCCATGCATGTCGTGGAAAAGCTTTTGTCATGTGGTGCCATCCCCAATAAAGTATCGGGTATACATCTAATTTTATTCACATATTTACATTCTACGAGAAATTTTCACATGGCTCTGAAGATGCTTTGAAATTAGCTGGCATGATGATCTATTTAATAGAGAATAATTATTTATGATAAGATTGCTTTAATGTTTGTACTCTGTAAAATATTTAATAGAGAAAATATTTTTCTTTTTTACATATGTTGTTTTGATTAGTATAAAAATAAAATATTATTGAAAATTATGCAGGTTCAATAAAATTTAATTTTCCAATAAATAACCATGTTTAGTAGAAGTAACAGAGCAATTTTATGGATATGTGTTTAAAATGATGAGAGTTTGCTATGTTTTTATATTTGTAGTCAACAGTTTACATGATCCACAAAACACCAAAATAGGCATGTCAGAACATTGCATTTATAGTAGTCAAATTGTACGTACAAAGGCTATGACTTTAACACCATTTTAGCTTTTCGAGGTAACTGTCACTTTGCCACACAAGACATTATAGATCGAAAGCCAACAAGGCTCTCTTGGTGATATAATGGGGTCGAAGGGATACATGGGGCCTGTTATCATTTTAGTTTATTGTGTCTTTAGCTGAGTTACTAACTATGTTAACATGTTTAAGTTTGTATTAAAAGGTGGTAAGGTAGATTAATTAATCCTTTTTATATGAATAGATGTTTCTTATTCCAAGTTTTGCCTGATGAGAAACATGTTGGACAAGGGTTATACACTGCACTTATTATTCTCTTAGTTTCTCTCGTCTCACAACTGAGAGTTTTATATATAAAATTTACTCTTGTAGCTTAAAAATTGATTTTTTTTAATGCTTCAGGTGTTAACCAGGTATTTTCTACAAAAGCTATTTGGTCCCTAACTTTAGCTTTCTGGAGATTATATGCCTTTATACCTTGATCTTCCTTCTAATATGGGATTTGTATTTTAGTTTACTTGTATTTGTCAACTATTTCTATGAACACTAACCAATTTTATTAGGCCCCATCCATAAAAATTAAAATCTAATGCATAGTTTTGGAGTTTGGCATTTCAAGCAAGTGTGAAACAATACGAAATTCACAACATTTAATAAATACCATGCATATTAATTTTAACTGAATGAATAAAAAGATTCGACAACTTTCGGGATCTGTAAGAAATTTATTTTTGTATGTGGAGGATTGCTTTGATGTGCAACTATTATTTTATACATTAAACATCAATTATACTGGTATCACTATTGCATGATTCAAATTCTAATGCACAGAAAAAAATTATTGTGGTATGTGTCTTGTTCATTTGTGCATGGTCTCGGCGTACCTTGCATAATTTGCTCAATGCAGCTAGGTTCCTTTCTCATGGGGTGGCTTGGAGTGGTATTCAAGTCAAGTATATGCCAGTTTTAGGAGCACTTAGCAATTGGATTATCAACTGGCTATTTAGGTAGCCTAACAACTATTAGTGGATGGAATCAGAGAACGCTTAATTTGGCATCTAAAGGTCGTTGGGCATATGCTATACTTGGCATTATAGTCGGTAAGTTAGTTTTAGATTTCAAATACGAAATTTTTGATTTCTTTTCATCTTTTCCATTTATTTTATACTGACTAACTAGTCTACCAAGCTGGAATTTGATTGATTGCTAATATTAATTTCATTCACTTGTGATTTGCACATGTTGATATTGACATGGTTATGTAAATTCTTGCTTGTGTCCAATTTAATTGCATTGTCTAATTAAGTTTTGAAATATGTTAATCGATTGAGACTGTGCAACATCTTCTATTTTGTTAGAGACAACGAACAATTGTTTTGGTGAGCTGATTGAAAATGCAGGATCTGTATCTAACTATCTACACTCTGAATCTACCCACTATCCCCGATATACGTCATTCCCTTCTCTTCTATTTCTTACTTATGCGATTGCTATCCTCTGCTATGGCAGGCTGATGAATCGTTACTTGCTATATTTGTTGTCTTGAGATCGCAATACAGCCTACACCCAATCAACGGTTCATATGGACTTATCTGATGAAATGCTAGAACTAGGCGTAAATGACAGTTTCTCACTGCTATATATTAGAATGAATGAAATTTATAGATTCTGTTACTGGATTCCTAGCATATAAATTACTAAACTCCGCACTCTGCAGAGCTACTTATATTCTATTGTTGTAATTCTTTCATGAACTTGCATGTTTATACTAAGGTCTGAAGAGAAAATCAAGCAAGCAAAATGGCACAGACACTGGTCCCTACAATGCAATGCCAACTGGGAACTAAAAGCAACACAATAAGAACAAGGCGCAGTTTCAGCAACAACAACCGGATGTTGAACTTACTCTTGCTCAACTCACAGAGATCAAAAGCAAAGAAAAATTCTTCTATGTTTAAAGTGTTTGCTGTCAGTGCTGATAATGGAACTGTTTCAAGATTGGAGGGATTGCTTAATTTGGATACAACACCATTCACTGATAAAATTATCGCCGAGTACATTTGGTATATATGCCCTTCTCTTTCATTTTGCGCTCATTGTAATTACTTTTCTATCACATCCCTATAAATTCTGGCTAAGACCAAGTTAAATTTTGAGCATTAGGAAGATAACAAATACTTCTGCAGTAAATTAATTACTGATTCCATATTTATTTCAAAGGTAATTTGTGAGGCATACACACCAGCTGGGGAGCCAATTCCTACAAATAAGCGCCATAAAGCTGCACAAGTCTTCAACGACAAGAAGGTTGTTGATGAAGTTCCTTGGTAAGTTTTGAACAGAACTTCGGTTTTGTATTTGGTTTGCTGAAATGTAGTTATATATGTTCCAGTTGTATATATTAGATTAGATTAAGTAGCTTTCTTTTGGTGTCAAATGCATCTTCTTAAAAATGAACAAAATATCGTAGGTTTGGAATTGAGCAAGAGTATACATTGCTTCAGAAAGATGTAAAGTGGCCACTTGGTTGGCCAGTAGGCGGATATCCTGGCCCTCAGGTATTTGCAATTTCTGTTGTAACTTGGATTTTTCCTTGTGACACGATATCATTACATTATATTGTATTTAGCTTGCGGCGATATTTGCAAGCCTTCGAAAGGATGCCGCTTGGATTTTCAATGCCTATGCTTTCTGAATTCATTTCCAGGTTGTTGTTTTCTGCCTCCATCCCTTTTTTTCTCCCTTCTGTACTTTACTACATATCAGCAATCTGCCTTTTACGAACCTGATATGTTTTGGCAGTTAAACCTGTTATACCGAGGTTGACTGATATCTCCAACGATTCCCCATACTGTTAAGATTACCTGAACAATACATATGATAAAAAAAAATTCCCTACTATTCCAAGCTCTGCCTGTCCAATTTACCTTCAACACCATCATAAACCGTTTTTCGATATATTTGCTACTCAACGCTTGGTCCTATTCTCACTGTTAGATAATCCCTAACAACGACATCTGGTAGTCCACACTCATGTTCTTTTTTCTAATTATTTTAAGGCTTTCTACGTATATCCACGAAAAGGGATGTATTGTTCAGTTAATCGTAATATCCTTAACAGAATTCAACATTGAGTCTATGTTTACTACAAATCATGTGAATGATTATTAATATCTTCTGTACGTACCGTTACAATTACTCAAATCTTAATATCCTACTCATACGATCCTCCGTCCCATATATCTGCCATAGCATTGTCAATTTTTCCCCTACACTCGGGCTGCCGTAAAAAAAACTTGGTTTAAGGTCAGCAATGCTTAAGAAAATAAGATTTGCAGTTTGGGTTATAAATCTTTGCTCCTTCTAACTTATCTCTGCTATATCTTTCAATCATTTGTTCTGCGTACTGGAATGCCTCTAATTCAAATATGCGTACTTGCTAAGTTTGATATTACCGGATAAAAATGTTCAAGGGAGACATTTGTTGATTTGATTGTTTTACCACACACTTCTTCATGCATGCTTCTAACAAACTACGCAATGTAAACCATGACCCATTATCGTATTCTAAGGACTGCATTAAAATACAGGTGTCGTCCATCTATACTGATTTTATTTGGGTATTGACTAACATGTTCATTTGTTTTTCCAGATCATAAGGTGGATGATTTGCTACTATGGTTAGGAATAGAAGAACTATTCAGCATGGTAGAGCATGTCATGTTGGGTACTGAACTTTTAAACTTGTTTTAATTTGTAAGATGATAACTGCTGAATTTCTGTGCTACAAGTTTACGATTGTGCTGCTGTACCGATGGTTTCGATTCAATAGTCACGCTCTGTTGATGTAAGAAACGCTTTATTTTCCTTAAGTTAACATGTTTGTATCCCTTTTCTTATTTATTTGTCTACGTTACCGAGACTCTACCTGATACATGTTTTATGCTTATTTGTTGTAGTACCACTTGCAAGCTATATGTTTACTTCCATGTAAATTTCCGTAATTTTATGTTCATGCTCTTTGTAGGCATAGACTGGGAGCATGTAGGTATTTCTGCTTTGATGCTACTTTACATTTGTAGTCATTGCAAACTTAAACTGTGGTTCAATGTAACTATCATTAGCTTTAACTCAAGTTGTTCCGTCGATTCTGTGCAAATTGTGCAAATTGTTCCGTCGATTCTGTAAAACATTTGACTGAAAATGGTGTGGAAAACCTTTGTACTGCGCATGAAAAGAGGGCAGCTCAGATTTTGAGAGTCATAGATCATTTGAAGAGAGAAGGTATTCAGTCTTAAATTTATGTTTTACATTACTAATTCTGTCCTCTTTGTATGAACAAAATTTGTTGCTGCTTTGCTTGATTTACTCCATATATTATGTATCAACCGTCTTGCTTGCAGTTTGCCATCTCAATCGGGAGTACAGACATCAATGGTTGAAGCATAAGCACATGCACATGACATTGTCAAGCATTTTATTCCCTTGTTTATCTACGATGTGCTTTCCCTGTTGCATGTTTTATATGACATATGATATCGAGAAGAGTATTGCTGACATAGTAAATACATATTTGACATCTTCAAGATGAACGTGTCTTTCAATAATAGCTTGGCCTGCTGCACACGTTGTAATGACATGAATTTTCAGTAAGTATAATCTACTTTGTTTATAAACATATATATATATATATATATATGTTTAAGGTCTAGCTTTATTTGCCAAGTAAAAACATCTATCATTAATTATGTATCGTTCTTAATGTAATTATTTATTTTATTTGCAGGTGTGTGAAAGAAGAAGATGCTAAAGTTGTGATCTTCATTTTAATGCGAACAATAAAATATGTACTTTTTTTTGTTAAACTATGCTACTATTTTTGGGGTGTGCTTAAAATATTTGCTACTACGTTTTGATGTGTATGAATATTTGGTATGTTTAATGTAATGTGTTACATCTCTATATTTATTATCTTTTATGATTATTATTATGCTTTTTGATATTGGTATTTAATACTGCAGTTTATTAGTAGGATGCAGACCATAAAAAGCACTATGGTATTACAAAAAGCGCTATAAATAATGATGAATGATAGGTCAGTAAGCGCTATAAAATAAGATATTATAGCAGAGTACAAGCGCTATTGTAGCTGACTTTTTATAGCGGCATACTGGAGTTGTGACAAGTCACCGTCTACAATAAACTGTTCAAATACAGCGCTAATAATCCGCTATTAACACTTTCTATAGCGCAATATTAGTGCTATCTTAGAAAAAACAAAAAGTATTTTGTGGCTAATAACGAATTTCATAGCGGGCTAATAGCGATGTGATATTAATCAATAACGCCTATTTGCCGCTATAAAAATAAATAACATAGCGCAATATTTGCGTTATGAAATTAACAATTTTTATAGCGCTTTTTTTGTGCTATCTAATGTTGGTAGTTTTTAATCACATGTCGTTATACAGCGTTTATCGAACCGCTATAATATCCTTTAATAGCGTTTTTCGGGCGCTATCGTAGGGTCTTTTTGTTGTAGTGTCATTACGTCAAAATACCCATCCTTGGATTGTGTTGGGGGACTTCAACTGCTGCTTGAATCTCTCTGATAAATTTGGTGGATGCCTCTGTTGCCTAGGGACATTGCTCCATTAAACTCTACACTTTCTGACTCTGACCTTCTCCCTGTTGTTTGCTCTGGTGTTCCATTTTCCTAGAATAACAGATGTCGAACTGGCATACGAACCTTCTCCAATATTGATCATACCTTTTGCAATGCTGCTGCCTTCTCCCTTTAGCCTTCCCTTTCCTCTTTCATGCCTCACCCTATCTTATCTGACCATTCCCCCCTCATCCTTACATTTCCTAGTTTGGTTAGTAGAGGAAAGAGGACTTTTAAATTTTATAATGCTTGGATTTCCGACCCGGAGTATAATAATATTATAACTACTGCTTGGTCTAATAATGTATATGGCAATCCTATGTTTGTTCTTTGCAAGAAGCTAAAGGCTACATCGAAAGCTCTCCAGCAATGGGCACATGATAAATATGGGGATGGTACACATCAAATCAAGAATATCAAAGCTCAGTTGATACATGCTCAGGACATGCTTAATGAAGATCCTTCCAACCTTATCCTTGCGCAAAATGAATCTAATCTTTTTCTCCTGCTCAATGAAGCTCTAAATGTTGAGGCAAGTATGAGGAAGCAGCAGTTTCATCAGTAGTGGGTTAATGAGGGGGATAGAAACACAAAAAATTTTCATGCTTCTATCAAAGACAAGCGTGCTAGAGATCGTATTGCCACGTTATGGGATGATAATGGGAATCTTCTTAACACTACTGAGGGGATAGACAATTATCTCCTTCAATCATTCACTGATCATCTTGGTAACTCCTCTAACTTCTCATCTGATCTTGATAAGCTCAATAATACCCCCCTCCTCAAGTTACAAGCTGACATGAAAGTCATGCTAGTTGCTAAAGTGACTGACCTTGAAATTAAAAAAGCTTTATTTTCCATGAACACAAGCTCCTGTGGTGGACCAGATGGATTTAACCTTGTGTTCTATTTGCATAGCTGGAATGTTATTAAATCTGATTTTTTGGCTGCTGTTCATAACTTCTTTGACAAATTTAAGTTGTTGGGAGAAGTTAATGAAACTAACCTTGTCCTTATCCCGAAGTTTAGACCAGTTTTAAATGCAACATCACTTAGACCTATTTCGTGCTGTAACGTTGTTTATAAATGCATATAAAAAATCCTTGCTTCAAGGCTTGTCCATGTTCTCTCTTCAATAATATCGACAAATCAAACTGCCTTCATTCCTGCCATAAACATTCTTGATAATGTAATGATGGCTCATGAATTAATTAACGGTTATGGTAGGAGTCAGACCTCCCCTCGTGCCATGATGAAGCTTGACATAAGTAAAGCCTATGATAGCTTACAATGGTCTTCTATTGTTCGAATTATGTCAGCAATGGGATTTCCAAAGGTATATGTAGCCTGGGTGTATGTGTGCATTTCCAGTCCCATTTTCACTCTTTGTTATAATGGGAAAACATCGGGGTACTTCAGAGGGAAACAAGCTATGAGGCAGGGGGACCCAATATCATCATATTTATTTATAATTGTAATGGAGGCTCTCACCAGCATGCTATCCATCAAGTTTGATGACAAAAGTGTTTTGTATCATCCTAAATGCAAACCCCTTCACATTTCATCTCTCTTTTTTGCTGATGACATCATGGTATTCACCAAGCCGACTGATCAGTCCATTCAACATATACTTGATACTTTGAACACTTTCTGGTTAGCCACTGGCCTCAAGCTGAACACCAACAAATCCCAGATTCTTATTGCTGGTACGAACAACATTGATAGGGTTAGAATTGAGGGTATGTCTGGTCTTCAACCTATGAATAATAGTATGACATACTTAGGCCTACCATTGTGCACCTCGAGAGTTACCAAATCTGCTTGCCTTCCTCTCTTTGAAAGAATCACTACTAGGTTGACTTCTTGGACAATTAAGTTTCTATCTATGGCAGGAAGACTTGTTCTTATTAAAGCTGTCTGTTTTTCGATGACTGTTTATTGGGCCAGATGTTTCATTCTTCCTACCAAGCTCCTTCACATGATCAGAGCTGCCATGATGAGATTCTTATGGACTGGATCCATTCATAATAGGAAGATAATTCCTGCTCCCTATTCCTCTTTGGAAAGACCTTTAAGTAAAGGTGGCCTTGGAATCAAAAATATCAAATTATGGAATATTGCAGCTGTTAGTTCTCATGTCAACGCCATCTTGAATAAGAAAGATAGTCAGTGGGTGAAGTGGTCTTGGAGATATAATATAAAGGATAAAGACTTTTGGACCATGGAGGTTACTCAGGGCAGTAGTTGGATATGGCGGAAAATTTTGAGCATTAGACCCTTATTACTCCCCCTAATTAGATTCAATATATCCCCTAACAGTTCAGTGAGCTTTTGGAATGATCCGTGGGTAAGCTATGGTTGTGTCCTATCTTCTCTGTTGTCTACCCATGAACAAGTGCAATCTGGGATTGGGTTCAATGCTAGGGCTATTAATTTTATAGCTCATGGTAAATTGAATGTTCCACATTCCAGTAGTCAAACTGTTAACACCCTTTGGAGCAATATAGCTAACCACTCTGTTATAATTATGAATGAGGATGCTCTTTCCTGGCGAGGAAAATCCCATAGCATTAGTACTGTCTACAACCTCCTAGCCAAGCATGGAGATTTGCATGTTTACTTATGGACTAAGGTTGCGTGGACTTCTTATACATCTAGCTCTGATAATGTGTTGTTCTGGAAGGCAGTTAACAAAGCATTGATGACAAGGGATAGGCTTGTGGCTGTTGGAATGAATGTGGTCAACCTGTGTGTATTTTGCAATATATCCCCTGAAACTGTTGATCATATTCTCTTTGAGTGTAGTTATCTTGTTAATTTGTGGTTATCACTTATGTATAAAGCTGGGGTTGATGGCATTCAAGGTGTCACGTTAGCTGATTGGTCAGTCCTTCGCAAGGCAACAGGATGGAGATCCAGCAGATGGGATATAGTTTTCTTTGTTCTGAAATTATACATACGTAATGTATGGATAGAGAGGAATAAGCGATGCTTCCAATCTGTGTTTCTTCCTGCATCGAGTTTATGGCAGAAGTTGATGAGAGAGATTAAGTATGGTATTTGTGTTTCTGACCACAGGTTCTCCCCTCACCAGAATGATCTGTGGTGTTAGCTCACTGCTGTTGTGCTGGGTATGTCATGTGCATGGCCTGTGCATGCTACTGTTGTAGTCTTGCCTTCTTGCAGTGGTGATCCTTCTATTCTCAGCTTAGTGTATGTGTTGTTTCAGTTGTTTCCTTTCCTAGTTCCTGTTTTGTGTTGTTGTTGTTCCCTATTTTTTCTTTATTGGGGTTGGCACATTTTGTTGTGTCATCTTTTTGTATGTTTTTCTCCTTTTACTCTGTTTTAATAAATCTGGTAGGGGCCCAGTCAACCTCGCTGTCTATTCCAAAAAAAACAATATTACTTAATCTCAAAAGATAATTAATCAAATTCATAATCTCTTTACTAAATCAATTCATTATCGTTATTTAAATAGTTAATTATCTCAAAAATACCTCGATTTGACTAGTAATTTAACTTTTAAAACTTATTAATAAAGTCCATTAACTTCAATATACTAAATCAGTTAATTAATTTTAAAAAACTTTAATTAAATCAATTAACTTACCTTAGACTCTTTTATTAATTCAATTAATTAATTTTTGAAACCCCATTAGCTAAAAATATTAATTAAATTCAAAAATCATTAATTAAAATGATAAATTGATTCAAACATTGTTAATTAAAATGATTAACTAAACTCAAAACGTCATTAGTTAAAACAATTAACTAAACTCAAACATCGCTATTTAAAATGATTGATTAATTATTATTTAAATATCATTAATCAAAATGATTAATTAAATTTAAATATCTTTAATTAATTTTTTTATGAAATTCAAATAATCAATAATTGGAATGATTAATTAAATCTAAAAATCATTAACTAGGTGGATTAATTAAATTCAAACATCATTAGTTAAAATGATTTGTCAAATTTTGAACATTGTTAATTAAAATAACTAATTAACTTAAATATAATTAATAAAATTGATTAATGAATTTAAATATCTATTTTGTGAAAATCCAAGCTTAAGACAACACACACGAAGGGTTTAAGAGATGATGTTCAATAATTGACGATATAATGGAAACTGTTGTAATGACATTTAAACAATTTAAATAGAATATAACAGTTACTTGCAACTAAACATCAATATAAGTAGCATACAAAATAATTAACAAATTATTGCCAAGAATCCCCTTAGGGTCTCTCTATAAATACTCCGTGCAAAGCAATTGTTACGGACTATATATATATATATATATATATATATATATATATATATATAATCACATGTGTTCACAGCAATCAAGTTAGTATGTCATCCGATTTCCAAATGGGAATTTCAACCAAAAAAATAATCAAACAACAGCAATATCTAAACTGTCAACCAAGCATTCAGCAATCAATTTATAGCATCATAGATATTATATAGCAAATTTAAGGGTGAATAAACTAATAGAAATTCCAGTTATCGTTGAAGAATTCCATTTTGAACTAAAATCTAACAGTGGTTCGATTCTAGCCCAAAATTCCATTAGCTCCGACTCCAACCTATCCAATTCCTCGTGAAGATAATATTCCTATGAGTCTAACGCAGCCGTCCGCGTTCGATTTGAACCTTGTATGTACAAGATACTATTTAGTGAACATTTAATGATTAATTAATTAAATAAACCAACCCATTACTGCTAATTAAATTTTTAATACACGATTAACCATAATCGTGCCTGCACAAAATAGGCCACCTCGATCATCTTCTCCATGCCAATGCCATAGACCTCTGACCACGGCCACAACTTCAATAAAGCTTGCCTCGTCCATGGCGAACCCAAAGACCAAATATTCGCCTCCTATCGTTGCTTATAGGCTGAGATCTGGTGCCCAAAATTCACTGTCGTCGAATTGGAAATGCCGCTGTTTTGCCTCGAGCCACATCAATCCAACCATCCATCAAGACCAACTCCCTTAGCCAAGCATTTCTCTAGTTGAGGCCATCACTAGAAAATCCCCCTAGTGGCTTCATTCGACATAGGCCGTCAGATTTGGCCATATGAAAATGGCGTCCAATGTTCTTCCTAGGTTTTGCCAAAAAGAATGAAGATAATGGTCCCTATATAGGCAACTAGCAAATCACTACTCACATATAAAAGTAACGAACTCCAATCGAAGCGTGCAGCCTGGCGTACTATATGTTATGCCCATATTCTGAGCATAATGGAATATACATCGAGAACCAATTCCATCATATACAAAAGTTACCTTTTCAAATCAAATTATATTAAATTTCAAATTCCTTTTATTATTTATTACACGGATTGAACTCACACGACCAAATGGTTCGTCTAATCGCCATGAAATTCGACGATGTGACATAATTCACTATTACGATTCCAATGAAATTGGTTTCGTTGAAATCCGAGACAGTGACCCAAAATGACAATTTCACAGATTTAAATATCTTTTTATATTTAATAATCAATATTTATCCGGTCTATTTGTAAATAAATTTTGAAATTGAATTCACCAATATTATTCATTAATTAAATGGAGGTACATAAAATCATTAAATCCATTTAATTAAGAATTAATTCACAATTTAAATACTTTAAACATTCCGTATATTTGAGTTACAAGTTATAAATTCCAAAATCTAATTATTTAAATATTTAAAATTAATTAAACATTTAATATAAAATAACCAAAATTCTAGGATGTTACATTCTCCCCCTCCCCTAAATGAATTTTTTCCTCAAAATTCCTAACGAAGAAAATTCTTCCAAACCCTTTAATTTAAAACTATTAATTAAAATGAGTTATTAAATATATTAACTTTTCAAAATTGGTTAGCCAGAATAGATTCTAAAATTTCCAAGTCATTTTAAATTCACCCACCTATACCAATTAATTCCCTTCAATTCATTCATTCCAAGTTATAACTCAAAAATAAAATTATAGTTATCAACATTTTTCCAAAATTCTCAAATATTTTCTAGCTCTTAAATTTATTGAAAATTTCATTAGAGTCTCCTTTGCGCGACTCGATCGGAATAACTACAAATTGCCACTATGGGCCTTAATCCAATCAAAAGAAAATAAGAGACAAGTGGCCCCCCATATCTAGGGCATAAAATCATCGACCAATTCCACTTTCTAAATCTACTACGTACCTTTTTGCATTTAATTTGTATTTTAGCAAGCAGTTTAGTATCTCAATGCAAATGTAGGCGCACAAACAAGTCAAGTGGATATCTCATGCTCCCTTGTACTTACACAATCCAAAAGAGTCATATTGATAAAAGAGAAATATACTAGCTATTTCTATCATAACTCAAACAACATAAACAATGCAACAATAATATGTAACAAGGTAATAAGGTGCACTAATAATAATGATGCACGGTATATGTTAAAGCTAGCAAGATATAGATTTCCATGCAACTCTAATATGAAATAAAGCTATATGCAACCAAAAGTAACATATCAAGCATATGCAACAAAATACAGAAAATATTCGGTAACAAATGTTAAGCATCCAATATTTTCAAGCCATAAATTTAGAACCAAATTCCCAGGTTGTATATTCAAAAATATAATTTTAATACTCCCTCAAACATAGATATATCTATACTAAATCTAACATGACTGGAGGGTACGCCTCCCTTACTGAGCATGGTATGACTCTAAACAAAAACAAGGCTGGTACCTTCTAAAACAATATAGTAATTACACCAGGTGTAACACCCCATTATTTTGATAACATTATTCAAAAGATTTAATTAGATAAATTAAATAGAATAAGGTAAATAATTTAAGTGATAAGAGAATTGAGATTTGAATAAATATTAGAGGTCGTGCTTAGCTTATAAATGGTTATATAGGCTAACTAATTAACGCAAGGAGCTTATTTGAAAATTACCACATCTCTTATATGGCATATTACCATCTATTCACATCTCATTTCCCATTCACGTTGATTTTAAAACCAAAAACCTAAAGTAAAGCCGGCCATTACTTTGAGGAAAAGAAGAGAAATTAAATCTAAAGCTAAGGAATTAAAGCAAGGAGATTAATCTCAATAAAAATCTCAAAGTTCTTATCAAAATGGAGGCGAATAATAATTTTAATCATCTCTATTTTGTTATATTTTCTTTTGTTTTCGAGTTTAAGATTAAATCTATTTTAGTGATGAATTGGATGATGATACGCTTCAAACAAAATAGTTTAAATGAAGTTTTATACGATTTTAAGAGTAACACCAATTGAAATGATTTTCAAGTGCCATGGAAAAATTATATGTTATGAAAATACGATTTTATAGATGAGTTTCAATTTTTTTGATTTTCCAAGCTATCGAAAATTTAATATGAATTTTCAAAGGAAAATATGTATTATTGGGTTTAAAATTCTATTCCTATTATTTTAGAAAGAATTTGGATCTAGAATATTTGTATGTTACATCACATAATGTTAGTAAATTTTTGTAGTTTGTGGGGAATTTTCCTAAGTGATTATTAAATTATTTTAGAAGATGGATTTAGTTGCATTATTGGTTTTCTTAATTGAAGGGCTTAATTGTAAAATTTTCCTTGATTTAGATTTGTAAATATGCGATAGTTATACTAGTAAAGAATTTGAAAATTTTTAAGGCATCAAATTAAAGGATTACAAATAGGTAGGTTAGTTATAATGTAATTACTAAAAATGGCATTAGTTCAGCGTTTACCAAGTGGATTCCGCCTATTTCAGAAATACCTTTCAACTCTGTACTTCCACTTCGACTTGGCTGAAACCAAACTGCAAAAACCCATCAAGTCAAAACCAATACATAAGGCATCACATTGAAGGTACGTAGTGGATTGGAGGAAGGCGGAAAGTATGGTGTCGGAACCACTGCTTCCGATGGGGTCGAAATCTCTGTTTTATTTTGAATTAATAAGTGCCTGCCTTGTCTTACTAAAAGCTTTCAAAGGAGTTGAAACATATGCTTTCAAAATAGTTTTCTAACAATATTTAGAAGAGGATTGCCATCTTTCATTTTTAAGTAAGAGCTTTCGAATGATTCCCTTTGTTTATAAAACAATAGATAATGGTGGTTCCAACCTAGTTGAAACTCGACTGCCGTCCTTTTACCTTTCGAATGTATTGAAGACATCAATGCTTTCGAAAAGTGGTTTTTTTTAAACTTATACTAAGCCACTTCTCAAAAGCTTTCGAAAGGGTTCATTCAAAATGGACGTTTCGAAGTTATCCTCCAATGTTTTACTTAAATGTTTTAAAGCTTTTGAAAGGATGGTTCCAAAGCCATCAGCTTTTCCCCAAAAATTTTATATGAAGATCGAAGGCTTCAAAAGGGATACTTTCATATGTACTCACATTAACACAAAATATGTTTATATATAAACCCACTGATTTCGAAAGAGGAACTTTCAATGGTTTCGAAAGGGGTATTTTCAATGGTTTTGGAAGTTGTGCTTCAAAGAGTGAATAAGTAATGTTTTAATACTTTTGAAAGGTATTGTTTTGATGGTTGCAAAAGATATATACTCAGTGTTTTGAAAATAAGTTTACAATGCTTTCAAAGGAGGTTAACCAAGTGTTTCGAAAGTAATGTTTTAAGGTTTTGAAAGCCTTAATTTTCAAAACAAATTACCCAACCCCATTTAAAAAGGAAAAACCATGGCATAAATAAAGTGTAACGTTTGCGATTTTTCGTTGCCGAAAAACCGAAATGTTAGGGTTAAAGAAGAAGAAAAGAAAAGGATAGAAGAAAGAGGTAGAAGATAGAACAGAAAAAAAACAATAAAACAATTTCAGAATCTCACAATCGCAGCGGAACAACATATAATAGATAAATTAATAATCTTTAAACAAAGTACTATATCAGTTATTACATTACATCTCATTACATCTCATTACATTACATCATCAAAGTGTACAACAACAAACAGCGGAAAAGAAATACTATATACTAGTGAATACGCCATGCATCCATCTTGCCTCCAGCAACTCCTGAATTCCAGAATATCCTGATAAACCTTACTCTTGACTGCCCGTGTGGAAATTGGTGGGCACCCAGAGTTTAGGAAGGAAAACAATAAACTTCGAGTCAGTCATGTGACTGGTGTGAGAACTCAAAACAGTTTATCTTTAAAACAAAATAGAGGAATATTTTTAAAGTCAATTCGCAATGCTTTTAAAAAGGAGACTACCATAAGGCCTCCCGCACACACACACAATGCAAACGCAGAATCGGAGGAGATTTCTCCTTATGATAGTCAAAGATGCTTGATACGCATTAAAAAGAAACATTTGATATTATTACTAGTGCATAGTGTATAAAACAATTTCGAAAGTAGAATATAAATCTTAGCCAGCATAGGCATTTCACACTTATGCCTACTATAGCTACCATCCAAACAGTGGGGCGCCACCATAAGTGAATGATAGGTTCTACAACTAAAACCGTACAAGATCGTATTGTTTCTTTGGATTTCCAACAAATGGTCAGGCCAAGGAACTTTCCATTGCCACATGGAAACGCCTCTGGAATGACGTCCCGAGAACCAAACCGGATCTCTGCCAACACAAGGCCAGGTTACCCCTAACTGGGTAACTACTGACACGAATATGTCATCCCCCGATCGTAACCGATCTATCCTAGGATCCTCGATTTCCAACAACCACAAAGCAATAATTTTGCAGCAACAACATAGGTAAAGTATCTGGGCTCCATACCATGATACCACCTCTATCCAGAAGGAATGACATACACTAAAGGGGCGCTACCCCCTAATAACCTTGCCGCATCCTTCCTATTTTGACCATTTCCGGGGTGTGAGGTCCGACGAAGTCTCGTCCACAAAGCCACGCTTTATACAAAAGTTGTGCTTCGGGTCAACAAATGATCATAGAAATGATCACCAAGATAAATGATCAAACAAATGATCTTATCACAAATGATCAAACAATGATCATTTCACTGCAACACTCAGCATGCCACACTACCAAATTGGGAGTATATCACTAATAACCTTCAACTATATAACCTCTGACTCTCAGAGAAGGGTGTTAAGCTAAGAGAATAAATTCTCCACCACCAACAGAAATATATTTGAAATAAATCAGCTTTATATCTCAATTTGTAATGTCAGATATACAATCCATACAAGTCTGTTCCGGGCTCGAACAGAACCGAAGGCACTTCCAAAGAAGTCCTTGCAATCCGGATATTCACTAATCACGACCGGACTTCCCGTCACTAAGGGTGATAAAACCTCTATATCGGAGATCAGCCGATGTAGAGTAACTCGAGGGTAATCCTTCCGTTTTCACAAATATCCGGTCTTCAACACCGGTCATCAAATGCAATCCATTACGACGTATCACATATTCGGAATGGGTTATAAGACCCCAAGGTCCTTTCCTGGCTAACCCGAATAGTGAGCGCTTATTCAAAAATAAGTGTGGCATTCAAATTCAAACAATCACAACAAATACCTATTTAAAGGTAAATATTGATAGTCGGTTATTTAACTATCAATAAAGATGCTCAACATCATCAGATTCCAAATAATTTACCAAATTATTTACTTTCCAAAATATCTTTACAAGATATATATTTTTCACACTTCAACATTTGAAAACAAATTTTCAAATCACTTTTCACCTTTACCACTTTTGAAAACAAATTTCAATCATTTTCCTTATGCGAAATACTTTCATTTCAACATGGTTCATTTAAACCAATTAAATAAATCCTTACCGATTTACTTTATATTTACGTTCCAAATCCGTAAATTAATTCCCACACTTCAAAAATAAATCAACGTTTATTTTTAAACAAATTCCCCTTTTCATTTATAAATTCCATAGTGAATTTACATTCCAAAATATTTATGAATATATGATTCCCAAATTGGATTTCTGATATTCATTTTCAATTTGTCTTCAAAAAGATAAATTCTCAGAACGTTTCATTTCACATTGGAAAAACATTTCCGTACTTATTTATTAATAAGTAATTCACAAATCCATTTATTTTCAACACTTGGAAAATATTCAATATACTTAAACCGAAATTAAGTATAAATTTTATTCTTTAAGGAAATCATTCTTTTAAACATATTTATCTAGGCCAAAACGAATGTTGCGTAAAACATCGTTACGACAACCCACAATCACTAGTATAGGGATTCGAAATTTAGATAGATATATAAATCCCAATACTATACAAAAACATTTCCTTTCGGAAATCATTTACTATAACAACAGTGTTATAGTCCATCATTTCCTTCTATTTCTCGAAAACGTCTATTTCAACAATAAATGTTGAAATCTATGGCTTCGATTCATAATACATTTTAAAACATCTTTAAAATAATTAACTTCATTCTATAATATTCATTTTGCCAAACATGACTATTTTATTCAATAATGTATTCACTGTCCAAAATCATGAATATATTTCCTTTAATAAACTTCACTATTCAATTTGTCAAATTAAATTGATTTCGAATTTATAAACAATGTTTATAAATTCCATTTCTATTTATAAGCTTCGATCTATAAATCTCATTATTAACAAGTTCCATTTATATCTCATTTAAATGCCAAAATCCGATTTATAAGATAATTACTTATAAATCTTCTATTTCACAAAATCTATTCATTTTTATAACTTCACAATTTATAAATCTATAAATTCCGTTCACTTATGAAATCCATCTTTATTTCACCTTTAACACTTTTGAAAGCTCGTTTTATAATTCCAATATTTTTAACTTATAAAAAAAATTTAAAAATCATTTATAATGATTCAAAATTCCAAATCAAACCATTTTATAAATTAATCACTATTTATTTCGAAAATCTCAATTTGGTTATATTTTAGAAAAATAGTAATTTTTATAACATAAAAATTTATAACGTTTTAATTATTTAAAATGAATCAATTCAAAATTTAATAAAAACATATACTTTGAAAAATCACTTTAAAATCCTTTTAAAAATCAAAAACGTTATTTTTAAACTTTAAAAATGGATCTGATGATGCAACAGCACCAAATAGTCAATCACGACTTTCAAATATCATATATCGATATGATAATCAACAAATATCACAATATCTGTAAATAAATCAATACAGTTGAGGAATCCAGTTGGATCCCTCCAACCCGTTACCCTGCATCCACAAACATTAGCACAATACCAATTCCATTCCAGTATGGAATTATCGCGGTATATAGGATTTACAAAATATTATCCGCTTAGTAGACGGCGCAAAAGGGTCTCATCCGCTATATACTGCGGGAAATCAATTCCAAGTACATAAATAATACCAATTTCACTGTTTATGAAATATTCGCGGTATATGTTTTTAATAAATAACATCCGCTTACTAACGGCCCATAATGTCTATTTTAACAATCAATAGATAACAATCATCATTCAAACATACATTCAAGAATTTTAAATCTAACTATTTAAAATTAAAATCGAAACCGATTCGATTGAGTGAGAAGTTCTCACCTTGATTTCAATTTCGTTTTCAGCTTTTATTTCGAATAAAATTAAACGCGCGTTTAATTTTACCCAAAATTTTCGCTAACTCCAAACGACTCCAATCCAACTCCATAGCGTAGTACTCGTCCATACGATTCCAATGCAATTGGTTTCGTGCGTTTTCGACCTCGTATTAAAAAGTTATACATTTTTAAAGTTACACGATTTTTTTTATAAACTAAATTTACAAATTTCCTTTATATAAATTACAACCTTCATCCTGGGCCGTTGATTTCCTTTCTTCCACATCCGGGCCGTGCGCACCTTCCTTCTCCCCTCCCATTCACGTATAGGTAAAACACGCAAGCAACCCATTTACATTAAAAATTAGGGTTAATTTTCGCGACCTCTACAAGCTGTTTCGACTCGATCAACAACATGGGTTTCGAAGCTCTACGCAAGAGATACCCTCGGCTCCAATTGGGTGAAGCTCGGCCCTACATCTTGCATGAAATTCGAGGCCGACCGTGATGACTTTGAGCGACGATTGTCGCCAATCTACTATCTAATTACGATCATGACCATTGGATATCAAGATCTCATTGTCGTCTACAACTTTCATGTAGAAAGTTTCTTGAATCGTTGCATGGATTTGAAGAAAAGAGGAGGAGAAGATGATTTTTTTTCGGCCATTGGTGTTGTAGGTGGCGGCTACTGAAGAAATTAGGGTTAGGTTTTGGTTTGGTTGAAATTTGTGAAAATGGAGGGGCTTATATAGAAAATTTTGCAAACACTATTCATCCTGGAATTTTCGAACTCCAAACGAAGCGTGCCTGTTGGCGTTCCTAAAGTTTACCCTACGTTCTGAACACAATGGAACGTGTTTCGGGAGCTAATTCGGTCATCTGTGCGAGTTATGGCAATAAACGTTTGATTTAAAATTAAATCGGTAAATCAAATTTCTAGGCGTTTTAGCTTGCCCTGGACAAACGTTAAATCCGATTGACACGAAATTTGAAACCATATAATAATATAACATTACGGATCCGATGAAACTGGTTTCGTCGAAATCCGAGACTGTTTGGAAAATGGCTATTTTAACTCGCCAAATTAATATTAAAACAATTTCGATGCGTTTCGAGCTGCCACGGTCAAACGATAACTCCAATTGCTACGAAAATTGAAATCCGATAATAACAAACTATTACGGATCCAATGAAACTAGTTTCGTCCAATTCTGAGACTGTTCAAAAATTGGCTATTTTACAATCGATAATTAAATATTAAAATATTCAATTTTCACAAATTAACTATTAATTCGATTTAAAAGTTCTAAAACATCATTCTAACTCCAATATGATAAAATAAAATTTTACAAATCATATTTAACCCAATTTTCAATTATTTCTGTATTTTAACATATTAAATTATTGATTTAATTATTCAATTAAATCCAATTATTCGAAATAAAATTTATTCGACTTATAAATTCACTAATTAATATTTAAAATTAATTAAATATACAAATTTTAATTAATAGAAATTCTGGGTCGTTACATACTTCCCCCCTTAATAGAATTTCGTCCTCGAAATTACCAAGTAGGAAAAAGTTACAGAATTCATTAACTTTCCAAAATCATTGTTAAACTTCTTACAATACTTTACTAAGTTTTCAAATCATACTTAGTTATCCTTTTCAAAACCAATTACATCGTTTAACTTCCAATTCCAATTCCAAATTCAAAGTTATAGTTTTCAAAAAATTTCCCAATTTTCTCAAAAAATTTTTAACGCCTTAAATTTTCGGAAAAATTCGCCATAGTCTCTTTTGCGCGGCTCGATCCGAAAAAAAAATGATAGTATATATATCACAAATATACATCTCATCAAGTGATGAGGCATCCCGCAGGGAAAAAAGTGTAAAAGTACGGTACGTAATCCGAGATATGTACCTTATTATTTTATTAGCGAGCATATACGGCTAATATAGCGCGAAAGCGAGCTCCAAATGCGAAGCAATGCCATCCGCACCTACTAAACACTTAACAACAACATGAGAATCATGCACATATGAAAATAGTATCAATATACAACATATAGCAACATAACAGCTACTTATGTCAACATAGCAAATGCAACAAAACAGCAAATGCAACCATCAACCAACTATCATCCAACCAATCCATAACCAAATCAATATTCTTTCATTTCTCATTAATATTCAATGAATTTGTTTTCCAATTTAAATCACATTTGATTCATTAACATTGGAATTTTACTAACATTCATTCATATTCAATTTTTAATTAGTTTGCATTCACCAATTTTCATTCAAGTTGGTTCACTTCCAAATCAAATTCAATTCTATTCAAGTTTACATATTTTCCATTTGAATTCAATTACATTGCTTCCAATTTCGCTAATTTAATTTCACTAATACTTAATGAATTATATACAATCAATCCACAATCAAATAACAACCAATGTTTATTCAATACAACCGAATTTATTCACTTTAAATTCAATTTGGTTCAACACATTTAATTCCAATTGGATCATATTAAATTGACTTTCATTCAATTTATTCAATTTTTAATAACATTATCTTCTAATGAATTAACACTTACATTCATTATTTCATATCAATTATTTTCATTTAATTGATTAACATTTAATCCATTAGTTCAATTCAATTGCTAATTCCTTTAATAATATAATGTTGAATTTCATTTATATAACTCAAGTTTAAATTTTTAATGACTTCACTTCATTAATCCACTTATTAATTTACTTCGATACCAAAATTAACTTCATTCAACTTCACTTAAGTTATATTTCATTTCAATTATCTTATCAAATCCAAATCAATTTATTTAACTTTCCTTTTGTTAAATTTCAAATTACATGCCTTTGAGGACAACTCAAATTTATTTCAACTTGAATTTTATTGATTTACTTATACTTCCTTTAATTTAACTCCATCCTTTAAGTTAAATTTATTCTATCAAAATTCAATCTATATAAGTTATCAACTCATTTATCATTCCCATAAATATCTTAAATAGGATTCCAGAGTCCTTTCAACCTTTCAAAACCATTTTTGAAATCAATTCAATTTACCTTCTGAATTTCCAAAACCAAATCCAAATTTTCCAAACAACTTTCTTTTAAACAATTTGGCAGCAATCCCTCTTTTGGAAACCCGAAAATGAACACCGATGATGTTGCAATCATCATCGGAATTATTTTCCAGCGACCGAAAAGAGTTTAGAGCTTTAATTCCTCCAAAACAATTTTCCAAAATATCAAATACTTTCAAAACACTTCTCTGGAATTTTGTTTTCAGATTATAAATCACATTTATAAACCTTTTACTTATATAATTTCACTTCTTATATATAAGATTATTTCACAATTGTAAATCACATTAATTATAATTTCACATTTATAATTTACTTGTTTATACAATTGATATGCACGTAAATATGCATATTTGTATCACCATATTTATTCTATTTAAATTAAATAAATGATCATATTGGGTATTTTAACTTGTTTTAACCAAAATTCATATTAATTCCAAATTTTCACATATTCATCTTCATATAAGGGCAAAACGGTCATTTAAGTGCATATATTTCTTTAAGAAAAATTAATTGGAAATTTATATATATTTTTGTAGGAAAATTGTCTCAAATAGGAGTAGTTTCATGAAGAAATATGCATGCACAAAGAATATAAAAGAATGAAGATGGAAATAATTCAAAGTGAAGATCATGGAGGACCCCACCTACCCACCTACCTTAATGTACAAATTGAAGGCTAATGCACATGCTTATGAAGTTAATGGTTTCATGTACACTTAATGGGGGATTAAGACATGCTAATGGTTACTTGGCCTCCACACTTCCTAAGGGGCATTTTGGGCATTCCCCAAAAAGTGAATTAGGGTTTCTAACTTGTATAAATACCCCTTATGTTTCATGTAGCCATCTTTCTCTTAGTTAGTGAGTTTTAGTTTAGAAAATAAATCAAATCTCTCTTTCTTTCCATGGCTACTTAGCCATTTCTTCTCTTATGTAATTATTTTTTTATGCAATGTTAATTATTGTTTCTTTTTAATTACATGTTCATTTCCTTTTATGCAAGTAGTGTAGATTTTCCTTTATGCAATTAGAATAGTTGTCTTTTCCATTACCTTTCATTTTTCTTTCTTTTTGATTTCATGTTGCTTTCTATATATGTTGATTTGATAACAAATATGAGAGCTTAATCCCTACAATTTAGGGGTAATGAAGCTCTCTAGTATGTAGATGCAACATTTTGATGTTTATGCTCTCTTTTTGTGCTTTAATGGAAACACTTGTAGTGGTTTAATGATGTTTTGTTTAGCTTTGAATTTGATAGTCTATGTTTTTCATAACAAATAGGCTATGTTTAAACAAACATAACACAAATTGCCTCTTCATCTAAATATGATTATGGCAAAGAAGTGAATGTTGAAATTGAAATTTGATAGCCTATATTTCTAAACAATAGTTAATAGGCTATGCCTAAAATAGATTTTTATTTCAACTTTGTTGTCATATTTCATGAAAGTTAAATGTGTATTAGTGGTTGTGTTATAGTTTGATGGTTTATATTGAGCTAATTAATAGCACAAGTATACCATACTTATGATAAGCACATCAACTAATTCACTAATGACAAGAAAAGAGAGATCATAACTTCATTTTGTTGATTTATATGATCTAGAGAGTGGATTTATCTCTAAATTTGTTCTTTTAACTCTCATATTTTTATCATTTTCTTTTGCTAGTTTCTTACATTTCTAGCTATTCACTCTCGACTTCGGTATAATTTGATTGAATAGAATTTTAAAATCATCAATTCCCTGTGGATCGACCCGTATTCGCCGCGTGCTCCATTCGTACACCGTGCGCTTGCGGTTATTTTTAATTTAAATTCGTTCGACGGTTTTCTAAACCGATAGAATTTCATCGACGAACAAGTTTTTGGCGCCGTTGCCGGGAAGTTGCTTTGATTTTGATTTTTTATTCTTCGAATTATGTTTGTTTAATTTTTGCTTGTTTATATTTTGTGTGTTTGTATAAATTTTTTTTATATATATTGTGTGTTTTGGTGACATTGTGTTTTCCATTTGCATTGCATAACATACCAAAAAAAAACATTGCATTTATCTTCAATTTTATTCCATTTCCTTTTCAATTACATTTTCCATTTACAATTTAAAAAAAAAACATTGTTACATTACATTTTTCTTTACTGTTTGCATTTTCTGTTTTCTGTTCACATTCACTGTACATATCTTCCTGACCAAAACTCATACTGTTCTTCCTTTCCACAAATACATATCTAACTGCACATCTGACTGCATAGCAGTTCCACTGCTGCTTTGCTACAGCCTGCAAACCTCTGGCCAAATCAGTTCACAACATCAGAGACCATTACAACATATATCACCAATTTCCCACCATTGTCTGCACTTCAACACACCACTCTTACTTCTCTTCACATACATCCTCTCTACAAAATTTCAACATTCAACATTTCTAACCAAAACCATCTCCTCCTCCCTGTCAATCAACCTACAACAGCCATCACAAACTGCTAACTGTCAACCCAACTTCAACAGGAACCTCCATCACCTATACACCTTCACAACAACCCACCATCCCTGCCAATAACCAAACATCCAAGTCTCCATCACCTCCTCCTTCACTTCAGAAGCATCACCATCAGCCACTAACCAAACTGCCCATAAACAATTTCAAACTTCTCCAACCTGAACATCTGCATCACCATCAATAACTAGTTCCCGACCTTCCACGCCCTTCCCTAAACATCACAAGACAACTCATACACAGCGCCCTTCCCTCCTCCTGCAACTTCACTGTTCCTCACTCATCAACAGCCACAACTTCATCCCTGATTCACTTCCTTCTCCATAAACTTCACACTACTCTGGCCATATTACCCACTCCTCATTTCAACTAGAACCGCGACCAATTCAACCCTCTGCCGCAACTTCCTCAATTCCACAGTCCTACTACCCAATTTCAATTGACAGCCATCACCTGACATCGTGACTTCCCTCACCGCAATCAACACAACGCTGTAGTTCGACCATCCTTACGCAACACACGGCGACCTTATCTCCCATAAGCACCCACCACAACTCGACTTCTTCCAATAGCAAGCCACACAAACTCAATTCCGCCACTCAAAATTCATAGCACTAAACTTCCCAATTTCATTCGCAACCCAAAGACAAGTCACCTGACATCCTCGCCTCGAATCACCTGCAACTGCAAAGCTTGAATCTCCTTCAAATCGACATCGACCACTAGCTTCGACCTGAAAACAGACCGCCGCGACCTCCGCTTCTCTTCCTCGGCCAAAACAACCCACGACTCCATCGCCTTTTCAATAACGCAATCATAAATTTTTTGAAATTCAATTCAAATTGGGAACTTACTTTTGGTGCCCAGCATCGTTTTTTTATCGAACAAGTGTGAGAAGTTTGAGAAGATAAAAAAGTTGGTTCGTGGGTTGAGTTAGAAGTTTGAAGGCCTGGTTAATTTTTTTTTAATTAGTTTAGTTTTCTTAATTTTGTTTCAAAATTGTTCCACCCTTATTTAACCAAAAAAAATGTTATAGTTTATGATGATTTTGTGAATAGGTTTTATATTTACTTGTTTTTGGTTTCTTATCATAAGTTTATTTTATTTATTTTTTTTTAAAAAAAACAAATTGTTTTAATTTCAAATTTCTTTTAGTTTCTCTTCATAAAATTTTTTTTTTAAGTAAAACCCTACTTTTAAGTTTCCTTTCAAAAAAAAATATTGTATATATCTTAGTTTTTAATTTTCAGGTTGGCAAAGCAGGAAATAAAGGAAGAATAGCTTGCTGAAAATTGCTTCCTTGGCTAGCCAAAATAGATTGCTCTGCTTGCTAAAAAATTCTGCTTTCATTTCTAGTTTTATTTGAGTTGAATTGTTGGTTGCTTGCATTTGCATTTTAAAAAAAAATTCATTCGTAGTTGCATTGTTAATACACGTTTTATTTCAGCTTTGCATTTCATCTTAGAATTTTATTAAATAATAACTCACTTAATTGTATATTGACAGTTGTCTTCTTTGAACAATTTAATTTCTTGGTGTCTAGGCTACGGTAGAGTAATAACCATTTATAAATATTACGTGATTTGTAAATATTATAGTGGTTGTTCCTCTGAAGGTACTTAAACCTTCGGCTGCATTGCTACGGTGATTCGTGGTGCACCGATAACCCCTGCCCATTACCTGGCTGAGAAATATTTTTGTTGATTTAAGACAATTTGTGATTATACAATTTTGGGTTAACTTAGGATAAATCATTTGTAATTAAACCTTGCATTCATTTAGTTGCATTAGTTCATGCATATTTAAGAGAAAAAAAACAAAAAAAAGTTCAAAAATCTAAAACTAAAAAGAAAATTGTAAATATTCCTTTGATTTTCCTTTGAAATTTTTAAAGCATTTTCTTTGAAATTTCAAAAAAAAAAATCCGAAAAAAAATTTAGAAAAACCAAAATTCAAAAAAAAAATTGAAAAATAAAAACAAAACAAAAATCGATTTCCCTTTTCAAAAATAAATTTTCTTTGTAAATATTTTTCGTTTATAAAAAAATCAAAAAAAAAAATTCTTGAAAATGTCAGAATTTCCATATTCACTTGAATTTTACAATAGTTGTGAAAATCAATATAATCCATATGATTTCAGTCCAAATTCGTATGGATATATTAACAACAACTATTGTGTAAATAATTCAAATTTCGAACAACAAAATTTTCAAAACGATGACCAACCTTCGACTCTTGAAAATAGCATTGAAATGATTTCATCTTTACTCGAACTTTCTACACGACAAAATCAAGAGACAAATGATTTATGTAATTCTTATTTGTGTAATAACTCGAGTTAAGGATTTTAAAATTTGAATTCAATTCAAAATTCAAACGATTACGATTACCCATGCCAATTTAATTTCGAACTCCAAAATGAATTTCAAACTCAACATGAAAATGGGAACAACTTTTCAAACGAATTGGGCAATGGGAATAATCTTAACCATGTTACGAGTGAAAAATTTTGTTCTCAAAAAATCCAAATCGAAAATTCTCAATTTAATAACTACAAATTGGATTTTGTTGAACAAATGAATGAAATTTACGATGATCATACGGATATGTTGTTTGAAACTTATATGAAACATCGTGAAAAACAAAATCAAATTTCAACATGTGACGAGTCAAGTGATAATCCACCTTTTACCCAAATCGACGATTTTCAAATAACAACTTTTGAATTTGATAATGACGATCTTAATCAAGTTGTTGAAAATACGGTAATTGAGTTGGATTTCAATTCTTTTGAGGGTGCGAAACTCGATTTAAACTTCGATCTTCCTTTTTCTGAAAATTTGAATACGACAACTTTGAAACTCGATTTACATGATGAAGTTGTTGATAATCCAACAAAGGAAGTCGAATTTTTCGAACATGAGTTTTATGGACATTTTGAAAATGAGTTGCTAAGTTCTGAAGGGGACGATTTGAATCACCATTTCGATTTTGAAGTCAATGATAAACCTGAATTTGGTGAAAATAAATTTCGAGCAATTGTTTTATCAACCCGGAAAATCATTGAAATAAAACAACTCATTCAATTTTCGATAAAACGAAGTTCGTTTTTCCAAATCAACATTCAACTTCGAAATCTTTTATGGTTTGGTTTTTCGTGTTTAAACTGTGTCTCACACATTTGACGAGACAAATGAATCGGTCTTTAGAAGACCGTTTCATTTACTTTTTGACTGTATATTTTTTCATTTCTTGTAAATAATAATCTTTCAGGTAAATATAGGATTTTTATTTTATTTTTCTCCTTCCACTTGGGTTGACTGTGGGGACACAGTCAAAATCATGTGTGGGGGGGACTCATCTTCATTTTTTTTCATGGTTTATTTTTGCTTTAAAATCAAAAAAAAATCCCAAAAACAAATTTTCTTTTGATTTATTTTTAAAAGAAATACTATAAGATAAATATATGGCTTTGGTTTATTAAATTGAAATTTTTGAAAATTTATTGGTCTTGACAAAAATAAAAATGAAGTTTGATTACAAATAATAATGGTTTAACTAGTATCTAGGAAGATTCATATGTGTTAATTATGAAGTACATCCTAATTGAAAATCTTTGTTTTAAAAAGTGGTTGATTTAAAGTAAAGGATATAACATTTTTTTGTCTTCTAAGTTAAATGGTGCCAAGATGATTTTGCAAAACTCCCTCTTAAAAAATATAAAAATAAAAAATAATAACATCCAAGTATTCACTCTCATTTAAAAGTCCTCACGGTTATGCATGGGTGATTACTTGGAATTTTTGGTAATGTGATTTCATACTCATTTAAAAGACCTCACGGTTATGATGTATGGAACACATGTAAAAAAAAAGACTTAATAAAAACCACCTACGGTCGATAGTGTATGCATGAAAGTGTGTGCACTCGCCATGCTCTATATTCCCCTCACATAAGCCCGAAAGGCAGTGCATGGGTGGTATATCTGGCCTCAGTTTACCTAAGCTAGGTGTGTAATTTTTCTTGCAAATAATGAGAGAGCAAGCAATTGAAATCCTAGCACTATTTTTACTTATTTGATTTGATTTGTTATTGAAAAGAAATGAAAATACCACTTTGATAAACTTTGATAATCAACTAAGGATCCATTTTATAATTACACTTTGTTATCAACTGAAACAACAAGTTAAACTATTGTCTATTTGTTATGATAACTTGATTTTTGTTGGAAATTTTGATGAGTAAATGACATAAATTTTCAAGATAATAACCAAAACCTATATTTAACTTATAAGTGTCGATTTAAAAGTAAATCCTTCATTGTAAATATTTTCAAAAATTCGCATTCATCTCTTTGTAAATAAATCTTGCATTTTGTAAATATTTTCATCCTTCATGTGGATTCTGTGGGTAGTATTCGCTGAAAACCCTCACGAGACAACACTAGTCTTACTGGGGACACCCAGAGGTTTAACGGCTTGTTGCATACGCTCAATGCAATCGTGCTTCCTACGAAAATGGATTTATCTTAGTTTTAGTTTATTCGAGGACGAATAAAAAGATAAGTGTGGGGGTATTTGATATGCATGTAAATGTGCATATTTTTACCACCATATTTATTCTATTTAAATTAAATAAATGATCATATTGGGTATTTTAACTTGTTTTAACCAAAATTCATATTAATTCCAAATTTTCACATATTCACCTTCATTTAAGGGCAAAACGGTCATTTAAGTGCATATATTTCTTTAAGAAAAATTGATTGGAAATTTAAATATATTTTTGTAGGAAAATTGTCTCAAATAGGAGTGGTTTCATGAAGAAATATGCATGCACAAAGAATATAAAGGAATGAAGATGGAAATAATTCAAAGTGAAGATCATGGAGGACCCCACCTACCCACCTACCTTAATGTACAAATTGAAGGCTAATGCACATGCTTATGAAGTTAATGGTTTCATGCACACTTAATGGGGGATTAAGAAATGTTAATGGTTACTTGGCCTCCACACTTCCTAAGGGGCATTTTGGGCATTCCCCAAAAAGTGAATTAAGGTTTCTAACTTGTATAAATACCCCTTATGTTTCATGTAGCCATCTTTCTCTTAGTTAGTGAGATTTAGTTTAGAAAATAAATCAAATCTCTCTTTCTTTCCATGGCTACTTAGCCATTTCTTCTCTTATGTAATTATTTTTTTATGCAATGTTAATTATTGTTTCTTTTTAATTACATGTTCATTTCCTTTTATGCAAGTAGTGTAGATTTTCCTTTATGCAATTAGAATAGTTGTCTTTTCCATTACCTTTCATTTTCCTTTCTTTTTGATTTCATGTTGCTTTCTACATTTGTTGATTTGATAACAAACATGAGAGCTTAATCCCTACAATTTAGAGGTAATGAAGCTCTCTAGTATGTAGATGCAATATTTTGATGTTTATGCTCTCTTTTTATGCTTTAATGGAAACACTTGAAGTGTGATGTTGTTTAGCTTTGAATTTGATAGTCTATGTTGTTCATAACAAACATGCTATGCTTAAACAAACATAACACAAATTGCATCTTCATCTAAATATGATTATGGCAAAGAAGTGAATGTTGAAATTGAAATTTGATAGCCTATATTTCTAAACAATAATTAATAGGCTATGCCTAAAATAGATTTTTATTTCAACTTTGTTGTCATATTTCATGAGAGTTAAATGTGTATTAGTGGTTGTGTTATAGTTTGATGGTTTATATTGAGCTAATTAATAGTACAAATATACCACACTTATGATAAGCACATCAGCTAATTCACTAATGACAAGAAAAGAGAGATCCTAACTTCATTTTGTTGATTTATATGATCTAGAGAGTGGATTTATCTCTAAATTGTTCTTTTAACTCTCATATTTTTATCATTTTATTTTGCTAGTTTCTTACATTTTTAGCTATTCACTCTCGACTTCGGTATAATTTGATTGAATAGAATTTTAAAATCATCAATTCCCTATGGATCGACCCGTATTCGCCGTGTGCTACATTCGTACACCGTGCGCTTGCGGTTAGTTTTAATTTAAATTCGTTCGACGGTTTTCAAAACCGATAGAATTTCGTCGACGAACAACAATTCATTTTTTTTTTCAACTGTTGTTTTTATTTAACTTATTCAACAACTAAACAATCAGTTATATACTTTAATAATTCTGAAAAATTATTCTTTTATTTATAAAATATAATCAAGATAAAATTATTTCATTTACCCAATTTAAAACAATACTGTGTCGAATTGTTCTATTCAAGTGTTTAGAGATCCCTATCAACAACGTTAATTACTCGTGTTGACCAAAACCCATATACCACCCAACAAACCAATCATAACAATATAAAATAATTTATATTCACTAACAAATACGCGCTCGTATCTATTATTACACTCACACTCATTCTAGAGTACTACCGACTCTATCTCTAATGAGTAATACCCAACAGAGCCATGGTTGTCGCTTAACCATAAGCTCTGATATCAAATGTAACGTTTGCGATTTTTCATTGCCGAAAAACCGAAATGTTAGGGCTAAAGAAGAAGAAAAAGAAAAGGATAGAAGAAAGAGGTAGAAGATAGAACAGAAAAAAAACAATAAAACAATATCAGAATCTCACAATCGCAGCGGAACAACATATAATAGATAAATGAATAATCTTTAAACAAAGTACTATATCAGTTATTACATTACATCTCATTACATTTCATTACATTACATCATCAGAGTGTACAACAACAAACAGCGGAAAAGAAATACTATATACTAGTGAATACGCCATGCATCCATCTTGCCTCCAGCAACTCCTGAATTCTAGAATATCCTGATAAACCTTACTCTTGACTGCCCGTGTGGAAATTGGTGGGCACCCAGAGTTTAGGAAGGAAAACAATAAACTCCGAGTCAGTCATGTGACTGGTGTGAGAACTCAAAACAGTTTATCTTTAAAACAAAATAGAGGAATATTTTTAAAGTCAATTCGCAATGCTTTTAAAAATGAGACTACCATAAGGCCTCCCGCACACACACACAATGCAAACGCAAAATCGGAGGAGATTTCTCCTTATGATAGTCAAAGATGCTTGATACGCATTAAAAAGAAACATTTGATATTATTACTAGTGCATAGTGTATAAAACAATTTCGAAAGCAGAATATAAATCTTAGCCAGCATAGGCATTTCGCACTTATGCCTACTATAGCTACCATCCAAACAGTGGGGCGCCACCATAAGTGAATGATAGGTTCTACAACTAAAACCGTACAAGATCGTATTGTTTATTTGGATTTCCAACAAATGGTCAGGCCAAGGAACTTTCCATTGCCACATGGAAACGCCTCTGGAATGACGTCCCGAGAACCAAACCGGATCTCTGCCAACACAAGGCCAGGTTACCCCTAACTGGGTAACTACTGACACGAATATGTCATCCCCCGATCGTAACCGATCTATCCGAGGATCCTCGATTTCCAACAACCACAAAGCAATAATTTTGCAGCAACAACATAGGTTAAGTATCTGGGCTCCATACCATGATACCACCTCTATCCAGAAGGAATGACATACACTAAAGGGGCGCTACCCCCTAATAACCTTGCCGCATCCTTCCTGTTTTGACCATTTCCGGGGTGTGAGGTCCGACGAAGTCTCGTCCACAAAGCCACGCTTTATACAAAAGCTGTGCTTCGGGTCAACAAATGATCATAGAAATGATCACCAAGATAAATGATCAAACAAATGATCTTATCACAAATGATCAAACAATGATCATTTCACTGCAACACTCAGCATGCCACACTACCAAATTGGGAGTATATCACTAATAACCTTCAACTATATAACCTCTGAGCTCGTACGTCTCAGAGAAGGGTGTTAAGCTAAGAGAATAAATTCTCCGCCACCAACAGAAATATATTTGAAAGAAATCAGCTTTATATCTCAATTTGTAATGTCAGACATACAATCCATACAAGTTTGTTTCGGGCTCGAACAGAACCGAAGGCACTTCCAAAGAAGTCCTTGCAATCCGGATATTCACTAATCACGACCGGACTTCCCGTCACTAAGGGTGATAAAACCTCTATATCGGAGATCAGCCGATGTAGAGTAACTCGACGGTAATCCTTCCGTTTTCACAAATATCCGGTCTTCAACACCGGTCATCAAATGCAATCCATTACTACGTATCACATATTCGGAATGGGTTATACGACCCCAAGGTCCTTTCCCGGCTAACCCGAATAGTGAGCGCTTATTCAAAAATAAGTGTGGCATTCAAATTCAAACAATCACAACAAATACCTATTTAAAGGTAAATATTGATAATCGGTTATTTAACTATCAATAAAGATGCTCAACATCATCAGATTCCAAATAATTTACCAAATAATTTACTTTCCAAAATATCTTTAGAAGATATATATTTTTCACATTTCAACATGGTTCATTTAAACCAATTAAATAAATCCTTACCGATTTACTTTATATTTACGTTCCAAATCCGTAAATTAATTCCCACACTTCAAAAATAAATCAACGTTTATTTTTAAACAAATTCCCCTTTTCATTTATAAATTCCATAGTGAATTTACATTCCAAAATATTTATGAATATATGATTCCCAAATCGATTTCTAATATTCATTTTCAATTTGTCTTCAAAAAGATAAATTCTCAAAACGTTTCATTTCACATTGGAAAAACATTTCCGTACTTATTTATTAATAAGTAATTCACAAATCCATTTATTTTCAACACTTGGAAAATATTCAATATACTTAAACCTAAATTAAGTATAAATTTCATTCTTTAATGAAATCATTCTTTTAAACATATTTATTTGGGCCAAAACGAATGTTGCGTAAAACATCGTTACGACAACCCACAATCACTAGTATAGGGGTTCGAAATTTAGATAGACATATAACTCCCAATACTATACAAAAACATTTCCTTTCAGAAATCATTTACTATAACAACAGTGTTATAGTCCATCATTTCCTTCTATTTATCGAAAACGTCTATTTCAACAATAAATGTTGAAATCTATGGTTTCGATTCATAATACATTTTAAAACATCTTTAAAATAATTAACTTCATTCTATAATATTCATTTTGCGAAACCTGACTATTTTATTCAATAATGTATTCACTATCCAAAATCGTGAATATATTTCCTTTAATAAACTTCACTATTCAATTTGTCAAATTAAATTGATTTCGAATTTATAAACAATGTTTATAAATTCCATTTCTATTTATAAGCTTCGATCTATAAATCTCATTACTAACAAGTTCCATTTATATCTCATTTAAATGCCAAAATCCGATTTATAAGATAATTACTTATAAATCTTCTATTTCACAAAATCTATTCATTTTTATAACTTCACAATTTATAAATCTATAAATTCCGTTCACTTATGAAATCCATCTTTATTTCACCTTTAACACTTATGAAAGCTCGTTTTATAATTCCAATATTTTTAACTTATAAAAAAAAATTTAAAAATCTTTTATAATGATTCAAAATTCCAAATTAAACCATTTTATAAATTAATCACTATTTATTTCGAAAATCTCAATTTGGTTATATTTTACAAAAATAGTAATTTTTATAACATAAAAATTTATAACGTTTTAATTATTTAAAATGAATCAATTCAAAATTTAATAAAAACATATACTTTGAAAAATCACTTTGAAATCCTTTTAAAAATCAAAAATGTTATTTTTAAACTTTAAAAATGGATCTGATGATGCAATAGCACCAAATAGTCAATCACGACATCCAAATATCATATATCGATATGATAATCAACAAATATCACAATATCTGTAAATAAATCAATACAGTTGAGGAATCCAGTTGGATCCCTCCAACCTGTTTCCCTGCATCTACAAACATTAGCACAATACCAATTCCGTTACAGTACGAAATTATCGTGGTATATAGGATTTATAAAATATTATCCGCTTAATAGACGGCGCAATAGGGTCTCATCCGCTATATACTGTGGGAAATCAATTCCAAGTACATAAATAATACCAATTTCACTGTTTATGAAATATTCGCGGTATATGTTTTTAATAAATAGTATCCGCTTACTAACGGCGCATAATGTCTATTTTGACAATCAATAGATAACAATCATTATTCAAACATACATTCAAGAATTTTAAATCTAACTATTTAAAATTAAAATCGAAACCGATTCGATTGAGTGAGAAGTTCTCACCTTGATTTCAATTTCGTTTTCAGCTTTTATTTCGAATAAAATTAAACGCGCGTTTAATTTTACCTGAAATTTTTGCTAACTCCAAACGACTCCAATCCATTTGCATAGTGTAGTGCTCGTCCATACGATTCCAACGCAACTGGTTTCGCGCGTTTTCGACCTCGTATGAAAAAGTTATACATTTTTAAAGTTACACGATTTTTTTATAAACTAAATTTACAAATTTCCTTTATATAAATTACAACCTTCATCCTGGGACGTTGATTTCCTTTCCTCCACATCAGGGCCGTGCGCACCTTCCTTCTCCCCTCCCATTCACGTACAGGTAAAACACGCAAGCAACCCATTTACATTCAAAATTAGGGTTAATTTTCGCGACCTCTACAAGCTGTTTCGACTCGATCAACAACATGGGTTTCGAAGCTCTACGCAAGAGCTACCCTCAGCTCCAATTGGGTGAAGCTCGACCCTACATCTATCACAAAATTCGAGGCCGACCGTGATGACTTTGAGCGACGATTGTCGCCAATCTACTGCCCTAATTACGATCATGACCGTTGGATATCAAGATCTCATTGTCGTCTACAACTTTCATGTAGAAAGTTTCTTGAATCGTTGCACGGATTTGAAGAAAAGAGGAGGAGAAGATGATTGTTTTTCGGCCATTGGTGTTGTAGGTTGCGGCTACTGAAGAAATTAGTGTTAGGTTTTGGTTTGGTTGAAATTTGTGAAAATGGAGGGGCTTATATAGAAAATTTTGCAAACACTATTCATCCCGGAATTTCCGAACTCCAAACGAAGCGTGCCGGTTGGCGTTCCTAAGGTTTACCCCGCATTCCGAACACAATGGAACATGTTTCGGGAGCTAGTTCGGTCATCTTTGCGAGTTATGGCAATAAACGTTCGATTTAAAATTAAATTGATAAATCAAATTTCTAGGCGTTTTACCTTGCCCCGGACAAACGGTAAATCCGATTGACACGAAATTTGAAACCATACAATAGTATAACATTACAGATCCGATGAAACTGGTTTCGTAGAAATCCGAGACTGTTTGAAAAATGGCCATTTTAACTCGCCAAATTAATATTAAAACAATTTCGATGCGTTTCGAGCTGCCACGGTCAAACGATAATTCCAATTGCTACGAAAATTGAAATCCGATAATAACAAACTCTTACGGATTCAATGGAACAAGTTTCGTCCAATTCTGAGACTGTTCAAAAATTGGCTATTTTACAGTCGATAATTAAATATTAAAATATTCAATTTTCACAAATTAACTTTTAATTCGATTTTAAAAGTTCTAAAACATCATTCTAACTCCAATATGATAAAATAAAATTTTACAAATCATTTTCAATCATATTTAACCCAATTTTCAATTATTTCTGTATTTTAACATATTAAATTATCGATTTAATTATTCAATTAAATCCAATTATTCGAAATAAAATTTATTCGACTTATAAATTCACTAATTAATATTTAAAATTAATTAAATATACAAATTTTAATTAATAGAAATTCTGGGTCGTTACATAAAGAGTTTTGAAATGATTTTAAGTATGGAGTTTTTGAAGAAGTTTAACTTGATTAATAGGATAAAGGGATGAACCAAGTTTTTTATAAAATGATTTCAAGGATATTAAACAACAGATGTTGGTATTATTATTGTAACGACCTATATTTTGGACGGTTTAAAATCAACAATAAACTACACGTATCAACTCAAACCATTCAAGGGTGGGGCTTGTTAACGGGGTAAATAAGAAAATAAGAGAAAAGAAGGAAAAACAAAACATGGAACCTTACAGTGGAATGACAAAATATAATAATCAAATAAACAATTTATGAAGCTGTTTTATAAACAACATTTGATTACATTTTTACAATACAATCGGAGTTATACATACAGCAAGTTTAATAGGATAACGCAGTAGAACAACATGATATAGTGGAATAATAATAATAAATAGTATACAAATCTCTATTTTTGTCCTCCAAAATAAATTGGTCTTCAATACGCTAAAAAGCTCAGGCTGACCCGAGCATAATGACAAAACACTCGAGTCAAAACTAAAAGATATTATGTAAGTTAAATCATCAGCAAATAAATATGAGTGTAACGGCTTTAGAGATGCTTACGGGATTTTACATCTCCTATCCAATGCATAACATGCATGCAATAACTTAAGAGATGTTCAGGATTTCCATCTCCTAAGGATACGTTAAACTATTGTATATGGTAATATACGCTATATATATATATAGTGTCTGTCAGTAAAATATAAAAATAGCGTTAAGGCGTTACCCATATCCCCCTTAATACATTTTATAAATGTCATAGTCTATATAGTACTGTCAACTCCATCAAACCGGTGGGCTATCAAGGAGCACTGCATAGGTGCGACACAAAACAAAATTGTATTGGGCTCGATAAGGCATATGACAGGGCATATGAGGTTATACCCATGGTAGGATTCTACCGGATTGCAGAACCAGGCTGGTGGTTATGCACAGCAGGTACTACCGCCCACATCGAACGACACTCCCATAATCTAATCTTGGACGGCCACCAAATCAATCATAAAGTAACATATATGGTATCGAAGAAGCGTGTCCGATAGGAGGAGCGATCTTACTTGGCCTGGTTATGGCTCTTGATTTTAGTCATATCAAGCTAACTTAGGAGGCGTAGGGCTACGTTCATGCCTCATACAGAAGCATTCGCAAACCATGCTACTTTGTTCTGGACTCTCCATCACATGCACAGTTGTTAAAGCGGTTTCGAAATTGGTAGAGAGTATGACAATATCCAACCCGATCTGTTTAACAACCAACCGCTTACACTTTTCACACCGTGGTCATTTTAAGACATGCTTAAAAAATCCAAAAAATAGTTTATACCTTTATATCCAGATATTCCTATACTTATTCCAAAAGTATAAATATATTCATAAATTCCGAGGAAGATTTCTTTCAATCAATTTCGAAAATTTATAAATCTCTCTTAAACCATCTGTAAACTATTTATATGCTTTAAAAACCATTTATAAAGCTATTTATAAATTCCAAAATTGTTTTCAACTCTTTTTCTTTTCATAAGCTTCAACGCAAATTCCTTTAAACGCTTCCAAAATCCCTTTATACAAGTTCTTTTGTAAAACCCTTTTATAAAATCCTTTAAAACCATTTTAAAATCCTTTATAAAAAATATTTTATAAAATTTATTTAAATCAGATTATAAAATATCTTATAAAACTTTTATAAATTCCTTACAAATTTTTTACCAAAATACTAAAATATCTTACAAAACTTTTATCTATTAAAGTTACTATAAAAGTCTATTTTAATTATCTTAATTAAAACTATATTTATTATATTAAAATAAATTTATAATATATATATTAAAACTATATTAAATATTTTGTTAAATTAAATCTTAAACTATTTAAAATGAATATTAAAACTACATAAAATTATAAGGTAAAACTTAAAATTACATTTCAAACCATATATTAACTTATAATTTAAAGCTTTAAAACATATAAAATAAATTAATTTTCAAATAAAATCATTAAATTGAATTTAAAAAATAAAATTTATAAATCAAACATACTTTTCCATTTTAGAAAATAATTTAAAACCGACCAACAGTGTCCGTGCATAATTTACTACCCTATGATCAAGTTATAGGGTATGTATCATTTCAACCCCAAAATTGTTAAATTTTTCGGGTATATATCATTTCAATCCGTATCTCGAATCAATATTTTCCAAATCACTAAAATCGATCGGGTTTATCATTTCAACCCGTAACGATTTTCCCTATTCTATAAGATCATTCGGGTATGTATCACTTCAACCCAAAGTGTTACAGGGATATAAAATCCAATCATCCAAATATCAACAAATAAACATCCATCACAATCAACATCCAAATCAGCCAATAAGTCACAACAATTAGCTAGTTATCATTATCAGGTATTTAATTGACAATTTAAATTTAATATTAATTTGAATGGTAATTTCATTCAATATAAATTCAAATTAAATTAGAATGTCAAATTAAACTACTAAAGAGCAACCAATAATATTCTTATCACATCTTAAATTTAAATTAACTAACATAAGATGGTTTAGTATTTGTGAGCAGGTTAAATCGCTCACCTTTGATTTTTAGTCGATTTAAATCAAATAAAGCCCAAAATACCAATGTTCCCCAAATTCAACCAAATGAGTTCCATATTGTCCGAAATTTCGATACAATCACAACAGAGAAAACTGCGTCCGAATCCGAGCTTGTATGAAAAAGTCACGAACGTTAAAAGTTTAAAATTTAAATTAAATTGAAAATTGAAATGATGGCAAATATATAAATATTCATACCCTCCCAAACCCTCACGCAACATGAACCAAACCAGCAACCCAAAGTCGCTATCCTCTCATGCACAGCCGCCAATGCCTAGACGCCCAACCTCTTGATCCAACATCACCAATGAGCTCACCTCCTCAAGCCGATCCCATGCCCAAGCCTACGCCACTCGCGATCACCCATGGCATGCATGACAACACCACCACCGCCAACCCTATCTACATCATTCTAGGCGAATCGCTGCAACTCTTCCACGAATGAACCATAAGGATCTACGCCACTCATCATCCTTAGCGAGCCTGTACCTTCCGATCATCAAACGGTCGACGATCCACCGTCGAATCGAAAACTCTATGATGGACAGTCGAAACTTCATCAACGATTTCTGGCCAAACCAAAACCCTATTGCAAAAATGAACAGCAGATCTAGATTATGCTCGTCGAGAGATTTCCAATGATGTATAATTTATATAGTTTGATGAGTTTGATTTTTAATTTGACTTTGAATTTGGGAACTAGGGATTGATATTGATGGCCACTAAGAAGGAATAGAAGTAGATGATTTGAACAAATACGTACAGAAATGGGAATAGACAACTAGGGTTTTAGAACATCTCTATTTATATAGACAGAGATGGATAAGAACGAATAGACATAACGAATTGGGTCGAAACGATAACAACGACTTAAAAAGCCCGTTTTGTCCCCGAAATGAATGTAGGTCACCCCATATATCAAAATATAGGTTTTCGATATTTTTAAAACCAATGAATCTAGTTTTAAACCTTAATTCCATTATATATAGAAGTTAGCTTTTAAGATCAGAATATATTCATTTAAATTCTATTAATTGATTTCAACGCGTTTCAAGGTCGCACAGCCAAACGACAAGTCCAATCGCTACGAAACTAGAAATCCTATAATAAATCACGTTACGGATCCGATGAAACTGGTTTCATCGGAATCCAAAACAGTGGCCAAAATGGCTATTTTCACGTTATTTAATTAAACTATTATTAAATTGATTTAATCACCTTTTAAATTCAATTGTAAAAGCTAACAATTTCATCATTCTTGACTACATTATTTAACATATTGCACAAATTTCAGCATTCAATTACAACTATAATAAAATCCCAATTGATTATAATTTAAATTGCAATAAATTCTTTTATTTTGATTCTCAATGTTATTATTGAATCGATTATTATCTTATGAATATAATTTACATTAGTTTACATTTTATTACATTCACATTCTACGGTCAACATCTTTTACCATATTAACGATAATATTTAATTATATTAATTTCACATTGAGTTATTCCTTATTTACAATTACAACCAAATTAACTTTACAATTATTTCAATTGATTGAAATTACATTAGTATATTTGTCAATAACATTCAAACCACATTATTAAATCATATTCTAATTAATTTTTCACATTAATAAATCACAAATTTTAATTTCTCACTATTGAATTTCAAAACATTATTTAATTTGATAGTTTTTAATTATCAAAAATACGGGTCATTGCACTCTCCCCCCCTCAAAACTTTTCATCCTCAAAAAGGAAAGAGAAGGAATTAAGAAACTTGATATAATTTTTATTCAAAATAATCAATTTATAGACAATTAATTTACATAATTTAGTTTATTAAGAATTTGAAAATAACTCAACTTTTACAAAAAAATTCTAAGTCTTAAATTTACAAAAAATTTCGATAGTCTCCTTTGCACGGTTAGATCCGAAAAAATAATAATATCAATAATTTTAATATATATCATATTTCAATAATAAAATATCCCAAAGCACGGGAAAAATTATTAAAATATCATTGCGAGACCATAATCCGAAAGTGTATCTATTTTTCGGGCAAACAAACTTTATTTATGAAACCAAAAGTAGTAGCTATTGCTTCCATTAACCTATCTCCCACTTATATAATCCAAAATGGTGAGAATTATGTAAAAGAGAAATATTTGGTTGTTTCAATTACTAACAAAGGAAAATCAACACAAAACATATGCAAACAAAACAACATGACCATCATATGCAACAAAGAATTCATTCATATCCATTGTAATCAAAACTAATAATTTGTTTAGTTTAGAAACTTTTCATCATACAAGGATGATAAATAAACTACCAAGTGTACCTTATGCTCAATAGCTTTAGATAATAACTTAATAGATTATTCATACAGCCTTAAATAATTAGAAGTATCATTTCCTAAACTTTCCATAAGATAAACAGTACATTTAAATGTTATTTAAGTTTATTCAATCGGTTTCCCTTCGACACGTTATTCACTTTCATTTATTTTCAGTTCCCATTCATACCAGGTCACCTTTTATAAATTTTAATTCAGTTATTTACATAATCTATTTCCCAATCAATATTTGAAATCATCACTGAATACATTGTTAAATAATTGCATACATTTCATTTATTTTCAATTTATTCGTACATGGTTATCTCTCATTAATTTACATTCATTTATTCACATAGATTATTTCAAACTCAATTATTTAGGACATCAATGAATCAATTCTTAAAATATAATATAAGATTCTTGCATTTTAGTTCACATTTATTATTTCTATAGCTTGATTTCAATTTAATATTAGTATTCATAATGGATCATTTCAATTTAAGTTTCTTAACTTATAAATTTACATTCATTTTTTCACATACAGTATGTTATCCCATTTTTGGTCAAAACTTGGATATCAACAAATGGACGAGGAATGATGGATATCAGGACTGGAGATCAGTTGGAATCAAGGCTGCGATCGATATCGTCAAAATTTTGTTAAACTCCGATTGAGACGAAATTGGTTGGAGACAATGATAAGGACTAGAAAAGGCTATGTTTCAAATTTCAGGTTAATCGGAGTTCGTATGAAGGAAATATGATGGATTCAAGGTGGGAGAGGTATGCTGTTCGAATCCTTCAAGATAGAGTGATCAGTTCGAATCCATCAGATTCGAACCCATCAAGATGGATTCGAACCCACCAAGCTCGCATCGATGGTACTTCAAATCGATGGGGACTCGATGGATACAAAGAATATGGATTCGAAGGATTGGAGATGGATTCGAAGGTCATGGAGTCGAAGGATTGGAGATGGATTCGAAGGTCATGGAGTCGAAGGGTTTGGACTCGAAGATGATGGATTCGGACAATGGACATGGACTCGAAGATGATGGATACGAAGCAATGGACATGGATTCGAAGATGATGGATTCGAAGAGGATGGACTCGGAGGATGTGGACTCGAAGGGGGCGGCTTCGAAGAGCATGGATTCGAAAAGTATGGATTCGAAGGAGTCGGCCTTATGGATACGAAGGGGATGGTTTCGAAATGGATGGTTTCGAAGCATGGGTTCGAACCTAGCAAAACGCACGGAGCTCTGATCTTGAATCGATCATATCTTCCAAACCGTTGATCCAAATGCAATAAAAATTTTACAGGAGCTTACATACATGTTGAAGAATGTTCTCACCAAATTTCAGCTTAATTGGATGATCTCTTGATCGATTCGAACCTTACTTCGAATCGATCCCGAGGTGGGCCCGGACCTCCAGATTTCGGGCATGTGGGCCCCTTCACGTGCCTGAAGTGGTCTTCCCGGATTTTAGGAGAAATATCAGCCTCCTACGCTTATAAATAGAGCCCCTGGTCATTCAGAAAAGAGGTCGGAGGTTCTAGAGAGTGAAAGAACGCTTGGATGCTGCCAGAATCATTCCATATCAACATTGTTGCTATTTATTTCAAGTTTTGGACATTGTAACTGCTGTAATCATCTGTAATCATCAAGGATAATCAAGAAAAGGATAAAAACTTTGGAGTGGACGTAGGCCGGAGATAGCCGAACCACTATAAAACTTGTGTCTCTGTTCTTTACTTTGGGATTATTGTTCAATATTTGCTGAGATCTGTTATTTGTGTTTGAATATTGTTGGTTTGTATTCATACACTGGTGCTTTCACGGTATTTGGGGTTTGTGACCAATTTTGGCACAAACACTTTGGTGCTTTCACTGAGAAGGACTAGCACCCGCTACGTCGGATTGAAGTTCAGATTTGAAAAGTTTGGAAGACTCAGATTCAAAAACAATGACTCGACAAACAAGACAGAGAGCCGATAGAAGCCAACAAGGAGGAAGTCAACAAGCATCCTCCGGAGCCGGGGAAGGACAAGCTTCAATCTACATAACCCGGGATGAAATGGAGGCTATGGCAAACTCTTTGCAGGAAAGATTGTTAAAGAACCAACAGGAAATGATGCAGACTTTCTTTGAGCAAATGAGAGCTGCAAGGATGCAGAACCTAGGGACAGCAATAGCCGCTGTGGATGCAGAACAAGGGACTAGGGTTGTGGAACCCAATGGAGGACGAGATATGGAGACACAAAGCAATCAACAAGGGCTTGGGGGCAGACCCACGGGATCCAACACAGGAGGACCTCTGGAAGGAGTTCAACAGGCTAGAACCAACGTTGCTACTAACGAGCCACATGAAGAGTATGTACCGGAATTCCCTCGGGGGCAACCCCTAACAGACAATGCTGGATTAGCAGAAATCATTAGAAGAACTGTACGAGGTGGTTTGGCCAACAAAGACTTGGAAGGAGTAAATAGGAGTCCGTTCGCTCAGGAAATAAGGATGGCTCAGAAACCACCTAAGTTTAAGTTACCTAGCGTGGAGATATATGATGGCAAGACAGATCCAACAGATCACTTGATGAGGTACACCAGACACATGGAGGTGCTGGGGGCATCGGAGGAAGTGATGGCCCGATGCTTCCCTTTGTATTTGACGGACATAGCTGCGATGTGGTTTAGGCAGCTGGAAGAAGGATCTATCAGGACTTGGAGGGAGTTAGTGGAAAGGTTTTTGGGGCAGTTTCGGGTTCATGTCAAGAGACCGAAGAACGTGATGACACTAACATCAGTGAAGCAAAGAATGGATGAGTCGCTTAGAGCTTTTCTAACTCGATTCAGTGCAGCAGTCGCTTCGGTGGATCGGCCTGATCCATCGATGGTTTTAATGGCAGCAGTATCAGGAGTCAGGGAGGACTCTGATTTCAAGGTATCTCTGATACGAGATCCCCCACAAGATCTCGATGAATTCTTTCACGAGGCAGAAAGATTCCTTCGGCAAGAAGATGCAAGTACGGATTTAAAGGTGAAAAAGGTCAGTGCAATCGAGGTTGGAGCAGTATCCAGCGGTGGTTCGGATAAAGACAATGGAAAAAGGAAATTGGATAATGATTCTGGAAACGCTAGGAAGCGATGGAAGGATCCAAAGTTTTCCACATACACAGGATTGAACGAGACGCTGGAGCGGATATACATGGATACTCGGAATCGCCTTCCCTACCGAAGGCCAGCCAGGAGAGAACCTTCTGAACGAGAGAAGGCATCAGGGAGGCATTTTCTCTTCCATGACTTAGACGGACATGACACCAACAGCTGCAGGCACTTGAAGGATATAATCGAGGAGCATGTAAGGAATGGACAGTTACAACAGTATGTCGGAGCTCGGAATGCAACGGTGGAGCAGGAGCAACCACCGACAACCTCTCGCCATGATGATGAGAGACCCAGGGATGGTGGTCGATTGATCATTCACTAATCGAGATAATATGGAATAAGTAACGAACTATTAGCAAGCAACCAAGTCATTTACACATGTACGGGGACGGAGATAGCCCCTAGGCATGCTCTGAATGACGATAAAGCTGCAACGCTATGGTTTGTGAAATCTATCTTTTGCTTTTTGATTGGACATTACTTTTCTGTTTGGATTTTAGTTTTGGAGCTTGGATTGAGCCCCCGGTTTTGCTTTCTTTTTGACTTGGATTTTCCTTCGGATGATTGTTTTCGGTTTTGGATGCTGGTTTGGTTTTTTGGTTTTCTGGTTTTGATTTAGATTTTGGATTGGATTTTGATTGGATTTTTATCTGGTTTTTGACAAATGGTCGTCGGGTATGGATTATGCCTGGCAAGGGGTGAGTCACTTTGCCCGAACGTGGTAAATTGGCTCATTCGGGTCGTCGAGTATGCACTATGCTCGGCAAGGGTCCGGAGTGACCAGGATTCGGCCTAGGACTTAGGCCCTCTATTATCAATTGTTATTTTCAGGTCGTTGAGTATGGACTATGCTCAACAAGGGTCCGGAGAGATCAGGATTCGGCTTAGGACTTAAGCCATGGCATTGTTTAGCGCCCAGGGACACTGGGCCAAGGTCGTCAAGTGTGGATTACGCTTGGCAAGAACCCGGAGAGGTTATGGATTTGGATATCGACCCGGAGAGGTCCCAGATTCGGTTATTGGCTATGGGATAAGGATGGATTGGAACTCAGTTGTCGAGTTCGAATGGATACGGAATTGGCTAAGGCTTTGGCTATTGGATCTGGAATTGGACATCGACTCGAAGCAATCAAGGATTATATACTCAGGCAATATGGCTTCGGACTTCGGATATTAGATTCGGAACTATTCAAAACACGTCTTGTTGTCACAAGGCATGTTTTGGGGGGCAAAGTGTTATCCCATTTTTGGTCAAAACTGGGATATCAACAAATGGACGAGGAATGATGGATATCAGGACTGGAGATCAGTTGGAATCAAGGCTGCGATCGATATCGTCAAAATTTTGTTAAACTCCGATTGAGACGAAATTGGTTGGAGACAATGATAAGGACTAGAAAAGGCTATGTTTCAAATTTCAGGTTAATCGGAGTTCGTATGAAGGAAATATGATGGATTCAAGGTGGGAGAGGTATGCTGTTCGAATCCTTCAAGATAGAGTGCTCAGTTCGAATCCATCAGATTCGAACCCATCAAGATGGATTCGAACCCACCAAGCTCGCATCGATGGTACTTCGAATCGATGGGGACTCGATGGATACAAAGAACATGGATTCGAAGGATTGGAGATGGATTCGAAGGTCATGGAGTCGAAGGATTGGAGATGGATTCGAAGGTCATGGAGTCGAAGGGTTTGGACTCGAAGATGATGGATTCGGACAATGGACATGGACTCGAAGATGATGGATACGAAGCAATGGACATGGATTCGAAGATGATGGATTCGAAGAGGATGGACTCGGAGGATGTGGACTCGAAGGGGGCGGCTTCGAAGAGCATGGATTCGAAAAGTATGGATTCGAAGGAGTCGACCTTATGGATACGAAGGGGATGGTTTCGAAATGGATGGTTTCGAAGCATGGGTTCGAACCTAGCAGAACGCACGGAGCTCTGATCTTGAATCGATCATATCTTCCAAACCGTTGATCCAAATGCAATGAAATTTTTACAGGAGCTTACATACATGTTGAAGAATGTTCTCACCAAATTTCAGCTTAATTGGATGATCTCTTGATCGATTGGAACCTTACTTCGAATCGATCCCGAGGTGGGCCCGGACCTCCAGATTTCGGGCATGTGGGCCCCTTCACGTGCCTGAAGTGGTCTTCCCGGATTTTAGGAGAAATATCAGCCTCCTACGCTTATAAATAGAGCCCCTGGTCATTCAGAAAAGAGGTCGGAGGTTCTAGAGAGTGAAAGAACGCTTGGATGCTGCCAGAATCATTCCATATCAACATTGTTGCTATTTATTTCAAGTTTTGGACATTGTAACTGCTGTAATCATCTGTAATCATCAAGGATAATCAAGAAAAGGATAAAAACTTTGGAGTGGACGTAGGCCGGAGATAGCCGAACCACTATAAAACTTGTGTCTCTGTTCTTTACTTTGGGATTATTGTTCAATATTTGCTGAGATCTGTTATTTGTGTTTGAATATTGTTGGTTTGTATTCATACACTGGTGCTTTCACGGTATTTGGGGTTTGTGACCAATTTTGGCACAAACACAGTATCATTTAATAATAAACTTATTGGTGACTCATTTTGGCATTTCTTCGAGTTTATAATCATTTTCTTAGATAACATTCACTTTTTACTATTCAATCTAATTATAAATCACTTCAAAACATAAACCTAAGTTTATCATTTACTTTACTGATATTCCCTTTTACTATTCAATTTAATTATAAAGCATTTCAACTGTTAACTTAAGTTTATGTCATGTCTTATAACATCTTAATTCTTAATTTATATATTAAAATGATTTCATTTTTGAACATTACCATTACCTATGTTTTCACTTGTATAATATTTTATTACTTATTCATATTTAACATTTCAACTTTTAAATATTTCTAGTAAGTTTTATATATGTTTTTAGATTGTAATTGAATGTTATACAAATTTATTTTATTCATTTTAGTTAACAAAAATGTTCAATAGTTTACACCTTCTTAATTTCATTACCTTTTAACTTGCAATTGACATATCTCCAATTTCTTTACAGTTTCATAAATCACTTAGCCTCTAGTTTCTTATTTCCGTTTAAGAAGTTTCCAGCTAATGAAATAGATAAGATTTCATTTCCTTATTATAATAAAAAATCATTGATCAAAAGAAATTTAAGAACTAAATATTGGATTTCATTTCAAATCATCTTGAAATAATGTATAATTATTTCATTTAATATATCAAATCATGCATAGGAAATTTAAAATAAATTTTTTTATCAAAACAAATGTGTAGTAAAACTACTACAGTGGCCATCCTACTTTGAAACTCAAAAATGAAAGTCGATGCCGCGTTCATCACCGAAATTATTTTCCAATGACAAAAGAGGGGAATACAGAACTTATTTTCTTTTAAAATTCTTCTAAAGCATGTCTTTCAAATCTCACTGAAAATATTTACATCCGAAGATACTTCCAAATAATACTAATATTATATTCCAAAATCTTTGAAATCCAATTTCAAACCCCCTGAACTTAAGCTCTCAAATTTCTAATTAATTCATTTTATTTATAAACCTATTTTGCAACCAATATTTATAAAATTTCACTTCCTAACAAACAAATAATCACATACAACTATATTCATTTATAAAATTATTCTTTTGTATACAAAATATAATACTAGGTAAATTATTTCATTTACCTATTTTTCAAAAACAATATTATATCGGTCTGCCTATTAAGTGTTTAAAAATCTCTAGAGATGCCATATCGTCCTATGCACCGATTAGAATTTATAAACACCAAACAGAAAAAAGTTAAGACAATAAAAAAAATTGTAACACTAATAAATACGCTCTCTCACATATATGCGCTCAAACAACTCATTCTAGGGTATTACTACCCTATCCCTAATGAGTCAAACACCACAAAGCTAAGGTTATCGCTGAACCAAAGCTCTGATACCAACTGTAACGACGCACCTTCTTAGACAATTTAAAATCGATAATAAACCACACCAATCAACTCAAACCATTCAAAAGGGAGGTTTGTTCATGGGGTAAATAAGAAAATAAGTGAAAAGAAGGAAAACAAAACATGGAATCTCACATCGGAATGAAGAAATATAATAATCAAATAAACAGTTCATGAAGCCGTTTTACAAATAAAATTTGATTGCACTTTTAAAATACAATCAGAGTTATACATACAACAAGTATAATAGGATAATGCAGCAGAACAACGTGGTATAGTGGAATAATAATATTAAATAGTATATGAATCTCCGTCTTCGTCCTCCAAAATAAAATATTCTTCAATACGCTGAATAGCTTTGGCTGACCCGAGCATAATGAAAAGACAAAACACTTGAGTCAAAACTAAAAGATCTTATATAAGCTAAATCAACAGCAAATAAATAAGAGTGTAACGGCTTCAGAGATGTTTATGGTATTTTACATCCCTTATCCAGCGCATAACGTGCATGTAATAACTTATGGATGTTCAGGATTTCCACCTCCTAAGGATCCGTTAAACTATTTTTATGTAGTAATATATGTTATATATAGTGTCTATCAGTAAAGTAAAGTATTAAAATAGCGTTAAGGCGTTATCCATACCCCCCTTAACACATTTAATAAATGACATAGTCTATACGGTACTGTAAATTCCACCAAACCGATGGGCTATCAAGGAGCACTCCATAGGTACGACACAAAACAAAATTGTAGTGGCTCGATAAGGCATATGATTGGGCATACGAGGCTATACCCACAGTAGGATTCTATCAAATTGTGGAACAAGGCTGGTGTAACGCATAGCAGAAACTACGGACCACCTCGAACAACACTCCCATAATCAAATAACGGGTGGCCACCAAATCAATAACAAAGTAACAAATATGTTATGGAAGAAGCGTGTCCGATAGGAGGAGCGACCTCAATTGGCCTAGTTATGGCTTCTGATTTTAATCAAATCAAGCTGATTCTTGCTTTGCCGTTCGATTACACTTTGATGCTGAGGATTGATCTGACTTTGTCAATTTCGTATTTCTAGTAGCTTGATTCACACGGCTTTGAATTGATTTCGTGATTTGTGATATTTGACTTTGTCACACGCATATTTTCAACTTGTTTAATCATCTTGATTTACACAGCTTCATTCATCTTTGCATTCCTCCACTGTAGCATTGATTTTGTGATTTTTCACTTTGTTGCTCGGTTACTGATGCATTAGTTGTTGGCATATTTGCTTTGTACTTCATTTGAGGTTGTAGCTTTGGTCTTTGTTGCTCTGGTCCTGTTGCCTTCAGTTGCTTGTTGAAGAAATTGCACTGCATCACCACTGTTCTTTGCATTTGTACATATGAATGCTCACTGTTGTTTGTACCTGTACATATGTGTATACTGAGTTTGCATTTGATTTTGTAGTTTGGTGTCATGTTTGCTTTGAGTCTGCAACTTGGAGTCTGCAACTAGTAGCTGGACTTGATTATGTTTTGATTCAAAGACTTCTGTTCACCTGCATGTATTGTTGATTCATAGTGATATTCGTTCATTTGTGTTTCACTGGTAGTATCTGTTGTATCACTTGGTCATGGAGCTGCTGTACTACTTTGGTTCATTTTCATGTTTGTTGCAGTCTATATTCTTTTGTGTCTATTGTTTGCATTGTTGCAGTTGGTCAATTTTATTTTTTTATCTGTATATTGCTGTAATCTTCATTTCCTTGTATTGTAATCACTGTGTACTGATGGTCTTGAGCATTTGCACATTTGTTCACAACTGCTTCGAGTCATTCTCTTTTATGTTCACTGGCCTGTACATTTGAGGTGCAGTGTTGGTCTGGCTTGCTTGAGTTTCACTGTGATAAGTCGTGCATGTGTGTTGCAGTTGTTTGTATGCACTTCATCACTTCAGCATTGCATTGTTTTCACCTCTGACCTGTTGGTTCATTGTGATGTTCATTTGCATTGTTGCCTTGTTGACTGTGTTGTTGCATTGTATTCTGATCAGTGGTGCTTTGAGTCTGCACTGCTTGTTGATGTTGCTTGTGGCACTTGTACAGTGTTGTACTTGTTGTCTTTGATCTGAGCATATTTATATTGAACTACCTCCTGTACTTGTATTCTGGTTCTTCATGTAGCCTTTTGGTCTGACTGTTGCATTTGTATACATGGTCGAGTCCATTTGCATTCTGCAGGCTTGTACTGGAACTGTTTGTAGTCAATTGCTTTGTCTATTTGCCTTGAGTTGAACCTATCTTGGGTTTGACCTTGTTTTTGATTTCTGTGCTTTTGTTTGATTTTTTGCACACAAGTTGGCGAGGCAGTGCACACATATACGAATGTACACAAGTGTACTGCAGCCACTCATAGTTACCTGTCCCTGATAAAAATACTGATATGCACAGATATTGCACAGTCAAAAATGATGACGAACAACCCAAATAACTGAGGCAAACAATGTTTTCAAAATCATCGTTTCTTTCAAATTTCAAAAATATTTCTCTTTCAATTTTACTGCGTTTGAAAATATTTTTGCAGATTACTCAGATGCTGGATTCAAACTGGATTATAGTTGAAGACAAAAATATGAGTATGAGTGATATGTAGTAAGGTTGTGATGTAAATGTGAAATGTCATGTATAGTAGTCAAAATTCTATATGTATAGTGAGAGCTTGAAATTGTACTATTTAAAATTGTAATAAATATTTGTTTGAATAAAAATTTCTGTTTGAATTCAAAATCTGTTTAACTTGTTCTGTTTGAATTCAAATTCGAATTCTGTGTAATTTAATTTTATTCAACAAATATTTATTTAAACTATGAAAAACAAAATAGTACATTACCAAATACATTTATATGAATGTATATATGTTTATTATCATCAAACAAAAATCATATAGCGCAAAGCACATATTCAACAATCTCCCCCTTTTGATGATAACAAACATATATTTAAGATTTTGAATATATTAAATGTATTTGATAATTTCATTTGCTCCCCCTATTTGAATGCTCCCTTTTTATGTGATACTCCCCCTACATATATGGCTCCCCCTACATATATGCATACAAATAAAAATATGTAAATGAGTCTATATGCAAATTGAAAGTTATTTGACCTTTGCTTGATTCTATTTGACAAAATCTTAACTTTTCTCTCCCCCTTTTGTTATCAGCAAAAGAATAATAGTGTTATAAAATAGGGATGAAGTGATAGACATGAATCAAACATTTAACTCAATGAAATATAAATATCAAATCTCAATAAAACTCAAACAAAAATCATAATTACCCTTGTCAAGCGCATATTCCACTTTCAGAAGTGATGGTGATAGAATCATCAAAAATTCATATAGATAGGTCTATTTGTGGTATATTTATTTCTGGAAATTTGAATATCTACTAACCATGCATAACCATTAGGACTTTTAAATGAGATTAGTAGTATTCCAATTTAATTTAAAAAATAAAATCAAGTATCTTCTAACCACGCATGACCGTGAGGACTTTTAAATGGGATTAGAATCAACTTGTCTATTAAATAAATTATTTTTAATATGCGTTCCATACATGCATAACCGTGAGGACTTTTAAATGAGCATGGAAGCACATAATCAAAAATCCAAGTAATTCACCCATGCATAACCGTGAGGACTTTTAAATGAGAGAGAATACTTTGGATATTTATTTTTATTGCTAAATATAATAAGTTGAAGCACAAATAATTTCCTTCACAGATTTAAAGATATTGAAGAACGAATGATTTCCTTTGTAAGCTACCACAAATTTACATACTATGTGTAATTTTGATGAGTGATGGTCAATAGAAAGATGATAGAAATAGAAATGATCATGGAATTTTTACCCAACAAAAAGTTTTTATAACTCTTGTTATGAAATTCTAAAGAAATTTCCTAATTGTATTTTCTCGAGTTTTAATATATGATAAATATCAACACTCATCACTTTTTCAATAACTATTCATCTTTTCGATAATCATTAGGGAGTTAGATTAGTCAAAAAAAATTTGTCATTTAGAATCAAATTCAAAAATCAAATTTTTAAAAAAAATGATCAGTCAATCTCTATAATTCCCAAATCTAATCGTAATTTGGAAAATCTGTCTTCGGGGAGAGGTTTTGTGAAAATATCAGCAAGTTGAGTTTCAGTTGAAATATATTCAATGCAAATGTCTTCTTTAGCAATGTGATCTCTAAGAAAGTGGTGTCTCACATCAATGTGTTTTGTGCGAGAATGATGAACAGGATTATTTGACAAATCTATAGCACTCCTACTATCACATTTTAATGGGACTTGTTTATAGACTAAGCCAAAATCAGAAAGAGTTTGCATCATCCATAGAATTTGAGCATAACAACTTCCCAAAGCAATATATTCTGCTTCAGTGGTGGATAATGCAACACAATTCTGTTTTCGACTTGACCATGAGACTAATGAATGTCCTAGCATGAAACATGTCCCACTAGTGCTTTTTCTGTCAACTAATGAACCAGCATAATCAGCATCGGAATAACCTACTAAATCAAAATTTTCACAAGAAGGGTACCATAGTCCAAATTTGTGTGTGTGTGAAAGATATCTCAAAATTCGTTTAGTAGCTTTTAAATGAGATTCTTTGGGATTAGCTTGAAAACGTGCACACAAGCACACAGCAAACATAATATCAGGTCTAGAAGCAGTAAGATAGAGAAGTGAACCGATTATCCCTCGATATTTCTTTTGATCAATTGCAATTCCTTTCTCATCTTTGTCCAACTTTGTTGATGGACTCATAGGAGTTCTCAATGGTTTGGAATTTTCGATTCCAAATTTCTTCAATAGCTCCAACACATATTTGGATTGTGAAATGAAAATACCATCACTGCTTTGCTTAATTTGAAATCCAAGAAAGTATTTCAATTCGCCAACCAAACTCATCTCAAATTTAGCCTGCATGACTTGTTCAAAATTCTCACACAAGAGCTCATTAGTAGCACCATAAATAATATCATCCACATAAATCTGAACAATAAAAAAATCACTTTCTTTATGTAATAGAAACAGTGTCGTGTCAGCACTACCCTTTTTAAAACCATTTTCCAAAAGATATGTACAGAGGCAGTCATACCAAGCTCTTGGAGCTTGCTTAAGACCATATAATGCTTTTTCTAGCTTATACACATGATTTGGAAATTCATGATTTTCAAAACCGGGTGGTTGTTCAACAAAAACTTCTTCTTTTAAATCGCCATTCAAAAAGGCACTTTTTACATCCATTTGTTTAAGTTTGAAACCCTTGTAACATGCAAAACTTAGCAAGATTCTAATGGCTTCTAACCTAGCAACTGGAGCAAATGTTTCATCAAAGTCTATGCCTTCTATTTGGTTATAACCTTTTGCAACCAACCTAGCCTTGTTTCTAATTACATTTCCTGATTCATCAAGTTTATTTTTAAACACCCATTTGGTCCCTACAATTGGATAGTCATTAGGCCTAGGAACTAATTTCCAAACTTTGTTTCTCTCAAATTGATTAAGTTCATCTTGCATTGCTAAAATCCAATTTTCATCATTAAGAGCCATTTCAACAGAATCAGGTTCAATCTCAGAAATAAAACCACTATGACAACAAAACGCACACAAATTTTTATTAAATGAAGAACGAGTACGTATACCTTCCGTAGGATCACCAATAATTAATTCAGGAGGATGATTAGGTTTGAACCTTAATTTATCAGCATCAACAGTCCTTCTTTCAGTTTTCTCACTAAATGTCCCTTCTTCAGTGCCTTCAGGATCTACCCCATCGTCAACCATCTTTTCAGTCGTTCTATATTGGTCAGATTCATCAAATTTCACATTGATTGATTCAACAATTGTTTTTGTTCGTTTGTTGTATATTCTGTAAGCCTTGCTCCTTGTTGAGTATCCCATGAAAATTCCCTCATCAGCCTTAGATTCAAATTTTCCAAGTTGATCACCTGTGTTAAGAATAAAACAAGGACATCCAAATACACGAAAATAAGAAATGTTAGGTTTTCTTTCATGCCACAATTCATAAGATGTTTTGCCAAGTATTGGTCTAACCATTACTCTATTCATTACATAGCATGACGTATTTACTGCCTCTGCCCAAAAGGTTAGAGGTAGATTATACTCACTCAACATGGACCTTGCCAATTCTTGCAATGTACGATTTTTTCTTTCAACCACCCCATTTTGTTGAGGTGTTCGTGGAGCAGAAAATTCATGTTTTAAACCATTTTCTTCACAAAAACTTTCGAATTCCAAATTTTCAAATTCGCCTCCATGATCACTTCTCAAGTTTTTAATTGAAACTCCTTTTTCATTTTGAACAAGTTTTGCAAATTTTGAAAAATATTCAAAAGTTCGGACTTTTTGGCTAAGAAATAAACCCATGTAAATCTAGAGTAATCATCAACTAATACATAACAATAACGTTTTCCATTTAAGCTTGAAATTTCATTTGGTCCAAATAAATCCATGTGAATTAATTCAAGAACCCTTGATGTGCTAACAATGTTTTTAGGACGAAATGATGATCGACTAAGCTTGCCCAAGGAACATGCTTTACACACTTTGTTATTTTTAAATTTCTGATGTGGTAACCCCTGACTAATTCTTTTGTTTCAAGTTTTTCTAAGAGGCTCATGCTAGCATGACCAAGTCTTCTATGCCATAAAAATGCTTCTTCATCTGTGACTACCAAACATCTAGACAGATTTAGATTATCAAATGAAAGTGAGTAAACATTTCCTTTTCTATTGCCCATAAAAACAATGTTATTAGAATCTTTATCAATGATTTTGCAAGTATCACTATCGAAGACAACATTCATACCTTTGTCACATAGTTGGCTAATAGAAATGAGATTGTGATGCAAATTCTCAACATATAAAACATTAGTTAAAGAAAAATTACCATTACCTACTTCACCTTTACCAATGATCTTACACTTACTGTTGTCTCCCATGATCACATTTCCGCCTTTAAAATTCTCTAGACTAAGGAACTTCGATTTGTCACCTGTCATATGTCTAGAACAACCTGAATCTAGAAACCATTCTTGTTGCTCCTTAGCCCGCCAACAAATCTCACTAGTTTCCTCTGAGCTGGCTTCTGAATCTGATTTTGCCATCAAACATATATTAGCTTCCTCTCCTTCTTCACCATCCCAAGTTGCTGCAAAGACTTTGTATACAAAAGTTAAAAAACGTTTAAACATATCTCTAGAGTTAAAGTAAAAAATAAACCGGGCTCTGATACCACTTGTAGGATCTAGATTAACCCTAGAGGGGGGGGTGAATAGGGTTATAGCAAATTTTCTCGAATTTAACACAGAGATATAATTGCAGAAATAAATATGCTGAAAAGTAAATCACATACAAAATTTACCCAGCTTCGGCAACCCCTGCCTACTGCTGCATTCACAGATTTCTATTAGAATTAAACAGTATCACGCTTACAAACACTCTACTAGACTCGCAGACATTTGCTCCACGCTCACAAACACTCTACTAGACTCGCACACCCTGCTCGCAAACATTTGCTCCACGCTCACAAACACTCTACTAGACTCGCACACCCTGCTCCGCCTATAGAGTTTCGCTTACTCGCAAACTTTGCCTCCCGCCTATAGAGCTTCGCTTACTTGCAAACTCTGCTCCCGCCTACAATAGAATTTTGCAAACTCGCACACCCTGCTCACTGAACTAATTCTAACTAGACAATCTGACACTACCTAAACCCTAGGTGGTGATTTACAAAGTTTTGATTTGAAAAATAAAAACGATAATTAAAAGACAATAGAAAATAAACCTTAACCCTAGTTAACAAAATAATAAAGCCTAATTTAAAAATAAACCCTCTTTTATAATACTATAACAAGGCCGGGCCCTTTATCTTTAGCCCGTTTGACTTTGCTCCGTTCCTTTTTGCTGTTGCTTGTGAAATTATGGTCGATCCTCTTTCGTTCCTTTTTGCAAATTAGGGTTTCTGCAAATTGCCTTTACTCCTTGCGATTTAAACTAGGGTTGTGCAAAATTAAAGGCGCCGACTTCGTTGATCATTCAGATGGTTGTTGTCGTGATTGCTTTGACGATCATATATTTCTTCGATTTGCTTACGGCTTCTTCAATTTTGGATCGAGTTCGTTCTGTTCTTCGGTATGTACTTTTCTCTTTTTGCTTTGCTGTTCGATGCTTGAACTCGATGAAATAAATGCCAATGATGATTAGGGTTTTAATAGGATTTGATTTCCTATTTTTGCGTTCGACTGATTGCTTCAAAAATTCTTGCTTTGCCGTTCGATTACACTTTGATGCTGAGGATTGATCTGACTTTGTCAATTTCGTATTTCTAGTAGCTTGATTCACACGGCTTTGAATTGATTTCGTGATTTGTGATATTTGACTTTGTCACACGCATATTTTCGACTTGTTTAATCATCTTGATTTACACAGCTTCATTCATCTTTGCATTCCTCCACTGTAGCATTGATTTTGTGATTTTTCACTTTGTTGCTCGGTTACTGATGCATTAGTTGTTGGCATATTTGCTTTGTACTTCATTTGAGGTTGTAGCTTTGGTCTTTGTTGCTCTGGTCCTGTTGCCTTCAGTTGCTTGTTGAAGATATTGCACTGCATCACCACTGTTCTTTGCATTTGTACATATGAATGCTCACTGTTGTTTGTACCTGTACATATGTGTATACTGAGTTTGCATTTGATTTTGTAGTTTGGTGTCATGTTTGCTTTGAGTCTGCAACTTGGAGTCTGCAACTAGTAGATGGACTTGATTATGTTTTGATTCAAAGACTTCTGTTCACCTGCATGTATTGTTGATTCATAGTGATATTCGTTCATTTGTGTTTCACTGGTAGTATCTGTTGTATCACTTGGTCATGGAGCTGCTGTACTACTTTGGTTCATTTTCATGTTTGTTGCAGTCCATATTCTTTTGTGTCTATTGTTTGCATTGTTGCAGTTGGTCAAATTTTTTTTTATCTGTATATTGCTGTAATCTTCATTTCCTTGTATTGTCATCACTGTGTACTGATGGTCTTGAGCATTTGCACATTTGTTCACAACTGCTTCGAGTCATTCTCTTTTATGTTCACAGAGTTGCAGTGTTGGTCTGGCTTGCTCGAGTTTCACTGTGATAAGTCGTGCATGTGTGTTGCAGCTGTTTGTATGCACTTCATCACTTCAGCATTGCATTGTTTTCACCTCTGACTTGTTGGTTCATTGTGATGTTCATTTGCATTGTTGCCTTGTTGACTGTGTTGTTGCATTGTATTCTGATCAGTGGTGCTTTGAGTCTGCACTGCTTGTTGATGTTGCTTGTGGCACTTGTACAGTGTTGTACTTGTTGTCTTTGATCTGAGCATATTTATATTGAACTACCTCCTGTACTTGTATTCTGGTTCTTCATGTAGCCTTTTGGTCTGACTGTTGCATTTGTATACTTGGTCGAGTTCATTTGCATTCTGCAGGCTTGTACTGGAACTGTTTGTAGTCAATTGCTTTGTCTATTTGCCTTGAGTTGAACCTATCTTGGGTTTGACCTTGTTTTTGATTTCTATGCTTTTGTTTGATTTTTTGCACACAAGTTGGCGAGGCAGTGCACACGTATACGAATGTACACGTGTGTACTGCAGCCACTCATAGTTACCTGTCCCTGATAAAAATACTGATATGCACAGATATTGCACAGTCAAAAATGATGACGAACAACCCAAATAACTGAGGCAAACAATGTTTTCAAAATCATCGTTTCTTTCAAATTTCAAAAATATTTCTCTTTCAATTTTACCGCGTTTGAAAATATTTCTGCAGATTACTCAGATGCTGGATTCAAACTGGATTATAGTTGAAGACAAAAATATGAGCGTGAGTGATATGTAGTAAGGTTGTGATGTAAATGTGAAATGTCATGTATAGTAGTCAAAATTCTATATGTATAGTGAGAGCTTGAAATTGTACTATTTAAAATTGTATTAAATATTTGTTTGAATAAAAATTTCTGTTTGAATTCAAAATCTGTTTAACTTGTTCTGTTTGAATTCAAATTCGAATTCTGTGTAATTTAATTTTATTCAACAAATATTTATTTAAACTATGAAAAAGAAAATAGTACATTACCAAATACATTTATATGAATGTATATATGTTTATTATCATCAAACAAAAATCATATAGCGCAAAGCACATATTCAACACATACGACTTGGAGGTGTTTGCCCATTTTTTTGTGCAAACATTTTTGGTGCTTTCACTGAGAAATCGAGCTAGAAGCTTCAGCTTCTCCCACTCAACCTTCTTCCCAACAGCATCGCTCATTGCTTGGAAAACATGCCTCCCAGGCAGAGGAAAGATGCTAGCAAAGGAAAGAACATCGCAACTAGCAGTATCCCAGATCCAGTGATCAGAGATCAAGAGAATTGTCTTGTTCCAATAGCAAATGGAAATCAGGAAAATCCGACAGCCCCTGCTACGGAACAACCAATTACTAGGGCAGATCTGGACAGGGTTGTGGCTGAAGTAACTAACCGCTTCGCATCTCAACAAGAAGCCTTGGTCGACCAGCTCATGTCACGCTTAAGGGATGCCGAAGAATCCAACCGCAACACCGAATCATGGGGTGAGCCCCGGTCTGGAGGATCTGGGAGGCGACAAAGATCTTTCTTCTTCGAAGAGGCTAACAACAGAAACAGTAGTGGTAGGAGCCGAGCCCAGACTCAGCCTGAATTCCGACCCGAGGAAACACTTGGAATCGAACCCCACGGGGGAGGTACCAGGCAGGGATCAGATATGGCTGAGCCTGTCATGCTACCTAACCATGGGAACACCAATGGACGGTGCCGAGCTGGAGTCCAGTCCGAAGTTGGACCCGAGGGAATGCTTAGAACAAAGCCCAGCAGGGGAAGATCGAGGCAAGGGCCAACTGTGGCTGACCCCAGCATGCTCCCAGAAGACCGAAGACAACCACCGGAAAATGTTAGGAGTAATAGACGATACCATCCCTACAGGTCATCTGGACGGAATCAGTCCCGCGGAGAAGAACCAAACTCATTTCTGTCTGCTCCAAGTTCGGGTGAAAGGATGGCACGATTGTTCAGAGTGTGTCCAACGAGACCAAAGGGATCGGGGTATAGGGCTAGGGTGACCCGCCCCTTCACCCGCAATATCGAAACTTCCATCACCCCCCGGGAATGGAAAATGCCAACAATGGAACCTTACAAGGGAACCTCTAACCCCGTTGTACACTTGCAGAGATACACACAGCATATGCTCATGAACGGAGCAACAGAGGGAGTGTTGAGTAAATGCTTCCCAATATTCTTGGTAGATCTAGCTACCTCCTGGTTCTGCCATCTACCCCAAGGATCCATCAGCTCATGGGAAATGTTGAAAGAAAAGTTCATCAGCCAGTTCCGCATTCATGTGGAACAACCCAAGGACGCTTACTCCCTATCTAATATCAAACAGAAGCCCGGAGAGACAGTGCAACAATATCTAACCCGATTCAACGCCGCAGTGGCCGCCGTCCAAGATGCCGATAAGAAACTTATCCTAATGGCTCTTTGTAGTGGCGTACATCCGGATACCAAGTTTTCTAGAAGATTAAGGAAAGAAAAACCATCTACCTTACCCGATTTCTTCCATGAAGCCGGAAAGTACATGAGACTTGAAGACGCTGCCACCGAAATGCAGACAGGGCAACAAGCCAAGGCAGCTCATGGCAACGCACCCGCTGCAGCAAAGAACGTCGAAAGAAATGACTCTCGAGACAATGCAGGGGGCAGGAAGGGAGAAAAACACCTATATCGGCCAGGACCAAGATTTGACGCTTACAATCCTTTAAATGAAACAGTCGAAAACATCTTCGCGGCCACCCAAGACGAGCTTAAATACAAACGCCCCTCGTACAAGAAGGAATCAGATCACGCAATCAAGTCTGGGAAGTTTTGCCATTTCCACGAATCCCATGGGCATGATACCAATGAATGCCGTCATCTCCGGGACCTGATTGAAGAACACATCAGCAGGATGAGATTGAACACTATGTAAAGGGTCAGGATAGGACTCCAGCTCCTGCCAAGGAGAACCCAGGGCAACTCCACCCAGAGACAGGCGGAAGAAATCACAATACCAGCGGTTCCAGTCAAGAGAAGATAGTGGTCCATACAATATCGGGAGGACCAGACATCGCGGACAGGAACTGGGCAGAAATAAAAAGATATGGAAAGTCACTTAGAAACAATGAAGACTGCATCAATTCCGTCATGGAAGAACGCCGCCCGAAGCGGAAAGAGGATAATGATATCACATTTAGTAGGCGAGACCTAGAAGGAAGGCAGTACCCTCACATGGATCCTATGGTTATCTCTGCCTGGTTCGGCCCAGCCAAAGTTTTTCGAATTCTGGTACATACTGGAAGCTCCGTAAACATTCTATTCAAGCATGTTTCGACAAAATGAAGCTGGCAATGAAGGATGTGTCTCCCTGCAACAAACCACTACACAGTTTCATTGGAGATGCGAAGATGCCCCTCGGGCAATTGGACCTCTTTGTTGAAATAGGAAGTCATCCCCGCTCCGTTGTGCAGAAACAAACATTTGTACTAATAGATAACCACTCGGCCTACAACGCCTTTTTAGGAAGACCAGCCTTGTCTGACTTCCAGATTGTCCTAGCCCCTTGGTGCCTGAAGATGAAATTTCCAACAGATAATAGGATAGGAGAAGTAGAAGGAAATCAAGACACCGCTCGAGATTGCTATGTAACTGAACTTCGCAATAACCGCAGAAAGAATAAAGGGAAGGATGCAGAGACTACTCTCTGCAAGAAAAACTTGGAAGCATAGCAACTAAAGAAAGCCCCTCCTCTTCGATATACCAGTGATCCTTTCAATGAATTAGACCCTAGGGACAAAGAGGAGGAGGCCACCGCCAAGCCTGCAGAGGCCATGGAATTTGTATCTGTAGACAAACACGACCCAAGTAGACCGCTGAGTATCGGGTCTCAGTTAAGAGCAAAGTTGAAGGATCAACTCGTCGATTTTCTTCGCCACAACTTGGATGTATTTGCCTGGACGCACGCTGACATGACTGGAATCTCCCCAGACGTAGCATGCCAGGTACTGAACATCGATCCCACCAAGGTGCCAGTAAAGCAGAAAAAGAGAAGTATGGGGGCAGAACGATCAGCGGCCCTCGAGGATGAAGTAAAGAACCTACTTGCCAATAACTTCATACGAGAAGCCATCTACCTAGAATGGATCGCCAACCCTGTACTGGTAAAGAAGGCTAATGGGAAGTGGCGAACATGCATTGACTTCTCCAACTTAAATGACGCTTGCCCGAAGGATTGTTTCCCACTCCCCCAAACCGATCAACTCATGGACAGCACAGACAGGCACGAACTCTTATCTTTTATGGAGGCATACTCAGGATATAACCAGATTCCTATGCACACCCCCGATCAAGACCACACTAGTTTCATCACTGGCCGGGGATTGTACTGCTACAGAGTAATGCCTTTTGGACTTAAAAACGTCGGAGCTACTTCTCAGCGCCTCGTCAACAAGATGTTTGTGGAACTAATAGGACGAACTATGGAAGTTTATGTGGATGACATGCTGGTAAAATCGAGGAAAGCCAACGATCACGTAAGCCACCTGGACGAGATGTTTCAAGTACTTCGCCAATATGGAATGAAGCTGAATCCTTTGAAATGCTCCTTCGGAGTATCGTCGGGAAAGTTCTTGGGATTCATTGTCCATGCCAGGGGGATTGAAGCAAACCCCGAACAAGTCCGAGCTTTGCAAGATATCAAGATACCATCCACTCGAAGAGAGATGCAAAGCCTAAACGGGAAGGTGGCCGCCCTAAGCAGATTCATCTCTAAAGCAACCGACAAATGCATCCCTTTCTTCGAAGCTCTAAAGAAAGACAAAGGAAAGTTCGAATGGACTGACGAATGCTCAACAGCCTTCTTTAACCTAATCGAACACGTCCAGAGACCACCAGTAATCTCAACTCCAAATGAAGGCGAAGAACTATACCTATACCTTGCTGTATCGTCCCATGCTCTAAGCACCTCTTTGGTGAGAGAAGACAACCGCGTGCAGCGGCCCGTATACTTTGTAAGAAAGAGATTTACGGAGGCAGAAGCCAGATACCCTAAACTTGAGAAGCTAGCATACTGTTTTCTAATCACGTCATGGAAACTGCGACACTATTTCCAATCTCATTCCATCAGAGTTTTAACCGATTAACCGCTAAGGCAGGTACTCCATCGCCCCGACACTTCTGGGCGACTACTTAAATGGTGCATTGAACTGAGTCAATATGATATCACCTACCATCCTCGCACCGCCATCAAGGGACAAGCCATGGCCGATTTCATTGCCAAATTCACTACCAACGAAGGTAAGGAGCAATCTGAAATAACAGAAGATATCAAGTGGAATCTCTTTATAGATGGAGCATCAAACGAACAAGGCTCGGGGGCAGGTATTGTGATAATCACCCCCAGGGGAAGGAAGCTGCACTATGCCCTAAGGTTGGAATTCGCTGCCACTAACAACGATGCAGAATATGAAGCAGTAATAGCAGGATTAGAACTTGCCTTAGAAATTGGAGTTAGTTCTTTATGTCTTCAGAGTGATTCTCAGCTTATCATAAACCAAGTACTAGGAGAGTTTCAGACTCGAGGAGAACGACTCACAGCATATCTAAAGAAGACCAAGCTGCTGCTCGATCAATTGGATCACTATTTAATCAAACACATTCCTCGAGAAGAGAATCGAGAGGCCGACGAACTGGCAAAGCAAGCTAGCATGAAGAACAACACCATTTTCGGAACAGTAGCCATCTCGAAACAACTAGCCCCAAGTTTCGAACAAGCATATCTGATAGGTGCAATCGAAGAAGAAACTTGGATGACTCCTATCCGGAAATACTTACAAGATGGCACACTACCCAACGAGCATAACAAAGTCAGAAAAATCTTGAGGAGAGCTTCTCGCTGCACAATACAAGAAGGCATCCTCTATCGACGCGGCTTCTCTAACCCCTTATTAAGGTGTGTTGCTGGAAGGGAAGCCAAGAAAATCTTATCCAACATCCATCAAGGGAGCTGCGGAGATCACACTAGTGGGAAGACTCTGGCAAAGAAGACGCTCTGATATGCATATTACTGGCCCACTTTAAACAAAGACGCCTTAGACTTCGTCAAAAGATGCGACAGATGTCAGAAATTTGCTAAGATTTCTCGACTACCAACAAATGAGATTACTCAAATGACCAGCCCTTGGCCCTTTGCAGTATGGGGACTTGACTTGATTGGCGAACTGCTGATGGGCCGAGGCGGAGCCAAATATGCTATAGTGGCAGTCGACTATTTCACCAAATGGGTGGAAGCGGAACCTCTAAATAAAATATCTTCGACAAAAGTTATTAACTTCTTGATCAAAAATGTTCTATGTAGGTACGGGGTTCCACTCAAAATCATAAGCGAGGAGTTCGCCGACTGGTGCCAAGAGCACGGAATTCACAAAAGCATCTCATTTGTGGCTTATCCCCAGGCAAATGGACAAGTCGAAGCTGTCAACAAAATTCTTAAAACTCTAATCAAGAAGAAGCTTGAAAAGTCAAAAGGCGCTTGGGTGGATGAGCTTCCTACGGCACTTTGGGCCTACCGCACGTCTTTCAGAACATCAACAGGGCATACTCCTTTCTCTTTGGCATGCGGATCGGAGGCCATGCTCCCAGTTGAAACTGTAGTGCCATCCCACCGTAGGATCCACTACAACCCAGAAGAGAACGAAGAACTCCTCCACATGTCTTTGGATCTAATCGAAGAAAGAAGAAATGATGCAGCACTCAAAGCAGCAGCTCACAAGCAAAAGTGGCAGCACAATACAACTCCAAAGTCAAGCATCGTAGCTTACAAGAAGGAGATCTTGTCCTCAAGTGAATCTTCCCGCGCCCCAGAGCGCTAGATCCAATCTGGGACGGACCATATGTAATTCATAAAGATCTCCACAACGGAGCTTATATTTTGTCAACAGTGGACGGAGAGGTGTTCCAGAGGGCATGAAACATCCAACACCTTCGTCGATACTTTGATTAACTTGTACTGCCTATATAAAGTGAGTTAACAAAGAGAATCAGTGGACGTAGGCATTTTCATGCCGAACCACTTTAAAAACTTGTCTCTTTTTTTAACTTGTTCTTTTATATCTTGGCTACTTGTTGAGCTTTATCCTTTTCTGTTGAACAAAATCCTGTGTAGACGCATCTCCATTCAGGGCATCATAGCACAATTTCACCTGGACAAAACCTAACAGGTATTATACGAATCTATCCCTCGCCAATGAGACACTTTTGCTCCAGCATCCCTCTGCTGCGGGTTAACTCATTGCTCGTGACTGCCCTTAAAGAAAACTGTAATGAGCCGAGTATAAGCCGTCGAGAAGGCCAACCATAGCCTAGGCAGCTCATTACGGCATTCGGCTCGCCGGCAACCGTGAACCGATTATAAGCCCCAACATAAGGTGTGGCCAGCCAGGAGCAGTTCACAGTTGACGATCGGCACCCGCGCTAGCCAGCCACGGTAAATCGAATAATACCCACGATTACGGGCCATAATGGCCGGGTAGTTACCGTGCACGATCTCGGCTCCGATGTGTCTTAAGTACGGCTGTGGTAAAAAAGAAAACTCCCCGCGGAGGCGTAAGATGGGTGACAAATGTCTCCAAGACCCACAGTTAGGGAAAGTGACTACAAAGCCCGTTTGCCACGAACTTAAGCGCGTCGAAGGCCTTCCGTGATTGGAAGTTTTACTATTTCTTATATTTCCATTTTATTTACTTTCCTCCTATCCACTATAACGATCACTAAAGTACAGGACACAAAATAGGAGACACTCGCTAATGGGAATAAGAACTCACAGCTGGATGGTAGGTTACTCAGCTGCATTCCATATTCGATTACACAAGGCATTCAAAGCTACCGTCTACAGCTAAAACTTGAAGGGCGGTACTTTCTTCTCTTGTACATAAATATGTAACTATAATTTATTCGCACATCACACTAACATTGCAAGACATGAAATTATATTTTAAGGAAGAACTTAGCGTCAAACACAATTGAATCACTAACACATGCACGGCTATATTTTATGAAACACATCAAAATAACGACAGCATTCAAACATGACAAAATCAGCTTATGTTATAAAGTTACATGCCAAAAATCAAATTGTTCATTACGTAATTACAGCCTGAAAATTACATTAATGTTTTAAGACTAGCATAGATAGCAATGTCAGGTAAACTGAAAAATGTCCAGATCAAGCCAAGGAGCCGACTGCATCGGGGCTTCGCCTCTATCATGCTGGCCCTCCGAGTTCTACTTAACCGCCGAATCAGAACTCCCAGCATGTTGACCAGAGGTAGTTGGCGCTTCAGAGGTCCCGCCTATCCAATTCAGGAGAAGAATCCATTGAATAAACAATAAGCAACCAAGCTATGAAAAGGCTAAAAGGGAAGACTTACCAGCATCTGTTCCTTGATCATCATCCCCCAACTACACACCTACCTCCTCAGCAGCGAGCAGCCGCATGCCCTCCTTCACCGCCACTTTCTCCTCCTTAGTGAATTGGGCCGTAACCGCATCCATTCTGAAGGCCATGTCACCCTCCTTATCCGCATCAGCCTTGGCCTCCTCCAGAGTCCGGAGATAAATCTTGGCCATGATCCGGGGATAATCATCCATCCAGGATAAGTTGCCCTGCTTCCAAGTACGGAAATACATGTCATGGAGCATGTCATCCATCATCCCCTCGTTCCCCTCAAACTCCCTCATTCGAACCTCAGAAGCCCACAGCTTTGCAACGGCAGCATCCCTCTCCGATCGGTATCGCGAGCGGCCAGCCTGAAGGGGTTTCCTCATCGCCTCCATCTCCTCCTTCAGCTTGGCTTGAGCAAGCTCCACTGTAACGACCCGTTAAATTAATAATATTTAATAAGTTAGATTAGTATAATTTCTAATTTGTTTGGGAATAAATGTAGAAATTTGGTATAGTAGTTGCGTAACTTAGTGTAACAATAAAACATTATGACAATAGGTTTGGTAAATGTAGATGGTCACATTTTGTTGAAAGTTAGTGATAAGAAACGAATGGAAGTTGAATTTATAAAAGTTAATATAAATATTAACTTTAATAGTATTCATGTATACAAAAATGCAATAAGTGTAGATAGAAAAATTTAATGTCTGTAGAAAGAGAAAAATCTAATAGAAACATAAACTTTAATTATATGAAAGAGTATAGATCTGAGCAAATGGATGAAGATTGATAAGGACAGTGTTTGTAATCAGTTTGGTTATTAATATTTGAGATAGAGATGTGTAAATACGTAAATGAGTTATAATGGGAAGGAATGGTAAGAATGAAAATATAATAATAAGCATTTGATTGAATTAAGGGAGTTAAATTATAATAAATGGTCATTTAATAAATTCAACGTTCTGTGAGAAATCATAATAATTGTGTAAAATCAGCACAAGTTGGAAATGCATAAACCTTAATAAACATTTTAACTAAATAAATTTATGCAAATGTGGGAATTAGTTATAAGCGTGTAATTATGGGTATGATAACAATTAGTATAAAATACCTATATATTGGAAACACATTTGTAAAGCATAATTAATTGAGTTGGTGAATTGGGAATGAATTCAAAGTATATGAACATTTATGTTATATAAATAAGAATTAATGCAGTAGCTAAATTTGTGAAATCTAAATCTATGGAACAAAGGGTGTAAGATCTTTAATGATGGAAATTAACGTTACAGGTAGTGTAAATTCCTATTTTAATAAGACTATGGGTTATAGTAAAGATTTTTAAATCAAGATTTAGCTACGTGAATAAAAAGAATGAAGGTAACTGAGTTATTGCAAATAAGAAAATTTAAACGTTTATTAATACGTTAAGTAAAACTTAAGTTGGGATTTAAAATATTTGTGTATATTAATTTCATGCATTTGGCTATAATGGATTTAATAATAAAAATGAAACAGTGAAATCAAATGGATATAAGATTTCAATTATACCCTGAAATTCATATTCACCATAAAAGGTTAATTGGAACCAAAGTAGTTAATATAGGAATTAAGCCTTATTTATTAATTTGGATTTATGGAAATAGTTAATTCCATAAAATAAAGTTAAAGCTAATTCAAATTTAGTTGGACCATTGTTGATATAACTTTAGAAAGCAAGATTTTATCTATAATTTGAATATTAAATCCAACAAAGGGTATTTACTACAAATAAAATAGAATTAAACGTAAAATATTACGTTATTGAATTTAAAATGGAATTTGTAAACAATTGAGTGAATTTAATAAATTTATCAAACTTATAATGTTGAATTCATTAAGATTGGAATTAATAATAGTTAAGAAAAATGAGGGGATAATAATTTGAAATCATAGCAATAGATATTAATGTAAGGTTACCTTAAATAAGTTAAGGCAAATCAATGGAAGATACCTTTATAATACGATGATTGTGTGTAAAGGAAATGGGAATAAAAGTTTATTAATAATTTGGAATTTAATGTGTGGTAAAAAGTTTATTTGCAATCAAATGAGTTGGAATGGAAATCAAATCTATTTATCTAATTGGATTCAAGTTGAGAGTATAAGAGTATAAGAATTAATAATTGGGTTTTGAGAATAAAAAATTTAATTCCAAATAATAAGAAGTGCAGAAATTAACACTGCAAAATTGATATACTTATAGATTTTAATCCACATCCAAGCTTGTTAAATCATTTGGAATAGATTGAATTATATAAGGAATGAAATTTGGCCAATATTAGAAGTTGAAATATAAAAATTGGATTTATAATTTATTTTAATTTATTTAATAAAGATTAAAAATAGCCATTTTTGTCACGGACTCGGATTTCGACGAAACCAGTTTCATCGGATCCGTATCGGTGAATTATTATAGGGTTTCAAGTTTCGTATCGATCGGACTTGTCGTTTGATCGTACGGACGCGAAACGCCTTGAAATCGATTTTATTAAAAATCAATTTGAAATCAATTTGGAAATCTTGTTTTCAGCATAACTTCTTCATACGATCGAATTTGGTCGTGAAACTTTTTCCATCGCGTTCAGAATATTTTAAAATACCTATCTGGATATATGGGTTTGATAAATTTCGTTCCGGGGTCAGAACGGGCTTTTTGGGCCAACTACCGTCTAGCGCGTTCGTTATCCGTACCCACCTAGCCTTCTTCTATTTGTCTATATATATGCGATCATAAACCCTAGCTTCACCCTATTTTCTATTTGCTGTACGTTCATTTTCTTCAACCTTCTTTCTTCCTCAATGGATACATCTCATATCCAATTCCAGATCTATCCACAGTTCAAAATTAAAAGTCAAAACTCAAAAATTTCAGAAAATTCCAGAAAAAAATATATGTCGAAGTATTCGATACGCGTAATCTCATGGTGTAGTTCGTTTTTCAATTGGAGCTGTCGTTCATCCAGAATAAATTCAAACAGCCCCAAAACCGTTCATCATCGTCGCACAAAACTTCATCGTATCGAGATTCTGTTTCTGGGTATTGTAGTATGGACGATGGGGAGCACATCTATGTAATTTGTTTGGCGATTCAACGGTCGGATTAGAGTCAAAATTCGATTAGGGTTAAGACTTTAGAGGCGACGGCTGCAGTTTTCACGTGGTGGTTTGGCGATCGTTGGGCTCGGGTTGGGGCCAGGGGGCGGCTAGGGGAGGCGGTGTCTCTGGTGGCTTCGGCTTGGCGAATGGAGGTCGTGGCAGCTGCAGTTTGGTGGTCAACGGTGGGTGTTTTTTCGTGCATTCTGATGCGAGCAGTGCGTGGGGGGGAGGTCTCTGGTGCATGCGTATTGGTGACGTGTCACATTATATATTGTGAGTAAAATATGTGTCGTTTATTTATTTGAATTCAATCATCATTTTTCGCCATAACTTTCTCATACGAAGTCGGATTCACACGAAATTTCTTTTGTTAGGATCGTAATTTAATTCCGGACTTGATGACGCCGGTTTGGGCGAATTCTGAGACGGGCGAATTTTTGGGTTTAAATCGGGTTTAAATTCGATTTAAATTCAAAAGGTGAGTGTTTTATCCCACTCACAACTACTAGAAGCTTTTATGTTTGTTAAATAAATTTTAGAAATGAATAGTAATTTATTTATGAGTTTTTGGCATGTTATTTCATTCATATCTGTTACATTGCATTTTATTGAATTTAACTGTAAATTTAATTGATTTATTGCGTATTAATTTACTGTTAGAAATTATTGTTTGCATATGAACTGCTAGTCAATAGTTATGTTAATTATTACTAAATAAACTGTTGGATTAATAGTTGATAAATTTAATTTGAATAAACTGCCAGTTATCACCTGTTATATATGATCATATATATATATATATATTGTTATTGATTGATATTGGTTGATGGTTGCGATTAGATGATGGATGTTGTTGATGAATGAATGTTTATTGCATATCATTAAATTGCAAATTATCATGCATATTTCATTTCTTTCGGGATTGTGGTTTGAAATGATATATAACCACAAATTTTTATTTTTAAATTGCGGATTGAAATGATAAATATCCGTATCACTTGACCATAGGATAGAAAATTATATACAGACACCGCGGTCTATATATAACTATTTTTAATGTGATTTCTATGGTTTGGATGGAATACGGTTTATAAAAATCTTAAATTTTATACTGAATAAATGTTTTCTTCCATATTTATATACATATGAAGTTGAAAAATTTGGAATAAAAAGGTGTATAAATCTCTTTATTAAATGGAAGAAAATTTAGAAAATGGAGTTTGATAATTTATATCCTATGTTTAAATGTTAAGTTGGAAATTTTAAGATAGTATATTTACAATTGGATTTTTCCCAAAATAAATTGAAATGAATATTCTAGTATAATTTGAATTGGAAAATATATATAATTTATTACTAGAAATTGAAGTCTTATTATTTATGGATTTTATGTGAATGTTCAAAACTAATTAATAGAACATTTGATTTGTTGAAAGAATAAAAATCCAACTTTAGTTGAAATATTAACACTCAAGATGGATATAAATATATATAAAATTGAAATGGTTGGGACTTGAAATAATATTTTGGATTATGGTTTTAACATTGAGTAAAGAAATATTCACAAAGCCATGTAAATTATTTTCCGTACAAAGTAACCATAAAGTTAAATCACTTATTTTATATATTGTTGAATATCCAAACCATTTAGTTTTGAAAGTAATGGTTTTAAAAACTATGGATTTCGAAGTATTATGTTGAAAGTTAATATTCAAATATTTGGTTACAAGGAATTATAAATTTTAAAAGTGGCATAAATTTTGGAAAAGATTTATATTTGGGAAATGATATCATTGATTTGGGTTTTATAAAAATAATATCAAAATGAATCTTTTTGGGTTTTAAAAAAAAGAAATGATATCGTAATATTTTGGTTTGAAATGGATTATATTCTGGTTTTAAAGTATAAACTATTTTCAAATAACCGCGGTGTTATAATAACGATGGGTTGGCAAAGAGACCGGGATCGGATTTGGACATACTCTCTGTCGATACCGAAAACCACTTTGACTAACCGTGTACGCGGTGGAGTTTCCAGAATGAAGTAGGACGGTGGCGACGTTTCCTGTAAGGTAAATACGTGGACCCAACTCCCGTGAGTTGGCATAAGGTGGCAAAAACAGGAGCGATCGACGGGTTAATGAGGTCATTCCTCTGATCGGACACTCCTCTTCGATCTTATACTTTGACTTTGGATTGATTCAGTGGCCACTTCTATTTTGATTTTGGGGGGGGGGGAGTTTGTTCGAGGTGGGAGGTAGCTGCGGCTACGCGTTACCATCGACCCGGAAGCGTAATTGGTATATCTACCCTGGCATTGCCTAGTTGTGCCGTGTCACCTATCCTAGCGCGCCTTATACGATTTTAGCTTTGTACCATACCTATGGAGTGCCCTCTGACGACGCCCATTACGGGGGAGATTATGGTACTGTATAGACTATGGGAATATATTCTGTGTTAAGGGCTATATGGGTAACCCCTTAACGCTATTTAAAAGTAAGTTTATTTTACAATTAAACACTAGTATAATAGCGCAATATACTACATAGTAAATAGTTTAACGGATCCTTGGGAGATGTAAATCCCGAGCATCTCTTGAGTTACTGCACTCATATTTATTTCTGTTAATTTAACTCACATAAGATCTTTTAGTTCTGACTCGAGTGTTTTGTCTTTTCAATTCGCTCGGGTCAGTCCGAGCGTTTCAGGATTTGAAGTTTAGCTCTGGAGGACGAAGACGAAGATTTTAATATTACTACCTACTATTTTATTCCACTACACTGTATTCCGCTGCATTGATATTGTTGGTATGTGAACTCTAATATTTAATTGTATAAAGAAAAATCAAATGTTTTGTAAACAGTTTTATAAAATGTATATTTTATTATTATATTTTATCCTTCCGCTGTGAGATTCTATTTGTTTATTTCTTCTCTGTTTTTCTTATTTACCCCATAACAATCCGCCCTTCCGTACGGTTTGAACTGGCACGTGTGTCTGTTTAAATCGTACGAAAAGGCGGGATGTTACATCTGGTATCAGAGCTGTGGTTTAGCGATAAACCTTGGGTTTGTGGGGTTTGACTCTTTGTTAATAGAGTAGTAATACCCTATGGGAGTCACTGAGCGTATATATATATATGAGAGAGCGTACTTGTTAGTGTTATAAAAGATTTTTATATTGTGTTAATCTGTTCCGCTTTGTATTTATAAATTCTGGTTGATGCATGGGACGCTATGTCATCAATAGGGATTTCTAAACACTTAATAGGACAGACCGACATAATATTTGTTTTAATATAGGTGAATGAAAGAATTTTGCCTATTATATTTTCTATATATATAAATATTTTTATAAAGATATATATATATATATATATATATATATATATATATATATATATTTAGCTGCTATAGATTGGGTGTTAGGAAATAAAATATTTATAATAACTGAAGCTAAGTTGAAATTATGATAAATCAAATTGGAGATTTTAGAACTTAAGTCCGGGATTTTTCCAAATCTGCTTTCAAAGAATTTGTGAAATTTATTGATTTGGTTTATAAATTTTCTTGCATAAATATTTAGTATAATTCGGAAGAAATGTTTTAAAAAGAAGATTTTGGAAAAATTTAAATTCTGTACTTTCCTCTCTGTCGCTGGAAAATAAATTCGGTGATGACGGCCGCATCATCGACTTTCGTTTTCGAGTTTCGAAGGGAAAAAGCCACAGTAGTAAATTCTACTGCAGATTTATTTTGAAATTTTCTAAAAAAAAAAATTTCTTTTATTGTTCTAACTATAATTAGAGATATTGAGTTGTAAGAACTTATTTATCTATTATTTTGAAATAAATTGAAATCTGACCCGGAATCTAATTCTAAAATTCTCCATTAATTAATTAATTGTTAAATTGTAGTGAAATAAAAGTTAAGTAATAAATGAATTGAAACCTCTAATTTAAATAAGAAAATAATTGCAAAGTTATAAAGAGGAATTGCATACATATGAGACAAAGAGAAATATAGATAAACATCAAATTTAATTTAGAGAATTGAGATTCAACTTGTATAAGTTCAATTGCACTTTCTTTGACATAAATAACTTACCCAAATATAAAAGTTGAAATGTTAAATAAGAATTTTAAATAGGATATTATACAAGTAGAATTTTGGAAATAATGAAGTATTCAATAAATTATTGTTATAAATAAGAATTTAATGTATAAACTTAGGGTATAATTGAAATTTTACTGAAAAAGGGTTAAGAATTATTAATAGATGATATGAACCTAAGTATATAAAATGAAATTCAAAATAAGAATTGATTGTATGATTATTGACTTAAGTATGTTTTAATCTTCCCTATTCTAATATAATGGAAAGTAGGAAAAATTAAATGACTGCAATTCATAGTTAATGGATAAATAAAAACTTCCACTTATAAGAATGAATGTTAGCAGATTAAGAAAATAAGGGAAATCTTACAAGTGAAGAGTAAGGAAATGAAGATATTCAAAATATTTGTTGTTATTAATGAGAATTTATTTTATAAACTTAGGTAATAAAAGGAAACTTAAGTAATAAAAGGGAATACAAATATAATGAATTTTGTCATAGTTGGAAAATAAAACTTGTAAGAAACAAAGAAATTTCCCCATAAATGAAGGAAAGAAAATCAAACCACTGAATTATGAAATAAATGTAAATAAACTATTTTGGTGTTGGTTTGGATTGTTTGGTTGATGTATGTTTGTTGGGTAAGGAATTTTGGAGTTATGGGATGAACAAATAATCTATCTTTGTTCCATCTAAGACTGTTGAGTAACGGATGCAATTGATAGTTATTCTTCATTCCGTACAATTTCAGAATATGAACCCGAACAACAAATTGATTGTTTGATTGAATGGTTGTCTGTTAGTGGCATGTGCTGTTTGTTAAAATTTATGGTTGTTGCATTTGATTGGATATGAATGATTGAATCTACCCAAACATTTCACTGTAATATAAATATTTAACTTTTAGACTACATAAGTGAATACAGGTGATGGAAGCAACTGCTACTGCTTTTGGTTCCAAAATAAAAAACGTATAGTGTCCGACAAATAGGTACGTTTTCGGATTTCGTATAAAGCGCTATTTTATATATTTTCCCGTGTTGGGATATTTTATTTTGGATATATATGTAATATATTGTATATTTGGATATTATATTTTCTCCAGAGTCCCTCCGTACAAAGGAGACTCTGCCAAAAATTTTCGTAAATTTTGGACTTAGAATTTTGTTAAAATATTTTTCCAACTTTAATAATTCAAGTATTAAAGGATATGATTGATTATAAAACAAGTATATTTCATTAAAGGAAATTAATCCAGTAAAATATTGTTTATAAGTTAATATTTGAAATAAGATGTACTGTTTGTTCTTCCTTCTCCATTCTTTTCCTTTTCGGGGACGAAAAGTTTTGAGTGGGGGAGATTGTAACGACCCGTTAAATTAATAATATTTAATAAGTTAGATTAGTATAATTTCTAATTTGTTTGGGAATAAATGTAGAAATTTGGTATAGTAGTTGCGTAACTTAGTGTAACAATAAAACATTATGACAATAGGTTTGGTAAATGTAGATGGTCACATTTTTTTGAAAGTTAGTGATAAGAAACGAATGGAAGTTGAATTTATAAAAGTTAATATAAATATTAACTTTAATAGTATTCATGTATACAAAAATGCAATAAGTGTAGATAGAAAAATTTAATGTCTGTAGAAAGAGAAAAATCTAATAGAAACATAAACTTTAATTATATGAAAGAGTATAGATCTGAGCAAATGGATGAAGATTGATAAGGACAGTGTTTGTAATCAGTTTGGTTATTAATATTTGAGATAGAGATGTGTAAATACGTAAATGAGTTATAATGGGAAGGAATGGTAAGAATGAAAATATAATAATAAGCATTTGATTCAATTAAGGGAGTTAAATTATAATAAATGGTCATTAAATAAATTCAACGTTCTGTGAGAAATCATAATAATTGTGTAAAATCAGCACAAGTTGGAAATGCATAAACCTTAATAAACATTCTAACTAAATAAATTTATGCAAATGTGGGAATTAGTTATAAGCGTGTAATTATGGGTATGATAACAATTAGTATAAAATACCTATATATTGGAAACACATTTGTAAAGCATAATTAATCGAGTTGGTGAATTGGGAATGAATTCAAAGTATATGAACATTTATGTTATATAAATAAGAATTAATGCAGTAGCTAAATTTGTGAAATCTAAATCTATGGAACAAAGGGTGTAAGATCTTTAATGATGGAAATTAACGTTACAGGAAGTGTAAATTCCTATTTTAATAAGACTATAGGTTATAGTAAAGATTTTTAAATCAAGATTTAGCTACGTGAATAAAAAGAATGAAGGTAATTGAGTTATTGCAATTAAGAAAATTTAAACGTTTATTAATACGTTAAGTAAAACTTAAGTTGGGATTTAAAATATTTGTGTATATTAATTTCATGCATTTGGCTATAATGGATTTAATAATAAAAATGAAACAGTGAAATCAAATGGATATAAGATTTCAATTATACCCTGAAATTCATATTCACCATAAAAGGTTAATTGGAACCAAAGTACTTAATATAGGAATTAAGCCTTATTTATTAATTTGGATTTATGGAAATAGTTAATTCCATAAAATAAAGTTAAAGCTAATTCAAATTTAGTTGGACCATTGTTGATATAACTTTAGAAAGCAAGATTTTATCTATAATTTGAATATTAAATCCAACAAAGGGTATTTACTACAAATAAAATAAAATTAAACGTAAAATATTACGTTATTGAATTTAAAATGGAATTTGTAAACAATTGAGTGAATTTAATAAATTTATCAAACTTATAATGTTGAATTCATTAAGATTGGAATTAATAATAGTTAAGAAAAATGAGGGGATAATAATTTGAAATCATAGCAAAAGATATTAATGTAAGGTTACCTTAAATAAGTTAAGGCAAATCAATGGAAGATACCTTTATAATACGATGATTGTGTGTAAAGGAAATGGGAATAAAAGTTTATTAATAATTTGGAATTTAATGTATGGTAAAAAGTTTATTTGCAATCAAATGAGTTGGAATGGAAATCAAATCTATTTATCTAATTGGATTCAAGTTGAGAGTATAAGAGTATAAGAATTAATAATTGGGTTTTGAGAATAAAAATTTTAATTCCAAATAATAAGAAGTGCAGAAATTAACACTGCAAAATTGATATACTTATAGATTTTAATCCACATCCAAGCTTGTTAAATCATTTGGAATAGATTGAATTATATAAGGAATGAAATTTGGCCAATATTAGAAGTTGAAATATAAAAATTGGATTTATAATTTATTTTAATTTATTTAATAAAGATTAAAAATAGCCATTTTTGTCACGGACTCGGATTTCGACGAAACCAGTTTCATCGGATCCGTATTGGTGAATTATTATAGGGTTTCAAGTTTCGTATCGATCGGACTTGTCGTTTGATCGTACGGACGCGAAACGCCTTGAAATCGATTTTATTAAAAATCAATTTGAAATCAATTTGGAAATCTTGTTTTCAGCATAACTTCTTCATACGATCGAATTTGGTCGTGAAACTTTTTCCATCGCGTTCAGAATATTTTAAAATACCTATCTGGATATATGGGTTTGATAAATTTCGTTCCGGGGTCAGAACGGGCTTTTTGGGCCAACTACCGTCTAGCGCGTTCGTTATCCGTACCCACCTAGCCTTCTTCTATTTGTCTATATATATGAGATCATAAACCCTAGCTTCACCCTATTGTCTATTTGTTGTACGTTCATTTTCTTCAACCTTCTTTCTTCCTCAATGGATACATCTCAGATCCAATTCCAGATCTATCCACAGTTCAAAATTAAAAGTCAAAACTCAAAAATTTCAGAAAATTCCAGAAAAAAATATATGTTGAAGTATTCGATACGCGTAATCTCATGGTGTAGTTCGTTTTTCAATTGGAGCTGTCGTTCATCCAGAATAAATTCAAACAGCCCCAAAACCGTTCATCATCGTCGCACAAAACTTCATCGGATCGAGATTCTGTTTCTGGGTATTGTAGTATGGACGATGGGGAGCACATCTATGTAATTTGTTTGGCGATTCAACGGTCGGATTGGAGTCAAAATTCGATTAGGGTTAAGACTTTAGAGGCGGCGGCTGCAGTTTTCACGTGGTGGTTTGGCGATCGTTGGGCTCGGGTTGGGGCCAGGGGGCGGCTAGGGGAGGCGGTGTCTCTGGTGGCTTCGGCTTGGCGAATGGAGGTCGTGGCAGCTGCAGTTTGGTGGTCAACGGTGGGTGTTTGTTCGTGCGTTCTGATGCGAGCAGTGCGTGGGGGGGAGGTCTCTGGTGCACGCGTATTGGTGACGTGTCACATTATATATTGTGAATGAAATATGTGTCGTTTATTTATTTGAATTCAATCATCATTTTTCGCCATAACTTTCTCATACGAAGTCGGATTCACACGAAATTTCTTTTGTTAGGATCGTAATTTAATTTCGGACTTGATGACGCTGGTTTGGGCGAATTCTGAGACGGGCGAATTTTTGGGTTTAAATCGGGTTTAAATTCGATTTAAATTCAAAAGGTGAGTGTTTTATCCCACTCACAACTACTAGAAGCTTTTATGTTTGTTAAATAAATTTTAGAAATGAATAGTAATTTATTTATGAGTTTTTGGCATGTTATTTCATTCATATCTGTTACATTGCATTTTATTGAATTTAACTATAAATTTAATTGATTTATTGCGTATTAATTTACTGTTAGAAATTATTGTTTGCATATGAACTGCTAGTCAATAGTTATGTAAATTATTACTAAATAAACTGTTGGATTAATAGTTGATAAATTTAATTTGAATAAACTGCCAGTTATCACCTGTTATATATGATCATATATATATATATATATATATATATATATATATATATTGTTATTGATTGATATTGGTTGATGGTTGCGATTGGATGATGGATGTTGTTGATGAATGAATGTTTATTGCATATCATTAAATTGCAAATTATCATGCATATTTCATTTCTTTCGGGATTGTGGTTTGAAATGATATATAACCGCAAATTTTTATTTTTAAATTGCGGATTGAAATGATAAATATCCGTATCACTTGACCATAGGATAGAAAATTATATACAGACACCGCGGTCTATATATAACTATTTTTAATGTGATTTCTATGGTTTGGATGGAATACGGTTTATAAAAATCTTAAATTTTATACTGAATAAATGTTTTCTTCCATATTTATATACATATGAAGTTGAAAATTTTGAAATAAAAAGGTGTGTAAATCTCTTTATTAAATGGAAGAAAATTTAGAAAATGGAGTTTGATAATTTATATCCTATGTTTAAATGTTAAGTTGGAAATTTTAAGATAGTATATTTACAATTGGATTTTTCCCAAAATAAATTGAAATGAATATTCTAGTATAATTTGAATTGGAAAATATATATAATTTATTACTAGAAATTGAAGTCTTATTATTTATGGATTTTATGTGAATGTTCAAAACTAATTAATAGAACATTTGATTTGTTGAAAGAATAAAAATCCAACTTTAGTTGAAATATTAACACTCAAGATGGATATAAATATATATAAAATTGAAATGGTTGGGACTTGAAATAATATTTCGGATTATGGTTTTAACATTGAGTAAAGAAATATTCACAAAGCCATGTAAATTATTTTCCGTACAAAGTAACCATAAAGTTAAATCACTTATTTTATATATTGTTGAATATCCAAACCATTTAGTTTTGAAAGTAATGGTTTTAAAAACTATGGATTTCGAAGTATTATGTTGAAAGTTAATATTCAAATATTTGGTTACAAGGAATTATAAATTTTAAAAGTGGCATAAATTTTGGAAAAGATTTATATTTGGGAAATGATATCATTGATTTGGGTTTTATAAAAATAATATCAAAATGAATCTTTTTGGGTTTTAAAAAAAAGAAATGATATCGTAATATTTTGGTTTGAAATGGATTATATTCTGGTTTTAAAGTATAAACTATTTTCAAATAACCGCGGTGTTATAATAACGATGGGTTGGCAAAGAGACCGGGATCGGATTTGGACATACTCTCTGTCGATACCGAAAACCACTTTGACTAACCGTGTACGCGGTGGAGTTTCCAGAATGAAGTAGGACGGTGGCGACGTTTCCTGTAAGGTAAATACGTGGACCCAACTCCCGTGAGTTGGCATAAGGTGGCAAAAACAGAAGCGATCGACGGGTTAATGAGGTCATTCCTCTGATCGGACACTCCTCTTCGATCTTATACTTTGACTTTGGATTGATTCAGTGGCCACTTCTATTTTGATTTTGGGGGGGGGGGAGTTTGTTCGAGGTGGGCGGTAGCTGCGGCTACGCGTTACCATCGACCCGGAAGCGTAATTGGTATATCTACCCTGGCATTGCCTAGTTGTGCCGTGTCACCTACGCTAGCGCGCCTTATACGATTTTAGCTTTGTACCATACCTATGGAGTGCCCTCTGACGACGCCCAGTACGGGGGAGATTACGGTACTGTATAGACTATGGGAATATATTCTGTGTTAAGGGCTATATGGGTAACCCCTTAACGCTATTTAAAAGTAAGTTTATTTTACAATTAGACACTAGTATAATAGCGCAATATACTACATAGTAAATAGTTTAACGGATCCTTGGGAGATGTAAATCCCGAGCATCTCTTGAGTTACTGCACTCATATTTATTTCTGTTAATTTTACTCACATAAGATCTTTTAGTTCTGACTCGAGTGTTTTGTCTTTTAAATTCGCTCGGGTCAGTCCGAGCGTTTCAGGATTTGAAGTTTAGCTCTGGAGGACGAAGACGAAGATTTTAATATTACTACCTACTATTTTATTCCACTACACTGTATTCCGCTGCATTGATATTGTTGGTATGTGAACTCTAATATTTAATTGTATAAAGAAAAATCAAATGTTTTGTAAACAGTTTTGTAAACAGTTTTATAAACTGTATATTTTATTATTATATTTTATCCTTCCGCTGTGAGATTCTATTTGTTTATTTCTTCTCTGTTTTTCTTATTTACCCCATAACAATCCGCCCTTCCGTACGGTTTGAACTGGCACGTGTGTCTGTTTAAATCGTACGAAAAGGCGGGATGTTACATCCACGGCTTCAAGCTTCCCAGATAACTCCTCTACCCGCTCGAGATCCGCTTTCCGAACGTCATCCACCGTTGCAATAGCCATATCGATCCGTTCCTTGCAGATGGCCTCCATTTTCCGCAGCTCAGCTCTGCTAGCCTCTTTCATGGTTTTCTTTAGCCGACTGGAGGCAGCCTCGTGCTGAGAGATCTGGATGGCTTGATCGGCGAGTTTCTTGGCCTGGTCGGAAACCACTAACCGCAATCTTATGTTGGCACTCCCAATTTCCTCCCCGGCCTTGATCAATCGGGCATGATGCCCCATCAACTTCCTAGTCTCCTCAGCAACCCGGTCGATATTTGCCTTAGCTTCATCCCCCATAGTTACAATCCGAGTAGTAAGCAAATCAAGGTCCAGGGACTTGGCCTCATCAAGCACCCTTACCATAGGATTGCGAGGGAGAAGGTGCTCACCAGTAACTTCGTCAAAGGAAATATCATGAGAACCCGGATCCAGATCTGGATGACCCGGATTACGAGCCAAGCCGGGACGATCAATCTGAGTAACGGTAGGATTCTCAGACGGATGCGGAGAGGGTTTCAACTCAATATCCTCCCCTGTGATATCATGAATAGGCTGGGTTGGGGGCTGAGGACCAGGTGAAGGTTCGAATAAGGAGCGACTCCTCCTTTTCTTTTGAATATCCTCTTCAAAATCTCCGAGAAGAGGACGGTAGCCGACTACGTCCCCGGAACGGTTGGTCGGAGACTTTGTTTAGCGGAAGCTTTGAGGAGTTTGAATTTTTCGAGACGGTGCCGAATGTCTGATGTCTTGGCCACCTTACCCGTTCCTGGAATAAAAACCAAGTGTTACAAGCATGCATGGGACTATAATCCAAGAAACATGTGAAGTTAAAAAGAGTAAAGAGGAGTCAAAAATTCACCTTGAATCGCCGGAGTTGCCCTATTTGAAATGCTCTTAGAAGATGAATCGGCACCAGTCCCGGCCTTATCAGTTTTCTTTGGCTTCTCCACCAAGGCCGATCCTTCCTCCAACCCCTCAAAAGCCTGGCGGAAAGCATCATCTGTCCACTCTTGGATCTCCCCTGCTTGCCTAAAGGAAAAAGCCCCGGCGCCATCACTGCTCTGTCCTTCGCCACCATCATCACCATCATCTTCTCCATCACCTCCTCTCTCCTCCTCGCCTCTTTCCTCCTCCACATTTTCCTCCTTCGGAACATCTGGACATGTGCTAGGGGAGGTTCCATCGGATTTCTTGAGCTTCTTCCCCCCGGCGACTGGAGGTATCAAGAAGGGTTTCCTCTTGCTGCTCTTCGTCGCGGCCCTTCCTTTAGCTTTGGCAGCCCTCTCCTCAGCTGTGTATCTCTGCTTGACCACAGACTGACGTGGTAGAATCAAGTTGTGCTGCAGAAGAGTAGCATTCCTGATCAGGTAAGAAGCTGACCACTCCCTTCTCGAAATGGCTTCTATCTCCGCAGCCATCTGAACCAGGCGATTGTTCTCCACGACCGTAAAGCCATCTGTCGCTAGCAAGTAATAAAAACACATAAGAAGAAGCATTGCATTCAGAACGGAAATTATAAATAAGCTTCAACTTACAGCCGTAGGTGAAGCGACGGATAGAAACAGAGTCATCCTTGACGAAAAACTATTCCTTTTTGAACATGCTGAACTTCGAATATAAGTTCAGGACCGGCTTGAAAGACACGGCCGATTCTAAGCTAATGTAGGGAGACCCCTTCTTGTAGCCTCTCAAATTGTACAGGTACCGAATCTCCCGGTTGGAGGGGGGACTCCCGTACTTTCTCAGGAAGATGATAAATAGACTCACCAAGATAGCATAAGAGTTGGGCTGAAGCTGGAAAGGGGCCACCTTCAAATAGGTGATGAAGCTGACTATCCAAGCATTGATCGGAGGAATGGCCCCACACATACAATGGCACCTTCTATAAGCAAAATACCCTTCAGGAGGGTCATACGACATAACTCCATTCCCTGGCAGCACCATGTGAGCTCTGTCGATCCCGAAAGAACGAGATATAACATCAAGCTGCTCCTCTTTAAGGATGCTAGGAAAGCAGTCAGGTGGTGAGTTCAGGAGCTCCTGAGGGTCGTACCCATCTACTAGTGATCTCGGGGGAGGTCCATGACGTCCCGATCCTGACTGAGCTGGGGGCACTGTGGAGGACTCTTCTCTGTCCTTGGATTTCTTCTTATCTGATCGAGTTTCCACTTACGAGACATTTATCTGCAAACACAAAAAAGTACGTCGTTAGAATGAGGGAAGTAAACAAGCAAGTGCATGAAATCTAGAATTTCATTTATAAGTCAAAACATAAAAGGCATAAGGTTCATTCGGCATTCAAACTCCCAAACTCATTCGGTAATCATACTCCCCATGGCCATTCGTGAATTCAAGGCCGAAAGATCATTCGGTACTCGGAATCCCCGAGTTCATTCGGTAGTGCAAAGCAAAAATCCCATTCAGTAGTTTGAGACATGAAAGTCATTCGACAATCACCTGATTCGGTAGTCAAGTTGATTCGGCAATATGATTGATTCGGCAGGAAAATCTGGTTCAGCTATCTCACTTGGTAGGGAATAACAAAAGCTTGATGCCCATACTTATAGGCAAATAGAAGCGATCGGACCAACTGGTTCAGCGCTCGAGACTGAATAAAAATTCCCCAAGCTAAAACAAAGCGCGACATATGCTAGCATATGCCCCACTTTGGGGGGCAAATGTTGGGTGCATTCCCACCCTTCACCGGACTAAGTCCCACTGAACCAACCAACCTACAGAATCAGAACACACTCCACCCTCCACCACCGAACCAACTCACTTCCAGTGCTACCGAACCAAACTCACACTCACCCCTCTCTACCGGACCAACCTCTACCGGACCAACCTCCACCGAGTCAACCTCTACCGAACCGAAAGCCGCTCCAACCTCTATCGGAGCAGCCTCCACCGAGTCAACCTCTACCGGACCGAAAGCCGCTCCAACCATCTCCGGACCAAGGCCTTGCCGAACCAACGTTGCCAGGCCAGATTACTTCAGCCCAGGCCCGCCAGCAGCTATATACATCCAAGACCCCTACCCCCATCCTCACTCTATAAATAGAGGGGTAGGGGTACAACAATGAGGGACAAGTTTTAGAGCTCAGGCATGGACAGAACTTTCAAACAACTTTCATATACTTGTAATAAAAGATTTGTGCTTGTAATCTGGAGAGTGAAGGAGAATAACATATAAAGCGGACGTAGGCACATTCTAGCCGAACCACTATAAATCTGTGTGTCTTTTACAATTTAGTCCCTGCTTTTTACATATTTGCATGAATGACCCAAATCACTAAGAACAACTTAAAATCGACTAAATCATACGACTTGGAGATATTTGCCCATTTTTTTGTGCAAACGGGCAGAGAGTATGACAATATCCCATCTCAGTCTCTTTAAAAACCAACCGCTTACATTTTTCACACCGTGGTCATTATAAAGCATGCTTAAATAAATCCAGAAAACAGACTATATCTTCATATCAAGATATTCCTATACTTATTCCAAAAGTATAAATATATTCATAAATACCGAGGAAGATTTCTTTCAATCAATTTTAGAAATAATTTATAAATCTCACTTAAACCATTTATAAACTATTTATATACTTTAGAACCATTTATAAAGATATTTATAAATTCCAAAATAGTTTAGAACTCTTCTAATTTTCATAAACTTCTATGCAAATTCCTTTAAACGCTTCCAAAGTCCCTTTATACAAGTTCTTTTATAAAATCCTTCAAAACCATTTTAAATCCTTTATAAAAATCTTTTATAATTTTTTTTTAAAATCGGATTATGAAATCTCTTATAATAATTATAAATTCCTTAAAAATATTTTACAAAATACTAAAATATCTTTAAAAAATATTTTATCTATTAAAGTTATTATCAAATCTATTTTTATTATCTTAAATCAAAACTATATTTATTATATTAAATTAAATTTAAATTATGTATTAAAACTATATTAAATATTTTATTACATTAAATTTTATATTATTTAACATATATATTTAAATCTAAATAAAATTATATGTTAAAACTTAAAATTACATTTAAAACTATTTATTAACTTATAATTTGATGCTTTAAAACATGTAAAATAAATTATTTTCCAAATATAAATTTTTATATAAAATCAATCAATTTAAAAAATTAAATTTATAAATCAAACATAATTTACCATTTAGAAAATAATTTAAAACTGACCAACCGTGTCCGTATATAATTTTCTACCCTATGGTCAAGTGATAGGGTATGTATCATTTCAACCCAAAAATAGTTAAATTTTCCAAGTATGTATAATTTCAACCCGTATCCCGAATCAATAATTTCCAAATCAATAAAAATCGCTCGGGTTTATCATTTCAACCCATAATGATTTTCCTCGATCTATAGGATCATTTGGGTATGTATCATTTCAACCCATATTGACAGCAGGGATATGAAATCCAATCATCCAAATGTCAACAAATAAACATCCATTACAATCAACATCCAAATCACCAATAAATCATAATAACTAACTGGTTATCATTATCAGGTATTTAACTAACAATTTAAATTCAATACTAGTTTAAATGGTAATTTAATTCAATATAAATTCAAATTAAATTAGAATGTCAAATTATACTACCAAACAGCAACCACTAATATCTTATCACATCTTAAATTTAAATTAACTAACATAAGATGGTTTAGTACTTGTGAGTGGGTTAATCACTCACATTTGATTTCTAGTCGATTTAAAATACATAATGTCCAAAATTCCAACAATCTCCAAATTCAACCAAACCAGTTCTATGCTGTCCGAAATTTTGATAAGATCATAATGGAGAAAACCGCCCTCAAGTTTGAGCTCGTATGAAATAGTAACGAACGTCAGAAGTATAAAATTTAAATTAAAATAAAAATTAAAACAAGGACAAACATGCATATATTCATACTGTCGCAAGCCCTAATGCAACACGAACAAGACCAACAACCCAAAGCCGCCATCCTCTCATGCACAGCCACCGCTAGGACGCCCAACCCCTTGATCCAACATCACCAATGAGTTCGCCTCCTCAAGTCGACCCCACGCCCAAACCTGCGCCACTAGCGATCGCCCATGGCCTGCCTGACAGCACCGCCGTCTCTAGCCCTATCTACATTGTTCAGGGAAAATCGCTGCGCTTCTACTACGAACGAACCACATGGATCTGCTTCACTCGTTGTCCTCTACGAGCCTGTACCTTCCAGTCGTCAAACGGTCGACGATCAACCATCGAATTGAAACCCCTAGGATGGACGGCCAAAACTTCATCAATGATTTTTAGCCAAACTGAGACCTAATTGCAATGAAAAATAGATCTTGATTACGCTCATCGAGAGCTTTTCAACGATATATAATTTGATATGGTTTGAAGAGTCTGAATTTTCAATTTGATTTTAAATTTGGGAATTAGGGTTTTGATATTGACAGCCGTTGAGAAGGAATAGAAGCAGTGTATTTGAATAGATACGTATAGAAATGGGAATAGACAACTAGGGTTTCAAAACATTTCTATTTTTATAGACAGAGATGGATAAGAGTGAATGGACATATCGAATTGGGTCGAAACGATAACAATGACCCAAAAAGCATGTTTCGTCCCCGAAACATAACTAGGTCATCTCATATATCAAAATATAGTTTTCGATATTTTTAAACTCAGTGAAACTAATTTCAAACCCTAAATTTATATATAGATGTTAGCTTTTAAAATTAGATCATATTTATTTAAATTATATTAATTGATTTCAACGCGTTTCAAGCTCGCATGGCCAAACGACAAGTTTGACCACTACGAAACTTGAAATCCTATAATAATTCACTGTTAAGGATCCGATGAAGTTGGTGTCATCGAAATTCGAGATAGTGACCAAAATGTATATTTTCACGTTAATTAAATAAATTATTATTAAATTGATTTAATCACGTTTTAAATTCAAATTTAAAAGTCAACAATTTTATCGTTTTTGATTACATAGAAATTGATAATCTTTTAAAATACAATTTTCCATGTTAAATCCAATATTTAAATATTGCATAAATTTCAGCATTCAATTACAATTGTAATCAAATCCCAGCTAATTATAATTTTAATTCCAATAAATTCTATTATTTTGATTCTCACTCTTATTATTGAATCAACTATTATCTTATGAATATAATTTACATTTTATTACATTCATATTCTACAGTAAACATCTTTTACCATATTAATAGCAATATTTAGTTATATTAATTTTACATTGATTTATTCCTTATTCACAATTATAACCAAATTACTTACAATTATTTCAGTTGATTGAAATTACATTAATATAGTTGCCAATAAGATTCAAACCACATTATTAAATCGTATTCTAATTAATTTTTCTCATTAGTGAATCGTAAATTTTAATTTCTTACAATATTAAATTTCAAAATCTTATTTAATTTAATAGTTTTTAATTATCAAAAATACGGGTCGTTACAATTATGCTATTATGTTTGCTTCTTCATATATATATATATATATATATATATATATATATATATATATATATATATTCACATTGCAGTGGACCAATAACTACATTTTGGGAAAGGGTATAATAACCAGCTACGTTGACCCAGTTGTGTATGTAAATTAATTAACTCCTGAATGAGTAGAATTGCATCTCGGAGGTCAGGAAGACCAGAATATAGGATGCTAAAATATTGATTAAAGAAGTTGTCAGAGGACAGGTTCATAATAAACCCATGAAAACTATGTTTAGAAGTAGTTATTAGCAAAGGCCAATAGGTGCATAGTTAACCCATTAGACCATGATTAGAAGAAGTTTATTGGCAGGGGCCAATAGGTTCATAGTTAACCCACAAAAACTATGATTAGATTGAGTTATTGGCAGGGCTAATAGGTTTGTAGTGAACCCGTGAAAACTATATCAGGATTAGGTTATTGATAGAAGTCAATAGGTTCCTAGTCAAACCACGAAAACTAGAATAAATGGGAAGTTATTGGAGTTACCAATAGGTTCAGGGAGAACCAATGAAATAGTTAAGTTATTGGCGGGGGCGATAGGTTCTTAGTGATCCCATGAAAACTATGAAATCGTACAGGGAGTCTATAACACTAAATAAGCTATTCGTAAGCTCATGAAAACTAATAGGTTAACAGTGACCCTTGAAACAATAAATGAGATAGTTAGTCCAAATGAATAGAGTTGGGAAATCCAGAATTGATTACTTATTTGCATTTCATCATATTGTTTTGAATTGTTTTAACCATTGTGGATGCATGAGCATGGTATGTGGTTTTATAAAGTTTTCAGGATACAAGAAAGGGGAAACCTATTCTGCTAAGCGGCGTGGTCTCACTAGATATCAAAATGTGTTGAGATGATAGATTATTATTTACACTAGGATTTATATCTGACTTGAAGTTTATTTTTCCCCTTAAACTCTCGAGTGCTCAAATGTTTTTGTGCAGTTTGAGAGTTAAGGTTTTTCACGTTCTCTTTAGGACGAATAAGCTTTTGGAGATATGCAAGGGGCAAGCTAGTTAATAAGAGTTCTTTTTATTCCATTATTTTTTTGTGGAGTTGCCTAATTAGATACTCTAATCATCCAAGGGGTCATCTCCATATATCGCTCTTAGTGTATGTGTAATAATTATATTTTATTTGAACGTGGTCACTATTATGGGATTATGTAATGAACTTGAAATGTTTTGAGATGTAATGTGGAACTTGTTTGATGTTTTAAATTTTCCATATTCATATGTTTCCGTTATATCAATGTATCCAACATTACCGTATTTGGTCGCTGAAGACTAACAATATAGTTGACTGCAGTATCCGTAGCTGTTAGTTTTGGACCTCCAAATGAGGGATGTTACAAGTTGGTATCAGAGTATAGGTCTATAAAACTTAAAAGAAATTTAAACCTAAATGATTTTTCAAACATAATCCAGGGAATCAGAAAATAAGATCATGATTTGGGTTAAAGTTATAGTAATGTACTTGTATTTGATATATATATATATATATATATATATATATATATATCTTAGACCGTTCTTTGTATCTTACTAGGCTCATATCAGATCCATGAGAGAGAAGATATGGAGGTAGGAGAAGGAAGAGGAAATCTCAATGGAGGAAGCACCGCAACCAATGGAAATGCTCAACCCACCAAGAGGAACCCAGGTTGACCAGCTAATGCTAACCAATGGAAATCCACTAGTAGATATGGGGATGTATCAGTTCTTCGTCAAACTGATGCAAGCAGGAGCTGCAGCTAGAGCTTTTGGAAATGTTGGAGGAGCTAATCATATAGCTCGAGTTGGGAATAATTATGCTAAACTGAGTACAGATTACACCAGTCATGTTGGGAAGCGGTTTATGGGAATGGAGAATGCCATAAAAGTGGAAAATTAGCTGTTGCATTATGAGCGTATCGTTGTTGATTTGGGTTTAGATTACGTGCGGAAGAGGAGGCTTTTCTCTAAGCAATAGCAACGGTTAGCACTTCATTGGTGGAACCGAAGGAGGAATTGACTTGGGTTGATTTTCAAAGGAGATTTGAGCAAAGGTTTGTCTCTGAAGTTGCTAAATCAATGTTGCTGAGTAAGTTTATGGATCTGGTGCAGGGAGATATGTCAGTTGTTGAGTGTGCCACTAAGTTTGATGTGTTGCCCTATTATGGATATAATACTATAGGCACTGTCATCAGGAGAAATGAGAAGTTCATTAGGATAATGAGGCCCAAGATTGCTAGGGTAACCCTGCCACATCTCCGTGATCCTAGTAATGTAGTTATGGAGATGAAAATCCACCATAAGGAGATGCTTTCTAATTTTGCTAGAGAGAAGCCAGTTAAAATCTAGGGTTCTCAAGGAAAGAAGAGAAAGTTCTTTAAGAAGAAGGGAGCCTAGAAGGGAGATGTTGCTAAGAAGGCAAAGGATGATTTAGTTTTCTTCAAGTGTGACAATAAGGGTCATTATGCACATGACTGGAGGACAGGCAAGGGGAAGAAGGTTACATACAAGAAGAATGTGAAGTGCTTTCATTGTGATCAAGTTGGACATTATACGAATCAGTGTCCAGAACCTGTCAGGCCGGATAGAGAGAAGGTTTTCGTTATTGGGCAATTATCAGCTAGGGCAACTACAGTTGATAAAGGGAAGACTATAATGAAAGGTACACTTTTGATTTAGAGTATTCTATTTATGGTACTATTTGATACCGGTGCGTCACATTCATTTATATCTCAGTGTTTATTTGATAGATTATGCTTAGAACCCACCTACTTTGTTACTTCCTTAAGGGTTACAAATCCAATAAGGGGTATGCAACTCTAGGGATGAGATGTGACCAGTCAGAACTTGATTTGATAGGGCATAAGTTTGCATGCAATATGTATGTTTATGATTTTGTAGATTTTTAAATCATCTTGGTATGGATTGGTTAAGTAAGTATGAGGCTAGGATATTTTGCCAAGATAGGGAGACATCACTGAAACACCCTAATAGTCATAACCGAGTGATATTTTCAATGGAGAATTTTGACTGGAGTGCTTGTGATTTTTTAGGTGATATGGAGGAAGGAGAAGAGTTAAGTCAGGTTCGAGTATCAAGAGAGTTTGTCGAAATATCTTTGAGCCATTCACTGGACTACCACCGAAATGAGCTGTTGAGTTTCAGATAGATCTTGTGCCAAGAGCTGAACCTATGAATAGACCATCTAGTAGGATGACATCGACTGAGATAAAGAATTGAAGGTATGGTTAGTGGATCTTGAAGGAAGAAATTTTATTAGACCAAGTAGTTCACCATAGAAAGTGGCCACGGTGCTCGTTAAGAAACTGGATGGGTCGTTGAGAATGTGCATTGACTATTGTATGTTGAACGAGAGGACGATCAAGAATAAGTACCCTTTGCAAAGAATAGGCAATCTATTCGTTCAGTTGTATGGAGGCAAAGTGTTTTTCCAGTTGGATTTGGCGACAGGAATCCATCATCAAAGAGTGGCAGAGGACGGTATCCCTTTGAAAACATCTTGGACTATGTATAAGTGGTTAGTGATGTCGTTTGGGTTAAAGAATGCACCTGCTTTCTTCGTGGATTTGATGAACCGAGTTTTCCGAGAGTACTTGGATAGGTTTATGTTGGTGTCTATAGATGACATTTTAGTGTACTTTGAAAATGATAAAGAGCATAAGGATCACCTTAGAGTGGAGCTTGAGATGCAAAGGCAGCATCAGCTGAAGGCGAAATTTACCGAGTGCCATTTTTGAATGAAAGAGGTCAAATTTCCAGGTCATGTGGTTTTAGAGTAAGGCTTGTCAATCGATCCAGATAAGATCGAAGCTGTAAATAATTAGAAAAGACTAGAGACAGTGACTGAGATTAGGAGTTTTCGTGGACTTGCTGCCTACTTCCAGAGATTCATTAAGGAATTCTCGCGGATAGCAGCACCATTGACTAAGTTAACCAGGAAGGATGTGAAGTTTATCTGGTCCAATGAACGTGAGGAAGCATTCTTTAAGTTGAAGCATTTGTTGACCAATGCATAAGTGTTATTAGTTCCAGATGGAAGCCAAGGGTTGGTGGTGTATACTGATGCATATGGTACTGGATTAGGAGCGGTGTTGATGTAGAAGGGTAAAGTTATTGCCTACGCTTCATGGCAGCTTGGACCACATGAAGTGAGATATCCTACTCATGATTTGGAGTTGGCTGCGATGATCTTTGCATTGAATATTTGGAGACATTACCTTTTTGGAGAGAGATTTGAGCTGGGATCATAAGTCCTGAAGATATTTATTTTCTCAGAAGGAGTGGAATATGAGACAACAGAGGTGGCTGGAGTTTTCGATTTCTTATATTTTGGTATACAATTAACACCTAGCAAAGGAAATAAGGTAGCAGATTCTTTAGCAAAGGACATCATAATATGTGTTAGCTATATTGGCAGAATAGAAGAATTTAGATGCTTTGACTATTTGTAGTGTGCAGTTAAGATTAACTACTAGTTCTAGTCAGAGTATCGCCATGTTGTCCTCTTTGGAAGCTTGACCAATGTTGATCGAAAGGATTGATTCTAAGCGAAAAGAGGATCCAGTATTAGCCAAAAGTATTAGAAGGCTTGAGGTGGGATTGGAGATCAATAATTTACAAAAATTAGTCTTGACCAGAAGGGATGGTTGAGAAAGACATAACGGTTGTGTGTTCCGAATGTGGAGGACTTGAGGAAAGAAGTTCTTGGAGAATGTCATTGGTCTAAATTTAAAGTTTGTTTTGGAGGAAAGAAGTGGAGCTTTTATTGGGAAGGTATGAAGAGAGATGTTGGCTTGTGGGTTTAGCTGTGTGCAAACTATCAACAAGCAAAAGCCGAACATCAGAAGCCGAGTGTGGTTCTTCAGCCTTTGGAGATTCCAGTTTGGAAATGGGAATCAATATCCATGGATTTTATAGATGGGTTGCCAAGGTCAAATAGAGGAAATCAAATTATATGGGTCATAGTGGATAGTTTGACCAAGAGTGCCTGTTTCATTCCAGTAAAGTTAACCAAGAGGCATCTGTTTCAGCTAAGTTGTTCATGAAGAACATAGTTAGACTATATGGAGTTCCTAGTAGTATACTCAGTGAAGAGATACTTTGTTCACTAGTGAATTCTAGAAGAGTCTATAGGAAGTATTAGGTACCAAGCTTAATATGAGTACTACATATCACCCTCAAATGGATGGGCAGGAAGAGAGAGTCAATATGGTACTGAGGATTTGTTAAGAGCTTGTGTACTGGACTTTGGTGGGTCTTAGAAAGATCACTTATATTTGGTGAGTTTTCGTACAATAATTGCTATCAAACTAGTATTGGAATGGCGCCTTTGGAAGCCTTGTATGGAAGGCATGCAAATCACCAGCATATTGGTTGGAGATAGGAGACGGATTAGTCTAAGGTCTAGATTTGATTAAAGAGGCATCAGAGAAGATTAAGTTGATACGAGGAAGGATGAAGGAAGCTCAATCAAGATAGAAAAGTTACGCAGATAAGAGGCATAAGACTGAATTCTCGATTGGAGATAAGGTTTTCATTAAGGTATCCCCGATGAAGGGTGTGGTGCAACTTGGAAATTCAGGGAAACTGGCGCCAAGATATGTTGGTCCATTCCTATTATAAAGAGGAATAGAAAGCTCGCATATAGAGTAGAGTTGCCAAGCAGTATGGCAAGCATCCATAATGTATTTCATCTGTCTCATCTTCACAAGTATGTGCACAACCCAGAGACTACTATTCTCCTTACAGGGTTGGAAGATTTGATAGTAGAGCCATATTAGACTTCTGTTAGACAACCAGTTCGGGTTGTAGTGAGAGATGATAAAAAATTAAGAAATAAGACAATTAAGTTGGTGAGAGTTCTATGGAGCTACAACGAGAAGGACTATACTTAGGAGACAGAAGACATGATTAGAGATACTTACCTTGATATGCTTTGAGGGTATTTCTATATTAGATTTATATATATTTTTGCTAGTCAGGTAGGCTAGTATGGTTGTTAGGAGTAGTTAAAGATGATTGTTGTATTTAGTGTTTAGTCCTTACAGAATTTCAAGGAAGAAATTCTTTAAGAAGTGGAGCCTGTACCACCCCTAATTTTTGATAACATTATTTGGAAGATTTAATTATATAAATTAAATAGAATAGTGTAAATAATTTAAGTGATAAGGGATTGAGATTTGAATGAATATTAGAGGTCATGCTTAATAAGATAAATAGGCATATGGTTATATAGGCTAATTAATTAACGCAATGGGCATATTACAAAATTGCCATATTTCTTATACACAGCATATTACCATCTATTCACGTTTCACTTCCTATTCGTGATTATTCAAAAACCAAAAACCAAAAACCTAAAGCAAAGCCGGCCATTACTTTGAGGAAAAGAAGAAAAATTATATCTAAAGCAAGCGGATTAATCTTAGTCAAAATCTCAAAGCCCTCATCAAAATCAAGGTGAATAAAAATCTTAATCATCTCTATTTTATTATATAATCATTTGTTTTTGGGTTTAAGATTCAATCAATTTTTGGGATGAATTGGATGATGAGATGCTTGGGTTATGACATGATTAATTTAAACAAAGTGGTTTAAATGAAGTTTTGTATGGTTTTAAGAGTAAAACCGACTGAAATGATTTTCGAATGCCATGGAAGAATTATATGTTATGTAAAATATGATTTTGGAGATGGGTTTCAATTTCTGTATTTTCCAAGACATGGAAAATTTAATATGAATTTTTAAAGGAAAATATATACAGTTGCGTTTAAAATTCCATTTCGATTATTTCAAGAAGAATTTGGGTAAGGAATTTATTTATGTTAAATAACATATTGAAAGTGAGGTTTTGTAATTTTTGAGGATTTTTCCCAAGTGATTTACTATGGAAATTAAATTATTTTAGAAGAAGGATTTAATTGCATTATAGGTTTTGCTAAATGGAAGGGCTTCATTGTTAAAATTTCCTTGATTTAGATGTGTAAATATGTGGCAGTTATACTAGTAAAGAATTTGAAAAGTTTTAAGGCGACCAATTAAAGGATTACAAATAGGCAGGTTAGTTATAAAGTAATAGCTAAAAATGGCATTAATTCGGCCTTTACCCAAAAAAGTGGGTTCCGCCTCTTTCAGAAACACCTTTCGACTATGTGCTTCCACTTCGACTCAATCAAAACCAACCCTGCCGAAACCCACCAAGTCAAAACCAAAACATAAGGTATCACATTGATGGTACGTGCTGGATTGGAGGAAGACGGAAGGTATGGTGTCAAAACCACTGCTTTTGATGGGGTCCAAACCTTTGTTTTATTTTAAGTGATAAGCACCTGCCTTGTTTTACTAAAAGCTATTGAAGGAGTTGAAACTTATGCTTGCGAAAGAGTTTTCTAATTGGCTTTCGAAAAGGATTGCTATCTTTCATTATTAAGTAAGAACTTTTGAATGAGTCCTTTTTTTTTATAAAACAATGCTTTCGAAAATGGTAGTTCCGACCTAGTTTAAACCATGCTGTCGGATTTATACCATTCGAATGTATTGAAGGCATCAATGCTTTTGAAGGGCAGTCTTTGTTTGAAAATTATACTAAGCCACTTCCTAAAGCTATCGAAAGGGTTTAAGGGTTTTGAAGGCAATGGCTTCGAAGGGGGGTTTCAAACCTATCCATCAACGTCTTACTTAATTGTTTTAAAGCTTTCGAAAGGATGGTTCTAAAGCCATCAACTTTTCCCAGAACCATTTTATAAGAAGATTAAAGGTTTCGAAAGGGATACTTTTGTATATGTTCACTTTGACCCAAAAGATGTTTTAAGTAAACCCAATGGTTTCGAAAGGGGTACTTTCAATGGTTTCGAAGCTATGCTTCAAAGAGTTAATAAGTGATGTTTTCATACTTTCTAAAGGCATTGTTTTGATGGTTTTGAAAGGTATATGCTTAGTGTTTTGAAATGATTTTTTCAATGCTTTCAAAGGAGGTTCTCTAAGGGTTTCGAAAGTAATGTTTTAACGTTTCGAAAGCCTTAGTTTTCAAAAAAAATAATCCAATCTCATTTAAAAAGGAAAAACCATGGCATAAACAAAGAGTTTTGAAATGATTTTAAGTAGGGAGTTTTTGAAGAAGTTATCGTTAATTAAAAGGTTAAAGGGGTTAACAAAGTTTCATATAAAATGATTTCAAGGATAATAAACCACATGTGATGGTATTATAATGCTATTATGTTTGCTTCTTCATATATATATATATATATATATATATATATATATATATATATATATATATTCATATTGTAATGGACCCATAACTTCATTTTGGGGAAGGGAAGAATAACAAGTTAGGTTGACCAGTAGTGAATATAAATTAAGTTAACTCCTTAATGAATAGAATCGCATCTAGGAGGTCAGGAAAACCAGAATATAGGATGCTAAACTAATGGTTAAAGAAGTTGTCATGAGACAGGTTCATAGTAAACCCATGAAAATTATGTTTAAAAGAAGTTATTTGCAGGGGCCAATAGGTTCATAGTTAACCCATGAAAACTATGATTAGAAGAAGTTATTTGTAAGGGCCAACACGTTTATCGTAAACCCATGAAACTATGATTAGATTGAGTTATTGGCAACGGCCATTAGGTTTGTAGTGAACCTATGAAAATTATATACGGATTAAGTTATTGACAGAAGTCAATAGGTTCCTACTCAACCCTAAAAACAAGGATAAGAGGGAAGTTATTGGAGTTACCAATATGTTCAGCGAGAACCCATGAAACAGTTAAGTTATTGGCAAGGGCCAATAGGTTCTTAGCGATTCCATAAAAATATGAAATCGGAGAGGGAGTCCATAAATACTAAACAAGCTATTAGTAAGCCCATGAAAACTAATAGGTTAATAGTGACCCTTGAAACTATACACGAGACAGTTAGTCAAAATGAATGGGGATGGAAAATCCAGAATTGATTACTTCTTTGCATGTCGTCATATTGTTTTGAATTATTTTTATCATTGTGGATATTGGAGCATAGTATATGATTTTATAAAATTTTAAGGATACTAGTGAGGGAAAAACCCGTTCCGCTAAGCGGCGTGGTCTCACTAGATATCCAAATTGGATGAGATGGTAGATTATTATTTATACTAGACTTTATGTCTGTTGACGCCAAAAATGGGCATCAACACCTCTAGAATCTTATGGATATCTAACAAATAATGAAATAACAAAAGCATAAAATCAATGAACACGTAGATTTTATAGTGGTTAGGCAATCTTGGCCTACATCCACTTTATACTTTTATTAATCCTTCACTAGATTGTAATTACAAGAACATTTGGATCAGCTAGAATCCATTAATACAAGTTTTCAAGACATAAAAATGGAAGAGCCTCCAAAGGAGGAAGAAAAAGATGAAGTCCCTTTTTTTTCACAATGCCTGCTGTATTTATAGGGAAAGACATTACGGATTGGACTGAAATTCTAATAGAAGATTCTGGAGACCAAGACGAGGCCACCCAAAAAATTCCATGCCCATTGGAGCCCATAATAGGGGTCGTTACCGCCCCCTTTTTGGTGTCCAAATGAGGTGTGATCTCACTGTGTGGTTCCCCTTGGTGTTAGATACTTGTTGTCCAAATTTCATGCAATTCCGACGTACGGTTTGTGAGATATCTGCGTGAAGTAGTATTGAGTAAATCTTAATTTCTGTTGACCCATTTTTGGGCTCAACATAGGGATCGGTACCGACCCTTATGTTGGTGTCCAAATGGGATTCGATCCGTCTATGTGGCTTCCTTTAGTGTTAGTACTTGCTCCCTAAATTTTGAGCAATTCCGACGTACGGTTTGTGAGATATTGCATTTTCCATGAAGTGGTGTTGCATGTATCCTGACTTCTGTCAATACCTCTAGAAGGATAGGTACGGATCCCTCCAACTTGCACCAAATTTCATGCTATCACTAGTGGAGTTTCTCTATGTTGCATTATGCTTAACCTCTCGGTTTCATGCTAATTGGATGTGTAGATGCCGAGATATCGATCAATCTTTGCTAGAAAATTGTGTATAGCCGATCCCTATGTGGGATGTGGGCCGACCCCTGTACATGGATAGATGTCGATCCCTTCATCTCCTCCAAATGCCATAATATTCCTAGACTAGACTTCCTAAGGTCTTCTCTTCTTATTTCCAAAGTTTCACTTCAATCCGCCTTGTGGTTGTTGAGTTATGGAGCGACCAACACTGAGTTGTGTTGATGAGGTGAATATGAACCGATCCCTCTTCTGTTGCCTATAACTCTAACGTACAGACTCTGATCGACTTGAAATTAGAAATGTAGCCTCATGAGGCCTTCCTTATCACTCTATATTGATCTTACCAAGTTTGGGACAATTATTGAGGATATGTACCTATCTCCTAACGAAAGGGACGGGCAATGAACCCATGCCTGAGGAGGCCTTATTCCATATTTAGAATATTCCACAGAATCTATGCGTTGGCCTCGGTTGACCATCACTTCATACCATTACCTACACTTGATCTCTAAGCCTAATAATCATCCCTATGGGTTGTCGTCATTAATGATCACCTAGTCTAACTTGTCTGGTCAGTCTAAATATAGCAGGACCAAAATGCCAGATAACACTTGCCCCCCAAAGTATGTCTTGTTGCATACATAATGTGCTTTGAATCGATGCAAGTTAGAGTCACCGAAAGAAATCCATCCAGTTTCTTGAATCTTCATTATCCTTCCGTTTTATCCTCCCAAATTGTTGTATCCCTCTTTGGTCATCATGACGCTTGGTCGATTCCCAATAGCATAAATTCAGGATCGTATTCCATCAGTGGCTATATGTGTCCGGTTCTATAGGACTAATAAGATTTGGCTATCTTGTCCAATCTTTTCTCTAATAGCTCCAAGTGAGATTTCAGTTTCTATCAATTTCAAGGAGTCGAATTTTTTGAATATACACGCACATGTTCAGGTACATGTTCTTGTTATTGGCTCCCAGATGCGTTTGTACGCTCATGAGTCATCACTAATTCCCTCTAGTTCAATTGCAATTAGATTGTTGTTCCTTGTTTATAAATTATTTTTAAATAGGGGTTGTAATTGCCACTCGATGAGAGGAGATTTCAAGCTCTACAGGGATGACGGCCTCGGAGCCATACGCAAAGGTGAATGGAGTATGGCCAGTCGTGGACTCGTGGTTGGTTCTATAAGCCCATAATGCTGTTGGGAGTTCATCCACTCATTTACCAGTAGTCTTTTCCAAATGTTTCGTCAGAATGGACTTTATGATTTTGCTCACAGCTTCAACCTGTCCATTTGCTTAAGAGCAAGTAACTGCCACGAATCTCTTTTCAATATGATGCCAACGTTAGAACTCTTAAATTTTAGCATTGTCAAATTAGGTTTCATTATCATTTATAATGGTTCGTCGAAGGTCAAAATGACAGATGATGTCCCAGACAATGAAGTTGATTATTTTCTTCATCATGATCATGGTCAAAAGTTCTGCTTCACCCCCTTTGGTGAAGTAATCAACTTCTATGATGCTGTATTTCGCACCACCTTTAGAATCGGCAAGAAGATGATGATTACAGTGCTACAAGTGGCAAACGACTATGGACTGGCCATTTGAGTAATTTCCATCGGTTGGGCACTAGGAATTTTTGCAAACATCTAGCACTATTCGCATTGTCTAGCATGATCGGATGCATCTCTATTGACAATTGGCCAGTAATACCCATAGCAGAGTATTTTCTTTGTCAGGGTTTACCTTTTGGTGTAATCACCACATTCTTCTTCATGGACTTCTCTTAAGACTCGTTTGATATCATCATGGGTGATACACTGAAGCAGGGGAATAGAGAAAGCCCTTTCTATACCTGATTCCTTTTTGGATTATGCAGCGTGAAGCTTTAAGGAGGATTTATCATTTTTCATTCCTCCATTTAGGAAGAACTCCCCATTGTAGATGGTCTTTGATAGGAGTCATCCATGACTCCTTTTCTGGCTCCGTCTCTAAGATCTAGCCGATCTCCATCTGTCAATGCATGGAATATTAAGTGCTTTAGCTGGAAAAAAGTATATTTGTCTTGCATCCCTATAACTGGCCAGCTTTGCCAGTGACTCCGCTTTTTCATTTTTTCTCTGAGGAAGTGTGTAACGGTGTAATACTTGAAGTCGGCTAGTAGCTCTTGGACTTAGTTGAGATAAGGAGCAAGACGCTGCCCCCTAGCAAGATAATACTCCCAGACTTGGCACACTACTAACTAGAAATCACAAAAGATATGTAAAGTTTCCACTCCCGGTTTTCTAGCAAGTTTGAGCATGGCGATTGATGCTTCATACTTAGCGTCACTATTTATTGCAAGGAAATCGAGTTTTAGGGTATAGTTGATCGATCGTTCCTCAGGAGTTATTAACACAACTCTGGTGTCAAAACACCAATCATCGGATGCTACATGCGCATACATTTTCCATTTGTTGGTCGGTCCTCCACTACTCTTCGAATGTTTTTCTAATGTGGTGAATTCAAATATGAGGTTTGCTAATTTCTGTCTTTGGATCGCTCTTCGAGGGAAATAAGTGATATCAAATTGGCTTAGTTTGATATTCCATTTGAGTAATCTTTCAAATGTCTTAGGCCATTGTGTGACCTATCGCAATGGATGGTTGGCATAAACGTTAACAGGGTGATCCTAAAAGTAAGAGCGGATCTTTCATGATTAAATCAATAGGAATTTCACAACCTCTTGTAGCTTCGAGTATTTTTCTCTTGGTACCTGTCAATTGCTTGGTTACATAATATACCAGTCTTCAGATTTGGTTCTCTTCACATAGCATTGCGGCGCTTATGGCATGTACCGACATGGCTAAATAGATTTATAAATCTTTGTGATCCACCAGCTTTGACAAGATAGGAGGTCTCTCTAAGTGGTTCACCAAAGGTTGGAATTCGTCTTCAATCCTATGTCCATTCAAAATTCCTTTTCCATCTCCTGCTTGATCATCTTCGGTGCCTAGATCTCTTTGATTACTTGAATGTTCTCAGGATTGGCTTCGATTTCATAAGAGTTCAGCGTCAAACCCAGGAACTTCCCATGTTATCGATGTGGTTGTTTAATTTTTGTGACTTCATGATCATGGGGGATGCTAGCTATCATTCCAGTGCCAACTATCGTTATCCACATATACCTCCCTTAATCACACGACCTAGTCTTTGAACATCCAGTTGACCAACCATTGCTAAGTCGCACTAGCGCCCTTTAGTCCGAATCCAAATGGCATTATAGCACAACAATATAATCCCAGGTTGGTAATGAAGTCGGTGTGTTCCAGGTTGGGATTATGCATCTGATCTTTTTGCATATGGATTACTCATCTATGAATTAAAGTAGTTCATGTCCAACGGTTGAGTCCACTAGCTGATTGATCTTTGAAAGTGGACATTTGTCCTTCGGGTTCAGCTTGTTCAGGTACGAGTCATCGATGCATGTCTGCCACTTTCCATTAGTTTTAACACAAGAATTGGGTTAGATACCCATTTTAGGTAGAAGGCGTCGTGGGTAAACCTATCGTTTTTGAGTTTATCCATCTCCTCATTAAGTGTAGCAAATCCCTCTAGATCCGTGCTGCATTACTTTAGTTTGACATGCCTTGGGTCATTATAAACACTAGGTATGAGTTGTAGTACTGAGCTGTCACAGTCACTCTTTGGATAATCACACTTCTACCCCCAGTCACGGGTTGATAAATATGCTGCATGGATAGTCAAGCCTCGTCCCGCTCGTGTTTATACTCCCACCAAAGTTCTAAAGACTTAAAGCTGATTAATTAATGGTTGGTTCACATTCGTCTTGTTTCTCTCTCATGCTCCCAAGTCTGGGGCATACGTTGATAAGTAGGAAGGCAACCATGTCCACCAAAGCCTTATGCTCTTTCCTGTTGAATCGTAGGAGCAGGTTAGTTTATTGAAGGCTGAGTCTCACCTATCCTGGATTGTATTCTGGTTTTTCCTTCCAGGGGGAATACTTCAATGCTTCATTAGATTCAGGACATGATATGGGCACTAGAAGGTCAACTACATCCACTTTAAATCATATTCTCTAATCAGATCTAAAGGTAGAGTTGGCTCATGTGCGTCGGGTCATGCTCATCCAGTTTCATACTCCTCCTGACGGATCAAAGGAGAGTGCTAGAGAATTAACGATCAAGTCTTCATGGTTTATTCTCCTATCCATGCTCTAGTGATCGAAGTTATTCAATGGACGTTTCGGTCACACTTATTTGTGGTTGGTGCAGATCGATATTGACCCTCGATCAAATGGTACGATATAGTCTGTCACCCGTAACTTTGGATGTCATTCCGATTGGTTTTGTATTGAGGTCTCCTTGCAGTTTCCTTAAGTTGTAAAGAATACCAAGCCAAAGCTATAGTGAGCTATCTTATTCAACTTTCAATAGTTTGTACTCCTTCCCCCAGTCTTGATTTAGCAGATTTAGTTCGTGGATGGTTAAATTCAGTCCATAATGAGTTTATACTCCTCTTGTTGAGTTCAAGTTGGAGTTTATGGAATAGTGATTGGTCAAACCGCACTTGTTTTTCTAGTTCTACTCATTTTCGCACTCTGGGAATAAGAGTTGGCTGGCGGGCGGTTGAATCGCACCCAGTTTTGTTTATACCCCAGTCCGCACACCGAGGACTTAAAGTTTTCTCGTGGATAGTTGTGCTTTTGCTAAATTGTTTATACTTTAGTTCGCAGTCGAGGACTTAGAGTTTTTTGTCGAATCGCTTATACTCTAGTCCGTAGTCGAGGACTTAGGGTACTCTGGTCCGTAGTCAGGGACTTAAGATTTTTTGTCGTGGGTGGTCATGTTTCTACTCGGTTTGTTTATACTCTAATCTATAGTCAGTATTCCAATCTACATCAGGGACTTAGAGATGTCAAATCGTTTATACTCTAGTCCGCTTCGGGGACTTAGGATTTTAGTAAATTGTCTACTTTAGGGACTTAGAATACTCTAGACCGCATCGGGGACTTAGAGATTTTGGTCAAATTATTTATACTCTAGTCCGCATCAATGACTTAGAGATTTTTTTAAATTTTTTACCTAGTGCACTTTAGGGACATAGAGTACTTTAGTCCACATCAAGGACTCGGAGATTTTTGTCAGATCATTTATACTCTAGTCTGCTTCAAGGACTTAGAGTAATCTAGTCTGAATTAGAGACTTAGAGATTTTGTTAAATCGTTTATACTCTAGTCCGCTTCAAGGACTTAGAGTACTCTAGTCCGCGTCAGGGACTTAGAGATTTTTGTCAAATCGTTTATACTCTAGTCCGCTTCAGGGACTTAAAGTACTCTAGTCCGTTATAGTGGCTTAGAGATTCTTATCAAATCGTTTATACTCTAGTCCACTTTAGGGAATTAGAGTACTCCAGGCCGCGTCAGGGACTTAGAGATTTTTGTCAAATCCAGTCCGCTTCAGCGACTTAGAGTACTCTAATCTATGTCAGGGACTTAGAGATTTTTGTTGAATCATTTATACACCAGTCCGCATTCAGGGACTTGGAGTACTCTAGTGCGTAATCAGGGACTTAGAGATTTTTTTTTCGTGGGCAGTCAGTCATACCTATTTTTGATTTACACTTCAATTGCCAAGTCGAGGTCAAAGCTGTTGAGCAAACGATCGAACTATATTCATCCATGGAATGGAATCCCACCCCAGCATTAAGGATGAAACTTGACAAATGGACGGTCTATTCTCATCCGCTTAGTGATTGTAGCTCTTCCAATCAAGTCAACGAAGGAGGTGTATGAGGGATGGTTGGTTCACATACATGCTGGGGTTGGATAATCAAGACTTGTACAATTTTCTTTGTATTCTTTCTAGCAAACGTAGGTAGAGATTTATGGAGTGGACAATTAGGTCGCATCCATTTCAGGGTGCAGTTGCATCCTTGTATTAAGAGCGGTGGTTGACGAGTAGGCGGTCATCATTGCTACTTCAAGTCGGGCTTTCGAACTGCCTCTTATGTTCAGGGTAGGAGTTAATGTGCTGATGATCAAATCACATCCAATCTAGTTAGATCCCAACATAATTGAGCATTAAGAGAGGCATATGTATTTTGTCAAACTTTATTTTATGATCGAGGTGTAGATGATCATTCCATATTCGTTCCAAGCCTTGCTTAGGTCTCCAAGTCGAATATGGAAGTCGATGAATGGATGGTCAGTCATGTCCGATGTGTATTGGGTTCTGACCGTGACAAGCTTTACCATCTCTAGTCCTTGGCCCTAAATCAGAGGCATATGGTTGCTGATGAGCGGTCGAATCACACTCATCTTGATGAAACCCAACAGGTCCGATCACGGGTTCTGGGGGTTGGATGGCGGCTAACTCTGAGTACTTGGTCATATGCATCGTTTTGGAAGTAGTTTAGTTCAAGTAGGTCGTAGTTCTCGCCATAATTGAAATTGAAATAATTAATTAAAAGAAGATCGGAATAAATCTCATTGATAAGTGAAGAAGCGGCTTGTGTTCGTTATTACACTTTGCCCCTAACTCCTTTCAATGGGATGTCGATCGTCAACAATCCAACTGATAATCAGAGTTCTTTGTTGATAGGCATCGGATGTTCCCTGCCTGCCATTATGTAGGGCTTGCACATAATGTTGAAGCTTTCCTTTCCAAATCAGCTTTCCGATCACATTTTGAAGGTGTTTGTAATCGCCAATGTTAGGACCATGAGCATCTTGGAATATACAACATTCCTTGGATTTTCTCTGGGCTTTGGTGGACTCCCTCGAGGTTGGTTTTCAGTATTGCTCCAAATCATGAGTTTCCAAGTAGAGGCAATCGATTGCATCATGGAGCATATGAGTCGAATTTTGAGATCTTGGTTCGTCTACTAGAATCTGAGTCCTTAGCCAACGGGCCTATATTGGTCTTTCGCCTAGTCTGCTCTACAGCCTCCTTGGTTTGGTTCTGATACACTTTGTAATATAAACTATCCAAGGTCGTAGGAGGCTTTCCAGCTAATCAGCTGTCAAAATCTATCCGGGGGTCGATTCCCCTCAAACGCGATCAGTACGATATCCTCTAGAATAAAGTTGACAGTGACATTGCATCCTTGGTGTGATTTGCGTGCATTCTAAACTGCTCGAAAAACTTTTGATCTGGTCGATTGAATGAGGAGATGGATTTGGGCGATAATCACATAAACCCCATGATCGATATACCTTCGAGGAATATAGAAAAGATCTGCATTCGATGGCACATATCACTTAGCGGAGTTCACATGCCATTAGAATTTCGTGAGATATAGTCTAGGGTCGGTTTTCCCTGAGTAAACCAATACGGATGGTACATCGAATCTCCTTGGATATTCTACAGACTGAACGGATTCAATGAATAGGCTTTGACTAGGGGATATGATTCAGTCATCGACAGTCCGATTCATCTTTATGTTATAGCTACTTATTATCCTTATGAATGATGTATGCATGCCTGGGATATGAGCAAAGAGAGTTGGACTGGTATTGGCGGATTAGGGGTAGGTTAATTGGAGTCGGACCTGAGAAAGTCTGTTATTTACTTGGAGTCAACAATTGGTTTGCTTGGAGTCACGGAATTCGAAGTGATGGGTCAATGCACAATGATTCTTAGGGTCATCTTAATGTTTTCTTGGAGAAAATCTTGGTTTTACTCGAGTGTGGATTTGGGCCAATGTTCCTTGGGTTCGCTTAGTGTCACATCACCTTTGTTCTCCAACCTTTGGGAGTATCCTTTGAGCAACGGTTGCTTGTCCGTTCCTTAGTTGCAATCTAGAAGCTGCTACTCGATCTCTATGCCCTAGTTAGTCACTAGACGTGTGGGAAGTGGATAGAATGCACCGTCTTTGAGTTGAGTTTCAAATGCAGCATGTGGGGGCACTGCGCTGTGGCATGGATTCGGGTGCCAAAAAGAATTTGAAAAAAAAAGGAATCATGCTCGATCCATATTTTTTTGGAATGGGGACCAGTTAGGGTTCGATTCTGGACAAATATAACATAGGGATCGGTTGTATAGGGATCGATTACATGGGTTTTGAGAGAGGCATTTTCATTGAGCATGACTATCAGCTTGAGGGATTGGTATAGCTTGAGTACTATAAAGAGGGACCGGTATATATACATAGCTTCGGGAGTGGTCTGTATAAAAGCTTTTTAGAGGGATCAGTATAAAAGCTTTTCGGAGGGATAAGTATACAAGCTTTTTGCAAGGATCGATATTAAAACTTTTTAGAAGGATCAGTATACAAGCTTTTTGGAGGGATCGGCATTAAAGCTTTTTGGAGGGATCGGTATACAAGCTTTTTGGAGGGATCGGTATTAAAGCTTTTTGGAAGAAGTGGAATTAAAGCTTTTTCGTGGGATCCGTATTAAAGCTTTTAGGAGGAATTGGTATTGATTAATCCCAAGAACTTACATACATGAGTGATTCCGATCCCTACCAAATGGATATGAACACATGAACGACTCCAACCAAGAACACTAGCATAATTGGATCCTCCAAAAACATTGGAAAAGACTTAGTTCCTCTAAACATGGCTGTCATCTTCCTTTATATTTCTTGAAATCTGAGTAAAATAGGAAGTTTGAAGGTTAATAACTGATCTATCTCGCGAATATTGGAAACCACCAGTAGATGATGAGATCCAATCAAGCTGAGATTTCATTTCCCAATGAAAGCACCAAAATGTTGACGTCAAAAATGGACATCAACACCTGTAGAATCTTTTGGATATCAAACAAAGAATGAAATCAAAAGAATAAAGCATAAAATTAAATGAACATGTAGATTTTATAGTGATTTGGCAACCTTGGCCTACATTCACTTCATGCTTTTATTAATCTTTCACTAGATTGCAGTTACAAGAACATTTGGATCAGCTAGAATCCATTGATACAAGTTTCCAAGAAAAAAAATGGCAGAGCCATCAAAGAAGGAAGAAGAAGATGATGAAGTCCCTTTTTTGTTTCCAAGTCTGTTGTATTTATAGGGGAAGACATGCAAGAATTGTATTGAAATTCTGATAGAAGGTTCTGGAGACCAAGACGAGGCCACCCAAAAACTTCCAGGCCCATGGGACCCACAATAGGGATCAAACCGACCTGTTTGTATGTCCAAATCAGTTTGAATCTATCTATGTGGTTTCCCTTTGTGTTAGTTACTTTCTTTCCAAATTTCGTGCAATTCTGACATACGGTTTCTGAGATATCGCATTTTCCGTGAGGTAGTATTGAGTGAATCCTGATTTCTACCGACCCCTTTTTTGGCTCAACATAGGGATTGGTACCGACCACTATTTTGGTGTCCAAACGGGGATCGATCGCTTTGGATGGTTCCCCTTTATGTTAGCTACTTTCTATCGAAATTTCAAGCAATTTTGATGTACGATTTGAGATACATTGCATTTTCCGTGAAGTGGTGTTGCATGTATCCTGACTTCTACCGATCGCTCTAGAGGGATAGGTACCGATCCCTCAAAATTGCTCCAAATTGCATGTGATCCTTAGGGTAGCTTCTCCATGTTGTATTATGCTTATTTTCCAAGTTTCATGCCAATTAGATGTGTAGATGTTGAGATATCGATCGCTCTTTGCTAGAAAATTGTGTATAGCTATGAGGGAAGAGGGATGACCCTTCTAAATGGATAGATGTCGATCCCTCCGTCTCCTCAAAATGCCATGTGATTCCTAGACTAGACTTCCTACAGTCTCTTCTCCTTTTTTTCAAAGTTTAACTTCAATCCCCCTTGTGGTTGTTGAGCTATGGAGCAACCATCATTGAGTTGTGCTGCTGAGTTGAATATGAATCGATCCCTCTTCTGTTTCCCATAACTTTAACATATGGACTCCGATCGACTTGAAATTTGAAACATAGCCTCATGAGTTTATGGCTCTATATCGATCTTACCATGTTTGGGACATTAACCGAGGATATGTACCTATCCCCTAAGGAAAGGGATACACACTAAACCCCCACCTAGTGGAGGCCTTATTCTATGTATAGAATATTCTAGGGTGTCTATCCGTTGGCCTTTGTTGATTATCGCTTCATATCATTACTTGCACTTGATCTCTGAGCCTAATAATCATTTCTATGGGTTTTCTTCCTCAATGATCGCCCAGTCTAACCTAGTAGGTCTGAATATAGCCGGGCCAAAAGGCGTGGATCACAATGTCAGACTAGAAGTTTATGTTTTCCCCTTAAACTCTTGGGTGCTCAATTGATTTTTAGTATTTTGAGGGTTAAGTTTTTACAAGTTCTCTTTAGGATGAATAATCTTCTAGAGACGTGCAGGGGGAAAGCTAGTTAATAAGAGTTATTTTTATTCTGTTGTGTTTTTGTGTTGTAAAGGAAAACTTATTTAATTGCCTAACTAGATACTCTAATCATCCAAGAGGGCATCTTCATATGTCGCTCTTGGCATATATGTAATCATTATATTTTACCTGTACGTGGTCATGATTGTGGGATTATGTAATGAACTTGAAATGTTTTAAGATGGAATATTGAAATTGTTTGATGTTTTAAAAATTTTCCATATTCGTGTGTTTCTGTTATATCAATGTATCTAGCATTACCGTACTTGGTCGTCTAAAATTAATAACTATGGATGACCACCATCCATAGCCATTAGTTTTGGGCCTCCAAGTGGGGGATGTTATACCTGGCAAGTCTCAAAATAGAGAAAACTCCCAATCATGCTTTGATTTTAGTCATTCACCACAATAAACAAAAATATTTATAAAACACTTTGCAAATATCTACCAGAACAAATTCCAATTTTTTTGTTGAAATAATAGTATTTCTCAAATATATAAAATCATACTATTATTATTTCTTTCCACAATCATTCTAAAAGTTCTTTTAAAACATTTCTAAACCACCGAGATTTAAGTCCTAATAAACAACAATTTAGCAATTTCTATTTATATATTCAAACTTTATAAACAATGGTATGTAAATCACATGACCAACCAATCAAATCTAAATAAATTTCGTAAAGGAATAAGATAACACTACCAACCAATCAAATTCGATGGTGAAAAATCTAACACTTAACAATATTTTAAAATGTTAAATGACTACCAACCCGATTTAGAATTTTTCTTAAATTCACAATTTTCCTTAAGTCACATGCTATGTATACATTATACTTAAGTCCGTATGATATACATAAATCTTCCATATGCTATATTTGATTTGATCACTTGCTCGGATACATAGACTTCTACTTTTGAACTAGTATCACTTATTCGGTCTCCTTTAGAGCGGACTTCGATCATGTTCCTCGATTAGAAACTTACATTCTCCTTGCATAGCCATAGACTATGATAGAAAACTTCAGTATCATATCGAGAATCTGAATCAAGTGTTCGCTGAAAAGAATAAAATGAGAAAGACTTTTTCAGACTGGCGAGAATCACCCAAAGTTATGTATTTGAATCCTGATCTGAACCCATGCAAATAAAATGATATGTCTATAATTTACATACTTAGTTCGATTGGTTTCTTAATTATACCAATCTCTTTCTAAATCACTCATAGTCTCCTTTTAGTATTCCATTCAACACTAACTATTTTATGAATTACTTCATAAATTTTCACCTAAGTTTATAAATATTTTACAAAGACGATTCTTTATAAAACAATAAATAAAAGCTTACTCTATTTTGTTTACTTGTATAATACCCTTCAGATCCTAAGTATATATACAATATACCAATTTCATTTTATTTATTTGTTATCTATTTGTTTTATTTTTCTCAAAATTTAATTGGAAGTCCAAACACAATATGGGTTTTCAAAACTTTGTCAACCTTTCGATTACTTTACCTTAGAGTGTACCAAGGAAAGATACTTACGGGTTGGCCCAATATCACCAAATAGTTTACATAACTTAGATCATAAACAAAACCATGGTTTTTAATTAAAACAACGCTATTTAAAACCATCCTATCCAATTTAACCCATTTAAAACGTGAGTTAAATTATTTCTTCTCTATCCAAGAGTTTTAAAATTTTCATTTTTCAAATTATTTATCCAAACACCTTTTTATTTTAAATAATTTCTTATAAGGTGACTTAAAAATTAAATACCAGGTTTTAATTTCAAAAAATCATTTTTGAAAGCAAACCACGTATGTTTTTATATGAATAACTTTAAACGATTTATTTATTAAAACTCGGTTGGGTTCATTCTAATTTGAACTCATTTCGATCGCTCATTGATAAAAATAATAATTCACTAAGCACTCCACAACGTTTGCCTAAACAAACATCTGAACGTCACTTAGAAGATTATTCAAATTACCGCAAAACTAATCGAAACGATTTGCTCTGAATTACCCTAAGAAAAATACATTCCATTTAAAATTTTACTTTCCATAATATCTTTACTTTTAAATGCCTCCTAAAGTACTACAATTTCATTTCCCAAAATCCTTTTGAAATTATTTTAAAAAATTCTAGGTTTTAAATTCAAAAATCCTTTTTAAACCCCATTTTATAAAATTCCTTTATATAAATCATTTCATATCATAATAATTATTTTATATTATAAAAGAATTTCTCAAATTCTTATCTTCTACATATCTTATCTTACCATTTAGATTATTTTTAAACAATTTTTTATCAAAAATTAACCATTAACCATACATTATAACCGAACACCCTATAGTCAAATTGTGGAAATTAATTCACAAGGGGATCTTTCGAAATTCAAACAAAAAATGCTTATAAATAAGCTAATCATAAATAATCAACAATCACTAAATGAAAATCAATGCTCCTAAATTATCTATGAATGAAAAATCAAACAATAATTGTGACGCCCCACCTCTATACCCACACTAGCCAAGGATACTACGGTGTAATGCCGTCAACTAGCACGGAGAATAAGGCTGTTGTGCAGCGACCATCCGTGTAATGGCTTTGTGCGAGCATCAATATGCCAAATAAAAATATAACTTGAATTTCTTTTCAAGAGGAAATTCGACATGCCGACACAAACTCAAAGCTACAACATAGTGGCTATAATATCTTCGAAGACAAATATAGAAATAAACATAACACAAATCAATCACAGATAATTCATATCACAAAGGCGGAAAAAGATATGAATATTACACATGAAAGTGTATATTAGAGTAGTGGTCAAACAAGATCCACAATATCACAAAATAATAGTTACAAGCGCTAGACAAAAGAATATGTATACATCTATGAGTCTATATCTCAAATGTATACAACCAAAAACTACTAATCTAAGTAGTTAGCCAAAAGCAAGGATAATACTCCCGGGTGAGGAGTCAAGTAGAAGCACCTGTAACATCTCGGTCTGACCCGAGTATTATTTAATAAGAAAATAATAAACGGATCAGTCTAGCTATAAATATCAGATAAAATGATATAGAATAAGAGATATGACAAAAACGTATGATAACCTTAAGGCCATACTGTAATATGTATGCAACTGAAAATCAACTAGAGATTAATCAATATCACAAGAATCTTCTCAAAGATCAAAAAAATTGTCATACCCTTTATTTTTATTCACCAAACCATAAATATTGACAATTATATCAATGCCAATCATAAAAGTTAATGACACACAAATTCACCAATGCACAAATTTTGATAAAACTTACCAATGTAAATCACGAAAATTGGTGAAACACAAATTCTAGAAATGATCAATAGAGCTCTAGAAATCACAAAAAGGGGGAAAGGGGCCTATCATTAAAACGGAAGCATTAAAGCTCACCAACACGTGTATCACAAAACGGAAAGCTATTCCATGGTTGCTAACCATTAATTTTTGAGCCGAGGCTCCACTAAAATGGCCCGAAGACCATGAGCCGAAGCCCCACTAAAACGGCCCGAAGGCCATGAGCCGAAGCTCCAATAAAACGGCCCGAAGACCATGGGTCGCTACCCCACCAAGCCGAAGCTCCACTAAAAGCGGGGTTTAGTCTCCCTCACAAACAAAGAGACATCGCACACTACTAGTCTAAATCACAAAATGATCATCATTGATCGATAAGTGTAAATTACACTAAGTTGGTAAATAAATGAGTTTAGCTTCATGTCCCATAACCACTAGCTTAACTTAATTATTTACGAACAAATTGTAGACTTCCACTCGAGGTTAAGTGTCAATTACACTAAGCTAGTAAATATATGAGTTTAGCTTCATGTCCCATAACCATTAGCTTAACTTAAATATTTATGAAACAACTGTAAATCTCCACTAGAAAATTGTCACAAGAGATTCAATCGAACAAGTCCAAAAATTAACCGACGAAGAAAACGCAAGCGTTTCATACCACTTGTTTTACTAAGCCGTTTAATTAGATTTCTCATACGAGTGAGGTAAAGGTTTGTATATACTAATAGATTGGAAAACGATTTTAATAAATGAGCTTTGTATTGAAATAGTGTTGAAATCGTTTTGATGAAAGAGTTTTGATATTTACTACTAGTATTGGAACCTTTATATTTTTAAAGTGACAAATCACAAAAATGATTGTAGGAACAATCAATCACTAAAATTCACATTCGAAGACGTGAATAAAAATCCAAAGAAATCGATACTGAATCGATCAAAGTGGAAATACCCAAAAATTCCAAGAATACAAGGTATCAAAGTCGACAAAGGTGATAACAACTAATCGGAGAAGAAGAATCGCTTAAAGATTGGAAAAGCAAAGCAAAATGAGCATAAATAGGCAAAACAAGGAAACAGGAGCCGGTCGGTCGACTGAATCACACAGTTCGGTCGACCGGACCAGAAACAGAGAAGTGTTCTGGTAACAGGTCGGTCGATCGGCTTACTGAGTTCGGTCGAACGGAACCTGTTTCCAGCACTTCCCAGCCTATCTAAACGAGGGCCAATCTCGACCAAATTGCAATCGTTCGAGCAACGGCGCTAAGGGTTTATGCCAATCGACTACCCGGCCCTATATGCTCCTCGATGCATCACCAAAAGCATGATCAAATAACAAAGCTATGATTTTTAAACATTTAACTTCAAAACGCCAAAAATTGGAATATTTACAAAACCAATCCATATCCAAATCAAATGCACATGATTGAGTGTTAGGAATTCATACCTAACAATCGAAGACGATTTTAGACTAAGATGTGACATAAAAATCTCACCGTTAAACCTAAAACTATGAAGAAGAAGAAGATATAGAGCAATGGCAAGGACAATCACTCTTCAATTCCAACCCAAAGTGCTTGAATGTAAGCTTAAAAGAGAAACATTCCCTAAATTAGGTTTAGGAATTTCTGAAATTGGTAAGAGAATGAGTTAGAGAAGAAGAGGAGGAGGCTTACCAAAGCTTCTTCTATAAATTTGAAGCTAGAACTTGATTTGCAAATGGAAACTAGGGTTTGGATTTTTAGTTTCCCATTCCTCTCTCCATTGTTGCAAAAGCTTGAGTATTAAGAAATAGAAATGAAGTAATGAAGAGAAGAGGGGTGAAGCTTGGGTCTAATGGGCTGAAACAAAAACCAAAACATTAAGTGAAAAAGTAGCAAAATACCACTAACTCCAAACATATCAAAGTTTATACTCAAAAAGATCGCAAACGTCATTTTGAACTCAATGGGGGTGGTCTCGAGTCCTAATTCGACCGTTTGCAAAAAGTAGCTTCTCGGACTAAAATCCGACTAACGATGAAATATCTAAATACCCAATCGAAAAAATATGCGGGTTGTTACAGGCTCCCCTCCTTAACCAAATTGCGTCCTCGCAATATTTAAGAAGAAAACATATCGTAACAACCATAAAAGCATATTCAACGCAAAAGAAATTTGAAATAAAAAGTTCACCTCAAAGAGCACGAGAAAGTAAGTCCGGGTGTGTTCGCTCAATGAATTCTCTGGATTCCCAAAAACAATCCTTAGGATTTGAGGACCATTGAACTTTCACAAGAGGAACATCTTTATTTCGAAGGCATTTGATCTCCAAAGCAATAATACGAATAGGACGTTGCTCGTAAGTTAAATTAGACGAAACTTCAATTTCTTCCACAACACCGTGCTCAAGAATATAATCGGAATCTCGAAGGCATTCCGTAATTGAGAAACGTGAAACACGTCATGAATAGCAAAAAATTGAGCTGGTAATAAAAGGCGATAAGCCACGAAACCAATACGTTCGGTGATAGGAAATGGACCAATGTAACGAGGTGCTAGCTTTCCCGATCGACTGAAACGCACAATACCCTTCATAGGTGAAACACGAATAAACACAAAATCTCCCACATAAGATTCTAATTTCCTTCTTCGGTTATCGGCATAGGATTTTTGCCTGCTCTGAGATTTTTTTATCCTATGACGAATAAGGTCAATTTTTTTCTGTGGAATCACGAATAAATCTGGACCTAAAACCAACCTCTCACCGACCTCAAGCCAACAAGAAGGAGATCGGCATGGCCTTCCATAGAGTGCCTCAAAAGGTGCCATACCAATACTAGATTGGAAGCTATTATTATAGGAAAACTCAACAAGAGAAATTTGATCTTCCCAACTTCCACCAAAATCAAGAACACATGCACGAAGAAGATCTTCAAGTGTTTGATTCACACGCTCGGTTTGTCCATCGGACTGAGGATGATAAGCGGTGCTAAAATTAAGCTTCATTCCCAAAGCTTTTTGAAGACTCTTCCAAAATCCACTAGTAAATAATGGATCACGATCACTAACAATAGAAGTAGGAACTCCATGTAATTTAACAATCTCTTTAATAAAGAGTTTGGCCAAAAGAGGAATGGTCTGGTTAGACCGAACGGGAATAAAATGGGCGGATTTAGTAAGTCTATCAACTATCACCCATAAGCTATCATGACCCGAACGAGAACGGGGAAGGCCGTCAATAAAATCCATGGAAATTTGATCCCACTTCCAAATTGGAATTTCTAAAGGTTGCAATAACCCACCGGGCCTTTGATGCTCGGCCTTGACAAGTTGACAAGTCATGCAACACTTAACAAAGTTAGCAATATCATATTTCATTCCCTTGCAATAATAAAGTCGCTTCATATCCGCGTACATTTTACTACTATCAGGATGAATGGTAAATTTAGAATGATGAGAATCTTCCAAAATGTCTTTACGAAGATCACTAATATTTGGCACGATAAGTCTACCAAATTTTTGAATACAGCCACTAGAATCAATATTAAAGTCTTTCAAACTCTCAATACCAATTTTCTCCCTACAACTTTGGCTAAGAAGAGCCAATTCGGGATCTAGCTTTTGAGCTTTAAGAATGCGGTCAAAAAGAGAAGGATGGGCCTCAAGGGTACATAAAACAAGAGATGAACATAAATCGGATACACGATCTCGAATCTCACAAGTGGACAAAGTCTCGAGATAATTCCATTCGGATATCATCAAAGAAATAACCGCTTATTGCTTACGATTAAGTGCATCGGCAACACGATTTCCCCTTCCGGGAGAATAAAGAATATCAAGATCATAAGATGTAAGGAACTCAAGCCAACATTGTTGATGCAAATTAAGTTCCTTTTGAGAAAATAAATACTTCAAAGATTTAAGATAGGTGTAGAGAACAAATTTCTCTTCCAAAAACAATGATGCCAAATTTCTACAAGCGAAGACAATAGCCGCGAGCACTAGATCATGAGTGGCATATCTAGTCTCGGTAGGCTTTAATTGTAAGGAAGCATAAATGATAGAACGTTCCCTTTTTTTAAGCGAACGACACCTAAACCAATACGACTAGTATCAGTACCAATAGTGAAGTCTTGGTTCCCTTCGGGAATCACAAGAATAAGAGTATCGGAAAAGAGTTCTTTTAATTGATCCACTTTTCCGAAAAGCTAAAACCTTCAAAATTACAATTAACTTTATGTAATCATTTTTCTAGAAAATTTTACTTGTTCAAAGCGAAATTTACTGTGTTTGATTGTCACATCAAAGCATTTAAGAAATTCCTATCGATAACATTGATCAAGCGCATCGACCAGAATTCTTAAAGCACTCAATGGGAAATACAATCACAAAATCATCTCCTATATGATAAAAATAACTCTTAGAAGTTTTAAGAATATTCTTTGGTCGTTTAAGAGCAAAATCTAATTATACTTTTAAATAAATCCCGTGAAAAAGATTTGTAATTTTTTTTATTGCTATTTTCATCCAAAATCAATAAATACAAGAATGGTCTCACCGAAATATTCATAGAACACTCGATTAATAAAATGGATGAAATAAGATAGACGAATCGAATGACATAATAAGTCATTCATAAGAATCATAACGAGTGCGGAATGCGGTAAATGGAATGCTAACTCCCGCGACTCGTAGCGAATGAAAATCGGTGGCAAGGTCGAGCTAAAAAGACCTTAACACCACCCAAAAGATTGCTTAGGTGATAATCCTAAGTCAAGCCCAAAAATACCGGAAAATTCACAAACTATTTAAATGAGAGAAATAACACTTTCCTCATCGCGTGGGCTTAAAGAATAAAAAAAATGATGCCATCAAATTGTAATCGAAATCACAAAGGAAATATAGAAATCTGCTTAACAGATTGAAATGTCAAAAATGAATAGTCCATTCGGAAAATAGGATACAGGCTTCATAATGATTCAGCCAATCCTTTCACACAAATCAATTCGGAAGACATAATATGCAAATCGCCTTGGAAAGAAAAATCACATAAAATAATCTCGACATCAATTCAAAGCAAACAAATTGAGTGTTGCGGATCCACCAACCGGATTCGCAATTCTCAAAGAAAAACCATCAAGCCCAAAATATTTAAAGAAAAAGAATCGATAAGTTCTTTTGATATAAAAATGATGAGATGAACCCATATCAAAAAGAACTCAAATAGGAAGATCACGAAATAAAACAATAGCATCAAGGATTGAATGGAAAATACCTTAACCAAGAGAAGAGTTGCTAGGAGCTTGCACAACATTCATCTCTCCTTTCCTCTTGCTTAGAAGTTTAGGACATGTAGATAAGTAATGGCCCGAGCCTTTGCAATAGCAGCAAGAAAGGGGTTTCGGGCACTTAATTACATAATGGTCTGTCGAACCACAATTGTAGCATTGTTTACGACTTGAGGTAGGAGTCTTTGCTACCAAAGTTTCTTGTTCCCCCTTCATATTGCTTGAAGTATGGGGCAGGCAAAAATATGATGACCTGGATTTTTGCAATAACGACAAAAGAGTGGCTCCGGACACTCCTTTGCATAGTGGTCCTTTGAATTACAATTGTGGCATCCTCCACAATTAGGGATTGGAGTCTTTACTACCAAAGTAATTTTCTTCACCTTCTTATTGGGATAAGGACTTTTGAACTTAATATGCCTCTTTTTGGAAATCCCGATATCACTATCACTTCCTTTACCGACCTCTTCATGTCGAAGAGTGATATCCACAAGCTGATTGAAAGGAACTTCAAGTTTCAGAGGTAAAACCATTTCGGGGTTCTTACTCAAAGCACAGACAAACCTTTGATCCTTTACAAGATCCAAAAGTTATTGGGCAGACATGAATACGCCATCCAGAGAAGGACTACTAGATTGACCAATGCTCGAACTGCTAGAACTAACCATCTTTTCGTCTTTAAGAAAGAAAGAAAGAAGAGGAAAAAGGTTATTCACAAAATGAATGTCAAACAATTATGATTGATAAAACAAGATATCATAAAGAAAATAGGATAGAACGGGTCCTAAGACTCAGATAGAATCCGAAGGCACGACTCCTAAGAAAGACTTAGGACAATGATCCTTGCAAGGTTATTCTACAATGTTTCGAAGTTTGGCTCTGATACCAGCTGTGACGCCCCACCTCTATAACCACGCTAGCCAAGGACACTACGGTGTAATGCCGTCAACTAGCACGAAGAATAAGACTGTTGAGGAGCGACCATCCGTGTAATGGCTTTGTGCGAGCATCGATATGCCAAATAAAATATAACTTGCATTTCTTTTCAAGAGGAAATCCGACATGCCGAAACAAACTCAAAGCTACTACACAGTGGCTATAATATCTTCCGAAACAAATATAGAAATAAACAAAACACAAATCATTCATAGATAATTCATATCACAGAGGCAGAAAAAGATATGAATATTACACAAGAAAGTGTATATCAGAGTAGTGGTCAAACAAGATCCACAATATCACAAAAGAATAGTTACAAGTGCTAGACAAAAGAATATGTATAGATCTATGAGTCTATATCTCAAATGTATACAACCAAAAACTACTAATCTAAGTAGTTAGCCAAAAGTCAGGATAATACTCCCGGGTGAGGAGTCAAGTAGAAGCACCAGTAATATCTCGGTCTGACCCGAGTATTATTTAATAAGAAAATAATAAATGGATCAGTCTAGCTATAAATATAAGATAAAATGATATAGAATAAGAGATATGATAAAAATGTATGATAACCTTAAATCCATACTATAATATGTATGCAACTGAAAATCAACTAGAGATTAATCAATATCAAAAGAATCTTCTCAAAGATCAAAAAGAATGTCATGCTCTTTATATTTATTCACCAAACCATAAATATTGACAATTATATCAATACCAATCACAAAAGTTAATGACACACAAATTCACCAATGCACAAATTTTGATAAAACTTACCAATATAAATCACGAAAATTGTTGAAACACAAATTCTAGAAATGATCAATAGAAATTCAAAAATCACAAAAAAGGGGGAAGAGGCCTATCACTAAAACGGGAGCATTAAAGCTCGCCAACACGTGTATCACAAAACGAAAAGCTATTCCATGGTTGCTAACCATTAATTTTTGAGCCGAGGCTCCACTAAAAAGGCCCGAAGACCATGAGCCGAAGCTCCACTAAAACAGCCCGAAGACCATGAGCCGAAGCTCCACTAAAACGGCTCGAAGACCATAGGTCGCTACCCCACCAAGCCAAAGCTCCACTAAAAGCGAGGTTTAGTCTCCCTCGCAGATAAAGAGACATCGCACACTACTAGTCTAACTCACAAAATGATCATCATTGATCGATAAGTGTAAATTACACTAAGTTAGTAAATAAATGAGTTTAGCTTCATGTCCCATAACCACTAGCTTAACTTAATTATTTACGAACAAATTGTAGACTTCCACTCGAGGTTAAGTGTCAATTACACTAAGATAGTAAAATATGTGTTTAGCTTCATGTCCCATAACCACTAGCTTAACTTAAATATTTATGAACCAATTGTAAATCTCCTCTAGAAAATTATCACAAGATATTCAATCGAACAAGTCCAAAAATTAACCGACGAAGCAAACGCAAGCGTTTCATACCACTTGTTTTACTAAGCCGTTTGATTAGATTTCTCATACGAGTGAGGTAAAGGTTTGTATTTACTAATAGATTGGAAAACGGTTTTAATAAATGAGCTTTGTATTGAAATAGCGTTGAAATCGCTTTGATGAGAGAGTTTTGATATTTACTACTAGTATTGGAACCTTTATAGTTTTTAAGTGACAAATCACAAAAATGATTGTAGGAACAATCAATCACTAAAATTCACATTCGAAGACGTGAATAAAAATCCAAAGAAATCGATACCGAATCCATCAAAGTGGAAATACCCAAAAATTCCAAGAATACAAGTTATCAAAGTCGACAAAGGTGATAACAACTAATCGGAGAAAAAGAATCGCTTAAAGATTGGAAAAGCAAAGAAAAATGAGCATAAATAGGCAAAACAGGGAAACAGGAGCAGGTCGGTCGACTAAATCACTGAATTCGGTCGACTGGACCAGAAACAGAGAAGTGTTCTGGTAGCAGGTCCGTCGACCGGCTTACTGAGTTCGGTCGACCGGATCCTATTTCCTGCACTTCCTAGCCTATCTAAACGAGGGCCAATCTCGACCAAATTGCAATTGTTCGAGCAACGGTGCTAAGGGTTTATGCCAATCGACTACCCGGCCCTATATGCTCCTCGATGCATCACCAAAAGCATGATCAAACAACAAAGCTATGATTTTTAAACATTTGACTTCAAAACACCAAAAATTGGAATATTTACAAAACCAATCCAAATCCAAATCAAATGCACATGATTGAGTATTAGGAATTCATACCTAACAATCGAAGATGATTATAGACTAAGATGTGAGATAAAAATCTCACATAAACCCAAAACTATGAAGAAGAAGCTATAGAGCAATGGCAAGGACAATCACTCTTCAATTCCAACCCAAAGAGCTTGAATCTAAGCTTAAAAGAGAAACATTCCCTAAATTAGGTTGGAATTTCTGAAATTGGTAAGAGAATGAGTTGGAGAAGAAGAAGATGAGGCTTACCAAAGCTTCTTCTATAAATTTGAAGCTAGAACTTAATTTGCAAATGAAAACTAGGGTTTGGATTTTTAATTTCCCATTCCTCTCTCCATTGTTGAAAAAGCTTGAGTATTAGGAAATAGAAATGAAGTAATGAAGAGAAGAGGGGTGAAGTTTGGGTCTAATGGGCTGAAACAAAAACCAAAGACCTAAGTGAAAAAGTAGCAAAATTCCACTAACTCCAAACATATCAAAGTTTATACTCAAAAAGATCGCAAACGTCATTTTGGACTCAATGGGGGTGGTCTCGAGTCCTAATTCGACCGTTTGCAAAAAGTAGCTTCTTGGACAAAAATCTGACTAACGATGAAATATTTAAATAAAATATTTAAATACCCAATCTAAAAAATATGCTGGTTGTTACAATAATGATAATGAATAAATATCATCACTTTCAAACAAACAAACACACTATATAACTATATAAAAGTTTGAAATTTATTCTTTTATGTACACGCGCGCGCGCACACACACACACACAGATATATATATATATAGTCCTAAAAAAAATATTAATTTGCCAAAATTTCAAAAAATTTAATCCTTATCGATACCATGGCGTTCCATGTCTCGACCAGAATTCAAAGAAACTCAATAGACCAATTAACATAATATGTTTTATAAAAAAAATATGCTCTTGCACATATAATACTCGCAAACTCATTCTAGGGCGTCGTTTACCTAATCTCTAATAAGCCAAACCCTACCTAAGCCAAGGTTCTCGCTTAACCTTCAGCTATGGTACCATTTTGTAATGATCCACCCTTTCGACCATCGAAAGTCGACACCGAATACATCTGCGATATTCAAATGTCGAACATCTAATCACCGAAAAGATAGAATTTAGAGTAAAATAAAAAGAAAATAACAAAGAATAAAGAATAAGGAAATCAGACTCTCACAATGAAATCGAAAATATATAATGTAATAAAGATAGTAAAAATACTATCATTCCAGAATACAGAGTACATCAAAGTTAAAAACAAACCTTATTATCTCGACAGTTATAAAATTCTAACCTTACAACTACTGGTAGGTATATAATATAATACAGTAGAAATAAAATGCTACAATAAGTGAACATCCAGCTCTTCTTTAATAACTCTGTATCACCAAAGATAACCTAGGAAAAACTCGGTCTCACCAGAGCATTATAATAAAATAACACCTGGATCAGTCTAGAAAACTAGCGTAAGTAAACTCTAATAATATGATAAACATATAAAAATTCTGTGAGACCACACCTCTAACGCGGAATAGGGTTTTACCTCATAGAAATAACATCCATAAATGAAGAAATGGGAAACAAATCAAAACAATAATCCAATTAGGCAAGAATGGAAATAAACAATAGAAACAATCCAAATAAAGGATGAGTACTAGTAAGAATAAATCCCATGCTGAATGATTGGGCATAAATAATACTAAATTTAGAAACTTGTAAGAATGGATATAGATAATCAAACATAGAGAGGAGCGCAACGCAGTTCCCCATACAATTAAAGAAATAATTCATAGATTTGATTAACAACAATGGAAAAGAGAAGCTTTTCCAACAAATGACAAGGAGGGTCCACCCTTACTACAAAAAACAGTCTTTTATAGCGGCATATAGCTGCTATTAAACACAACTATAGCGGTTTGATATACGCTGTAAATTGACATGTATAAAAAAGAATTGCACATTTATAACACAAAAAAACCGCTATAAAAGAGCATTATTTCATAGCATATATATACCGCTATAAAATGTGTAGATACAATAACGCCTATTTGCTGCTATCCTTTGACAGTAACCTCATACGTTGCATTATCTTTATATTGCACTTATGTCATATAGTTATAATGCTTTTTAGGAGCTATGCCTTATTATACTATATATTTGATGCACCCCACTAATAATAACAATCAAATTGAATCTTCTTTAAATAGATAATAATTTTAACAATGTGTGAACGAATAAAGTATAATAATTAACAAAATTAACGCATATTCATGATAACAAAATAAAGTATCAACTAACAAAAAATAAGTTCAATACATAAGTTACCAAATTTAATATGTATTCATGATAACAAAAGACAACATAGTTCAAAGTTAACATCTACAAGTACTAAGTACATCACTAAGAACTTGAACTGCTCAAAGCCTTTCTACGTGTATGTCTTCGTCATTTGTATTACTTCCTGAAAATTAAAAACAATTTGAAAATAATTATATAAAACTATGATGAAAATTACAGGTTATTGGTAGTACTTTCTATTATTAGATAGATGAAGATTTCCATAACTTTTTTAAACATCAAATATTTATTACATGGATAAAGATAATGTTTTGTTGCATGTTGCATTACAACAGCCCACGTTTGATTTTTCTTAATAATACAAGTGCACATAGACACATGCACCAAACTACACACACCCAAACTTGCACAAGCACATACAACATCACACCTACACCTGTTCAATAATTTAAATGAATCAATAGGCAAGAATCTTTAATACTCTTTGCAACAATTATGTTATTACCATGGACAGTGCTTAAATGAATCAATTTAAATGAATCAATAGGCAATATGACTGTAAAGTGGTTCTCTTTTTGTATTAGTTTTTGTTTCATGATCATGGAATACATTCCCATGGCTAGTGCTTATTTAACCGATAGATCTTTAAGAATATTTGAAGTCTGGTTCTAAATTATTTATCCGTTTACATTTAAATACCACAATATAAATATATTGAAGACTAGTGGCAATTCATAATCTGAGCATTCAAACATTTGTTCAATGAGCAAATCCGAGAATTGTATGTTCTACATACAACCTAAATTGAAAATGCAGGTAGTATAAGTAACTACTTTCAAGGATGAATTTTCTATGTGCTTGACTGTGCCAAGGATTTAAGGCTATTTCCTAATGAATCTAAAAACTTCCCTTAAAAATCAAAACTCTCCAACGTCATCATGGAGCAAGCATCTAATAACAAAAACTTATAGTTAATTTATTATTATTGTTATTATAAACTTGGTTAATTTTTATAAAACTTATCTAACTTGGTTAATTTTTATAAACATAATTTGTATATTGTTATTATTATTATTATTATTATGACTGTCACTGTCATCATTGTTGTTATTAGTATTATATTATTACAAACTTAATTAGTTTTAATAAACTAATTTAATTTATTGTTTTTATCATTATATAAAAAAATAAATTTAGTTATTTTTTTATAAAATTTAGTTAATTTAGTAAGTAATTTGTTATGAGTATTAATATTATTATTGTAGTTATTTTAAACATTTTTAATTTTTATAAAACTAGGTTAATTTATTGATATTGTTGTTATTATGATTGTTAATGTTGTTAATATTGTTATAATAAATATCAATTTGTATAAAAATTAGTTGAATTATTATTATTATGAACTTATGAAACTTAGTTAACTTGGTTAATATTTTATTATTATTATTATTATTACTATTACTATTACTGTTATTATTATTATTACAAGCATAGGTAATTTATTATTATTACTATTATTATTATTATTATATAAAATTTGGTTAATTTATTATTTTTACTAGTATTATTATTATTATATAAAAATTGGTTAATTTATTATTTTGATTTTTAAATATTATTATATATATTTAGTTAATTTTTTATAGAATCTAGTTAACTTGGTTAATGTTTTATAATTTATTATTAGTATTATTACTACTACTACTACTATTATTATACACTACTTAGTTTTTATGATCAATTTAGTTAATTTTCATAAACTTTGTTAATATTTTATTGTTATTATTATAAAATTATTTAATTTTTATAAATGTTACTTGATAGTAAAAGCTTCCCAAATCAAATTCATTTTATAGTTGCAATTGATTATACTATGCAGCTTGTAATAGTATAAAGTAAAAAAACTAAATAATAATACCTCATTTGTTATCGCATCCTATAAATCATCAGTTGCAAGAATTAATTACTCGTGTGATCCATCAACCACCTCCTCCTGTATTAGCAGAATAAAAGTTCTTTACTCACAGAAATTACTCGATAATAAGAAGTATATGCACTTCGATAGAAAAAATATGCATGATTGAATAAGCATTTGAGTGTCTTCTATTTAACAAATACAATTTCAAATGAAAGTTCCTTCCTTTTCTTTATCATAACATACAGTTCTTACATCCTCATGTTTTCTATTTGGTTTGCTCAATTGACACACAGGATAATGGAAAATTTTTGTTTACCTTCTCGAAGCTAAATCCATCCAAAACAATGACTTCATCTCTTTTACTATTTACATCACATTTCGCTTGTGAGTTCTTAACTGAAACAAAATCATTATCATCCACGTTGCTCTTCTTGTCGAAACTATGAAAACTGCCTTGTTGTTTTCTTCACTATCGATTGGTAATTGAGAGAAGGAAAATTAATCCATGGATTTTTCAGATGCTTCTTCCCTTTCTCGAATAGTTTTCAGGATTAATGTCTTAAGGAGGTCATCACTTGAACTGCATGGGTCAATACAGTCAATGGATTTTCCATTTGAGCCAAAGATCAATATACAGATAGCATATAGAAATAAATTTATAGTTTTCAGAAGAAAAAAGGCTGTAACCTGGGTAATGTTGGGTGCAAAAACCAAGCAAAGTTTCTTGCATTTATTTTGTTGTATTGTTCATGTTCCACAACACCAACCATAAGATTAATAGCCTAATCAAGCAATGCTGCTTTGGTTGGTGGCAGGAACCTTACAGGCTGAGAGAACTTTTCTTCACTACTACATCGCATAACCTGATATGGTGTCGTTGAGCCAAAATCTCCCATGGGTAGTTCTCGAAACCATGCCTTTCAATGTAATGATGAATTTATAATTTGATTCGAATAACAAAGGAAAAAATAACAGCTTGAGAATTATGAAAACAATAACATATAACATTTCATTTCCACTCGTAAATAATACGTACCATCTATAAAATTAATGAGATGTAAAATTATTGACTACTTTATTATTATTATTAACTTAGTTAATCAAAAACTTTGTTAATTTATTATTACTATTATATACGTAATTATTTCCATAAAACTTAATTAATGAAGTTAATTTTTATAAACTTAGTCAATTTATTATTATTATGTAAGTTTAGTTAATTTTTATAAAACTAATTTAGCTTGGTTAATATTTTATAATTTGTCATTATTCGTAGTATTATTATTATTATTATAAACTAAGCTAATTTTTTTAAAAATAATTTGTTGTTGTTGTTTATTATTATTATAAACTTAGTTAACTTGGTTAATACTTTATAATTTATTATCATTATCATTATTATAATTTAGCTAATTAGTTAATATTTTATAATTTGTAAGTACTATTATTATGAATATTAGTATTAGTATTATTCTTAACTTAATTAATTGTTATGAAAATTAGTTAATTTTTATAAACTTAGTTATTAATTGTTGTTGTTGCTATTAAAATTGTTGTTGTTGGCATTATTAGTAGCATTATTATTATAAATTTAGTTAATTTTAATAAACATTAATAAAATTATTATTATTATTGACTTAGTTAATTTTTATCAATTTATCTAATTTTTATAAAACTAAATTAACGAAGTTAATGTTAATCCTAGTTAATTTAATTTGATTATTATTATATTAATTTATTTATTTTTTATAAAACTTAGTTAGCTCGGTTAATTTATTATTATTTATTTATTAAAATCACTATTTTAAATTTAGTTAATTTTTATAAGTTTATTTAATTTTTATATAACTTAATAAACAAAATTAATTTTTATAATCTTAGTTAATTTATTATTATTATTATTATATAAATTTATTTAATTTTTATAAAATTTAGTTAACTTGGTTAATTTGTTAGTATTATTATTATAAATGTGGTTAATTTTATAAAACTTACGGTTAATTATTTACTATTATCACTATTATAGATTTAGTTAATTTTTATATGCTTATTTAATCTTCATATAATAAAATAAATCAAATTAATTCTATCAAAATAATATCAAGGACCAGATCATCACAAAGACATTATCAACTTTCATTCTCATTACATAAGAAGCTTTTAATTCTTGTTTACTAAGCTCTAAGGCACTTGTTTATTAAGTTGAATACTCATTTTATTTTAATAAATACATGAGAAATAATGAATGAAAATGTTAATGCCTAAATTCAATTCAGAATAAATAAGATAAATAAATGTGGAAGAAAAATAATTGACTTGATCATCAAGTGTTAGGGCCTGAAAGAAGGTATTGTTGAGTTCTTAACAAGTAAAGATTTTCACTCCTAATAGCAAACATGAAATAATATGCTTAAATTTGAATAATACTATCTTTCCTCGTAATAAAATACCTGATCATCATTTTCACTATAATAATAGATATCGGCTGCATCAATCATTATTTTCACTATGCTAATAGATACGCGATCATCATTTTGACATATGGGATCCAAGATTTATACTTAAAACTATTTTTCCACTACCATTTGTTCCTATAAAATCATTAAATTTGAATTGCAAAATTCAACTATGTGAATTAGACTCTTCCTAAAGTAGAGATATCGAGCCTGTAAAAAAAAGTTATATGGCGATGTGAACTGTTACAGTCACTTATGACCACAGCTAAATTATAAATTCAATACCATAATTGACGGTTTCATTTGGGATATTGCTATTCACTTGTTCAATAAGGGAAACAAGCGGGCTATACAGTAAAGTACTTATGATGCTCTTGTCTTCCATATAGATGGGAACTTCAATATTAAAGGAAATTAAGGGACCAACTAAAAATGGAAACAAATAAACATATATGTTGGCATAAAAGGCGCATTCATACATAGAAAATGCTGGTTTTAAAGTTGTAAGAAGCTCTACTTTACATAACTGCATAAGTATAGAGCTTTATGAAATTGAGAATCAATCGGTAACTTGAATTGCAAGCTGAACATGTGTACGAGCATGCACATACAAAAGAATGATGTAAAGGATTTCAACATTAATATATATAAAAAATTCAACACCTTGACAAGAATAGCTTTAAAGTGTTGAAAAGAATCAATAGTTGAACCAATCAAAGCAAAGAAAATGTTCTGAATTAACCGAATGTTTCATAATTCTAACATAGTTATACTACCCGTCGATATATATATGTGAATACTCATTGTCTAAATGTGTACAAGTAAAGCATGCCCCGTGTTGATGAAAATGAAAGGGATAGTTTTGATCACATGAATTCATTGTTTTTTACAGTAGTAACCATGAAGCAATTTTTACATATCGTGAATCAACATTGTAAAATTTTAAATTACTAATATAAGGAATAGTTTTGATCGCCTATTCCATGTATTTAGTAAATTATGTACCACATTAAACATCCAAACCGAACTCTTTCTCTGAATACATGAGTAAATGGGAATGAAGTTTGTTGCATGTTGGATGATGTCATATAAGAATAACTAAAAAATTTAGCACAAGTGTAAAATTACAATGATTATTCTATTTAGACTGCATATAATTTTCTAAATTTTATGTTGTATGATTTGACATGGGTTCATTGATAGTTTCTTTTTCATTAAAGAGGCACCAGTATGTTATTAGTTTAGGATTACTAAAATGAATTTAGAATAAAATCATTTACAAATATAACCATTTTTCTCTATACCAACTCCCTTACCCCTTCCCAGCAAGTTTATGACTTTAAGTTAACAAAGCACCTTAATTTTACATAGGCATTAAAAAGTTCACAAGCTCAAGGTAAACGTTTTGTGGTTATGCGGGATCTATTACTGCTATAATATTAGTTGACGTACAAATGAGGCCTTTTCTCCTAATAAATTATTCAAGGTACTAGTCTGCGATATGGTATCAATCCTGAATTATTACCTATAATCATGTTGTGTCAACGTGATATAGAACCTAAAAAATTTCTAATAATGTACCTATGGTTATCTATCTCAACAACTACCAACAATGCCTTTTCATAGTAGGTGACAAGTTCAAAAATAACGACTGTTTTATAGACTAAAAATAAGTTATGCAAACAACAACTACTACTACAATTGAATCTATGTATATATGTCTCTTATTTTATCATTTTGTTGATATATTTTAACTTCAAATGATACATAGTTTTAAGTTGTTCGCTAAATTACTAGTGATTGAAATAGTGATCAAGTTATTTGCACATTTTAGAATCTTAAGGAAACTGATTGCCAAAAGATTTGATCTCCTAGATGCAAAAAAAGTTCCCGAAAAGATCAAGTCATTGATGCCAAAGGATCAAAATACTAATAACAAATAAAGAGAAGTTTCTCTCTGATTTTTCCATTGGTTCTTACAATTTTTCCTCTAAAAGTTTTGATTGCCATGAATATGTAGTAAGCTAAAGGATTACTACATTGGGTGTTATCCGCTTTGATAATGAAATAAGTTAATTATACGCTCCCAAAGTTAATCATAATTTTATAGCTTAATTTTACTAGATATTTAGTTGGCTTCAGTAAGTGCTTAGATATTTAGTATAGCCACTATGAAAATAATTAACTATGTAAAGAGATTGTAGGATACTAAACTCACAAAGCATCTTCATCTTTCCCATACTATTATCATCCGCCATAGTAACAAAAGGTATAACAATGCTAGAAATACCCAAAAACTTTCACCGTAAATTATTCAAATATCTCTTCAACTTTTGAATAAAAAATAAGTACAAACAACAAATGGTAAACACATACAGCAAAAAATTAATGTATAAGAAAGTTTAGTATATGCATACACCAAAATTATTCAAAGATCTCTAAAAATTTAATGGTCAGATAGTTAATATAAAGCATACTTACAACTGCACAGGATCATTTTAAAATATTTGGTGAATGTAGAAGTTAATAATTGTAGTTTCTATCTTTATTTGCAGCAAAACAACAATTTAATGTCATTTGAGGATAAGGAAATGGAAGGCATGAGACTACCAGATTAGTTGTGAGAAGGATTTCATAATGAAAAAGAAAAGAATATGATGGTGCATTATAGATTATTCTATTTAGTATGTTCTAAACACAGAATTTTATCATAATGAGTATTTCTTTCCTATGGAATAACAACTACAAATAAAGGTGAACAACAGTGGATATGCACTACCTACATAAGTGCAGCGCCTTTTAGATTTTTCACCTGATCGTAAAATAATAAATGCTCCCTGCATGTTAATGTTTACTAGAAAAATGTTACTCATGGAAAATTACTCTTGACGTAGAATTATAAGCTACTCATGGAAAATGTTATATACCTGACTAGGAATCGGATTTGAGCTAGATACCAGTAGTAATAGCAGTGGCTTTTGTTTTTTCACCATCGTTGCTGCTTATGATTTCTTGATTTTTAAGATTTTTTTGTGCCGGTTTCATTTAACAATAGTATCTACTGAAGAGCGGCCAATCCATGGACAACATCTTCCTTGCAAGTCGCTCTGGATAAATCTGAATTGACATTACTATTCGAGGAGAAGTTCTTACCCAAAATAGTGAGAGCGACAGATAGTGTGAACTTCTCTTTCTCGGATGACACCGCTTTCATTTTCTCATTTATATAGCCAATGTTACACAAACGAACAAACCAAACTAAAGCAAACAAAGCATCACTACAATCACACATCCAGCCTCCAATGCTGCAATCTCCATGAATCCGAGCATAGAGTAGCAGACGCATTCGGTCTAGGTGACAAAAATAGCATAGTGGCATTTCAACTTTTAGGTGCACAATTTTAGACTCCAAGACAGACCCTAATCTTAATGACGTAATATATAACAACATCAAGTTTATGATCAAGTCAAGGAGCAAAATTCGATGCATCAAGCGATGATGTCCAGACTTCGATTACAAGTAAATCGTCACTTACAGATAATTCGACATCATGGATTTGCAAAACCCAAGTTATTGAGTATAGTCGAGACTTCTCAACAGTTTACGGCATCTTCGAATCGGTAGTGAGTCAACTTAGAAAGACATTAGCTTCAGTTCTATAGAGGAGTTGTAACAACCCGCATATTTATCGAGTTTGTATTTAAACATTAACTCGTTAATCGGATTTGAGTCCGAAAAGTTACTTTTTGCAAACGGTCAAATTAGGACTCGAGACCACTTCCATTGAGTTCGAAATGCCGTTTACAACTTTTTTAAGTATAAACATCGATAGGTTTGGAGTTAGTGAAATTTCACTAACTTTTTCCGCTTTGGACTTTGGGTTAGTTTAGCCTATTAAGCCCAAGTTCCAACCCTCTTCTCCTCACTCTTCATAAATTTCCTAACTAATCAAGCTTTGGCATTAATGGTGGAGGGAATGGGAAATTAAAATTCCAAAACTCAAATTCAATTGCAATCCATCTTTCTACTCCAAATTCAAGAAGAAGACATTGGATTCAAGCTTCTTGTCCTTAGATAGAAGAAGGATTGATTCTTGCTTGCTTATAACTTCATTTTCATTGATATTTGGTGCAAAGGTGAAATTTTTATCTCACGATTCTAGTCTATAACCATATTGGACTGTTGGGAATGATTCCCTATCACTTTTGCATGCACATTTGCCTTTGGTTCGTATTGGATTGGCGAAAAACCCCAATTTTTAGCATTTTTGGAAATTTCCTGCACTTAGCTCATTCTGGCCACTTGACTCGTTCGGTGAAAGGTCGCAAGGTCACTGGGTCATAGGTCGCAGGGCTTTAGGTCGTTCTGGAAGAATTGGCACTTCGGAATTAGGTCGCTCACGAGTTAACTCGTTAGGTCGCTCGCGAGTTAGTACCATAGGTCGCAGGGCTTTAGGTCATTCTGGAAGTATTGGCACTTCGGAGTTAGGTCGCTCGCGAGTTAAGCCTTAAGTCGTAGGTCGCTCACGAGTTAGGCCTTAAGCCGTAGGTCGTTCGCGAGTTAAGCCTTAAGTCGTAGGTCGCTCACGAGTTAGGCCTTAAGCCGTAGGTCGTTCGCGAATTAAGCCTTAAGCCGTAGGTCGCTCACGAGTTAGGCCTTAAGCCGTAGGTCACTCGCGAGTTAAGCCTTAAGTCGTAGGTCGCTCACGAGTTAAGCCTTAAGCAGTAGGACGTTCGCGAATACCTTAGGTCGTGAACCCTGTTTGGTCGTTAGGCCTATAACCCGTTAAGTCGCGAATACCTTAGGTCGTGAACCCTGTTAGGTCGTTAGGCCTATAACCCGTTAAGTCGCGAATACCTTAGGTCGTTAGACCCTTGAGTCGTTAGGTCATTAGACCCTTGAGTCGTTAGGTCGTATGACCTTATAACCCAATATGTCGTTGGACCTTTAACTCATAGGTCATTGGACCTTATCCCGATAGTTCGCGTGACCCTTTAGACCCTTAGGTCGTTAGACCTCATTTTGTCTTCACTAGGTCGTACCGTTTTGGTCGGGGCGCTGCCCCTTGGACCCCCGTGACCTGACCGGGCAGGTCGAACCCCGTAAGCGGTGGCGTTGCCCCCGCACCCCCACCTTGGGGGGTTGCCACCCCCCTGGACCCCCCCTCCGTAGGGGATCTTATCTGAAAAACATTGAGCTGATTTCCTTGGATTTTATTCGCATCTCCGTATGCGATTTTTGTGACTGATTGTTTCTGCAATTGCTTCTGTGTTTTGTCACTTTATAATATAAAGGTTTCAATACTATTAGTAAATATCAAAACTCTTTTAACAAACAATTTCAACTCTATTTTTAATAACAAAGCTCTTTTCTTAAACCGTTTTCCAATCTATTAGTATATACAAACCTTTACCTCACTCGGATGAGAAATCTCATTAAACGACTTAGTAAAACAAGTGGTATGAAACGCTTGCGTTCACTTCGTCGGTTAATTCTTAGACTTGTTCGATTGAACCTCTTGTGACAATTTTATTAGTGAAGATTTACAGTTTGTTCGTAAATATTTAAGTTAAGCAAGTGGTTATGGGACATGAAGCTAAACTTCTATATTTACTAGCTTAGTGTAATTGACACTTCTCGTTGATCATGACGATCATTCTGATGATTTAGACTAGCAACTGTGCGATGTTTCTTGTTGCGAGGTTAGACTAGAAACCACTTGTGTGATTCCACTCACACATACCTTTTTGCTTTTTGGTTAGTCTGGACCTTAATTTGTGTGATTCCATTCACACATGTGGGGTAGCTCCCCTTGGTCTTCGGACCATCATGTGATAGGCCTCTTTCTCTTTTCTATGATTTCTGGACTTCTTGCATTGATTTCTAGAATTTATGTCATTGACTTGTTATGAGTACAAGTTTGGGGTATGATTCCCTTTCCGAATCTTTGAGAAGATTCTTGTGATATTGATTATCTCTTATTGATTAATCTTCTGTTGATCATTATTTATATACTTATGGTGGTATGTCATTATGGATATTTTATGTTTATGCCATATCTTTTATGTTATATCATGTCATCTGATATTTATAGCTAGACTGACCCGTTTATTATTTTCTTAAATAATACTCGGATCAGACCGAGATGTTACAGGTGCTTCTGCTTGACTTCTTCCAGGGATTCATCACTCTGACTTTTGGCTAACTGTTTAGATTAGCAGTTTTTGTTGTATACACTTGAGATATAGACTCATAGTTGTATTCTTTTGTATAGCACGTGTTGCTATTCTTTTGTATTATCGTGGATCTTATGGACCACTACTCTGATGTACACTTTCATGTGTTAGTTATATATTCATATCTTCTTCCGCCTTTGTGATATGGATATCTGTGACTGATTTGTGTTATGATTATTTCTATGTTTGTTTTCGAAGATTATTTATAGCCACCGTGTGATAAGCAATTACATGGATGGTCGCTCCTCAACAGCCTTATTCTTCATGCTAGTTGCAGCACTACTCCGTAGTGTTCTTGGCTAGTGTGGGTATAGAGGTGGGGCGTCACAGGAGTGTACTTCGAGATTCTGAAATGGAATTTTAAATAGAGAAATCGTTTCTTTTTCAATGAAAGGAAAAGATGGTCCCTTATTTGATAAGCAAAGTGCTTAAGGCAAGATGAGATGGTCAACTCGAGGCGGGTAGGATGAGTTAGGGGTGGAGGCAGTGATAAGGTGGAAATTTTATGATCGAGGATTTGAGGAAATAATCTCAGGAACAAGGAAGAGGGAAAATATTGGAGAAAGAGGGAAGATGGAAATAATTTAAGGAATAGGTGGACATCAAACTAATTTGGGGAGCCTGCACTTTTAAAGCGTTACATAGCTGATCCATTCTTTAAATAAAGCAAGTTAAAAGAAACAATAACACTATGAAATAAACCGTTATATATTGGCGTTATAAAAAACAACTTTTTTTTTAGTACGAAAGTATTCCTCTAGAAATATACTTGAGAACTTTGATGGCTCTTGCAAACCTCCAAACCAAAACCCGGTAACTGTTACCGAGTATCTAAGTATTTCACATCTATGCGCAACACCGAATCTAATCTAGAGTGGATGTGAAATAGGCTAATGGGAGCAACCTCGCATAGCTTGCCTCCCACTCGCTCTTTGGGTTTAGTCATTTTCGATAAAGGATAACAATGCTTAGATGTGCAACATATTATCATAGAGTGATGAAATAAAATGAAGGAAGCAGATCAAAGTCGATAGTCAATAAACCAACCATCGAGAATGATAAGGTGGTTGTTTTCCCTTGTGCTTAAATTCCGCATCACGATATTTTTAAAAACACTTTAAAAACATTCTTCTTTAAAACATTCCTTTTAAAAGGGCAAATTATATTTTCTAAGTTTATTAAAACCAGGGTTAAAACGAAAGTTAAAACATTGTTTATTATAAACCTAAACCATTTACACTTAGCTTTATTTGAAACAATTCTTTTTATATGATCTTGTTTATTAATTATTATCTATAAAATTTAAAATAATATTTCTTATCCCAGAAGATAATAATCAATTAAATTACTTTTATAAATTTTAAATCAAAGGCTATCATCCCAAAGGAGTATTTAAATAACCTTTTTAAAACCTTCAAACAACATTAATTTTTCCAAAAAAAATAAACCAAACTAAAATCCCTATTAGAAATATGAACTAGCAATAATTATCTTGAAAGATAACTAATCACATTATAATCTTATAATCTTAAAATTGATATTACTTATCTCAAAACATAATTAATCAAATTTATAATCTCTTCAATAAATCAATTGATTATCTTTATTTAAACAACTAATTATCTAAAAAAATACCTTGATTTAATCAATAATTTGAATTTTAAAGCATATTAAATCAGTTCAGTAACTTTAATATACAAAATCAGTTAACGAACTTTAAAACACTTTTATTAAATCAATTAGTTTACCTTAGACTCTTTTATTAAGTCGATTAATTAACTTTTAAAAACCTATTAATTAAAAAAATATTAACTAAGTTAAAGTAAGATTAATTAAAATAATAAATCAGATCCAAACATCGTTAATTAAAATGATTATATAAATTTAAAACATCTTTAGTTAAACCAATTAATTAAACTAAAACATCATTATTTAAAATGATTGATTACTTTTAAACGTCATTTATTAAAATGATTTATTAAACTTAAATATCTTAATTAAAAAACTAATTCACTTAAATATCATTAATCAAAACGATTAATTATACTTAAATATCAATAATTAAAACAGTTTGTTAAATTCAAATAATCCTTAATTAGAATGATTAATTAAATTCTAATATCATTAACTTGGTGGATTAATTAAATTCAAACATCATTAGTAAAAATGATTTGTCAAATTTTAAACACTATTAATTAAAATATTTAATTGGTTTAAATATCATTAATAAAATTGATTAATGAATTTAAATATCTATTTTATGAAAATTCAAGCTTATGACAATACATACGAAGGGTTTAGGAGAAGATATTCAACAATTGATGATATATCGGAAATTGCTGTTATGGCATTTAAACAATTTAAATAGAACATCATGATTAATTGTAGCTAAACATCAATATAAGAAGCATACAGAATAATTAACAAATTATTGGCGAGAAACCCCTTAGGGTCTCTCTGCAAATATTCCCTGCAAAACAATGGTTGCGGACAGTATATATAATCATATGGTTTCACAGCAATCAAGTTAATATGTCATCCATTTTCCAAATGGGTTTTCAACCAAAACAAACGATTAAACAACAACAACAATATCTAAACCAACAACCAAGCATTCAACAATTATAGCGTCACACATATTGTATAGCAAATTTAAAAGTTAGTAAACTCACAGAAATTCCAGTTATCTTTGAAGCGTTCTATTTTGAACTAAAATCGAATGAACGTTCCATTTTAGCCCAAAATTCTATTAGATTCGAGTCCAACCTTCTAATTCCATCGCAAAGATAATATTCCTATGAGTCTAAGGCGATTGACCATGTTTGATTTGAACCTTGTATGAACAAGTTACTATTTAATGACATTTAATGATTAATTAATTAACTAAATAAATCAACTAATTACTGTTAATTCACGATTAACCCTAATCGTGCCTGCACAAAATAGATCGCCTCGATCATCTTCTCCACGCCATGCCACAGAACTCGGACCGCCACCGCAACTTCACTAAAGCTTGCCCCATCCATGTCGAACCCAAAATCCTAATATTCGCCATCTATCGTCGCCTATAGGACGAGATCTGGCCTCCAAATGTCACCACTGTCGAACTGGAAATGTCGCCGTCTTGAATGAATCCACCTCTATTTGACCGTCCATCAAAACCAACTCCCCTTATTAAGCATTTCTTTAGTTGAGGCCATCACCAGAAAACGCCCTAGAGGCTCCATTTGACAAGGATCGTTGGATTTAGCCATATGAAAATGGCAGTCAATGTTCTTCCTCGGGTTTTGCCAAGAAGAATGAATATAAAGGTCCTTTTATAGGCAACTAACACATCACTATTCACATCTAAAAATTACGAACTCCAACCGAAGCGTGCCGTCTGGCATTCTATATGTTATATCCCTATTCCGAACACAATGAAATATTTATCGGGAGTCAATGAAACAGGTTTCGTTGAAATCGAGACAGTGCCCGAGAAAGACAATTTCATAGTTTTAAATATCATTTTATATTTAATTTTCGACATTTGTCCGGTTTACTTACATTTTTAAATAAATTTTCAAATTGAATTCACCAATATTATTTTTTAATTAAAAGAAGTTGAATAAAATCATTAAATCCATTTAATTAAGATTTAATTCATAATTCAAATATTTAAACATTCCCTATATTTAATTATAAGTTATTAAATTCCAAAATCTAATTATTTAAATATTTTAAACTTAATTGAACATTTATAATCAAATAACCAATATTCTGGGATGTTACACTCTCCTTAGGTGCACATGCACCCCCCCCTTTTGTCTACCCTCCACCATGCCTTGTGTACTAACTTAGGTAGCTTGGATTATGGTAATGTACTCCATTAGGTTATCTAGGTTTTATTTTATATTTTTTGACTCAAATATTTTTTATTTAATCTAAGAATGGTTTATTTATTTTAACACTGTCGTTAACTTATCTCATGACATATGTGCATGTGTGTGTATATAGTTATACAAAATGTGCATGATATTTTCGACGACTTTCTAATGCCGAAAAGTCGTAATTCGAAAAACATTTTCCAGTCACATTTTCAATTTATATTTGAACTAATTATTTTGGTAAACAAAATTAAAAAGTGATTTTAAGGTCATTGATTAATATTTAAAATAAGTTTATTTGGTTATAAAATCCCATAATTTAAGTATTAAAAAAATGATTTAAATATTCAAATACAAAACGAGTAATTGATGGGTCGTTACATTCTCTTCAACTTCGCAGAATATCACCCTCGAAATTAATACATTAAAAGACGATCCAAATGGTATATATTATACCAAAAAATTCTTATAACAATACAAAGTAACTATGCCATAAAAGAACATACTAACGCATTCAAACAACAAACAACTAACCTGACATTACATCAGGGTAAGTTTCTTTAATATGACCCTCCATCTCCTAAGTACAATCACTGAGGTCATCATTCCACTGAATATTCATAAGCTTCACTACCCTGTTTCTCAATCTCCTTTCATCCCAATCTACAATATTAACTGGTTATGGAACTATGGTCAAGTTCAATTCTATCTCTAGGTCTTCCTGAGCAGATGTCCCAATAAACAATGATAGATCATAAAATTGTTTTCTCATATGAGATACATGAAAGACATTATGAACTTCAGACAATCTCTCAAGAAAGTCTACTTTGTAGGCCAATGGTCCAATTCTTTCCAGGATTTTAAATGGTCCAATAAATCTGGGTGATAGCTTTCTAGTTTTCTTAAATCTTACAACTCCTTTAACTGGGTAACTTTAACAAATACTGAATCCCCGACCGCAAACTCTAAGTCGCTTCTCCTTTGATCAGCATAGCTTTTCTGTCGATCCTTGGCCTCTTTTATCCTTTTCTTGACCATAGCCACTTTCTTTGGTTCTTCTCGAATAATTTCTAGTCCAAAAATTGGTCTCTAGTCTCAACCCAATACGAAGGTGATTTACATGGCCATCATATAATGCCTCGTAGGATGCCATGCCAATGCTAACTTAGTAACTATTGTTATAAGAGAACTCTACCAAATGTAGATGATCTTTCCAAGAGCCTCAAAAATCCAAAATGAATGCTCTTAAGAGATCCTCCAAAATTTGATTCACCCTTTCGGTTTGTCCTGTCTACGGATGATAGGCTATGCTCATAATTCAACTCTAATCCTAAAGCCGCTTGCAATGCTCCCAAAAATTGACCGGTGAAGATGAAATATCGATCACTGACTACACTGGAATTCCACGCAGTCGAACGATCTCCCTTAAATAAATTCCTTCCAAAAAGTTGTAGTTCTTGTTTATTTCATCGGAATAAAGTAGGCACTCTTTGTTAATAGATCTACTATAACCCAAATACCTTCATTACCTTTTCTTGTTCTGGACACCCATCAATAAAGTCCATGGATACTTCACCCACTTCTAATTTGGTATCTACAATGGTTGGAGTAACCCAACAACCTTTTGTTGGTCACTCTTGACCTGTTAACAATTTGCACACCCCTCATGAATATCGAAATGTCTCTCTTCATCCCTTTCCACCAAAAGGTCATCTTCACGTTTAGAAGCATTTTCGCTACTGTTGGATAGATAGATAATTTTGATCGATGGTACTCTTTCAACATATCCTATCTAATTTCATTAACGTCTAGCATATATATCCGACTTTTCATTCTTAAAATGCATCGGAAGTCAATCTGAAAACTAGAAACAATTCCACCTTCAACATTCTTCTTAAGCTAAGCTAGAATAGGATCTTCTTCTTGGACATATGCAATTCTCTCCATTAGTGCTGGCATAACTTCCAAATTTGCAATCGTCGCCACATTCCAACTCAACGCGTCTGCAACAGCATTCGCTTTCCCTAGGGTATAATGATTCTCTAGCTCATAAGACTAAGAAAGTACAGCTATTTTCACTGCCTTAAGTTCAAATCCTTATGGGTAAAGAGATACTTTAATGACTTGTGATACGTATATAACTCAAACTTTTCACCCAAAAGATAGTGCCTCCACACCTTCAATGCAAAGACAACCTCCAACAGCTTCAAGTCGTGCATAGCGTAATTCTTCTAATGAGGTTTAAATTATCGACTTCCATATGCTATTACTTTGCCATTCTGCTTCAAAACTGCTCTTATTCCGATCCTACAAGCATTCGTGTAAACTGTTAATCCTTCGCTCCCATTTGGGATAGTCAAGACAGAAGCGCTAGTTAACTTCTCCTTCAATTCCTTGAATGTTTGATCACGGTTGAATATTCTATAATGACCTGCCATTTTGAACCATTTAAATCGACAATCATTCAAACATGTCGTATCCTACCTTGGGCATTGTCTCGCGTGCCTTGTCACATGCTTTATTTCACACCTTATACGAGTTTGGTTTGTACCATACCTATGGAGTGCCTTCTGAGTAAACCACCTGTTTACGGTGGAGCTTACGGTATTGTATAGACTATGCGAACATATAAATATGTGTTAAAGGGGATATGGGTAACGCCTTAATGTTATTTTACTACTTTACTGTAGACATATTATAGTAGCGTATTGTACCATGTATGTTGATAGTTCCATGGACAGTTAGAGGATGGGAATTCCAAGCATCCTTTAAGTTAATTGTATTTCATTTAGACATTTCACTTGAGTTGATTTACTTGCATAAGAATCTTCATCCTGGCTAGAGTGCTTTGTATTTTGCTTTATGCTCGGGTCAAACTAAATGTCATAGCATTTTAGACTCACCTTTGGAGCTTGGAGTTTGCTTGAAGATCTGTCTTATATCTATTCAACTTTCAATTGTTCCAGTTATTTTAAGTTGTTTATGTTCAGTCTCATTATTTGATTTTGTATTAGAAACTCCTATGTATTTGGGATATCTATTTTATTTACTTTAGACTCTAATGTTTATGTAGTAGCTTCATGTACTAATATTTATTTATTCCGCTGCTTATTGCTGTATTACTTTGTGTCTATGGCTATGTGATTGATTTATTTACTGTATATGCCATGTTTTGCCAAACATAAACTAACAATATGTTGTTTTGAGCAATTCAAGTCTGACATGTGTGGATGATTTTCAATTTGAATGGTTCGAAATGGCAGGTCGTTATGTGTCTAAACAAACTTATCATCTTTCTTTGTCAGCTTTGCCACATGAGAAGAAATATTCGAGGAATCTTTAATGAAAATTCTATAGAAACCAGCCAATCCCAAGAAACTTCTGACCCCAGTCAATTTTTAGATTTCTTCCAGTCTTGAACCATAACTACTTTAGCTGGGTCTACTGATAAACCTTCTTTTGAAACAACATGCCCTAGAAATCTAACTTCAGATTTCTAGAAATGGCACTTAGAAAACTTTACCTTTAAAATACGACTTCTTAAAGCACTTAAAACAACATAAAGAAGGTACTTATGCTCTTCCATTGACTTAAAATAAATGAAAATATCATCAATAAAGACAAGGACAATTTTGTTAAGAAAATCCTGAAACACTATTCATCAAATGCACAAAATAAGCAGGTGTGTTAGTCAATCAGAACGGCATGATTAACCACTCATAAAAATTATCATGGGTTCAAATAACTATTAAGGGTACACTCTCCTCTGCTACCCTTAATTTGTGAAAATCGATGGCCAGATCCAATTGAAAAAATATTCTAGCTCCGTGTAGCTAGTCAAATATGTCGTCAATCCTTGGTAAAGGATATTTATTCTTGATAGTCCTTTTATTTAACTCTCGTTAATCTATATATAATCTAAGAGAACCATATTCCTTGGTAAAGAAACAATTAATGAACCCCAACTGGATGTGCTACATCTGATCAAACTTTCCTGCAATAAATAAAATGTCTGCTTCTCTAATTATCTTCTTTCCGTTAGAGCCAACCTTCGAGGAGGTTATACAAATGGTCTGGTTCCTAGAATCAAAATCAATGCGAAACTCCACTTATGACGAGGGGTAACCTTGCATTTATTCAAAAATATCCTCGAAGTGCTAGACAATTTGTATCTTCCTTACCTCCTCTTTGGGTACTTCGAAGGAATAAAGAAAACCACTCATCAACTTATTAGGCTCTTGACAATAGATATCAATGCTTTTGCCTATTGCATCTTTTATCACAATGATTCTTCTACTACAATCTAGGATGACATTGAACTTAGATAACCAATCTATCCCCATAAGTATCCCAAAATCCATGAACCCAAGAACAAATAAGTCGAATGAGAAATGCTAATCTCGATAAGGAATAGGCGGATTCTGACACATAGTGCCAATATTTGTTTGACCGCCATTAGGGTTCGACGCACAAAGAAAATTACAAAGAAAAACATATTTAAGGTTTAACCGGTTCATTAGGTTATATGAAATAAAACTATGGGATGCATCAGTATTGAACAATATTATAACAGGAATATCAAAGATGGATAGTGTACCCCGCAATACCTGTTTTCCTTTTGGGTCCATAGAAGTAGAATGTATCTCTTTAATAGTAAAAGCTTTCCCATAAGCCCCTTTTTCGAAAATGGACCCTCTTTCTTCATACGTCCATGTTTGTGATAATTATAGCATAATGGTAGATTAGTCTCTGGGCAACTACAAAGGACCCCATCTTATCACACTTATAACAGAGAATCTTGGAGAAGTCAATCTTCTTTTTCGGTGTTGGAACCCCCCCCCCCCTTCAGGTTTTTTCCCAACCAATTCTTTTACCCTTTGCACTTGAAAAAATGCTTGCTCAAAGTTGGTATCAATGATACAGGTTGGGCATTAACTACTGGCACTACTTCCTTCTGAACTCCTTGCTCCATATCAAGAGCTTTAAACCGAAAAGCCATACTGATCAGATTGGTTAAGGTACCATTGAGATGATTGGTAATTTCTCGGTAGAATTCTGGTCCCTTTCCGTTCATAAAAATTTCATTCTTTATAAATGGCGTATCAACCAATCCTGGTCCAAAGGGAGACAATGCATTAAGCATATGATCATACTGCGCTATTGTCATCTCACCTTATTTTGAATCCATGAAACTTTTGAACAACTTAGTACTTTCTGCCTCTGGGATAAACTAAGCTTCAAAATTCTCTTTAAACTATGCCTAAGAGCTTCAAAATTCTATTTAAAATGAAGATAGCAAACTCTTAAGTTAGATTTAAAAGTGATTAATTTGGTTTCATAATAATTCGTTTTAATTAACATGTAAAAATAGCCTTCCGGAGTACTGTCTTGGATTTCAATGAAATCAATTTCATTGGATCTATAATAGTATATTATTGTATAATAATGAAATTCATGATGAATGGACGTATTTTTTAGACATGCGAGATTGAAACACTTATAAATTTATTTTAGAAATTATATAATATATTTGGATTTGAAAAGCTATCTTTTGTATACGATCGAATTAGGCCACGATACAAGTTCCATTATGTTTGGAATAGGGGTATAACATACAGAACGCCAGGCGACACATATCGATAGAAGGTCGAAAAATTTTCAGATGTTTAAAGTTGGATGTTTTGAATTTAAATTATATATGTGTGTGTGTGTGTTAGCCTATGCTTAAGACCATGCCCTGTTAACTTCACAGCCATACCCATCCATATTCTTCCTGCTTACCCCTAGTTACATTCACATGCAAACCAAAGACCGTTCCAAAAAAATTCAAACCCAAAGAATGGCCTAATCGAACAGCTAAGGATGATCGAGACCATTTCGTGCATCGTTAGGCTTTTTCCTTAACTAGAGACTTGTAGGCAACACTGACACAAAACTATTCAATGGTGGGATTCAGCTAGTTCATCGCAAGATGGCCACAAAACTGCTCTGTTTGTGGCTAGGTTCGGTTCAGTTTTTACGATTTTAGGCGATGAAATGGAGGTCGGCACTAGTGGCGACGATGAGCTCATGGACGGGGATGCCTTCGGCGAACATACGACGGTCTCAGGCGAAGCGTAGATGGAGGCACGAGTTGATGAAGTATGTCAACTTTCATAAGCCTGGTGGATCACATTTTAGGAAGAGATTAGGGAAAGAAGTGACTAAGTGTTAAGCATGGTCAAGTTAAGCAATGATGTATTATTAGTGATTTATGCTGTAATTATTTGATCCGAAATCTATAATTAAAATAACTCACGCATACTAAGTTGGAATTGAATGCGGATTTTTGCGTTACATTCGTAATGACAAGCATTACTCCATGGAATAGGTTTAGCAATAGTTGGAGCTAGTTGAATTTCAGGATAAATCAAACGTCGTTGATATTAGATGAAATCGGAATGCCTTGGCAACAATTGAAATAATGGTGAGTTAAACTCACCTTTTTGGTTAAATAGTATAATATATAGTTGATAAAAATTGTTGGATGGTTGTTTGGATGAACTACTATATGTATATTGTTGATTTGAATATATTCCCGCACTTGGAGCGGATGATACCATATTACATTTCCATGTAAGAGGGATGACCTTTTGCATACGAATACAGCCTCAAAGCGGTTGATTTATATTATTTGATTATATATTGTATGTGGTTCAGGTTAACAGGTTAGAGGGATCCAACAGGATTTCTCACCACTATGATTTTATTTACATATGTATGTTCCAATATATACGACTTGTGATGGAGGGGGATAGGTTGCAGGGATCCAACGAGATTTCTCTCTATTGTGGAATTGGTTTCAATAATATTCGAATTATATGAATTTTTGGATAACAAACCTGATTTATTGGAAATATGGGTTATGACATCGTTATATGTTAAAAACTGAAAACTAGCATTGATAGAAAATCAATACCAATATTGGTTGAGCGTTTGGTGGCTTTTAACCTCAAAATTTTATTTTTAAAATGATATAATTACCATTGAGTTGGAATTGGTTTTGAGATAAGAAATGACTTTATATCTAAAATTGGGTTTCGAAAATATATTGTTTTTAAAAGATTATTTATTGATACTTAGTATTGTTTTAAGATTGTTTATTTATATTTAATATTGTCTTACGATTATTTATTTATATTAATATTGTTTTAAAGATTGTTTATTTATATTTAACATTGCTTTAAAGTTATTTAATTATATTAGTATTGTTTTAAAGTTATTTGTTATAGTTAATATTGTTTTAAAGAATTTATCAAAATGTTAATATTTTGAAAGGTTAATTATTTTAAGGATAATTATGGTTTGAGATTAATAATAAGGAGTATTAATAGTGCTTTGAAAATAAATCATTATTATTATTTATAAAAAGGTAAAGATTAATTATTATTGTTTATTTAATAATATTTTGAAATTATTAATTATTATTTGTAAGATGTTTTAAAGTTAATAATTTTCATTTATTTATAATGTTTTTGTAAATATTTATTATTATAAAATGTTGTTTTGAAGTAAAAGATTTTTAATTATTTATTTATAAATGTTTGCGAAACCCGTGAATAGAGTTGAAAGACTTGGGTTTTAAAAAGGAATTTATAAAATGGTTTAGAGACATAGGGAAGATTATTTACAAGGTGAAGAGTTTTATAAATGGTAGGTATTTATAAATGGGGTTAAGAAATGGGTTTATAGATTTATAAAAGAAGTCTTATAAATGGTTTTAGAGGTTTCTGAAGGATTTATAAATGAACTTTAGAAACGTTCAAAGAGGATTTATAAGTGATCAAAATTTATAAAAGGGATTATAAATGATTCCCAAATATTATTAAATGATTTTAGAGAATTATAAGGAGTTTTATAAATGATTTTTGTTTGCGTCAAAATTGATCACAAACCCCAAGTATCGTGAAAGCACCAAGTTATGAACATAAATAAGCAATATTCAAGTATAAATCTTAGATCTAAGCAAGCAACAAACTGCAATTCAGAATAACAATCAGAGACGCAAGGTTTATAGTGGTTCGGCTATCTCCGGCCTACGTCCACTTCAAAGTTTTATCTTTTATTTATTATCCTTACTGGTTACAAATGATTACAGCAGTAGCAATGATGAATTTCGAGCACAATAGTTGTATTGAAACGTAGAAATGAATCCGGCAGAGTCTGGGTGCTGAGCAGGCAAAAGATCCTTTCTCTGTAGGCTTCATGGGGCTATTTATAGGTGTAGGAGGCTGATACCGAGCTAAAACTTTGGGAGACTTCTTTTGGCACGTGAGTGGGCCCACACGACCGACCCCGCCAAGTTTCGACTCGATCTGCGATCGATACGAAGTAATTTCGTATCCATCAAAAAATGATCCAATCGGGCTGAAACTTGGCAGGATTGTTCTTTACCTTGTTTGCAAGTTGCTGTAAAAAATTTGTTGCATTTGGATCAGGGGTTTAGGAGATACCGTCGATACGAAATGGAATCCTTCGGAAGGCTGTCCGGTTCGAATCCATGGCTTCGTATCCCTCTTGTTCGACTCGATCAAGGCACATGCGCATGCGATGACGTGTCGCGAATCCCTGGGTTGATCCACTTTCCTCGTCGTTTTGAACGCTTCTTCCCTTGATTCGCGCTCGCATCCATAATCCGCGTTCGTTCATGCCGATAATTTTGCTTCGCAACTGTATCCAACTACGCATCGTACCGTTCTTCATATCAATTTTAGGAGGGAGTTTCGTATCGATCTATCCGATCGATATGAAATAAAGTTATGCGAGGCGATCGATACGAAAAATGCACGAAAGGTATGGATACGAACGAGCCTTGCCTGATGGATACGAGCGAGGCCTTACCTGATGGACACGAACTTCGATAGCCTCCCATGGATACGAAAGTGCCAAAGTCCTTCTACTATCGATACGAGAATACGATTCGAAACATACCACCTCTTTCCATCCTGACCGATGCGAAACTATCGAGTCGAACCAAAACCTGATCGATGCGAACCCATTGAGTCGAATCCATGCTCATCGATATGAACGACATCGATTCGAAGTCCACCACTAGGCTCTGTATCTGATCGATACGAATAGCATCGACTCGAAACGCCATTTGCTGATCGATGCGAAATGGATCGATACGAACCGTTCCTTGTGCATCTTAGCCCATCCATATCTTGTGCATACGAACTCCAATCGACCTGAAATTTGAAACATAGCTTCTTCCTGCTTTGATCATCATCTCCAATCGATTCCGTCCTAATCGGAGCTCGGCCAAATTTTAACGACATCGATTGCAGCCTTGTTTTCAATCGATCTCCAATCCTGATATCCGTCATTCCTTGCCAATTTTTTGATATTCTAGCTTTGACCAAAAGGTGGGATAACATTTTCTCCCCAAAACATGCCTTGTGATAATAAGGCGTGTTTTGAATAGTTCCGAATCTGATATCCGAAGTCCATAGCCATATCACTAGAGTACATCATCCTTGGCTGCTCCGAGTCGATGCCCAATTCCAAATCCAGCAACCAAAGCCTTAGCCAATTCCATATCCATTCAAACTCGACAACCGAGCCCTAATCCATCCTTATCCAAAAGCCAATAACCGAATCAGGACCTCTCTGGGTCGATGTCCGAATCCATAACCTCTCCGGGCTCTTGCCAAGCGCAATCCACACCTAACGACCGTGGTCCAGTGTCCCTGGATGTTGAGCTAACCTCTCTGGGTTCTTGCCAAGCGCAATCCACACTTGACGACCTTGGTCCAGTGTCCCTAGACGTTGTACAATGCCACGGCTTAAGTCCTAAGCCGAATTCCGGTCACTCCGGACACTTGTTGAGCATAGTTCATACTCAACGACCTGAAAATAACAATTGATAATACAAGGCCTAAGTCCTAGGCCGAATCCTGGTCCCTCCGGACCCTTGCTGAGCATAGTCCATACTCTGCGACCTGAATAAGCCAATTCGCCACATGCGGACGAAGAGACTTACCCCTTGCCAGGTATAATCCATACCCGACGACCATTTACCAAAAAACCAGATAAAAATCCAATCAAAATCCAATCCAAAATCCAAATCAAACCAAAAAATCAAAAATCCAAACCAACATCCAAAACAGAAAACAATCATCCAAGCGAAAATCCAAATCAAAGCAAACAAAACCACGAGTTCAATCCAAACTCCAAAACCAAACCAGAAAAATCAGTGTCGAATCCGAAACACAAGACAGATTTCACAAACCATAGCTTTGCGGTTTATCATCATTCAAAGCATGCCTAGGGGCTATCTCCATCCCCGTACATGTGTAAATGACTTTTGCCGTTTGCCAGTAGCTTGTTACTATTTCATATTATCCTGGTCAATGGATAATCAATCGACCATCATCCCGGGGCCTCACACCATCATTGCTCGAGGTAGGCAGTGGTTGCTCCTGCTCCACAGCCGCATTCCGAGTTCCGACATATTGTCGTAACTGTCCATTCCTTACATGCTTCTCGATTATATCCTTTAAGTGCCTACAGCTGTTGGTGTCGTGCCCATCCAAATCATGGAATAGACAGTGCCTTCCTGATGCCCTCTATCATTCAAAGGGCTCTCTCCTAGCTGGCCTTCGGTAGGGAAGGCGATTCCGAGTATCCAGGTATATCCGCTCCAGCATCTCGTTCAATCCTGTGTATGTGAAAAACTTTGGATCCTTCCATCGCTTCCTAGCTTTTCCAGAATCATCGTCCAACTTCCTTTTTCCTTTATCTTTATCCGAACCTTTGCTGGATGGTCCTCCACCCTCAGTCTCATTCACCTCCTTCAACTTTAAATCTGCACACGCATCCTCTTGTCGAAGGAATCTCTCAGCTTCGTGAAAGAATTCCCCAAGGTCCAGTGGCGGGTCTCGTATCAAAGATACCTTGAAATCTGAATCCTCCATGACTCCTGACACTGTCGCCATTAAAACCATTGATGGATCCAGCCGATCCACCGAAGCAACTGCCGCATTGAATCGAGTTAGAAAAGCTCTAAGTGATTCATCCGCCCTTTGTTTCACCGACGTTAGCGTCATTACGTTCTTAGGCCTTTTAATATGAACCTGAAACTGTCCAAAAAACCTATCCACCAATTCCCTCCAAGTCCTGATAGACCCTTCCTCCAACTGCCTAAACCACATTGCAGCTAAGTCCGTTAAGTACAAAGGGAAGCATTGGGCCATCACTTCCTCCGATGCCCCTAGCACTTCCATGTGTCTAGTATACCTTATCAAGTGATCAGTCGGATCAGCCTTGCCATCATATACTTCCACGCTAGGTAGCTTGAACTTAGGTGGATTTTGAGCTATCCTGATTTCCTGAGTAAACGCACTCATGTTCACTCCTTCCATATCTCTATTAGTCAAACCTCCATGCATAGTTTTCCTAATGATTTCCACTAATCCAGCATTGTCTGTCAAGGGTTGCCTCCCATGTCCCCGAGCGAATTCCGGTACATACTCCTCATGCGGTTCATTAACGTTAGCGCTAGCTCTAGCCTGTTGAGCTCCATCCATAGGCCTTCCAGTATCAGATCCTACGGGCCTGCCCCCAAACCTTTGTTGATTGCCCTCTAGTTCTGCATTCTGTCCTTCATCGGGTTCCGCGACCCTAGTTCCTTGTCCTACACCTGTAGCCACCGTAGTTGGTCCAAGGTTCTGTGTTCCTACAGCTCTCATCTGTTCGAAGAAAGTCTTCATCATTTCCTGTTGACTTTTCAACAATCTCTCCTGCAATGAATTGGCTATAGCCTCCATTTCATCCCTGGTTATGTAGATCGAAGCTTGTCCTTCCCCAGCTCCGGAGGATGCTTCTTTAGTTCCTTCCTATTGGCTTCTCTCAGCTCTTTGTCTCCTGCTTGTCTGACGAGTCATTGTCTTTCAAATCTAAACTCTTCACTCTTTTCAAATCCAAACTTCAATCCGATGTAGCGGATGATAGTCCTTCTCGGTGAAAGCACCAAAGTGTTTGCACCAAAATTGATCACAAACCCCAAGTATCGTGAAAGCACCAAGTTATGAATATAAATCAGCAATATTCAAGTATAAATCTCAGATCTAAGCAAGCAACAAACTACAATTCAAAAATAACAATCAGAGACGCAAGGTTTATAGTGGTTCGGCTATCTCCGGCCTACGTCCACTTTAAAGTTTTATCTTTATTTAATATCCTTGCTGGTTACAGATGATTGCAGCAGTAGAAATGATGAATTTCGAGTACAATAGTTGTATTGAAACGTAGAAATGAATCCGGCAGAGTCTGGGTGCTGAGCAGGCAAAAGATCCTTTCTCTGTAGGCTTCATGGGGCTATTTATAGGTGTAGGATACTGATACCGAGCTAAAACTTTGGGAGACTTCTTCTGACACGTGAGTGGGCCCGCGCGACCGACCTCGCCAAGTTTTGACTCGATTTGCGATCGATACGAAGTAATTTCGTATTCATCAAAAAATGATCCAATCGGGCTGAAACTTGGCAGGATTGTTCTTTACCTTGTTTGCAAGCTGCTGTAAAAAATTTGTTGCATTTGGATCAGGGGTTTAGGAGATACCGTCGATACGAAATGGAATCCTTCGGAAGGCTGTCCGGTTCGAATCCATGGCTTCGTATCCCTCTTGTTCGACTCGATCAAGGCACATGCGCATGTGATGACATGTCGCGAAATCCCTGGGTTGATCCACTTTCCTCGACGTTTTGAACGCTTCTTCCCTTGATTCGCGCTCGCATCCGTAATTCGCGTTCGTTCATGCGTATAATTTTGCTTCGCAATTGTATCCAACTACGCATCGTACCGTTCTTTGTATCGATTTTAGGAGGGAGTTTCGTATCGATCTATCCGATCGATACGAAATAATGTTATGCGAGGCGATCGATACGAAAAACGCACGAAAGGTATGGATACGAAGCTAGATACGAACGAAGCCTTACCTGATGGATACGAGCGAGTCCTTACCTGATGGACACGAACTTCGATAGCCTCCCATGGATACAAAAGTTCCACTGTCCTACTACCATCGATACGAGAGTATCGATTCGAAACATACCACCTCTTTCCATCCCGACCGATACGAAACCATCGAGTCGAACCAAAACCTGATCGATGCGAACCCATTGAGTCGAGTCCATGCTGATCGATACAAACGACATCGATTCAAAGTCCACCACTATGCTCTGTATCTGATCGATACGAACAGCGTCGACTCAAAATGCCATTTGCTGATCGATGCGAAATACATCAATACGAACTGTTCCTTGTGCATCTTAGCCCATCCATATCTTGTGCATACGAACTCCGATCGACCTGAAATTTGAAACATAGCTTCTTCCTGCTTTGATCATCATCTCCAATCGATTCCGTCCTGATCGGAGCTCGGCCAAATTTTAACGACATTGATTGCAGCCTTGTTTCCAATCGATCTCCAATCCTGATATCCATCATTCCTTGCCAATTTGTTGATATTCCAGCTTTGACCAAAAGGTGGGATAACAATTTTTGAATTGAATGAAAAGAAAATCTTGCTCAATTTTGTGGATAATATACCATTGAGATAAGTATATGGATATTTTCTAAGTGTTGAAAATATAAGGATTTGTGGACATACCTTTGTAAAAGCATTTTTATACAAGGAATTTACAAAGTGGTTTTTATTCATGAAAGATTTATAAAAGAAGGCTAGTGATTGCTTACACACTGAACAAATATTGGTTTTTCCCTATGAAATAAATCCCTGATTGAATGTTTGTTTTCCAATAGTTAAATAACCGACTACCAAAATTGGACATAAACATAACTTTGGAAATATCTAGAAAAAACACGTGAGTTGTATGGCATAGTCATCTCCAATGAAGCTCTACAATGCGTATAAATCTTGTTTCTTCTTCTAGGACAATGATAAAGAATCCATCCACTAATGGTTAGAAGGTGATCTTCAATCTTATCTTTGACTGTTTATTTCCTAAAGAATTGGGGTTGAGTTTACCGGGAATTATCGAAAACTTTTTTTCTAAGAGACCGGGATTGGATATGTTATTTGAAAACCACTACGATCCAACTTAAGCGTTTCAAAGTGAAGACATCTCGAAGATGATGGAACTTAGTGATGGAGCTCTCAAATGTTCCGTTCAGTCCTGGAACGAACTTGTTAGGATGGATGCTGATATTGAATTATTGCACGAAAGGCAGGTTAGCATTCCAAGTAGGAAGTGCTATATAAAAGGTAAAATGTAGCCTCAGGCCTCAACAATTGAGAATGACTATAACAGGGAAGATGCAACAAGGCTAGGTAGGTTGCTCCCATGATACCCAGTAGTCCAGTCATTGTATGGAATCCATTCTCCAATACAAGCCTTTATGGTTTTAGTTGTATACCTATTATGCTGGAATTTAATTAATTTAAAAATTTCGGCTACTAAGACTAATAAGTATTTGTATCTTAGACATTATTATAATATCAGAGAATTTCATGTCAAATTTTTTAGTTATTGTAAGGTAAAAACCCGTTCGTATTTATGTACGGCATGGTCTTTTGAGGTACTTTTGATTTTCAAAGGTTTTCTAGAACTTAAAATCCAGTTAGATGTGTTTTTCTCACGCTGGTTTTCCAGACTAAATTCAAAGGAATTGTTTGGAGATGAATATAGCGTAAGCTAAATTAAATAAAAGAGTAGTTGGGATGATCATGTTATTAGTAAATTTAGAAATGAACTGAGAAGGCGAATAAATTTAAAATGGATTGAGTAAGTAAAAAAATTGAATTAAAATTTGTAATGGACTGGAATTTGATTGGGTAAGAATCAAATTAAAATGAAAATAAATTTGATGCAAGAAGAAATTGAGATATTTTGTTATTGAAATAACTTAAGCAAATTTGAAAATGATTATGGTTGAGCATTATAAGTGGTCTTGAATAAAAATTTATTTAGATAAATAAATTTTAATGCAAGTGTAAGAATAGGAATTTAAATTGATAATGGGATAAAAATAAGAATGTATGAGTTGTAAATAATCCGGAATGGAATGATATTAATATAAACTTGAATTAGATAATGAATTTGGAATGTGAGAATCAGGATTTGATTTAATAATTATGATGAAGTAAAAATTGTTTGGGGTATGAATAATTCCAATACAAATCCATGTTGGAATTGATTTTAAATAGTATAAGTAAGAAAAGGTTATTTGTTTGAATAACAACAACTTGCATAGAAATTTATCAATTTGCCGTAAACGAAAGTGAATGAATTAAGAGAAGTAAATAGAATTGGTTTGTGAATCAATTTGGAATTGAATTGAAGTAAATTGATGTAAGTAAAGCATAGGTTAATCATATTGAAAAGAAAATGAATTGGTTGTAGTAAATATGAATTGTATATAGGAAACTTGAATGTAAATTATTCGAGTGGAATAAAATGAAGTTTGGACTTGTAAAAGAAATTAGAGTGGTGTTGAAAACTGGTGGATTGTTTTTTTTTAAGAAGGTTAACATGTAGAATTATGAAAATGTATTGTTTGGGCTTTGTAATTGATGTGTTTGGTTTAGATTAATGAATGGAATGTTGTAAAATCTCATATTATTGAAAACTCATGTGTTTGTTTAAGTAAGTATAGGTACGGGAGGCAATCGATAGAGTTGGAGCACATATATGCAATATAATTAGCCGCTTGCTTTTAAAATGCTAATCAAAAGGTATGCCTGCACAATAAAATTGGGAAATGATATATATATATATATATTGTGGTATATTTTGTTTTCCGATCGTGTGGGTCGATGTATATATATTTATATCTATTGTGATATTGTAAAACGCTCTCTGTATAAAGGAGATGCTGTCAAAAAATTTCAAAAATTTTGGGAGTTGTAAAATTTTTGAGGATTTTGAAAATTTTGAGTTAACAAGAAAAGGTCGATTTTTGAAATGATGTTGAAACATAAGCTCTTGAGTTAAAAATAAATGCAAATGGTTTTGGCTTAAGCTAAAAAGTTTTGGGAAGTAACTATGAGTTTTAATTAAGTGAATTTGGGTAAGTTAATGGATGTGGAAGCACTTTTCATACCTTAGCAAATTTCGAGGACGAAATTTTTATAAGGGGGGAGCAATGTAACGACCCAGAATTTTGATCGTTAGATTTGAACATTTAATTCATTTCAAATGTTGAATGTGAATTATAATTTGGTTTTGAAACAAAAAGATTTTGGTTAAATTAATGAAATTAGTTAAATTTTAAATATGGCGATTCAATTGGATTTGAATAATAATAATTTAATATTTGGGAATTGGGATAATTTGTGAATCTATATGTAAACAGGTATGAAAATGGTTTCTAAAATTTATTTTAAGACAAGATTGGTATGGATTATAATATTGGACTTTTGGGGTAGATCAAAAGTCGACAAATTAAATTTGGAATTTTATATTAATTTAATAATGAAATCTAATATTTTAATAATGTAAATAATCAGACTTTGATTTAAAATGAATTAGAATGATTTTCAATGTGAATATAAATTCTATATGATTTATAATAAAGTTAGTAAAGTTTTAAAAGTGAAATTTTAAGTGATTTCGACAATTTCGGAAATCGCTCGATTTAATCGACGAGTAAAAATAGCCTTCCGGGGGCAAAGTCTCGAAATTCGACGAAACTAGTTCCATTGGATCCGTAAAAGTTATTTGTTATCGGATTCCAATTTTCGTAGCAATCAGAATTGTCGTTTGACCCTGGCAGCTCAAAATGCATAGAAACTATTTTAATCGATTTAATTTAAAATTGAGCGTTTATTTCCGTAACTCACGCATATGATCGAATTAGCGTCCTAAACATGTTCCATTGTGTTCGGAAAGCAGGTAAAACCTTATAATCACCTAGCGGCATGTGTTGTTTGGAGTTCATTTGTAAATGTTCGTTGAAAGTTGAATTTAATATTAATATAATTTATAAACGTTTAAATAATACGTTTTTAGGGCCAAACCCCTAGAATTTTCTCGGCCGCTACTTGAGGAAACAATGGCCGATATTCAAATCCCTTCTCCCCAATTTCTCTCAAAATCTAGGCTATATTTTCAAAATCTTTCTAAATGAAAGTTGGAGATCTCTTCAAGGCGAGTACATCCAACGGTGGATCTCGGCTATTGTCGCCGATTGGAGGTGGAAAGTGGTTGTGTTCATCGTCATTTTGAGCACGTATTATGAGGCATTTGTGGTACCGAGTTCGTCCGCATTCAGGGTGGAAGTGGAATCGACGAGGTGCTTCGATAGGATGGGGTTCGTTCGTCGACTAGTGCGGCGTGGAGGTCGTGTAAATCGAGGAAGTTATAGCGGCATGGGTTGTTGAAAACCCTAGAAGACACGAAGAAGAAGGAACTGTCGGCCTGATTTCTCCTGAACGTGATGAACGACTAGATTTAGGTTTGTATAATAATAATATAATAGAGGTTATTGTTTTAAATTATAATTCAGACTTTAAAAATTCATATCTTTTACATGCGTGATCAGATTCCGACGAAACGAGAAGCGACGGAACCGCAGCGACATGATCTACACGCTGCAGCAGATCCGGAGACTTTTGGAGAAAGCGAGAATTTTGGATTAAATTGAAAGGTTCAATTTAATTTAAAATTTAAAACGCTCGTCGAAACTCAAAGTGAGTTAATCTCACTCACATCTGGAATTTCCAGTTAATTTAAATAGTTAAAATTTAAATGAATGATTGATTGGTTGAATGTGAATATTATTATCAGTCTGGATATGATATTTTATCTGTTATGCTCACATCTGTGGATGCAGGGAAACAGGTTGGAGGGATTCAACTGGATTCCTCACAATATAGAAATTTTATTCGTAATCCGTGATATATTTCATTTATATCCTATGATAGAATGATTTGGAATTTTGTAATGCTGTGTATGGTTGGATAAATATAAATCTGGTATTTTTAAAATATAAATAAAATAAATTGGGATTAAAATGGAATTGAAAGTAATTTTGAGAAATGAGTTTAAGGAAATTTAATTCAAGATATTGGTTTAGAATTTGAAGTGTTTTGAAATTATGATTTAAAAGGAAACGAGGAATGGAAATGTATAAACTTGGTTTATAAATGAAATGGAATATTTATCGGTTGGTCAATTTTGAAAGATAGATTTTCGGTGGGAATTCCTATAAGAAATGCAAATTGTTTGAAAGTAATAGTGAAACTATTTTTAAATAGATGGAAAATGTGTTTTCCTTGGAAATTAAGTATGATTCCCAAGAAAGCTTTCAAAGTATAAATTAGTAGTTTAAAATGTGTTTTAGAATGTTTTAGAAAAAATATATTTTTTTAATCATTTTTAAGTATAAGTAAATATTTAATTAAGTAATTATGGTATTAAATTATTTTAAAGGTAAATTAGTATTATGTTTTCTAAAGGAAGTTTTAATATAAATATTTGGTATAATAAATTTATATAAAAGGAAATTTTTAATTTAAGTTACTCTAGAAACTTTTATAGATTTTCAAAAGCATAATCTGAGTAAAGAATATAGTAATCATATTTTAAATACTTTAAGTATACCTTGGAAGTGGTTTCCAGGAGAGGGGAATGTCTTTAAAAATAAAAGGAGTTTATTTTTAAAGTGTGGGAAGAAAATTACGGGATTTAAACGTAAATTTGAATTGAGATAAATCGTGTAGGATTTATAAAAAGATTCTTTGGTTTATTCTGAAAATGGAAGTGTAGTTCCTTGAAAAGCCAAGTACGTTTCAACAGATTTCTTTTAAGTAAAAATCAAAGTTTAAAGTTTTTTAAAAGAATGTTTTAAGAAATTATTGTTTAAGTTGTAAAAAATTTAAGAGTAAATATTTAAATAACTTAGTTATAGTAGTAATTATTTTAAAGGGGTTAATTGGTATATGCTTTAAAAGAATATTATTAATATTTATTTTTTATAAACTAGTTTATTTGTAAAGATAGTTTGGTTAAAATTTTATTTGAAAAACTTGTATAGGATTTCATAACTTTATTTTAAAATTTAGTGTGACTTAACTTTATTTTGAAGAAAAATAGTTTATATTTTATAAAGCAGTTTTATTTGAAACATTTAAAAAGTATGTATATATTTCAAAAAAGTATGTAAATAGCTTTAATTTAAATTATTTTAAGTCTAAAGTATTGGTACTTGGATGTTTTCAGAGGAAGTAAAGATTTGGGAATTTATTCCATGAGAAGAGTAGGGTTTGAAAACTGTTTCCAAAAGGGTTGAAAATGGAAATATATCTTGTAAATATATTTTGAGGTTAACAAATAATTTGGGAAATTATTTATTAGTTGATGGATGTTTGTGAATGTTAATTGAAGTTAAATCACCGACTATCAATATTGACCATTGAGACCGGGATCGGGATTAATTTCTCGAAATCCACTTCGATCCGATTTGTATGTTTTCGTGAGGAAGATGAGTTCGGAGTCGAAGATGGAGCAGTGAAGTGCAAGGGCTAGTCGCTACTAATCTTGAGGATGATTCCAAATGGATGTAGTAGGAGTAGTGCCTTCGATTCCATTCGAACCCGGGACGGACTTGGATGGATGAATGCATTCGGAATATCGTCAGGTGGACGGTGGGCATTCTAAGTGAAACGTTCTAAAAAAATAATGCTTAGCCTCAAGCCTCATCAACCGGGAATGACTAAAAATCAGGGGTTATGCAGCAAGTCTATGTCGGTAGCACCCATTAGGATGAGGTCGTCCCTGTTTAGATGTCCCTTTTTTATTCAGCTTAGTGTTGCGGTTGCTGATCCCAACTGTAGGGTGATCTTACTCGGGATTATCCAGTAAGGAGTAGTCCCAGTCTTGTGTTGTAGGGTATTGGGAGTAATCCTCGGTATGATGATCTAGGCCACGTACTGTGACAGGTAGTACCACAGTGCCTAGTCATTAGTTGGAAATCCATTCTCCCTACGCACCTTTTATGAGTTTTGTTTGTATAACCCACTTTATGGCTAGTAGATGGAATTTAATGGTGTAACAATTTCAGCTATTTTAATAAGTATTTGTATATAGACCCTATTATAATATCAAAGGATTTTGTAAGAAATGTTTTAGCTATCGTAAGGTAAAAACACGACAAGTTTATTTATGGCGTGGTGTTACGAGATGCTTTTGATTTCAAAGGATTTTTGAACTTTAATAACCAATTTGGGTGTGTATTTTTGCCACGCTGGTATTCCAGACTGACTCGGGTGTCATTTCATTATAATGCTCGGGTCAGACCGAGTATTATATATACAGGATAGGATGCTTGGAAGCTCAGGAGAGGAGCTGGAGACTGAGATTTATTATCCGTACTTGTTTATATCCGCTGCTGTGATTGTTTGAATTTGTCAGGTTGGTAATTGTTGTTTGTTTGTGATACTCTGTTGATGATGTAATATATAAAAACAGATATAGTTTCATTTTGTGTAAAGATCTGATATTATGTATTATATTCTGTTCCGCTGCGATTGTGAGATTCTGTTATTGTTTAGTTCCTTCTTTCTTCTATCTTTTTTCTATTCCCTCAACAATCTGTCTTTTGTGGCACTCGAGCGTCGGCATAATATTCTGTGGTGTATTTTGTGTCAATTTTCGAACGTCGAGAAGGGCGGGTCGTCACAAGTCTGATCTAAATGAGATGTTAAAATACCCTAATGGGAGCAGCCACACATAGCTGGATGTCCTTTGCACTTTGGGTTCAGTCATTTATCGATAATGAATAACAAAGCTCAACGGAGAAACAAGTCATCTTATAATGATGATAATAATAAAATAGAAGTAACCAATTGTTGAGAAACCAAGTATCGAGGATATAAAATGATTCTATATGGAAATTAAGTCATTTATACTTATCACTGCTCATCGAATTAAAACTTGTACTATTTCTTGGTTAACAATAATACCGGACAAATCATGGTGGTGTTACCTCGAATTCATGTCTTACGGTTATTCTTAACTTTGAAAATAGTGACAGGTCTACTTCTTCGATGTTTAGCGTTAAGTATACATATAAATCGTTCCCATATAAGTGAATCGCTTTATGGAACTTAATTCAGTTTCATTACTGAATCAAACGCTTACTTTTAAAAATCGAATTCGTGCTTGACCTCACATTACAAGTATTAGTTTTAAAAACATTTTGTTAAAAGAGTTTACTAGCTTTGAAGTATCATTAAAAAGGATTTAACAACTTAAAACATCCTTATTACATTGATTAATTAACTTTTAAAACTTTCTTAACTAATTTAATTAATTAACTTCAATAACCTTTAAAGTAAATTACCTTTAAACACCATTAATTTATTTAGTTAATAAAATTTAAATATAATTAATTGAATTAATTTACAAATAATTTAAATCTCATTATTTTTGTAAAAATGATTCATTAATTGTAAAAATCTTTAAAAATATTAAACATTATTATTAAAAAAAATTAAATCTTTAAAAATGATTCATTATTTATTAACTTTTAAAATTCATTAATTAAAAAGATAAATTAATTTAAAAACATTATTATTACATTAATTATTTTACTTTAATCCACCATTAGTAAAAGATTAATTAACCTTAAACATCATTAGATAAAATGATTAATTAATTTTAAAATATCCTTAAGTGTAATTTTAAACAAATCGTTAATAAGTTAATTGGTCAACTTTAATTCTTATTCATTAAATAATTAACCAAATTAAATAATCGTTATTAAAATAATTAATTATTTTTGGAATCATCATTAATCAAAAACTTTCTTAACTTATAAAATAATTCCAAGCAAGATAATGAAACTAAATGGTTTCGATAAAAGGTGGTTTTCCGAAAGTGTCGATATAGCGGCTATCGCTATACAGGTAGTTCGGGATTCAAGTTTATGACATTTCCAATATAACTACACATCACATAATAAGGGTATGAGCATATATACACGGTGGTTTACAATAATACGACATATGTCATGCATTCTTAACAAAGGCATAAATTTAACTACTAAAATTTCATTTCTTATAATTCGCTTACTAATTTTTAAAATGACCAACTTCCAAGCAACAAACCGATCCAATAATGAAACTATTATTTTACCAACGCAACAAGCATTCAATATTTATAACATGAACACAAATATAGTTTGAAAATATTTGGTTTGAACGTGGAAGCTTTACTCATCAAAATAGTACTAACTTAACCGGATCACAACAACAAGCTGTTGAGCTCACGAATTACTTTAACTACACCTCAGCTTAGACTTTTAGGCCCTTAGTGGGCTGGGTTTGGGTTTATCTTGGGCGATATTGGGCTCACTTGGAGTTTTGAGGTGGGAATGGCTTTTCTCTTGGGAAGTAGTGTTTGTAGATGAATATATGGAGTTTTAAAGTGAAGAAGCTATATTTTGCCAACTTCAGACATGGATTTCATAGCCACGGATATTCTTGAACATGAAGAGAAGAGAATTGTATATTAAAATGAAGATGTAAAGTGAGAATGTGTGGAGATGGTGGGCATTTATAGGAAAAAGAAATGGAGTAATAATTTAAATTAACTTTAACATTTAAAATATATTAAATGTTTTAATGTCCATGCTTACATGCCCCCTCCCCCCTCCTTAAGTGCACACGTAACCTCCTTTGTCCACCCTCCACCATGCCTTATGTACTAACTTAGGTAGCTTAGGTTATGATAATGTGCTTCCTTAGGTTATTCAGGTTTTATTTTATATTTTTTAATTCAAATTCTGCTTTATTCTAACCTATGCATGGTTTATTTATTTTAACATTATCATTAACTTATCACTGACATATGTGCATGTGTATGCATGTGTATATGAGTTATACAGGGCATTTTCGTAATTTAGGAAAACATTTTTGGATCAGATTTTCTATTTTTACTTTAACTAATTATTTTGGTAAAAAAAATTTAAAAATTATTTTAATATCATTGATTAATATTTAAAATAAGTTTAATAGGTTATCAAAATCCATTATTTAAATACTTAAAAATAATTTAAATATTCAAGTACGAAGTGATTAATTTACGGGTCGTTGCATAATTTTATTTATTTATTTATTTAACAACTTAAATAATTTTATTTTATTTATTTTTAACGTTTTAAAATTGAATCGTATACTAGTATATATATATATCATAATACAAGTATATTATTTTATTTATTAATTAATGTTTAATTAAGTTATTTAATTAAAAAAATTAATCATTTTCGAAAATTATGTATTAATTTTATATTAATCATTTTAAGATACATATAGATGTATCATTCTATATGTTTTTAATTTAATTAATCAAATTAATTATTACAACAATTTTCAAAACTAATTAATTAGCTTTCAAAACAACTTTAAAAAATATTTTATAAAAATTATAAAATTTCTTATAAATTTTTAAACTTAACCTTTTAAGTTTAAAATTTTGTTTATAATTTTAAATTAGATTTTGAAAGTTGGCCCAAAAGCCAAAATCAATTTGGGCATTTATATTAGGGATAACCTTTTGACTTACTTCATCTTTCGAACTAGGTTAGTTGCTACGTAGGGTAGGGTACTAGATTACTCAATCCAACCATCTGCACTGCTTTTCTAAACAGCATAATAAATAGGTAGCTGTAATAAGTTGGTCATAATACTGTTAATTTAGACAGCATTGGCCATTAGGCTTTAGTACTATTGATGGAACCGGATACCATGCGGCGGAATAAATGAGTGAATTTTAATTATTTTTTTCATTTTATAATCTTACCAGGGCTTTTGAAGTCTAAATCAATTTAGATCCAATCTAAATAATTATAAATAAAATTGTTATTTTATTTAATTTGTTTATATAAAAGATTTAGTTTATTTATGTACTATATATAGCTTATATCTGTATCAAATGCACATATACATGCATAGTGCATAAGAGTGTACATGGTTCAATGTGTCTATATATAAGTGCTTGGATTTACCCGATACAAAAACATTTGTCCCTTTATATACATAATTGTTGCCTAGAATTTATTTATTATTATTTACGTACACACACACATATATACACAAACACCTGTTAATTTTGTTGGTTTATAATTGTGACCAATTTAAAGGGTTTAAATTACTAAGATATCTTAAGGTAGATTTAAATTTATAATCTAGATACAGAATAAAAGTAAATACATATTTTAAATTCAAATTTCAAATGTAGATATGTTTAAAAAAATTAAAAAAATAAATATATAAAAATATCTTTTTTATACTTAAATAAACGTTTGAAAAACTTTATATTTAATTTGAAATCTATAAACTATTAATTATTAAATATAGTTTCATATATTAATAAAAAAATATTTTTTTGCCAAAATATTTTTTGTTTAAAAAATTTAAAGTATATAAAAATTCTATATTGATATGTATATATAACAAATCTATATTGAAGGGGTTAACCAAAATTAAAATGGCAGACGAGGCAGACAAGGCGAACGAGGCGGACAAGGCGAACAGGATTGCAGCCGAAATCTCACCAAATAAACCTATCACCGTGGATGATGTGGTAGATGACACGGGTTGGATAGATTAGGTACGAAAATAAAAATCAAAATCTAATCAGAGATCAGCAGCAGCCTTCAAGGGCTCCACTTGCGGGTCCTACAACTAGGGTTTCTGTACAGACAGCACCAAATCTCAACAGAATTTCTAGGAATCTACCTAAGGCAGGGCCTACCATCAGGAGTGGTATCAGATCTTGGGCAGATGCTATATCTGGAAACATGTATATAGATGGGGGGATTAATAAATTCGAATCTATGAAAGATGATGAAGGAGAGTATGCTGATCTGGACGATGAGGTTTTTAATAATGCGAAGAATATGTGGGGTACCTCGTTATACATGTATGTTACTGGTAAGAAACCTTACTACATTCATCTAAATGCATTTATTAAAAGAGAATGGAAACCAACTGGAAAATGGGATGTCTTCCCTCGGGAAAATGGGTTTTGTCTTATTAAATTTAGTAATGAAGCAGACTGCAACAAAGTTTTGGAGGGAGGTCCCTGGTTCATAGACAGTAAACTTATTTTCACTAAAAGATGGGAACCAAACCTAAGACTTGAAAGAGATATGTTAGGAACACACCCGGTATGGGTAAGACTTAAAAATATAGACCTATCTCTATGGAACAAATGTGGAATCAGTAAAATTGCTAGTCTAATTGGTAATCCCCTGGATATGGATGACAATACAAGACATGTTAGAAGATTGAAATATGCTAGAGTCCTTGTAGAAATTAAAGCAAGTGACAGTATTAAAAGACAGGTGAGAGCAAAGGATAGAAATAGCAATATTTACATCTAGGAAATATAGTATGAACGCATCCCACCAATATGCAGTAATTGCAAATGCTTTGGCCATTCATTATAACAGTGTGAAACTGTGTCACCCCCCATAAAGCAAGTATGGAGGCAAAAAACAGCAACTGACCAAACTTTACAACAAAAAATGACACAGAGTGATATAGAAGAAACATATACACATACTGAAACAAACTTGAAGACTACAGACTAGGCGGATAATAATAATGGGACTGTGGAAGCACCCCAGGATGCAGACCATTTATTAGATGAAGAGGAGGTGGATAATGCAGTGCTTCATAGCTTGGAAGAGGCCACAGTAAAGAATTCATCTGTAATGTCATAGGAAGAGGATGATATTAGCAATGTTGAACTTGATAAAATGGATTCAGGAACTGAATCTGATGGAGAAAACAAAAATAAATACACTAAATCTAACATAAAATATGCAAATCAGTTCAAAAGTAAAGAATCAAAAGAAAAGGCGATTTCAATTCGCGAGGTGTCTCTTATGAAATTGAGGAGCAGACCTCCTACACTAAAATGTCCATAATCAGCTGGAACGTAAGAGGCAATGATACTAGACATTTAGATGTCTTAAACCTTAGGAGAAAGTACTCTCCTACCATCTTAAGTATCATAGAAAATAATTTTTTTTGCTGAAAATCTTATATTCTTTATGGACTCATTAGGCCCCGAATGGGATTACATACACGATATTGAAGCAGGTGACAAAGGTCGAATTCTACTTCTGTGGAATAAAAAAGTATGGGATGTTAACTTGATGAACAAAGATGAACAACAATTGACAGTAAAGGTTAATAACCTGGGAGGCCTTAAGTTTACTTTAAGTTGTGTGTATGCAAACAATTTAGCCTCTCAACGAACTCAACTTTGGAAAGTTATCACAGAGAATAGCAAATTGATTAATGAACCTTGGGTAGTCTTGGGAGACTTTAACTCTATTCTTAGAGAAGAAGAAAAAAAAAGGTGATCTTACTGTCAGAGTATCCCAGTTGGAAGAGTTTAATAACAACATCACTGGAGCTGGACTGCTAGAACCCATCCCTTGCGGCCTGAAATATACATGGAGAAGTGGTGAATGTAAGAAGATATTCTGTAAGTTAGATAGAGCCCTAGTTAATGTTGCATGTATAAATAAACTATCTAACATTAGAGTCAGTGTTCTTCCCCCCTCAACTAGTGATCATTGTCCCATTCTTATAAACCTAGTTGAAAAGAATTTGACTGAGAAAGGTAAGCCTTTTAGATACTGCAATCATTAGCATGAAATAGAAGGATAAACAGAAGACATTCAAATCAAAAATATTACTCGGGAGGAGGGTACACAATGTTATAAACTTGTACAGGTCCTTAAGAAAGTCAAGGCAAATCTTAGAGAGTGGAACAAAAAAAGAATAAAAGAAGGAGACCAGATCAGCTCTCTACAGAAATAGTGTGAAGAACTTCTAACATCTATTGATAGTGGTGAGGCTATAGATGAAACTTAGAGACAATATTATCGGACACAAAGCAAACTAAAGGAGACACTTAGAATAAAGGCCATTGAACTCAAGCAGAAGGCTAAAGAAAGATGGTTGACTGAGGGGGATGAGTGCACTAAATTTTCCTATACAAAAATGGCTGTCAGGAATAACACTAATAATATTTATCAGCTGATGGACTAGGATGGAAATATAACTAACATCATCTCAGATATAGAAGAACAAGCTATCAAATTTTACTCTGACATGTTCAATGGGGAAGTCAACAATAACTTACCAAAAATTCACTACAAGAGGGTGATAAATGCCAAAGGGAGAAGGATTTTGTCCAGGAACATTTCCATGACAGAAATCTGGGAAGCTTTGCATTCCATACATATTGATTCGACCCCAGGGCCAGATGGCCTGGGTTCCAAATTCTTCCTGACCCACTGGAAAGACCTGAAAGAAGACATTTCATTAGCAATGCATGATATTTTCCAAAGTGGTAAATTTGTAAAAGAAATTAATCATACATTTATATGTCTTATTCCTAAGAAGGATAATCCAGCTAAAATTGAAGATTACCGACCTATTGCTTGTTGCAATGTGGTGTACAAAATTCTAAGCAAGATTCTATGCAACAGAATGAAACTCATATTACCTGATCTTATATCAGAATGTCAAAGTGCGTTCATCAAGGGCAAAAGCATTTCTGAAAACTCACTGATGGCACATGAATTGATAAGAAACTTCAACAAACCAAGTGCGGATAAATTTTGTCTAAGGTGGATCTTCACAAAGCATATGATAAAATAAATAGAAATTTCATCATACATATGCCAAAAGCTATGGGATTTCCTTCTAAATTCATAAACATAGTCAAAGAATGTATTACTACATCGACCTTCTCGATTCTGATAAATGGCATACCAAAAGGTTTTATAGGGTCCAATAGAGGCATCAGGCAGGGTGATCCTCTCTCCCCATATTTGTTTGCTATTGCCATGGAATATTTTTCATTACAGATGGAGCTGGCTACATTCAATAGACTAATCCAACCTATATACAACTTCCAGCCTATTGTGACCCACTTACTCTATGCAGATGACTTACTCATTTGCATAAAATCCAGTCAATCATCAGCTAGAACTGTCGAGGAAATATTCTGCAAACTAGAGAGATTTTCAGGTCTCAAAATGAATGAGCAAAAAACCAAATGCTACTTTAATAAAACATGCATTGGAAGATATGAAATCTTGGATTGTTTAAATGTGAAAGAAGGTATACTTCCTGTTAAATACCTAGGTGTTCCATTATCATCCAATAAAATTACTGACAGAGAATGTGTAGTTTTAATCACTTCGATAAGGGATAGACTACAAGGATGGAGTTCCAGACTCCTGTCGCTAGCAGGCAGAATTGAACTGGTGCATACAGTTATTCACTCCAAAGTTAATTTCTGGTTACAAACATTCCAACTTCTTGATGCATCATTACAGAAAATAGAAAAAGTTTGTGCAAACTTTATATGGAAAGGAGGATTACACAAGATTAAATATGAGAATTTGTGTCGACCTAAAGAGGAAGGAGGTGTGGGACTTATAAGACTTGTAGACATGAGGCTGGTCTGCACCCTAAAACAAGCCCGGAGAATTATTAAAGGAAAGGGTTTGTGGGGAAACTGGATGAGGAAAAGATATATCAGAGGAAACTTCTGGTGCATGCAAATGGATAATAATGCTTCTTCTGTCTGGAAAGCAATTATGAAAGTGCGAAAAACACTAGCATCTTGCTGTACAAAGGAGATTGCTACAGGTAGGGAGACTAAACTCTGGAAAGATCCTTGGATCTTTGGAGAATCATTGATTGATATCCTAGAGCTTAACACCTTCTCAGACTATGGTTGTCCAGATAAAAAAGTGGCAGATGCAATCAATAATAACGAATGGAACTGCTCTATGATACCAATGAATCAAGGAATTAAAGGAAAAATACAATATATGCCAATATTCAGTGGACGAGACAATGACTTATGGGTATGGAAGCCTACTGGAAAAGAATTTACCACTAAATCAGCTTGGAATGAGGTTAGACACAGAGATAACAAAGCGAATTGGAGCAAAATCATCTGGAATCGAGTCGATAGGCCTAAAATGGCCTTTACCACGTATAAAGCGGTGCTCAGAAGATTACCTACAAAAGATAGACTCTCAAAATGGGGGATTATAACCGAAAAGATGTGTGTGTTATGTGACAAAGAAGAAGAATCTCATGAGCACATATTCTTCTCCTGTAAATACTCGGCAGAGATATGGAAATCGTGTAAACTCAAAATTAATTCAATGTCGCAAGCAAAATAACTAGCAGAAGAACTAAATTACCTGATCCAAAAAGGGAATGGCGAAGACATGGAATCCAAATTGAGCAGTATCGCCATTACTGTTGCAGTTTGGAGTGTATGGAAGAAAAGAAACCGAAGATTATTTCAAAACAAACAAAGAAGAACTTCAGAAGTCAGCAAGCTTGCAGTAAATGACTTGAGATTAGTTCAACGACGCATTCAAGAACTCACTTCTCCGGGATGAGACGAAGAACAAACTGGAGTAGGGGATTCTGAACTGTTCATCAGTAAATACCCCAAGTACAAGCTATTCTGCTCACTGGCCGCCATGAACGAAAGTAGAAGTAGATAGCTGTCGGTTTTAATTTATTTTTGGTCATGACGAGAGAGTGCTTGTACTTAAGTAAATATAAAAATCTGTACGTCTTCTAGGGCCAGAATTGGGCCTTATTCTTGGGCTGAAATGCCTTAATAAAATTCTTACCTAATTTCAAAAAAAAATAACAAATCCATACAGGTTTGTTTAAAAATTATTTTTTGAATATAAGTCCATACAGATTTATGTTTAATTTTTTCTAAAGCATGTTAATTTAAAATACATTTATTAGTTGTTTAATAATTTAAATCACCAATCTAAAATGGGATCGATATGTAGAACTACGGTTCATAATTTTACCTATCGAATCAACTACATTATTACCATCGCCGATAGTAGTCACTGAAGCCCTCCTAAATCTCAGATCCATTCCAAAAATTATGTATTCATTTAACCTAGGTCTTATTTAATTGCTAAGATGGTACAGAATATGTTCCAACCATATTTAGATGAAGTATTAGGAAATCCTTATTTTATAGACACCCTTAATTTCTGATGTAACTGGTTAAACGTTGGACATAGATTTGAAAAATAGAGTCCCATCCTTCTAACCATTGTTATAGAGTTCATCTCTACAAGAGAGTTAAAAAGTGTCTTTGCAAGTTATTTCTGCTTATGTATGTATGTATTATAGGAATACATATATATATAAATTTAATTTAAATGTATATATGTATTTATGTGAAACAGACAGAAAATATAAATATAAATTTGTTATAATATAGGGAACTAATCTACAAATGCTCATAAATATAAATGAATATGTATGTGTGTGTAAAATAATATGGAATTTACTAGAATATGAAACATATGATTAGCACCTTTAATGTTGAATGAACCCTTCTTAGACTCAATGCAAATTCTTCTAGAAATTGCAGATGGCTAAAGAAAACACCACTAACTAGAAATAAATTTGTTTGATTCGAATTTGATTTGGAATGAAAGAGAATAAACCATGTAATTTGCGGCCATGATAGGATAAGGGTGGGGGCTAAAGTCATCCTAAAATGAGTGAGGTAAAGGTGTTTAAATGGCATCTAGGTAGAGAAATAAGTGGAGATCAAATTTCCTCCTTTTACTTGGTCTTTTTTCTTAATTCAAATCAATATTTGACCAGTTACTCTTCGCTTCCCTTGCTTCTATGAGGCTAATACAAGGTGCTTTAAAGGCCTACAATATTTCCAAATCCAATTAGTATTTGATTAATGTAAATATTAATCAATATCATATATGGGCTCATACATATATAGCATTTGTATACACATTTTATTAAATACTTATTCAAATAAATCAAATAAAATTTAATAATTAAATTTCAAAATATTAATTAATTTAATTATTCTATAACAATTATAATTTAACTAGATCATGTGAATTTTGAAGTATTAACATTGCAGCTGTGCGACTTAAAGGTGTAAATTCAACCAACGATAAATATTGAACAATTCGAATATTAACGTCAACACGTCACTTTAGCTAGTGCTATTATAATTTGGCGGAATTTATTGCTTACATATTTTTCAGTAACATCCAATTTCACTATTTTAAGCGACACCAAGTAGTAACAATTATTATAACAATTCTCTTCGTCAAAACTATATTGCATTAATTAATGTAATTTTTAGAATTATTAAATTTATTTTCAAAACAATTTTGTAATCATCTTGTAATGTTTATAAATTTTCATTTTATATTCTAAACTTAACCTTTTGAATTTAAAATATATTTTGAATTTTCAAACTGAATTTTGAAATTATTTCCAAAATTAGGTTAGATCTTTATATTGGGGATAACCTTTAGGTTTATATCATCCTTCAGCCAGACCAATAGTCAGGTAGGGCATAATACTTGACAAAAACCCAATCTTAGACAATACCTTTCCAGAAATCCTATTAAATAGGTAGACTTTAACAGGTTGGCCCTAAATTTTTTTCCATTTGTATCTACTAGGTCTATGAAGTCTAAAGGGTTTATTACATCCAATATACTATTTTTAAATAAAATACTATTATTTAATTTTGTTTGAATGAAATTTTAGGTAATTTTAATATTAATATATTTGAGATTTATGTAAAGTATAGTGTATCAAATATACTCTTGTGTGTATATGATTGTAATAGTTACTTGTTTTTATATTATTACTTTGGTAAGTGAAGAATCAAGATTTATTTATGGAAAGAAAATTAACATGACACAAATGTTAATACGGTGTAATTAATTAGGAGTTACACGTACTAATTTTATTAAAAAAACTTTAATATTTTAGTAAATTTGTTTTAAAATGTTTTATTTAATTTCAATTAGATTATGATATTAAAAGTGTATCAAATACACTCATGTATGTATAATGCACGTGTAGCATATAGATAGTGTACACAGCTAATGCATATATTGATATGTGTTGAGATTTACACCACAATCGACACATTTCCCCTTTATACGTGCCATTGTTACCCTTAGACATTCTCAAAATTATATAAAAAACTATAAATCAATTTCAAATTGTATTGACAATAAAAGTAATAAATAAAATTTAAAACCAGTTTTGCTATTACATATATTTTGAAATTAAAGCAGTATCTTAAGAGTCTAATTATTTTGAAAATCGAACTTAGATTTATGATTTCAAATAACATATTATTTTAAAGATTGAATTAAATATTATAAATATATATATATATATATATATATAATTGTCTAATGGAATTGAGTTTTAATACATAGGCATGTATATATTTATAAACTAAACAACATTATTGAATAAAACACATATTAACAAATATTAAATGTATATATATGTTAGTCCAAAATAAATCCAAAGCTTTTATCCATAAATATATCTACAGGAACAAAGCAATTTTAAGCAATTTTAAGCAATTTAAAACACATTTGATATAAGTTTATGTTTATAAATATATAAATATTGTAAAATTATTTTACGTAATAAAAATGTTTAGAATCAAAGTTATTCGCTAAAAAATTATAATAATTGATATATATATAGACACACACACACACACACATATCTACATATTACAATAATATTGCACTTTTTTATCAAATTTGAACATGAACGCATAGGCATATATTAGATCTAACAACATTGGCACATATAAATCCACTGTAATTGAATCTACATGTAAAAAAATCGATATTGAAACTTATCAAAAAAAATTCCTTTGATTTGCGCCTTGGCTCTATTAAAACTCCTTAATCCGATTAAATCATCTCTAGAAATTGCAACAGTCTAAAGTAACATTTTTATATTTACTTTATTTGCTTTGTTTTGATTTGATTTTGAAGATCTTCATGGCTTGGAAACCATTGATTTTTAGCCAAGGGAGAGAGAGAGAGAGGAGAGCAGGAGAAAATGAATTTTCAAGAGAATTAATGAATGAATGAAAATAAGTTGGCAAATTCTATTCCAACCCGTATTTTCAATTAGTAGCTGTAACCACCCGTCATTCATCCCACCGAATGACGCATTATTAGTAAGAAAGAAAGGGATAGAAAATAGAAAGAAAGAGAAGAAAGAACTAAACAACTTCAGAACCTCACAGCGGAACGAATAAATTATATTATATCACATAAGATATTACATAGTATCATAAACATCAGAGATAAATAGCTTATACATCACATAATAGACAGTTATAAACACCTATCTAGTTATTACAACTCAAGTACAACACATATAACAGTACAGAGAACAACATAGCGGAACCACTATATATCTACAAACGCTGAAGCCAAGGAATTCGTTCCGCTGAATCCCTTGGCTACTTGTAAAAAGAGTATCCAAGAGTTAAGAAAATAGAATAAACTCTGAGTCAGACATGGGTCTGGTGTGAATAAACGGGTTAAAGTTGCTTAACTTTAAAAACCTTTGAAAACAAAGGTATCACGTAAGACTTTCCATACATAAACATGGGTAGGTTTTCACCTTACGCAAACCAAAACATTTGATAGGAAATCCGATGATATTATAATAGGGTCTAGGGTTTTCAAATAAAACACAGGAATAGCTGGAATGCTTACATCTCACGTTCCAACATAGTTGGGCACAATCAATACGTACGGCACTTATTAGAGATTGGATTCCATACAATGGCAGGGCTACTGGGGTACCGCCCGTCACAGTACGTAGCCTAGATCACCCTATCGAGGATCCACCCTAAATCCCCTGCAACACAAGGCCGGAACCATCCCTTACTGGATAATCCCGAACAAGACAACCCCGCAGTTGTTTCGAACCAACTACCCACACAACCGAATAAAAAGGGACTCTAGACTGGGTTCCATCTCATCCTACTTGGGTGCTACCCACTTAGCCTTGCTGCACCTCCCCTGTTTTAGCCATTCCCGGTTGATGAGGCTTGAGGCTACGATTACCTTTATAGAACACATCTCTTAGAATGCTCATCGTCCACTTGACGATGTTCTGAAAGCATTCAATCCATACAAGTTTGTTCCGGGTTCGAATGAAACCGAAGACATTATCTCGTTACACTCATTTTGGAATCACCCTCAGAGGTAACAACGATAACCCTTGCACTCTGAATCTTCATCTTAACTTGAGATTCACGACCTATCATTAATTTGGATCGATGTGGTTTTTTGGATATCCAAATCTGGAAACCCGATCCCGGTCTCTTCGAAATCCAAAGCGCCATCTTTTAGGTCCAGGTTGTTTTAAAGTTAAAACAATTCAATTCTATTATCTATACACAAACAGATAGATAATTCACAAATCACAATAGATAATCCACATTATCATCACAAATAGATAATTCATATTATCATCATACTTCAACCAAAGCATCCATATCACACAGCATCACTCATCTCATATCTGAGATCTAAAACCATTCAAGACAATCAATATCATCCATCCATACATAAGCGAGGATTAATTAATCACACTATCTTTAATTAATTTAAAATGAATTAAATTAATTACTTGCATCTCTAATTAATTTAAAATAAATTAAATTAATTACTTTCATCACATAAATCTTGCTTACATAACCATTAATTAATTACAAAATCAATTAATTAATCACCATCTAATCATTCATCTTAATTAATCATCCTTGATTAATTGTTCTCTAATTATATTCAAGTAATTAGCCTTTAATTAATTTCACAAATTAATTATCCTTAACAATTTTCAGTAATTAACCATTAATTACTTTCATTAATTATATTGATTAATGACCTTAATTAATTACTTCCATTAATTATTTAACTATAATTAATTACATTATTCATTAATTAATTACATTAATTACTTATTAATTAATTACTTTCATTAATCAATCTAAATAATTACAATAGTAATTAACTATTCTTAATTACTTCTTAATTTCTTCTTAATTACTTTTATAAATCCCTTGATTAATTACACCAAGTAATTAATCCTTAATTTCTTTTACCGAGTAATTATTCTTCAAATTACTTCCCATTAAGTAATTTCCCCTTATATCAATTACATCCAGTAAATCATTTATCAATTACTTACATTAAGTAATCACACTTATCAAATCTCATTAAGTAATTATACTTAATCAATTACCAAGTGACTATCTTTAATTAATTAATAAATTCATTAACTTAAATTAATCACATTCATCTCATTAGTCACAGCTGAGTAATTCATCCCTTAATTACCCTTTAAACAAATTTATTAATCCTTCATTACAGATTAATTATCCTTCAACTATTAACTAATAAACCTTTATTATTAATCAATATCCTTTAATACAAAGTAATCAATCCTTAATTACTTTTATAATTAATTAATTAACCTTAATGAAGTAATTAATTATCTCTTAATTATTAATTAATAAAACTTAATTATTAATTAACAACCTTAATTACAAATTAATTAATCCATAATTACCAAATTAATCAATCCTTAATGAGAATTAATTAATCCTTAATAATAGTTAATTAATCATTAATTAACTTTAATTATAGACTAATAATATCTTAATTATTAATTAAGAAATAAACAAAAAAACTAATTATTACTTAATAAAACTTTATTAAGTACTTCTTAATTACCAATTTAATTAACCCTTAATTACTTAATTAATTAATTTCTAATTACAAATTAATTAATCATTAATTAATCCATCATAACTATTAGTTAATTTAATTAATTATTCTTAATTAATTACTAATTAATCCTTATCAATAATTAATTAAATTAATTAATTAAACTTAAATTTTCTTAATTAACTTAATTAATTCCAACTCATTAAAATCTTAATTATCCTTAAGATAAAACATTATCTTTAATCATAATTAAGACATTTGAGCTTAGTAATTAACTTTACTTAATTAAATCATTAATTAAGTTTAAAATAAAATAATCATTAATTATTTATCTCTAATTATTAATTAACAATCCTGAATTACCATTTAATAAATCACTCAAACCCTTAACTGTTAATTAATAAATCACTAATCATTAACTAATTTAATTAACTAATCACTCTTTAATTATTCCATTAATTATCAACTTTAATTATGTTTTTAAGTTAAAAACATTTCCTTATTAATTTCCTTTTTACATTTCAAATTATGTTTGAAAATAACTATAGAATTTAACTTAATACATTTAAGTTAAACAAATCATACAACTTAAATTTATACAAACTATTCATTACAAAGAAATGGATTTTCAAGAGAATTGATTTAACTTGATTTTTAAAATTTAAAAACTTACTTTTATCTAAATTTTAAAAACTGGTTAGACATTTCTTTTGGTTTAACCCATATGTACCTGAACTGAAACCAAGTACATCTTCCTCTTTTCTTCTTTTTAAAATAGTTTGATTTAAGTTTTAAAACTATTTAAAAACTCAACAGTTTGGTTTAAAAATTTTAAACTGTTAAAACTTAACAGTTCACTCAATCTCGCAAACGACCCAGAGACAAGCTTGAGCCAAAACTAAATCCATGCGAGTTCTTCCCCGAGGCAACTGCCATCCCAAAACCAACTGACATGACCATGCCACCGTGCAACCTGCACCACCCACAGTAAACTTCCGACCATCACCAGAATCTCCTACATATCCACGATCGCTCTAGCAACCTATCTCGATCATCAAAACACCACGACACTCCATAATTCCAAATCGAGCTATCTCGATCGAACTGGCATAAATAACATCACCAGAAACCCACCTGTACCTCACGTCATCGATCACTGGACATCACGCACCCACTCCATTAGCTTCATCTGACATCCACGCCACCGTCCCCATAATTACGTGCCACTCGATGCACCATAGGTGACGCAACGCTCACAAATCAGACCCTCAACCAAACTAGTTTTTAAAACTAAATCATGCAATTTCCAACGCCATAGTGGATTAACCACCTCCAGCCATTTTTTTCCCATTACCTGATCATACATCTAGCTCCAGGAAGAACTTCGACCACCCGATGAACTCCGGTCACCAGAAATCATTCGAAAACTCCATTCCGATCATCTAAAAACTGAATCCTTATTTCAATTCTAAAAATTATGATTTTTGTTTTAAAAAACTTATTTTCCATAAATGATTCAAGAATTAAACTTGAATCAGTAAAATACAACACTTGATTTTTACAAGTTTTAAAGATTTGTACTTTTATTTCCTAAATACAAGCATAATTTAAAACTTACATATTTGTTTAAATTTTTAATACCTAGATTATGCTAAAACTAGTCTATCTTGTTTTTGATTCATGTGCTAATAGAGATTAGATAAAAAGATATAGACATTTGATTAATTGGTAAACACTAAAACCTGGGAAACAGAGATACAAGCACATGAACAGTTCAGTTCTCACATACATACAGAATACATATATATATATAAAAACATGCAAAGATAATTCATTCAGAAATCATAAGAAAGCAAATTTAATATCATTTAGCTTTTGAAAAAGGATGTTTACTCACTTATTTAAAGAGGCGGAGCTTTGAAAAACAGGAAGCTTTAAACTGCATCAATTTTGAAACTGAAATACTTGCATTGAAAACTGAAATGCTAGCTTTGAAAACTTAAAAACCATGGCCTCTGGAATTTGTAAGCTTTGAAAACTTTGCTTTGATTTACTTCAGATTTACTTGCGTGCATTCTTGAAAGTGATTACAGGTTTGAAGAATCATTGTAGATTGGTTTGAACTTGGATTCAGGTCTGAGAAGAATTGATTTACAGGGTTGCATTGTAGATTTGTTTTGAGGAGTGTTCAGGTTTGCATTTGAAAATCTGGTTTGAATTTGTAAAATGGTTACAGGAAAACAACATTGCAGATTTGAAAAATGTGACATGGTTTTTGAACTGAAAATTGGTTACAAAGCTTGATGCTTTGATGGATGATTTTTTTTAGGTTTGCATTTGAAAATCTAACAGGCTTCAAGAAAATGGGTTTCAGGTATTCAAAAGAACAACTGCAGATTTGTTTTGAGAGATTTCTGGTTTTGGTTTCATTTTCAAATGTGAAAATGAACAAAGAAAATGGGAGGAGAGAAGGATATAGATTTATATAGTTTTGAATTAAAAATTATTTAGATTAAAGAAAAATGGAAAATAAATTATGCCACTTGTTATCATACTTACACTTGTCATTACAATCTTTTATTACTTTACACATGTTATAACAAGTATTATAAAATTAACACTTGCAATTATTTACTTTTATTTTATTTTTAACTGATTTAAAAGCCTTTATAATGAGTTTTCCTAATTTATAAATATATTTAAATTCCTTTCTAGTTTATATAAACAAAACTTTTTAAAAGAAATAAAATATAAACCAATTATAATTTAAAAAAATCATGTATAATATATTAACTTCATTTTAAAATGCTAATATAACTTTTGTATTTATTTACTATTAAATAAATATATTTTTTCCAAATTTATATGAATAATATTTTTTAAGGAAAACAATATAAAACAAAATCTTATTTAACTAAAAACTTTATTCATACATTTCATATCAAAATATATTAAAATACTTATCTTTAAAGATTCAAATTCAAATTTTACTTTTAAAATCAAATTTAAAAATCAACTCGTACATTTATATTCTTAAGTAAACACATTATTAAGTTCATAATTGATTATTCTATTTAAAAACAACTTAATATATATATATATATATATATATATATATATATATATATATATTTAAACAACACTTATTAAATTTGAAAATAATAAGTCTATTAAAATCAAATTTATAAAATAACACAAATTAAATAATTATTCTTATTAAAAAACAATATATAACCATAATTAAGACATCACATTATTATTATTTGGTTATTTATATTTGAAAATAATAATTTTATCAATTTCAAATAATTTAAATTAAGAGATTATCACATTTTTAAATTCCTTGAAATTCTGGGATATCATAGTAGCCCCCCTTCAAAAATTAAAATTTTGAAGACAGAAATACCCCTAAGAAGTGTTCTTCTCAGTTTTTTATTTCTTACATAAGTTTTACCGTCTAAAACACAGAATCTCCAAAACCCTAACCTAATTTTCAAATCATTAAAGAAAAATTTCATTTTTAAACTGCTAGTTGATGGATTCTGCAGAGGAGAATGATCTCTTCGGTGGCAATCATAGCAGGTAAATCCAAAAAAATTGAAAAGTTCTTACTTTTTTACAAATGCAGTCGTAGGCTGTCGATTACGGGGATTGGAGATAATCCACGGAGGGTCACTACTAGGTTCATGGCATGACCGTGCGAATACACTGCATGATTCTGTACACAACCACGTAGAACTTCAGCATGGTATTGACACTAATCCCATAATCGCCCTGCGTGGTTGTTCAGTTTGTTTTTTTCCTCAACATTTTAGTGTTTGATACTTGTTTCGTTGGTTGCTGTAAACGTTGAAGGCGCGGCAAGGAACTATTTCACGTCTTTCGATTTTTTCTTTTGCGTACGGAATGTTTTCGGCAATAGTTAAGGGTAATTTTGGAACAAATAGAGGGCTACTAAGTAATTCTATGGGTTTACGAACTTTTTTAAATTTTAAAGGGGTGCTAAGTTGTTTTGTGGGTTGGAATAGAATTTGCCAAATAAATTTTATTTTAAAGAAATAATTTAAACCTTTCTAATTCCTACCTTAAAAACTTCCTTCTTTAATTCCTCATTAAATCTCAATTAAACCCCATCCCCTTGCAATACATGGACAACCAAGACAGAGCAATGTGGGCCCCTAAAATTTTCAAAAACCATTCAGTAATTAATCGCTTTAAATCAAATTCAAATATTGTGGTTATATCCGTATCAATACACGCATACATAACTTTTATATATACATTTTTCATTAAATACTAATGACATTCAAACATGAAATAAAAATAAATATAATAACTAATATTTCATTAATATTAATAAATTTACAAAGATCATAATTAATAATATCGTGTGATTTTTCGAAGCATTCATCATTGCAATCGTATAACTCAAATGTGTAAATTCAGTCAACGATTAATGTAAAACAATACATATTAACGTTCACACATCATCTTAGCTAGAGGTATGACATTTTGGTTGAATACATCGCTTTTACATTTTTTTGTCCGATTTTACTATTATAAGTGGTAATCGATAGTAATAATTATTTACACCAATTCTCTTTGACAAAGCTATACCACTTTAGGACTTATGGAATTTTGGTTTGGTCAAAATTACAGTATTATCCACATTTAATTTAATTAGTCCAAACACAGATTTCTTAGTTCAATAATAACAATTATTATTAACGGTACTACTCGGGCTAGAAACTTGACTATAATTGATTATGATACTAAACCCTTATAACGAGGGAGATGAATTCTCTATTAGACAAATTTTCACTTCCAATGCTTTAACTTAGACCTAACTATAGTTGCTCAATGGATTGACATGTCATGATATAACTATAATCAAAGTAGAGTATCCATATTGAAATTCAATAGCATTTTAAAGTCGAGGGAATTCTGTAACATTGTCACTTTGATATTCTTTATTTCACTTTTTTTTTATCATCCAATTGAAGAATCTCGAGTGAGTCATTCCATAGTTATCCAATAACTGTCAATATGTAACCCTTGGCAACTTCAGCTTCCATGAATAATACACTGTCCAACTTTTGAAGCGCGATGCATAATCTAGCCTCAATGGATGAATAAAAAATCTTTTCTCAAAACATCTTGACTAGGAAATTTTAAAACATTATGTTATTGTAATATGATATTATTTTAATATGATAAATTTATCATGATTAAAATACATTGATATTACTATCATATAACATATCATTAGTGATGTTCTTCTTAATATACTTTAAATTAATTGCTTAATTAATTATATCACAACATAACAAAGTATACTGTAGAAATCGAACACTTATGAACAAATTTGATTATCGAGTTAGACATATGTAACAAATTACATAATTACCCTAATGCATACCCCTAACTCTATCACATCTGACACGATGGAGTGTTGGGAGCTACAAAGGAAGTTATAGGTCATTGTTTTCCACTGTACGTAACTAATTTGGCTGCCATGTGGCTTTACCAACTTGATGATGTATCTATTAGCACATGGGTCAAGTTAGTTGAGAAGTTCATGAGCCAGTTTAGGGTTCATATTGGTCGACCAAGTAGTTTGATGTTACTTTTGAATGTGAAACAAGGGAAGAAGGAATCTTTACGAAGTTGTTTAACCTGATTAAACATAGTAGCTAATGTAGTTCAAAAACAAGATTCGTACATAGTTCCTATAGGAGTGGTTGAAGGAGTCGACAATCATACTAAGTTTAAAATGGAATTGGCAAGGGATCCATCAGTGGATTTAGTAGATTTTTATAGTCAAGCTGAAAGGTATTTACATTAAGAAGAAGCAAAATCTGAAAATGTCGAATATAATGCTACAGGGGATGGAGGACCATCCACAGCAGGCTCCAAAAAGGAAAAAGGATCGATGATGGCCTCCGAGCTCTATAATGTCCTAGAAGGGAGAAGGTTTCTTCTTACACTAAATTTGACTAAGACTCCAAAAATGATTTATTTAGAAATTAGGAGGCGGATTCAATATAGAAACCATCCTAAGAGTTAGTCCATAGAATGGCAAAGCAAGTTTGAGAAATTTTATTTGTTCCATGAGCTAGATGAGCAAATGAGTGCAAACACTTGTTAAATTTGATAGAGGAGAAAGTTCGAATCAAGCAGTTGCAACGATATGTGAGGAATCCGATAACCATAAGATGTTGCCCCAGACACCATCTGCTGTGGAGGACGACCTTGGTCATAATGGAGGACATAGACGTAGCATGGTTATCCCATAATCGGGATGAAATGGAACTAGATTTATTTTTCCATTTTACATTGTTTTTCCTTTAAAAATACTATAAAGGTTTACTATCAAGCCACTTAAACATGTGCGCGATCTCAATCAATCCCGCATGCAATGTTTGAGTTAAAGTCCGAGAGTAATCTTTGATTGGACTATTAGTTTAGATTTTGTTTGATGCACTTTGAATTTTATGTAATAAGGTTGTTTGAATAATCTGTTGATTGGCATTATCTTGGATTCATTTGTCATGAACCCATTTGAACATGATATTTGGTTATGATATTGCTATGAAATACTACTTTAATTGAATTATACTTTGTATTTGATATATGGCCTATTAAATTACAGTTCCTTCGATTGGAGAATTTAGAAAATGAACCATGAAATATAAGCCCCCTCACCGAATAGTGAGTGGATAAGCTTGCATAGGATAGCAAGTTCCTTTACCAAAGAGTGAATGGACGCATTTGCATTAAACATTGGGTCCACTCACCAAAGAGTGAATGGATAGGATCAATGTAGATTTATGACTATCTAGTCTGGAAAGATTAAGGCTTAAACTCAAGATATGATCTTCTTTCGAATGACTTGCAAATGATTTGTAAACAACTTACTGCCTGGTCCGGTTGGACTTACTTATAGTAAGATGCGAGGATATATTAGATGATTTCTAAGTAATGCTCCAGGTGGAGGAAATACACCGACATGACACATCGGCACTTTATATATGATTACTAAATGGTACTACTTTAATCTGATCTAACTTTCTTGTAATGGTATGTTGGGAGATACTAACCAATATGTAAAAAAAACTCCAACGAGGGGTAAAACTAAGAAACTACACACTGACATATGAGTTATATTACACAATAGCAAGATATTTGATTTATTTATAATATATAAAACTTAAGAGAATGCAGGATGATGATGAATAATGACTAACACTTAGGCAAGTATATGAGTCATTGACTTTGATGGTTTAGAGCAACTTTTGATTTGCAGGTGAATTCCATGGAAATGGATGATTCGTTACATTTGATTTGATAGACTACTTGAGAATACCATTAAAAATTTGTCAGTGTTGATACATGTTCTTGATCAATGTACACTTTGTACCGACAAAAATATGCTTTGGGGAGAGGGTGTGGGGGGCAAGTGTTATTGGTAAAGTAAATTTCTCACAATCTTGTAATTGATTCAAATTAGGGGAAGGACATAAGTAGTGTAAAAGAACGTCGACCGAAGTGATATCTACATCCAAGTTACAAAGACTAAGTTATATTCTAATGGAATTGACTGTGAAATAATGAAAGAATAGATCAAGTGGATTGAAAAAGATCGAGAATGATATACTAAAGAAAAAGTTCAAATTTGAAATTAAGGTGATCGATCGACACTGATCAATCCATCAATCAAAACTAGTTGATCTAAAAATAGATATTGGACCCACTTTGCTTCTACGATGATTTTGCATGTCATTTTGAAGAAAAGGACAAATTTTAGGGATGTGGAAACTAATTAGTTTTGATTGATCCAGATTACCAGTTTACCCCTAAAGGCCCAAAACGTAAAGATCTAAGCATTTTTGTAGGAATAAGTCGAGGAATTGGTCAAATCGTTACCAATCGATCAAATCTTGGGAAACATACTAATTGACTCGTTCTTCATGTTGAAAACTTAGATCTAATTGTTTAAGCAATTCAAAATGAGATTCCATGATTACGATTCATGGATTCACTTATAATAACAAACTACAATATATGGAAGTGACTTTTGATAGGTCTAAACAACATTGATACTTTGATCAAGTTTTCCAAGGGAATAATTACATTAACTACCTCTAGTTTTCCATACATATCTATCGTGGGCATATCTATAGTTGGTTTGGAAGCACAATTTTTGGTCCGATGCTGTACTTTCCAAAATACCCCTATATATACTTTTAGAATATTAATTTGTTATTTCATATGATGTTGCCAATGAATTAGAAGATAAAATCTTCCTACAATTACTTTGGACGTATTCAAATGTAATTATAATTAGGCTTCGGAGAACGAGTCAAATATATATATGACTATATTAGAATAGGTAATGCAAGCTCTTCCTAGATAAATCAACCAATCTATAAATCTTTATTAATGTTTATTTATAGTTGAAATAAAAACAAAATTTTTTGGTCCGAGCGTGAAATTTCAAAAAAGTCCTTCCATGTATCTTTATTAATAGTTGGTTGGTCCGACCATGAATTTCCCAAAATACCCCTAGATATACTTTTTAAAATATTAAATTATTATTTCATATGATCTTGCCAATAAAGTAGGAGATAAAATCTTCCTACAATTACTTTAGACGTATTCAAATGTAATTATAAATAGGCTTCAGAGAACGAGTCCAATACATATATGACTACATTAGAATAGGTAATGCAAGATCTTTCTAGATAAATCGAACAATAAATAAATCTTTATTGATAGTTGAAATAAAAACACAATTTTTTTTGTCCGACCGTGAAATTTCAAAAATGTCCTTCCATGCAAACAAGGTGTCTTCAATCCGAATCTCACCATGGACAAATATTAACATTTATTTTCAAATGGAAAATATAAACATAAACAATGCTACAAATTCAAACACTATATCAACAAAAAAATTATATTTTTCTGTATGTTTTTCGGTTTATTTTTATTAAACTATATAGAACTTTAAATTTTAATAATTTAATAAAAAGCTTGTATGCACGTGTATTGCATGTGCCATAATAGCATACACACATACACATACACATACACATACACAAATACAATTGTTAAATATAATCTTTATTAATGATTGAAATAGAAGCGCAATCTTTTGGTCCGACCGTTAAGTTTCAAAAATTACACATGATTTCAATGCTGAATATAATTAAATATTTGTGCTTTTTTAAATGTGTTAAAACATTTGCAATTTGTATAAAAATAACTCAAGCACGAAGCATGTGCCGTAACGCTCGTTTAATAAAATGCTTTTTGTGTTCTTACACAGCCGCAATCCCTTTTTTTTATTGTTCTGTTATCAAAGACAAATAACATTCTTTTTTTATCATTTGAAAATGAATTTCTATACAACAATTGTGAAACTCAAATCACAATAATCTACCAAATCAAAGTTCAACCATAGTACTTTGAAATTCTCTTATGAAGCTGGTTGTTCTAGAAAGGAGCAAGCAATAAAAATGATAAAGTGGACATATGTTAGAGATCAGCCAAATCACTATAAAAATATTGCGTCTTCCTTCTCTCTTTTCTCTTTGATTTTTTTTTTTCAATTTATAAACTATGTTTTTGTCAATTTGGGATGTTAGCTCAGAAAATATGCCCACGATAGATTTTTATGGAAAATTATAGGTAGTTAATGTGATTTGAGTTTCACAATTGCTGTATACAAATTCATTTTCAAATGATGAAAAAAAGAATGTTATTTGTCTTTGATAATAGTACAATAAAAAAAAGAGGGATTGCGGCTGTGTAAGAACACGAAAAGCATTTTATTAAACGAGCGTTACGGCACGTGCTTTGCGCTTGAGTTGTTTTTATACAAATTGCATATGTTTTAACACATTTAAAAAAACACAAATATTTAATCATATTCTACATTGAAATCATGTGCAATTTTTGAAACTTAACGGTCGGACCAAAAGATTGCGCTTCTATTTTGTTCACTAATAAAGATTATATTTAACAATTGTATTTGTGTATGTATATGTGTGTATGCTATTTTGGCACATGCAATACACGCGCATATAAGCTTTTTATTAAATTATTAAATTTGAAAGTTCTATGTAGTTTAATAAAAATAAACTGAAAAACATAAAGAAAAATGTAATTGTTTTTGTTGAAATAGGGTTTGAATTTGTAATATGTTTAAAATTTCCATTTGAAAAAAAATGTTAATATTTGTTCACGGTGAGATTTGAATTGAAGACATCTTGTTTGCATAGAAGGACATTTTTGAAATTTCACGGCCGAACAAAAAAATTGTGTTTTTCTTTCAACTTTCAATAAAGATTTATAGATTGTTCGATTTATCTAGAAAGATCTTGCAATACATATTCTAATGTAGTCATATATATTTGACTCGTTCTCTGAAGCCTAATTATATTATATTTGAATACGTCTAAAATAATTGTAGGGAGATTTTATCTCCTACTTTATTGGCAAGAACATATGAAATAACAATTTAATATTTTAAAAGATATATATAGGGGTATTTTGGAAAGTTTACGGTCGGACCAGCAAACTATTAATAAAGATGCATGGAAGGACCTTTTTTTTGAAATTTCACGTTCGGACCAAAAAAATTTGTTTTTATTTCATCTATAAATAAACATTAATATAGATTTATATATTGGTTGATTTATTTAGGAAGATCTTGTATTACCTATTCTAATACAGTTATATATATCTGACTCGTTCTGTAAAGCCTAATTATAATTATATTTGAATACTATAAAGTAATTATAGTGAGATTTTATCTTCTAATTCATTGGCAATATTATATGAAATAACAAATTAATATTCTAAAAGTATATATAAAGGTATTTTGGAAAGTTCAGGATCAAATTAAAAAGTTACACTTTCAAACCAACTATTAATAAATATATCAATACCGAGAATCGGTGCTTGAAAAAAGAAAAAGCAGAAGCATACACTAACACCATTTTAAAAAGCTTGCGCCATCATTCTTGAAAAAAATCAGATGATTAAAAATGAAACACTAGCACTTAATTTTATTTTTTATAATGACCGATAAATAAAAGTAAATTAATTAAAATGTAGTGCTAAATACACCGTGCCAGGTATTCCATTTTACCCACCAAGTTTATTCGTAGTATACCGTCGAGCAGCTGCAGAAGAGTTTTACATCATATGGCAGAATGGTCGAATGAGTCAAATTTTATTTTTTAAAATTAAATTTCCGAATTAAACTGAGTAATTCAAACACATAATAAATGCACGGCGCTACAGTTCGTTTAGCCCGCATTACACTGTAATGAATGCCTTTTTCTTTGGAATTTGAAAAAGGTCATTCTCTATCTTCTATTTAAATCTGTTTCTATTATTCACGAGCTTGGCTTTCTTTCCTCTTGCATTTCAGGTCAGTATTATAATTTAAATGGCTTTTTCATAATTTTTGGATTCACGATAGATTAGCAAAACATATAGGCTGAGAAATTATCATATTATATATTCCGATTTGATACAAATATTATAGTCGACTTTTGACTTTTATGTAATGCAGAAGAAAATTTTGCTGGGTACGATCTGAATTTGAGGTAAAATACTTTACTTTGGTTATGTTGTGTTAAAAAATTGATCATTGCGGAAATTCTCTTAATATGGATTCTAGGGTTTGTGCATTTGTGCAAAATTTATCGTCGTTTAACAATTTCGTCTTCAGCTAATGAATTATAATATTTCTATTCTATTTGCATCTGAGCGGCGCGTGTTATGTGATTTGACGATGTTGAAATGCAAAAACGTGTGAATAATTCCTAGCGCATTATCTGTTAGAATTGTTTGTTTACTTTATTGGTATCCAACATGACAGCTCAAATTTTAATCTCGTTTAGAAACGATCTATTCCTGTATGTGTGGAAACTGTATGTAATCATCAACATACTGTTAAATTAGGTGAATGAATTATTTTTTGATGGCTGTTTTTGCTGAAGTATTGCAATCTGAAGATGATTTTATAAGTAAATTTTTATCTTCTATAAGTGGAAGTTGCAAGTAATTATTAACGTACTGTTAAAATAGGTGAAAGAAAACATTTTTAAATGGCTAATTTTTTTAAAGCATCGTAATCTGAAGACGATTTCAGAAAATAGTTCATGTATTTTAAGTTGATAGTAATGTTTATAATACGTTCAAACTTTTTCATACACTATTTTGCTTAATTACCAAATAAAATTGCAGAATTTGGATGTATTTTGTTTCAAATATATAATGTTCTACTACTATTTGTCAAGTAGTCGTCCTAATTGTGTCACACTTTATTCTCATGTTTCTTTCCTTTTCAGGTTCTTCTTGAAGAAAAATTTCCCTAGGCATGGCTGAATCAAATTCAAATACAACACCATTACTCCAAACTTTAAACTCCAGAAAACTCCCCGACTTCAAAAAATCGATCAAACTTAAATACGTAAAACTCGGCTACCATCACCTAATCACTCATGGAATATTCCTCTTCATCCCCGCTTTCATCGTTTTAATCACAGCCCAAATTTCTACATTCTCTATTGAAGATCTTTACAATGTTTGGGAACATCTTTGTTATAATCTAATCTCTAGTATCCTTTGCTCCACTCTATTAGTCCTCCTTACCACTATATACTTTACCAATAGACCTAAACCAGTCTATCTAGTAAACTTCTCATGCTACAAACCCGAAGATGCTCGAAAATGCACTAGAGAAATTTTCATGGACAGGTCCAAAAAAATTGGTTCATTCACACCAGAAAACATCGAATTCCAGCGTAAAATTCTTGAAAAATCAGGCCTTGGTGAAGACACCTACTTACCCGAAGCAGTACTAAAAGTACCTCCTAATCCTTGTATGGCAGAGGCTAGAAAAGAAGCAGAACTCGTTATGTTTGGAGCAGTGGACGAGCTTCTTAGTAAAACAAATGTAAACCCTAAGGATATAGGGATACTAATCCTGAACTGTAGTTTGTTTAACCCAACTCCTTCACTTTCAGCTATGATAGTGAATCATTATAAGCTTAGAGGAAATATTTCTAGTTATAACCTTGGAGGCATGGGTTGTAGTGCTGGTATGATATCTATTGATCTTGCTAAAGATCTTCTCAAAGTGCATGCAAACATGTATGCTTTGGTTATTAGCACGGAGAATATAACTCTTAATTGGTATTTTGGTAACAGTAGATCTATGCTTGTTTCAAACTGTTTATTCAGAATGGGTGGTGCAGCTATTCTTTTGTCAAACAAACGTTCTGATTGGTGGCGTTCAAAGTATCAACTGGTTCATACCGTAAGAACACATAAAGGCTCCGATGATAAGTGTTTTAAATGTGTTACTCAAGAAGAGGATGAGAATGGAAAAATTGGCGTTGCATTATCGAAAGATTTAATGGGAGTAGCCGGAGATGCACTGAAGACTAATATCACTACGCTAGGTCCTTTAGTTCTGCCTATGTCTGAACAACTACTGTTTTTTGCTACACTGGTTGGGAGAAAGCTTTTTAAGATGAATATAAGGCCATATATTCCGGATTTTAAGCTAGCGTTTGAGCATTTTTGCATACATGCAGGTGGTAGGGCTGTTCTCGATGAACTGGAGAAGAATCTGCAGCTTTCGGAGTGGCATATGGAGCCTTCTAGAATGACATTGTATAGGTTTGGTAACACATCGAGTAGTTCTCTTTGGTATGAGTTGGCTTATACCGAGGCTAAGGGAAGAGTAAAGAGAGGAAATCGAGTATGGCAAATTGCTTTTGGGTCTGGGTTTAAATGCAATAGTGCAGTTTGGAAAGCATTGAAGACTATAGATTCTAAAAAGGAAAAGAATCCATGGATGGATGAAATCGATAAATTTCCTGTCGAGGTACCTAAAGTTGCTGCAATTTGAGAAGAATTCATGTAATAGCAGATTAGATTTCTTAGAAATTTACTTAGATATAACTGATATGTTGTTATGGTATGCTTTTTTCAATGAGCTTTTCTTTGAAGGTATTGGTGCAAAAATTTGTAACTCAAGCAAATGAATGACATGTTTGAATGGAGTCATTTTGATGAACATTGGATATGTGTGAATGTTATAGCATTGACCTACTAACTTTCCAACAGTTCACACTTTCTGCATGTAATGATTGAGGTGGTTATAAGAAGTGCTATGATTGCTTGCCGTGTTTGATGAAACTTGGAATGTTTAGTGTGGTTCTCATGACTAATATCATGAAAATCGTTGAGTCTTTCTCCTGTAAGATATTGAATTCATCCGTTGATGCATATTTATTGAACAAATTACTATTTTCGAATTCAAGTCAAGTTGATACAGAGTGTATTCGGGTCGGTTTTAGGGGTAGGCCCGCTAGGCGGCCGAATAGAACAACCCTCTTCTTGATGGGCAACAGTAGGGGAGGAGACTATGTTTTAAATAAAAAGTGTATATTCAGTTTCTAGTAATGGGTCATGCAGTTTGGTTGGTAGTTCTTCAACCACTCTACAATGAGGCAGCGTGTTCAACTTGTGTGCATGGTGAAAACTTTTAAGTTCTTCAGCCTTGCTTTGATTCTGCATATCTGCACATGTTATTTAGACCAATACAATTGGATTGCCTAGGGCAACCCAACTCGTCAAGCAGGTCCTGAGTGTATTTAATGTATTTTGATGGATTTATAGTTGTATATGTTGCCTCTTTTGAAAACATTCGATGGCATGAGATGAATGTTGGAGATCACTTTTTGGTTTTCATGGATGTCACATTTTTGTTTTGACAATTTCTTCATGTTACTTAAAGTGTTTTGGACGTTTCTATTTCTTTCCCAACCTTTTGAGCTTCTTTTCAACAATCTTGTGGAATTAAGTTTTGTCATTGGATTCGTTTTTATATTCGGAAAAGGTGCTTTTGAATTCCTTTTATACACAGATCCACATGTCATTAAATGAGTGAGACAGATGGATAGATAAACGAACTCAATTAATCAATTAAGTCAGAGCATGTAGCATCTTCAGCTCAGGAGTTCGCACATAATTTGTATTTACCACTATATTTTAATAAATTTAAGTCATGAAAACGAAAGTGCATGCTTATGAATCTTATATTTTTAGGTAGTATATTTTTCTAGAACAGATAAATATTGCTGATAAATCTATTTAAATAATCTCGCACACAACGTATAACTACCTTTTTTTGAGCACAATGACTTAAGCATCAATGATTCTTAACTTGGCAAGCAGTATAATACTATGCATATGCATCGTTATTAATTTTCAAATGTAAGCAGCATATATTTAATACAAGTTTAACATATATTTAGCGTAAATATATATATATGTGTGTGTGTGTGTGTGTGTGTGTGTGTGTACGTATATATGTATGTATGTACGTACGTATATATGTATGTATGTACGTATGTATATGTATATATGTATGTATGTGTAGTTTTATTGATAATAGTATTTCAAAGATTGACATAAAGAAATAATACTTAGATTGAAATATTGTTAAAATTTTGGTTCCAATAAATAACAATTCAAATTCGACAAATCCCACCTTTTGACATTATCCAATATTAAGTGCATTAGAAAATACTAAAAAAGTAGCTTTGACATATCATATTTCTTAATACATATAGCTACTTAGAATATAAATATTACTTTGTATGATCTCATATTTGAAGATAATTTACATATAAACATTATAAGTAACTACATGTCTCCTTAATCTATAAATATCTCTAAACATAAAAAAAAATATCGAAACGACATAATATTAAAAATGCTTTGTAAAGCAACAAATAATTAGCACATTGTATCATAAGATCCCTACGAAGTAACTAGGCGCTCAAACGAAAAAACTGTGTTACTTATGAACATTTTATGGTCATTTGAACAACATTGAGATTTTGTTAATCCTAGGTTGACGAAGATGAATATAAGAGATTTTACAAAAAATACAATCGTGTTGACTAAGACCAAATAAAATATTTATAAAGAAATAATTATACATAATACATATTTAATAACAACTTTTAAAGTCGTCTCCTATAACTAGGACAAAAATGTTAATAATACATTTATATTTTTTCTTCCTAAAATACAAAATGAAAATTTATTGTTTGGACATTTTTCACCATAGATATAATGTTGTTCAACCAACTTGATTTTCTAATATAACTTTGGTAAAGAGATATGCCTAGAAACCTAAACACTAAAAGTAGAACCTCGATCACTGCAAAACCTGAATAATATCATAAATAGCGTGGTGAATATGTGAAAAATTACGATGAATTAATTCAAAATCTATCATATTTAAAAATTAAAAAAATCGAGTAAATTGGTTTCAAAAGAATCTTTAATTTGATTTGGACTGAATTTTTTTTTTAATTGTAATATACATAAGAAACTAAAAAGGGAGTGACAAAATTATGAAAAGGAAAGAGTACGGGGAAGAAATTGAAAATGGAAAGTATGGAGAAAATTAAAAAGGGGAACTTTTGGCATACATCCTTATAATTATAAAAAATTAGCCCTAGCTCCGTTTCAATTTTCTTTTATAAAAATTACATCCTTTTTTATTAAGAAAAGTGAAATTCCCGAGGGTAATTTGGGTAGTTTACTAATCTTAACATACGCTCTTAAAGTATACGTCGTTCATAACTGCCGTAATACACGTCGGAGCGGTCTCTTTTAAATTTGAAAATGAGAGAAGTAAAAAAGAAAGAAATTAAAAAATAAAAGGAACATAAAAAATTGTTTTTAAAATGGAAGGATGTAAAACGAACGAGTTTAAAAAAGGAGGACGTGCTCATAATACCCACTTAAAAAAAACTTGTATTGAAATTGTGGAGATGATGAGGGAATTGCAGTTAGATCATAAAATATTAGTGAATGTAAAGAGTGGTAAATGAAAATAAGAATGGTGTAAGGAAATTTTGTACTAAAGAGTTGATAACCCAGAAAATAAGGATTTTATACTCAAAATTAAGATAAAAAAGAACAAGGAAGGTCAATAATTAAATTTCTTACATAATAAAGACATACATAAAACGTAATAAAGGTGAAGGTAAGAATTTTGAAAAGGGACTAAGAGAGGTTTTTGGCATGTTTCAAATAAAATGATTTGTTAAAGTTGAGTGAGAATTCTTAATGTGTAAAGGAGAAAAATTATTATATGATAACGATAATGTTATACCGTCTTTTGGTATACCATAAAAATTAGCTAAATGACTTCTATGATCATCAAGGAAGAAGCCAGGGGTTATCACGCTCGAAAATCGATTATATTAGAAACTATGGGTAATAGTTGGGCGGATTCAGACCGGGTCCCAATCAAGTTGCAATGCATATGAAGTAACAAGGTCCCGTGAGGCCACATTTCAAATTTCAAGTCAATGGGAGTTTGTATGCTCGAGTTATGGGCAAAGGAAGAATTTATATTAATCAACCGTGAACGATCCATATAACAGCATAAATCGACGAAGATCGATCAATATCTCAAAATCTACAAAGTAATGCACTTGAAACTTTTAGAGCATCACTATATTGAAGAGTGGAGTCCAAAAACGATCGCATGACAAAACTCCCAAATCTTCGAAATTAGGCCGATCGTTATTGGAACGATCATACAAATCAGCATAACGATCCATAGTTTTACGAAAAATGCGATATCTCACAAATGATATGTTGGAATTGAAAAAAAATTGGACGGCAAGTATCTAACATCATGGGAATCCCCATGATAGACCACAACTCAAAAAGATGAAATCTTGGAAATTATGTCTATCGTTATTGGAACGATCGTACAAATAAGCATAACGATCCATAGTTTTATGGAAAATGAGATATCTCGCAAATGTTATATCAGAATTGCACAAAATTTGATGAGCAAGTATCTTACATCATGGAGCACCCCCGTGATCAATCGTAACTTAAAAGATAAAATCTTGGAAATTAGTCTGATCGTTATTGGAACGATCGTACAAGTCAGCATAACGATCCATAGTTTTACAAAAAATACGATATTTCACAAACGGTACGTTGGAATTACACGAAATTTGGAAAGCAAGTAGCTAACATCATGGAGAACCCACATGATCGATTGCAGTTTAAAGGGATGAAACATGATGATCTCCTATGATCGAGTTTCTAATCAAAACAGCGAAGATCTATCGATATCTCACAAACGGTAAGTCAGAATGGTGCGAAACTTTGGATGCATGGACTAGAGGCATGGGGGATCCCATAAAAACGATGGCAGCCCCGTTGGAGTTAGTATGGAACAATCGGCTAAATTATTTTTTGGTGTCTAATCGATCTCAAATTTTGTGGGTCGGGTCGTATGGGCCTGGAGGTTTTTCTACAGCCCGATCCATGCACGTCTTCACCTATAAATACAGCAGACTTGGCTCGTTGCAGTAGAATTTTTTTCGGTTGGCTTACCTTCATCACTTCTCATCTCTTCCTCCACTAATTTTCTAAAGCAAAAACAACTGTATTTGCAATCTTGCAGTATAAATAAAAGATTATTGGAGTGGACGTAGGCCGGAGTTTTCCAAACCACTGTAAAACTCGTGTATTCCTTTACATTTTTTGCTTTTTTGTGATCTACGTGCTTATCTTTCTATTTGGATATTGTTTTTGAAAATTGGTGCTTTCACATACCACTGGGTGTTTGTCACTATTTTTGGCGCAAATGGTTTTTTTTTTTTGTGGTTTGAAATCGAAAATGCATTTTGTTTGAGATGAATTATATAATTAACTATCATAATTATGGTTCAAGTTAAAGAAAATTGAATAGTTAAGATAAAATGCACAGGGTTAATTTTTTATGGAGGGGAAAAGTAAAACATGTATGTCATTAATGTGTTATGGCATATTTTACAAACGAGGACATTGTTAATGCAAACATTATATAAAGGTTTATGGAGCAAACATACTTTGACGTAAAATTTCAGATACAAATTATGAGAATCAAGCAATTGAGATGAGATTTAAGGAGAAAAGATATAAAATTGTCTTCAAATCGAACTATTTCTATCGACAAATAAAATATATACAAAACATCCTAATGTACAGTAAAAATGTTCAAATTGAATTACTTGAGCTTGTAGGATCTTGTTTACCCTAGTGGGAGGTGATACTAATAATAATAAAAATTAATGTGGAAATAAAAACAATAACAGTAAATAATGCAGAAGAGATCACACATAAATTTACCCAGCTTCGGCAAAACCCTACCTATGTGTTGCCACCAAGGTTTCTGTAACGAACCGAGATTTTTGATATTTGAAATTGGAATATTTAATTAATTTTAAATATTCACGTGATAATTTTTAACTTGAATTTCAAATGCAACCATTATTGGATAATTAAATTATTGAATTTAATAATTGGGAATTGGATAAAATATTGAATCGTTGTTTTTAAGCTTGTTAAAAATAATTTGAAGGCTTATAAAATTTATATTGATATACTAAAGATAATAAAAGTTTTAAAATTGAATTTGGAAGTGATTTGTTCAGTTTTGAAAATATATCGTTTAAATTGACTTTTAAAAATAGCCTTCCGGAGCACAGTCTCGAAATTTAACGAAACTAGTTTCATCGGATCCGTAATAGTTTATTATCGGATTTCAAATTTCGTTACGTTTGGAGTTATCGTGTGGCCGTACAAGATGTAAGCGCGTTGAAATTTATATCAAAAATTCAATATAATAACTGGGTCCAAAAAGCTATCTTCTCCATACAATCGAATTTGGACTCGAAACCTTTTCCACTCTGCTCGGAATAGGTGTATACCATTACAAACGCCTGCGGCATGCCTCGATAGGATGTCGAATTTTTAAGTTGCATTTTTGAGACGATTTTAATTTGAAATTAAAATATGTAAATTATATTAACCAGTCAAAATCCTTTCACGTCAAAACTTTTTCCTACATCAACTTTTGCTCTTTTCAAAGATCACTGTAGCCTGATAATGTTGGCACGCCTGTCCCCCTTTTCGAAACCGCAGCCGACCAATTCAAATCAGAGAAAAAACACGCTACCTCCTTACATCGTTCCTTTCTACTGTCTTCAAAATTTAAACCGTGAAACTTCCCTTCTCTTCCTCAGTTCAAACGAACGAAGAATGAAAAAAAATGGCGGATCGAAAATTCAAGATAGCGAACTATTTTCCTTATTTCATTCGTTCGTAAAAAAAATTCCTTCCACTTCAGATCAAATCGAATTCGGTAACCTCGCCTTCGAAACCTCCTTCGTGCTCATGCTAGATCGAAGGCGAGGAGGGAAATCGCGTGAATCTCCTTTTCCTCAGAATCGGTTATCGAATTCGCGAAGAGAAGAAAGGGCAACGTCGACGATAGTGGGGCCGATGGCGTTTGATGGCACCTAAGCTTGCGCGCGTGCGTCGTGAAGAGAAGCAGGAGACGAAAGTGGACGCGATCGGGTGCAGTGCGATGGTGAATCAGTACTCGGTGGTCGGCGGCGATTTCGTTTGGTAAGGGAGGTGGAGGCAGCTGCTTGGAAGGTAGGCAGTAGGTATTTTAGTTTCTTTCATTAATTATATATAGGGATTTTTAGGCTCAAGTAAAAAGTTGAAGAAAAATTTAGTCTCAGGGAACAAGTTTGTTTTTTAGGCTGAAGGACACTTTCTAGTGTAAATCACAGAATGATAGTTGTAACTATCATTTTCTGTTTACACTAGAAAGTGTCCTTCAGACTAAAAAACAAATGTGTTGTCCCTGAGACTATTTTTTTTGCAACTTCTTCCCTGTGTCTATTTCCTGTTATATATATACACATATTATAGGAAACATGAAAAAATAAATATATATGTATAAGATTTTAACTTACAGTAAGGTATAAGCCTAACCTAGTTTTGATTCTGTGTGTATGTATATACACAGTAAAGAAAAGTTCTGTTTTCTTATTTAAAGAAATATATATTAATAAATATATCTATATATGTATATATACACACACACATATCTATTTTCACTTACTGTCTAATTTCAAAGTATAAATATATGTATACACGTACCTATTTTAACTTAAATATATATATATATATATAGACATAGATAAAGAGAATAATATATTTATAGATAAGGTTTTGGAAAAAATATATACAAGAATTTTGAATTTTGGAGAGTTTATATATAAATTAGATTTTGAATCTATATAAATAAAATTTTAAGTATATGTAGTTTCAAAAGAAAAATAAATATACATATATACATTTTAAATTTACTAATTTATTTTAAAACAGTGTATTAAGGTAATTAACTTGTTTAACTGGTTCATTTAATTATTTTAGTCACTAAGATATTATTCAAAGGAAATTAGTTTAAAATTAAATAAATAAATGGAAATTGATTGTTCGATTATTTCAAGCATTAATATACCATATAATGTTTATACAAGGTCAAAAGTAGTGGAGAGGCAGACTGGTTTGGATCGGATTGCAAAACAAAAATCAAAGGTGAGTTAATCTCACTCAAATTGGATTACTGGTGAATTTAAATAGTTAAAAATTTAAATGATTGGTTGATTGCTTGAATTGATAATTTATTATCGGTATGGATGTGATATATTATATATAGTATATATATATTGGAGTGGTTGATATTCCCGCATTATATAGCGGATGAGACCCTATGCGTCCCGCATAATAGCAGATGACCCTTTATACCGCGATATCCCGCCTTGAAGCAGGATTGGTATTTTAATTATTGACTAACATCTGTGGATGCAGGGAAATAGATTAGAGAGATCCAACTGGATTCCTAAAAAATGTTGAATTTATTTTCATATTCAGTTTTATGAAAGATTGAATAATTTTTGATATACTATGTTCGAAAATTTACTTATTTGATATTAATATATTGCTGGATATATTATGGAATTTAAAAAAAATATAAATATTGAATTTTTAAAGAGAAATTAAAAGGGAAATTTAAAGTAAGAAAATTATAGTAAAGATGGATAAATTTAAAAAGAAAAGAACTGGGAAAATAAATAGTTTGATTTTTAGATCCTATATAATAATTTCGGGATATGAGAAAAATAAGGATTTTGAATAAATGTGAAAAAGGGATTTTTAAAATAAGGACTTCAGCAATATTGTTTGTAGGTACGAAGGAATGTATTCTTTAAATTGAAGTTTTAAACGAGTTGTGAAAAATAAAAGAGGAATTTTGAAATAGAGTATGATAATGGTATTTCAGATTTAATAAGGTTTTAAATCATAATAAAGGAGTAAAACTGGAATTAATGGATTTTGAATTAAATTTGGGTAAATCAAGAAACAAAATTTAAAAGGTAATTTAATTCAGAGAATCGATTTAAAAATCGACTAAGTGTTTTGAAAATAACGATTAAAAGGAGAATGAGACTACAAAATTTATAAGATCGGTTTATAAATAAAGTGAAATAAATATCAGTGGATATTTGAGATTATAAATTCATGATGAGAATATATAAAGAGATGGTAATTTGTTTAAAAAAAGTAAATAGTGGTTTTATTTTTAAAAAGAGTGGAAAAGAATATTTACAGGATTAGGGCGTAAATTAAATTGGGATAAATCGAGGAGGAATTATAAATGATTAAATGTGCTGTATTGGAATGAAAAATGTATTTTCCTCAAAAGCCAAGTAAGTTTTCAAAGAAGATTTTTAAGTATAAACTAGAGGTTGTAAAGATGTTTTAAATGAATGTTTTTTTTAGAGAAACTTATTATATAAATTGCTTTTAAAAGTCTTACATTAAATATTAATTAAGTAAATTTTAGTAGTTTGTTATTTTTAAAGGTTAAATTAGTATTTTGATGTAAAGAATAACTATTAAATATTTATACATTATATAATAGTTTTATTTTAAAAGTAGTTTTGGCTAAAGCTTTAATTGGGAAATTTATTATAAAATTTCATAAATATTATTTTGAATAAAGTGATTTAAGTAGTTTCATTTGAAATGTTTTAAAGTGTACATTTTTTTGTGGATAAAGTGATTTAATTTGTTTAAAGTCTACATTTAAAAAAATACTTGGTGCTTTTCAGGAGAAATAAAATAATTGGTTGAATGATTATTTAATTTGATAGTTAAATAATCGTCTATCAATATTGGCCAATGCATTGATCGTTTCGAAGAGACCGAGATCGGGTTTAATTATTCGAACGCCACTTCGATCAGGTTTGAACGTTTGCGAATGAAGACCGTGAAGATGATGAAGACGATGATTCAGTTTGTCCAGACTCAGGGCAACTTGTATGGACGAATGCTATTAGACCTTCGTCAGGAGGACGATGAGCATTCTAAGTGAAATGTGTTCTAAAATGGTAACGCACAGACTCAAGCCTCATCAACCAGGAATGACTAAAACAGGGGAGGTGCAGCAAGGCTAAGTAAGTAGCACCCAAGTAGGTAAGATCATCCCTGTCTAGATTCCAACTTTGATCTCGGTTTAGTGGGCGGTTGTTGATCCCAACCGCGGGGTGATCTTATTCGGACTATCCAGTAAGGGGTAGCTCCGTCTTGTGTTACAGGGGATTGTGAGTGGTCCTTGGTACTCTGATCTAGGCTAGGTACTGTGACGGGCGGTAACCCAATAGCCTTTCCATTGTATGGGATCCAATCGCCAATAAGCGCCTGTACGGTTTGGATTGTGCCAACTATGCTGAAACATGAGATGCAACTATTTCAACTAGATTCTATTTTACTTTCTATGGACACTATTGTAATATTAGACGAATTTGATAAAAATGTTTTGGTTATCGTAAGGTAAAATCCCGACATGTTTATTTGTGGCGTGGTCTTACGAGATAACTTTGATTTCAAAGGATTTTGAAAACTTTAATAATCCAATTGAGTATTTTTTCACGCTGGTTTTCCAGACCGAATCGGATGTTATTTTATTATAATGCTCTGGTCAGACCGAGTATTACAGATACAGGATAGGATGCTAAGGAGTTCAGAAGATGAGCTGGATGGCGAGGCGTATTTTTGTAGATTTGTATATTCCACCGTGTATGGTATGCCGTGTAGTCATCTTTTGTGAGGACAAGTTATTATAACCGTCCAGTTGTGTGCTATGGACTGTGTTGCACTCTGATGATTTTAAGTATTAAACAGTTACAGATTCTTTTGTATGAAAATCTGTTGTTATATATTATATTTTGTTCCACTGGGATTGTGAGATTTTGATGTTGTATCTATTTTCTTCTTCTACCTCTTTCTTCTTTAACCCTAATGGTTTGTATTTCCGACCACTTTGAGTTGAACTAACGAAGAATACTGTCGACTCAAAGGGGCACGGATTTGCGGGCTGTTACAGTTTCTACTAGAAATTAAGTAGTCAGACGCTCAAACACGTAAAATTGCAACACCCGCTACTTGACCAATCTAACTATATGCTAAAAATCCAGCCACCACTGAGTTGCGAATTCTCAACATATGCCCCGTAGTTTGTACCTAGTCACACGACTAGAAAGTTACACAATTTAAAAGGAAATTACAAATGAAATAATAGCTAATACAAAAAAAACCTTAATGAAAAAAATTAAGCCCAATAAAAAAAACAAAGACAATGAACCAATAAAGTGAAGAAATGTTTCTCCTTTCAGTGTAATCTCTACGATCCAATAACATACCAGCTGTTCCCTTTTCACTGCATGTCAATGTCGTCTCCTTTTCTTTTTGAATGAATTAGGGTTTTCTGAAATTGAAGACACCGATTCTAGAATTGATCGATTGAGGTGTAAAATTCTCTTTGATTTGCTTCGTCAATTGATCTTGACTTTGATTGCTCACGGTCGCCCCAATTTAATCGAGCTCGAATGGTATAAAAGTGGTATGTGATTTCGCCCTTTTACAATTTTAATTATTGTCGACTTACATCCTAATGCCGATGATGAACTAGGTTTATATGGGGAACAAAGCCCTATTTTATTGTCCATATATTTTGCTTTGAGTTCTTCGTAATTTTTTCTTGGCCGTTCGATTGATGATTGAATGTTGGTGATGACTTCTGACTTGTTCAATTCGTTCTTGTTATTCCACGAATTCGAATTTTTTCTCCGTTGCTTGAGTTAGTTCCATTCTTTTTCTCCTATGATTTTGGTATTTTGAATTTGACATTTGTTGATTTCACGATAATTAACTGGTTCACCATGATTTGTTGGCAAACAATTGTGGTATTTGAATATTTGAGATTTTCTAGACTTGTTTAATTCATGCTATCACCTGGCTTTGACTTTGGCATTTAAACTTGACATGTTCATTTTGAAATCCCTCCGACATTGATTTTGTTTGAACTGTTGTAGATCATTTCTCTTCGAACCATGACTTGATTTTTTTTGACGACTATATACACACTGCTGGCTACTGATAATTTTTAAGATTTTCATAACACACGGCTTCACTGTCATTTCATTGTTGAAACTACTCCTTGACTTTGGCATTTTGAATTTTGGATAATATTTGCTGATTTTGACTTGTTCATCGTTTCCTTATCACTTTTGATTTTTCTCAAAACTTGACTCATGGCTTGAACATTTTTATGGTATATTTGTGTATCACTCCATGTTATACATACATATATGTATGTATATATGTGTGTGATGACTCTGAAATCAATTCTGGTCATTTATGTATATACATGGTGCACTTGAAATTGTTCATGCCTTTGTTTCATGTGTTTGTCACGGAACTGGTGTTGACACACTACTTTGGTCTGATTCATTTTGATTCTGTCTACCTTAGTGCTTGTATGGGTTCATGCCTTCATACTTGTATTCTATGGTGGTTGCAACCCTTGTTGTCATAACAGCTAGTGTGTGTGCATTCATGTAGCCTTGTCCACTTGAGTCTGGTTTGGTTTGCATATGAGCTTCATGTGTACTTCTCTGGTGCCATATTGAGGTTGTGTTCAATTGAAGTTTGCACTGGTTGTTGTCTCATTTGCATTCATGTTGCTTTGACTTGAATTGTGGTTTGCACTTTTGACTGCTTCCATTGTTTGCTTGTGTACATTTCACTATTATGCCCATGTTTGTGTGATTCTCTTAAGTCTGCAATTGGTTTGGTTCATTTTGGAGACTGGAGCTTTTGTACATTTGGTTCTACTGGAAGTATTTCTAGTCTGTTGCACTTTATGTGTACACGAGCCTCTTTATTGTTGTATTCTTGTTAGCCTTGCAAGTGAATTTCATATGTATGTTGAAAACTGACTATATCTGTCTCGAATGTAGTTGTTGCAGTTGAACAATTTGTGGTCTGGTCTTCATATTGCTTTGAGTCTAGATGTTGTTGACCTTGTTTGTAGTTCTGGATTCAAATGAACTTTTGATCTTTGTACATGTTGAAAGTAGATTCTGTCTTGTTGCCTTGGTGTGATGGTCTGGTTTAGTTGATCTTGAGATTTCATTGTTTTGTTTCTCAACCTGCATTTGCTTATTAAAGGTGTAGTGCACATATTCATGATATACATGCATGCATATGGATGTATATATGTGTAATTGTGTAATACATGTTCCATATCCATTTATACTTGATTTGTACATGTGTGTATTTGCACTAGTTTATGAGATGATATTGGGAAACGGCCTTGTGATATTCAAAGTGATACACTGTGAACATTACAACTTGTTCGTGCATATATATTTGGTCCCTATCAAAAAATATGAAATGAAACAACCCAAATACCCGAGGACAAAATTTTAAATTAAATTTTGTTTTTGCAATTTAAATTTGTTTCTTTTTCCAGTTTACTACACTATTTATTTAACAGGTATAATAGATGGCTGGATACAAGCTGGAGCTAGTCAAGATCAAACATATGAGTGTTGAGTGGATTATGTAGTGAGTGAAATATGTATAAAAAATTGTATATTTGAAAATTATGTTGTATAGTGAGACTTGTATTGTAATTGAAAATGTATAAATGTAGTGAGAGATCAAATTTGTACTATTTGAATTTGTAATAAAATATTTGTTTAATTTTGAATTCCGAGTTATTTATTTTATTCAACAAATATTTATTTAATTATATGGAAAAATAAAATAGTACAATAACAAATACATTTAAACGAATATATATATGTTTATTATCATCAAACATATATCAAGATTTTGACTCTATTAAATGTATTTAGTCATGAAGAATTCCATTAGCTCCTCCTATTTGAATGCTCCCCCTACACCAAAGCTCCCCCTTCACATATGCATTAAAATAAATAAAAAATATGCAAATGAAACTAGATAGGAATATACAAATAAAAAAATATGACTTGACTTATTTGCCAAAATCTTAACTTCTCTCTCCCACTTTTGTTATCAGCAAAAGAGTAATAGTGTTAGAAAAATAGAGATAAAGTGATAGACATTAATACAACATTAATATCTAAACGAGTATAAATATAAAATTTCAATAAAAAGTCAAACAAAAATCATAAATACTCTGTTATGCGCATATTCCACTTTAGAGTGATATGGCTGATGTCATTACAGAAAAACCATATAGTTTTGTCTATTTTTGGTATATTTCTGACAGGGATTTGAATACTTACTAATCATGCATAACCGTTAGGACTTTTAAATGAGATTAGTAGTATTCCTAATTAAAAAAAAAAGAATTTCAACTATCTTCTAGCCATGCATAACCGTGAGGACTTATAAATGGGATCAGAATCAACTCATCTATTTAATAAACAATTTTGATACGTGTTCGATATATGCATAACCATGAGGACTTTTAAATGAGTATGAAAGCATATAGTTAAAGATTCAAAGTAATTCACCCATGCATAATCGTGAGAACTTTTAAAATAGAGTGAATACTTTGGATGTTTTTATTGCTAATTAAATTTAAAAAATGAATAATTTCCCATTTAAAATACCACATTTGACATACTATATTGGATTTTGATGAGTGATGGTTGTTAGAAATATGATAGAAATAGAGATGGTCATGGAATTTTTACCAATCAAAGCTATTACATTTTTTTTTAAATTTTTAAGGAAATTTACTGCATATATTGTCTCAAGTTATAATGTATGATTAATATCACCACTCATCACATTTTTTTAGTCACTATTTTGCTTATTGATAATCTGAAGGGAGTCAGATTAGTTAATGTATTCATTTAAGATCAAATCCAAAAATATATAAAATCAGACTCCTAAAATGCATAATCTGAAACGAAGTCAACAAAAAGCTATTTTCTGAAAGTGGTTTTTGTAAAAATGTCTGCCAAATTAAAATTAATTAAAAATTGAAAATTTATGCAGATAATTTCTTTGGAAATATGATGCAACTAACGAATGTCCCCATATAAAACACGTTCCACTAGTACTTTTTCTGCCAAATAGGCTACTAGTGTAATCTACATCTGATTTCTCCTTTGACTCAAAGTTATCATTAGATATGTATCATAGACCAAACCATGAGGCGTGCAACAATTACCTAATAATCATAAGATTCTATTGGATTTGATTGAAACCGTGCACATAAGTAAGCAGAGAACATAATGTCTAGAAGCAATAGGATGAGGAAGTGATCAACCATACTTTGAATTTTGTTCTGACTAACTATCTTACCATTTTCATCCTTGTCAAATTTAATTGTGGTGCTAAAATTTTCTCAGTTGATCATCGATAGATTGAAATCTGATTATGGTGTAGATTTTCAACACATAATATATCGTTTGACCAAATTTGACTCTGCCACCTTTGTACTTCTCTAGGCTAAGGAAAATTGAATTTGTCGCTCGTTGTGCGCCTGGAACAACCAGAATCCAGGTATCACGCTTGTTGTTCCTTAATCTGCCACCATACCTACATGAGAAGAGATTTTTGTGACCTATTTGTTTTTATAGGTCCATGATTATTGGTAACAAACAATTTTGAAAAATAAGTTTGTGTAGAACAAAACAGTCTATATTTGTTTCTTCTGGCACCCAAATTTGTTTGATTTTAAGAGATTTTACATTCGTGCCTTTGGAACCCAAATTGGTAAGGTTTTCGTGTATTTGGGTCTAAACCGGCAATTGTTTTGATTGTGTCTAATTTTCCCACAAGTCGTGCACTTGGAATTGACCTGATTAGTTTCACTTCTAACTCTTTCAGATTGAGTATGCCCAAGTCCTTCTCTAAGAGTATTAATAGTTGTTTTCCTAATAGCATATTTAGTGAATTTTCTCCTTTAGAGAATTTTTCTAAAGTTGTAGACAATTGTTGGACTTGTGTTTTGATAAATTCATTTGAATCTAATAACAAAGTGCACTTTTTAATAGAATTTCCTCTCCTAGTGTTTTCACTTTATTTTAAAATCAGAATTTCATTTCCAAGTGATCTAATTTTAATTTCTGACTTTTTAATTTCTTCATTAAGCGATGGACAATTATCACACTTAGGGCTCTTATTTCAATAGTTTTTTACCAATTGATCAAGCTGCTTTTTTAGTTCTATCAAACTATCTCTTTGTGATTCAATTTTCGCGTACTTCTCCCTAAGTCTTTCAAAACATTCATTTACCTTATGAAAATATATAAGTAATTCTTAGTGAGTAAGTTTTGATACCTGCTTGGCTCTTTATCATCGTTGTCAGTTGTTTCTCCTGAAACACACTGTGACGCCCCACACCGAAAGCCACATTAACAAAGAGAATTACTGAGTAATTCTATCTGCTAATGCGGAGAATAGGGTTGGTTAGGAGTGACCATCTATAATCTTGTCTTAAACATATACTGCATATGTCGATAAATGCTCTATATGTATTTTTTCTATTTCTAGTGGATCGACATATACAGTAAATGCTTAATACAAAACTATAGGTAGCTAATGGATCTATCAGAACAAATTACAATAACAGAATGCATATAATATCACTGCACAGTAATCATCATATATATAAATACATATACATAGATACATCCCAGTATGATACAAACTGATACAAAAAAATGGTACAGAGACCACACTATATACATCTAGTCAAATACATATCAGAGTCAAGCAGAAAGAAATATAAACTACATAAAAGTGCTAGGCTGATATCTAAGCAGATGCATCAAAGCTAAGTCCCGTAACTGATAGCCAACCTAAAACAACTCGGTCTGACCCGAGTACAAAATTCACAGGCCAGTCTAGATAAAACAATCAGTTAATGAAGATAGACGATAATATGAAGCATAAGATACAAGGAAAAATTATTTTCAAATTAGAAGAGGCAACAGAAAGAATATGACCCATAACTTAAGTGAACTAATGTCACTTGAGTATATAAAGACCTCAAAAGAGGTAAATTCAATAATAATATTAAAATAATATAAACATTCGCCTCATATCATCGGCGACATCCCAAAATGTCTACATGGTTTCCATGAACCATATCTCCTCGAAAGGAGAAACATCAATACAAACTCTTACCAAAATGGCAAACATAAAACATTCTCAAATCGGATGATCCAAAACTCAAATATAGAAGAATCTTCAAATTCAATTATACCTCATCTCATCGGTATAAATGCATATAGATCTCAATCTCAATTCACCAAAATGGAAAAACCCAGAATATCCTATAAAATCATGAAATCATCCAAATTCACAATTGAACAAACCCGATAAGAGTTCAAAACATCAAAAAATGAAGTCACCATATACATAACATCTCATATAGCACTAGGCTATCGATGTAATAAGACATTTTAAAATGGTGAAATCACAATAAAACAGAAAACTCAGAAAACCCGGATTGACCAAATCCCCGATTGCAATGCCGAACCAATGCTGCACTGCTAAACTCAGACGACCGAAGCCTCAAACAAGGTCGCTAACACCTCCCAAAGCAGTTCGTCCTCATGACAAGGTCGCTGACACCTCTCCAAGCCGTTTTGTCAGCCCTAACAAAGTCGCTAATACCTTCCAAAGCAGTTCATCCTCATAATAAGGTCGCTGACACCTCTCCAAGTAGTTTTGTCAGCCCTAACAAGGTTGTTAACACCTTCCAAAGCAGTTCATCCTCATGACAATGTCTCTAACACCTCTCAAAGCAGTTCTGTTAGGTAAACATCATGAATGTGGCACAAATTCATGGATAGGAAACTGAAAAGTGTTAACATGTGTCCCATACCACACGTTCTCACTTATTGTTTTACTAGCCGCTAATCGATGCCACAAAGGAACATCACAAAACTCAAAAAATCATATCTCACCTCGTCTCATTGGCGAATGATAAAGAGACACCATACTCATCTCATCAGCAAGTATTAAATGATATCTTACTTGTCTCATCTCATCAATAAGTGAAAATATCGTGATGGTTCCTCATAAACCATAAATCTCAAAATATGAAATCATATACTCAAGACTTGCCTTATATCATTAGCAAGTAAATAAAGCATCATGATGGTTCACATCGACCATACTCCTACATAGGATATCTCAAACCATAATACTTGCCAAATATTGGCCATCTTAAATAATTCCAATAAATAGGAATCATAAGACTCAAAATACGCCATAAAATGGAAAAACATCTCAGAATCAAGAATCTCAAATAGCTTCGATCGTACAAGTTCGAAATTAGCCGAAATAGTAAACGTACATGTCCCATAACATGTGTTTTACTAAATCGTTTAATTCTCTTTCTCATACATTCGAATAGTGTAAAAGTGTCTGTTTTACATATAAAATAGTTTACGAGAGAAATCAGGCTTTTAAAACTTTTTCCCGAAAAGATTAATAAAACCAATATTTGAAATTCCTTTACTATAGGAAATAAATAGATTTTATATTAGAAAAATAATTTCAAAATACTATATAATGATAATTTAAAATGTCCATTTATTTCAAAAATCACTTCAAAAATGGTTTAGTGAAAACCGTGCTCGAAAACAATGAAAACAAAAAGATAAGTCAAGACCGATAACTTGAATTCAATACGAATTCAATTCAAATTTAACCCAAAATCAATTCAAATTCTATTTTAATTTTAATTTCAAATTCTCCAAATATAAGTAGCCTATTGATAGGCACCATAGCTCTCAAAATATCTCAAAAACAACATCAAAATTGAACAAGAATGAGAGCAAAAATAAGCTAACACAATTCTAGAAGTTTCAAGAAGGGAGAAAGGAAAAAGAAAAACATACTGTATGTAGTTTTCTTTCTCTCTTTCATTCTTTTTCTCTCCTTCTCAGAAAACAATGGTAAATGAAATAATGGCTTCTCCTTATAAAAAAGAAAACCTTGCTCTAATTAATTAAATTAAGAGAGAAAAGGCTTGTAAATCAAAGTTAAATACAGGTAATCAATATCAAAATCTCCAATTTATATTATCAATTCTCTGTTTAAGGAAAGATATTGTTTGTAACTTTATATTCTCTATTTGCATATTTGTTCCTCCTTCTTCTATAGGTTCCTAGCTCCAAAATCAAGACCAAACCTTCCAAATTGCTCTTTAATTTGTTTTATATTTGCTGCAAATAATCAAAAGTGAGTTTAATACTCACATTTTCTAGCTTTGATTGTGATTTCGTGGTACGAAATCTCAATTTTGTTTGTTGCATGTTCGTTTGTGAATCACTGTAAGTAAATTAGGAATATCTCTTTTGTTTTAAATCGGAATTTGATTTTCTTTAAAGTTACCGAAAGCTTGAAAAGAATGTGATAATTTTTATGTTAAACACTTTCGAAAATTTTGAGCATAAAGGGTCGAAAAACCCAATTCAAATTTGCTGCCCGTTACTGTAAAATTGTGATTTTCTGTGCTATGTGGTGTTGGTAATTTGAGCATATCTTTCTCATCTGATGTCCGAATTTGATGATTCTTGACGTTCTTGAAAGCTTAGATTATCTTCTACAAATTTAGTTTTTTAGGTTTTGTTAAATTTTGATATTTACAATGCTGAAAGTTCATTTTAGTATCGCTATCCCGAAACTAAAACGACAGCTGTAGTGAACTTCGGATCTAAAATTTATTTTGGCCATATCTTTCACGTTTCTTATCCAAATTCAATAATTTTGGATATTAAGGAAAGCGTAGACTTTGTGCTAAAAGTTTCATATTTTGAGGTTTCTAAAATTTCAAAGTTGACTTGGTCAAAACTGTGTTTGTTGTTGCTCAACGTCGAGGCCTTTTGAGGAACAAAACCTCACACCTTGGCTTGGCCCATGAGGCGGAGGTGACTAAGTTGGGGACAATATCCGTGTTAAGTGAGGTGCGGGCTGTTATAATGGTATCAGAGCCATACCCAACCGGAATTGTGGTTTTTACATGTTACAACCACAATGCCTTGGTGGTGTTGTGTTCATGAGCCAACAAGGGCGTTGGGCTCCAAAAGGGGGATATTATAACGCTCCTTAAAAATGGGAATAACAGTCCCACATCGTGGGAAAACACTATGTAGTGGATGCCTATATACAAAAGCCTTAACCTCATAACAACGTCGATGCCTTTTAAGGAACAAAACCTCGCACCTTGGCTTGGCCCATTAGGTGAAGGTGACTAAGTTGGGGACAATATCTACGTTAAGTGAGGTGCGGGCTGTTACACACAGATTTTCTTTTTCTCTTTCACTGCCAGTGCTTTTATCAACTTCATCAGTTTCATCCCAAGTAGCAGCTAAACTTGTCCTTTTTGATTTCTTTCCTTTGCTGAATTGATTTTGAGGACAATTTGGCTTGATATAACCAGGTTTATTGCATTTGTAACAAATGATCTCCTGCTCTTTTAAGTTGTCTAGAAATTTGACGATTTTGTTCTTTAGTTGTTGATTTAGGACAGGATTTCCATATTTGTCGGTTCCACCTTTTGAATCTCTTTATTATCAGTGCCAGTTCAGCTGCTCCATCATCCTCCTCATCATCATCACTCTCCATTGTTCCTTTGAGAACTATTGATTTCCTTCATGTATCTCATCCTTCACGTTCTTCCTTGAATTTGATTTCTAGTTCATAAGTGGTGGGATTTTCGATGAGTTCCTCAACTTTAACTTGTTTCAGATCCTTTGATTCTTGGATGGCAGTCACCTTTGCTTTCAAATTTTGTAGAAGGATTTTGAGGATTTTTTGGACTATTTCCAGCTCTGTGTATGGTCTTCCTAGAGATTTTGATTTGTATACGAGATTAGAAAGTCATCCATATATTTCTTTGGCACTTTCATCCTTTGCCATTGTGAAGTTCTTATACTTGCTACTAGGCTTGGCAAGGCGAGATTCTTTGACTTGGGAAATTCCTTTATGGGTTACTTCAAGTGTGTACTAGATTTCCTATGCAGTTAGACAATGTGAGGCACGCTTAAATTCAATTTGATCTAATAAGAAAATCATAGAATTCATATCTTTAGCATTAGCATTTTGCAGTTTATTTTCAAGATATGTCAATTGATCCATAGGTTTTTCAACTTCTTGATTATCTACCATTATTGTTGGTGTGTTATATTTTGTCTCAATAATATTCCATGCATCTATGATTTTCAAATAAAATTTCATTCTATTTTTCCAATAAGCATATTCACCATTGAACATGGATGGTCTAACCATGGACTAACCCTCAGCAAAAGCAATATTAATAGATGCCATTATATAATTATTATTATTTTTAAAAAAGGATTTTTGTTCTTAGCTCTGATGCCACTAGTAGGATCGTTTTCACCCTAGAGGAGGGGTGAATAGGGTGATACTAATAATAATAAAAATTAATGTGAAATAAAAACAATAATAGTAAATACAATAGAAGAGATCACACTCAAATTTACCCAGCTTCGGCGAAACCCTGCCTACGTGCTGCCCTCAAGGTTTCTACTAGAAATTAAGTAGTCAGACGCTTACACATGTAAACTTGCGACACCCGCTACTTGATTAACCTAGCTCTACGCTCAAAACCCTACCACAACCCAACCACTGAGTTGCGAATTCTCAAACTATGCCCCATAGTTTGTACCTAGTCACACGACTAGAAAGTTACACAATTTAAAAGAAAATAATAGCTAAAACAAAACTAAACCCTAATTAAAAAATTAAGCCCAATAAAAAAACAAAGAAAACGGCCCAAAAAAGTGAAGAAATGTTTCTCCTTTTAGTGTAATCTCTACGGCCTAATAAGATACACGCCGTTCCTTTTTCACTGCATATTAATGCTGTCTCTTTTCTTTTCGAATCAATTAGGGCTTTCAAAAATTGAAGATGCCAATTCTAGAATTGATCGATTGAGGTGTAAAATTCTCTTTGATTTGCTTCGTCAACTAATTCTTGGCTTTGATTTCTCACGGTCGCCTCAATTTAGTCGAGCTCTCATGTTAGAAAAGTGGTATGTGATGTTGCCCTTTTACAATTTTAATTATGCTCGACTTACATCCTAATGCCCATGATGAACTGGGTTTATATGGGGAACGAAGCCCCCATTTTATTGTTCATATATTTTTCTTTGAGTTCTTCGTGATTTTTGCTTTGCGGTTCGATTAATGATTGAATGTTGATGATGACTTCTGACTTGTTCAATTCGTACTTGTTATTTCATGAATTCAAATTTTCGCTCTGTTGCTTGAGTCAATTCCGTTCCTTTTCTTCTATGACTTCGGTATTTTGATTTTTTGATGATATTTTGTGATTTCTTGATAATTGATTGGTTCACCATGCTTTGCTGGCAATTGATTGTTATATTTGAACTTTTGAGATTTTCTGGACTTGTTCAATTCGTATTATCACTTAGTTTTGACTTTGGCATTTAAACTTGACATGTTCATTTTACAATCCCTGCGACATTGAATTTATTTGAACTGTTGCAGATCATTTATCTTCGAACCATTACCTGATATTTTTTTCTAGGACTATATTCACACTGTTGGCTAATGATAATTTTCTAGATTTTTATAACACACAACTTCACTGTTATTTCATTGTTGAAACTGCATTTTGACTTTGGCATTTTGAATTTTTGATAATATTTGCTGATTTCAACTTGTTCATCATTTCTTTATCACTTCTGATTTTTTTCAAAACTTGACTCATAGCTTGATCATTTTTACTGTATATTTGTGTGTCACTCCATGTATATACATACATATATGTATGTAAGATGGCTTTGAAATCAATTCTGGTCGTTTATGTACATACATGGTGCACTTGAAATTGTTCATGCCTCTGTTTCATGTGTTTTTCACCGAACTGTGCTTGACACACTACTTTGGTCTAATTCATCTTGATTCTGTCTGCCTTTGTGCTTGTGTGGGTTCATGCCTTCATACTTGTATTCTCTGGTGGTTGCAGCCCTTGTTGTCATTACTGCTAGTGTGTGTATATTCATGTAGTCTTTCTCACTCGAGTCTGGTTTGGTTTGCATGTGAGTTTCATGTCTACTGCTGTGGTGCCATATTTAGGTTGTGTTCAATTGAAGTTTGCATTGGTTGTTGCCTCATTTGCATTCATGTTGCTTTGAGTTGAATTGGGGTCTGCGCTTTTGACTGCTTCCATTGTTTGCTTGTTTACATTTCACTCTTATGCCCATGTTTGTGTGATTCTCTTGAGTCTGCAATTGGTTTGGTTCATTTTGGAGGCTGGAGCTTTTGTTCATTTGGTTCCACTAGAAGTGTTTCTAGTTTGTTGCACTTTATGTGTACTTGAGTCTCTTCATTGTTGTAGTCTTGTTAGCCTTACAAGTGAATTTCGTATGTATGTTGAAAACTGACTGTGTCTGTATGGAGTGTAGTTGTTGCAATCGAACAATTTGTAGTCTGGCCTTCATATTGCTTTGAGTCTGGATGCTGTTGACCTTGTCTGTAGTTCTGGATTCAAATGAACTTTGAGCTTGTACATGTTGAAAGTAGATTCTGTCTTGTTGCCTTGGTGTGATGCTCTGGTTTGGTTGATCTTGACATTCATTGTTTTGTTTCTAAACCTGCATTTGCTCATTGAAGGTCTGGTGCACATATTCATGTACATACATGCATACATATGCATGTATATATGTGTAATTGTGTAATACATGTGCCGTATCCATTTATACTCGATTTGTACATCTGTGTATCTGCAATAGTTAGTGAGATGAAATTGGGAAACAATCTTGTGATATTCAAAGTGATACACTGTGAAATTACACGTTGTTCATGCATATATATTTGGTCCCCGTCAGGATTTATGAAAAGAAACAACCTAAATACCCGAGGAAAGAACAAATTTTAAATTCAATTTTATTTTTGCAATTTTTTTTTTCTTTTTCCAGTTTACTGCACTATTTATTTAATAGTATAACAGATGGCTAGACACAAGCTGGGGCTAGTAATGATCGAACGTATGAGTGTTGAGTGAATTATGTAGTGAGTGAAATATGTATAAAAATTTGTATTTTTCAAAATTGTGTTGTACAGTGTGACTTGTATTGTAATTGAAAATGTATAAATGTAGTGAGAGCTCAAATTTGTACTATTTGAATTTGTAATAAAATCTTTGTTTGAATAAAATATTTTTTAATTTTGAATTCTGAGTTATTTATTTTACTCAAAAAATATTTATTTAATTATATGGAAAAAAAATAGTACAATAATAAATACATTTAAACGAATACATATATATGTTTATTATTACCAAACAAAAATCATAAGCTATTATATTCTACAGAGCTTAATCACTAAGTTCACATTTTAACCTCTTGCTTTGAAACATACGTTGTTGAAATCCCTATATTGATCATCTATCAAGTTAGGATTTTACTTTCTTACATTAAATAACTGAACAGTGTATTTGGTATAAGTTATGTAAGATTGATAAACTTCAACTTATTATACACACACATGCATATTTGTATACATACATTGATTTTCATTATTTTATATAATAATATTTTATAATAGAATAATAGAGAAAAGTTGCTATAAATTGAAAAATCACTTGAAAATTAATCCTTCAATTATTTGAATTATCATTACATGAGTTAAGTCTAAACCCTACAACATTTTAAATGCAAATAATAAAGTTAATCTTTAGTAAAGAAATAAAAATGATTTTTTGGATTTTCTTGATATCATAATATAATATCTTATAATAAAAAATGGAGATAAGTTATCACAAAGTTTAAAAATCACATGAAAATCAATTACTTAATTCTCTAAATTATCAATCCCATTTTTTTTTTTTTAACACAACAATTTGGATCGAAACAAAAAATTCAATGCAAATAAGAAATTGCATAACATTTGTTAACAATGAAGTAAAAAGCGTTTGTTAATTATCATTATTTAAAATGGAAGACTCAAATCAAAATGAAACAAACAAATGGAAGGAGGTTAAGTGAAATTAATTACATACTATAGCCTTTAATGGAATAATTATTAATTAATATCTAATATATATATATATATATATATATATATATATATATATATATATATATATGAAAATGAAATTATAAGAGTGTAATCCCTCAAATCATGCAAATTCAATATACATGATGAGAAGAAATGTGTAAAGAGTATACAAATGGTCAGATATTCTCTTTTATATATAAACAAAAAATTCAATCCTAAATAAGAAATTAAATAAATTTAATTAATAATGAGATAAAAGACATTCGTTAACTATGATTATAATATATTTAAATATAAAAGTGAATATGCTTTGTGTTTTTCTATTTAGTCCCACATCATGGGATATGTTCAATCTCCTGCTCCAAGGGCTATATATAAAGGAGCCTATGTAATGTAATTGCATTAATCAATCTTATGTAACTAATATCAGTGTGAATGACATTTTCTCCTCTTTTCTAATGGCTTTTTATCTCTTTTTAGTTTATAACACATCATCGGCACGAAGCTCTTATAAATCTTCTAAACGGTAAGCTATCTTTCTAATCTAATTGATCAAATCTTTCAGATCTCATTTTATTAATTTTTTTAGATCTCATTGTATCATTGATCTAATTATTCGGATCTGATTATATTTATACATCTTATTTTTTTTGTCCATGTATTTCAGATCTTGTTTTGTTATAGATCTTATTTTTTTAATTCTAATTTTTTAGATCTCTTGTAGATTTTACTATCATGTTCATATGATATTTTTTTTAGATCTGTAGATTTTAATCATCGGATCTCTTATTTAATTGTCATTCATGTATATCCATTTTTTGTGATAATTTTAAATTTGATCCGAGACTAAAGTCGTTCCATAGTCTAAAATGTAATTTCTGACCTTATTCTGTTAATTTTCTTTTTAGATCTTATCTATCATAGATCTAATTTTTTAGATTTCATTATATACATGCATACATACATACATACATACATACATACATACATACATACATACATACATACATACATACATATATATCTTACCTCATAGATCTTGCTCTATTTATCTTATCATTTTAGATCTCATTTTATTGTAGATCTAAACTTTTAGATCTCATTCCATTGTTTGGTGAAAAAAGGTCTTCATTTTGATTTTTTTTCGATTTCGGTTTGAATGAGAACTGTAGAAATAATTTTACTACATGATTTATATTTCCAGAAGAAATATTTCACTGTTTCTTAAAGAAACAAATATAAGGATAATACATACCTAGAAAATCGTATTAAGTCTATATGAAAGAATAAGAACCTGAAGTTCATATGTGCGAAGATGAAAGACTAAAGTTTTCATAACCAGAAATAAAGCCATGAAAGAATAAGAACCTGAAGTTCATATGTGCGAAGATGAAAGATTAAAGTTTTCATAACCAGAAATAAAGCCATGAAAATAAAATAAGTGAGCAATTCCAGAAGAAGATGTTGATAGTTATAGAAGACATAACATAAAAATAATATGTTGAAATAACGTTACAAATGTGGTAAATACTATTTCCTCATAGAGAAGTAGTATTATGATTCTCATGTTCAAATACAATTATGAAGAGTCCTCTTGTTTCATTGTATTTATTTGATATTGGAGACATGAAGTTCTCAAATATAAATTATGCATATAAGTTTGAATTCCTAAAAAAAGGTTTATATATCAAAACTCAAATATATAAATTTGAGATGTGAAGCTTCGAATTAGTAGAAAAGCTAATTCAGATTATGGTAAATTCCAATTGCAATCAAACTTGAAGTTTGATAATGAAAATCAAGTTGTACCATTTAGGATCTAAAGTACTAAACAACGACTTTATTTAAAGTAAAATTAGAACCTGAAGTTCTAAAAATATTTGCCAATGGTATTAATTACTAAACCAAATAAATGTATAGAAATTTGTTCACTTCAGATTTGGTGATAATAATAAAAATATCTCCAGAAAAGATTTGTTGATATATTTGGTGCTTTTACTAAACTAAATAAATACATAGAAATATATCTACTCCCCTACTTTCTTTCTTTTTAATAGAAAACAAGGTATTCTAGTAGAAAGTTTATTTCCTATTTTTTTCTCTTCTTCCATTCATCCAATCATGTCTTTCAAAAGGTAATAATAGATCAAGTTTCTTTCCTTTGGCTCATCAAATAAGTATTTTGGATTCTTCAGAAAATGAATGTTCATATCTATAAACACATCAATAATGTTATATTATATATAAAACTCGTTCATCTTTCCTCTTTCAGCAAAGAGGTATTCCATTGTTTACTATTTTATATGCTTAATCTTTTACCTATTATTGTTTTGTCACAAAAATATACTTATTGATGTTATCAATAGCTGTAACTTATACAACATACTTTTTAGTTGTCAAGTCAAACTATTTTGTTTTTCATGATATTATTCATACACTATGTGATGTACAAATTTTCTCTCTTTGTTTAGCTTACAATATGTAAATAACCGCATATATCAATTCATATATTAATCAGTAGCAATTGATAAATCATTAAATAAAATTAATTGATTAATGAGAATGGTCCAACAAAGATGCGTATGAATACTTCATACATTTATTCTTCTTTTATATCTCTTATTGTTGACAAGGATCATAACGTATATACATGTTATGTATTCATGTTTCTCACTATCGCAGTTGTTATGAAATAATAAATGGTATTTAATACTACATATTTATATTCTTAAATTTGATTATATTATGAAAGTAAAAAATAATCAAGTTAGCACAATCTTTGATTATAATTCATCCCTTCTCTACCAATCAATTCATATAATGGCCTTTCCATATTTTCAAGGATAGTTTTGCATTTTCAAGGAAAGTAATGAATACGATTAATGAGATTGGATCTAGAGCTATCAAAAGGATATAAATAAGAAATTAATCGCTTTTATAGATTATATTTGGTTGTCTTTTACTATTTTGCATTAATGTTTTTATTCTTTCACTGTAACAACTATCAGATATGGTTTCTTATTTTATGAAATGCATTGATTATATACCCATGAACAATATTTTGATACTTATGCATTTTTATTTCCACTTATAGTTGGTAATATGATAAACACAGCCAAGCTTGAATTTAAAGCTTTGGACTTATTAGAAGATAACCGTTTGTCATCGATATTGGATGTTGACATCCAACTACAATCTCGTTGCTTAGAAAATGCCATAAAAATGATAATCCAATAGGATATAACAATGGCTATTATATTTTTAAGGTTTCATATCCATGACAAACATAAAATAAAACATTTAACTAAAAAAGATCATCTTTACCTATGGAACTCCCTGAAGGAGCGTTATGACCACCAAAATATGGTCACACTTCTAAACACTAGACACGAGTGGTTGAACTTGAAGTTTCAAGTCTTTAAATCTATTAGGAAATGCAATTCCTCTATATTTAGAATTACTTCTAAACTAAAATTATGTGAAAGGATTGTCTAGCAATACTAAACTGAAGTTAGATCATTTCTTCGAAGTTGACGAAGGAAACTTCATTAATGATCAAAATCAAAGTGCAATAATGAATGATATGGTCGAATTGATCAATTAGCAGCCTGAAGTTTGCTATGTGTATTTTATTTTATTTCAGTTCAATAAATCAGTTGGAAGTTGGTGCTTGTATGTTTTTCCTTTCATAACTGATTGAAATAATGTACCGATAATGTTGGTTTTAATCAGTGGTCTATTTTAAATTTTTGGAAAGTACTAGCATTTATTTATTCTTATGAATTTAGTAGTTGACTAACTATATTGTCCTTTAGTTCTTAACATATGGACCAACAATATTTGAGTGATAATATATGTGTTATCCCATTTTTTGGACAAAACTGGAATATCAATGTTGTGTGCATTTCCACCACGACCGAACCAAGAAGAAGCAGCCAACAAGCGTATATAGGTCTGGGGTTTCACTCATGACTCAAGTATAAAAGTCCATTCCGTATCGAAGGTTTAAAGTTTCATTCGGCAATGTGAAGCGAAGCCTCATTCGACACTCAGAGCACACAGGTTCATCCGGCACTCCCAAATACAAGTGTTCATTCGGCATCCTCAGAATAAGGCATACAAGTGTTCATTCGGCTTCCACCAAACCATCTCATTTAAGCTCATTCGGTAAAACGAAGTAAGCACACACCTTCAACACCGAACCATTCGGTACCGGACCAAGATCTACCGGTCCAACCTACCGCCGAACCAAGTTCTCCATCTCCATGTTACTACCGGTCCAACCTACCGCCGAACCAAGTTCACTCCCAACCTACCACCGGTCCAAACAACATACCACTCACCGCCGAACCAAGGTGTTGCCGAACCAACATTGCCAGGCCAGATTGCTTCAGCCCATGTCCACCAGCAGCTATATACATCCAGGACCCCCACCCTCAGCCTCACTCTATAAATAGAGGGGCAGGGGTACAACAATGGCAGACAAGTTTGAGAGCTCAAGCCTGGAAGGAACTTTCAAACAACTTTAGATACTTGTAATCAAAGCTTTGTACTTGTAATCTGAAGAAAAAAGGAGAATAACATATAAAGTGGACGTAGGCACGTTCTGGCCGAACCACTATAAATCTGTGTGTCTTTTACAGTTTAGTCCCTGCCTTTTACATATTTGCATAAATCACCCAAATCGCTAAGAACAACATATAATCAGCTAAATCGTACGACTTTGGGGTGTTTGCCCATTTTTTGCGCAAACATTTTGGTGCTTTCACTGAGAAGGAACCAGCTCCGCTACATCGGATAGAAGTTGAATTTGAAAATCTAAGAGTTCAGATCTAAGAGTTATGACGAGACAAACAAGTAGAAGGCAAAGGCCAGAGAGAAGTGAACACCAAGGAAGTCAAGAGGCTTCCTCAGGAGGGAATCAAGCGTCGATCTTCATCACTAGGGATGAGATGGAGGCCATGATGAGGAGACAAGAAGAGATGATCCAGAACCTACTTCAACAAATTGGGCAAATTGGAGCACAAATCCAAGGAGCAACTGGAGTTCAGAACGGAGCAGGACCATTTGGCGTAGCACCAGAGCTAGGGGGCACCCACACTTGGAGCATGTTGATCCAATCCCAGAGAGAGAGATAGGGGCCTCTGAGCAACCTGGTAAGGTATGAACGCTCATTCAGGGGGCAGGTAAAATTCCCTCCTGAACTCGGGGGGTAGGTCGAAAGCGATGAACAAGTCGCAAACCTCTCACTAGCACGGTTAGATCGTTTACACATGTAAGCGATCGCGCACGATCCATAGGCATGCTCTGAATGACTACTGACCGCACCATAGTAAGAGTTTACGCTTTGACATCCTCGTCTTGCTTTGATCTTGACTTGAACATTCCTGTTGTGCAATTCGTATGATTATTGCTTTGATATTTGCAAATTTACTTGTATGCCCGTTGGATCGTGAACGGTCCACAAGCACCTCTTGTATGGCGATGAACCGCCAAAGTCTTTGATTCGGAAACTCCCCCAAACAATAACACTGGCACTGATAATATTAAATCCCCCCCGGGCACACATAATTCGCCTCGAACGGCACCCGACCTCGAACGGTCATAACTCGCCTCGAACGGCACCCGACTTCGAACAGTCACAATTCGCCTCGAACGGCACCCGACCTCGAATGGTCACAACTCGCCTCGAACGGCACCCGACTTCGAACAGTCACAATTCGCCTCGAACGGCACCCGATCGCGAACGGTCACAATTCGCCTCGAACGGCACCCGACTTCGAACAGTCACAAACTCGCCTCGAACGGCACAACTCATCTCGCCACAAATGGCTCGATCGTGAACGGTCGTCATTTGAGGCCCACCACTTGACCGCGCACTGTCGCACTTTACCTCGAATGACTCGATCCCGAACGGTCGTCATTTGAAGTTGAGCGCTTGACCTTGAACGGTCACATTTCACCACAGATGACTCGATCCCAAACGATCGATACATGGATTTACACACTTGACCGCGCACTGTCGCACTTTACCTCGAATGACTCGATCCCGAACGGTCGTCATTTGAAGTTGAGCGCTTGACCTTGAATGGTCACATTTCACCGAAGATTACTCGATCCCGAACGATCGACACATGGATTTACGCGCTTGACCGTGCACGGTCGCACTTCACCTCAAATGACTCGATCGCGAACGGTCGTCATTTGAAGTTAGGCGCTTGACCATGAACGGCCGTGCTTCATCCCAAATAGCTCGATCCCGAACGGTCGTCATTTGGGGCCATATAAAATATCAAGCTCTTTACAGGACATCAACAGGATATGAACATCCAGCTCATGGCATTACAAAACACGCCTTCCTACCACGAGGCATATTTTGGGGGGCAAAGTGTTATCCCATTTTTTGGACAAAACTGGAATATCAATGTTGTGTGCATTTCCACCACGACCGAACCAAGAAGAAGAAGCCAACAAGCGTATATAGGTCTGGGGTTTCACTCATGACTCAAGTATAAAAGTCCATTCCGTATCGAAGGTTTAAAGTTTCATTCGGCAATGTGAAGCGAAGCCTCATTCGGCACTCAGAGCACACAGGTTCATCCGGCACTCCCAAATACAAGTGTTCATTCGGCATCCTCAGAATAAGGCATACAAGTGTTCATTCGGTTTCCACCGAACCATCTCATTTAAGCTCATTCGGTAAAACAAAGTAAGCACACACCTTCAACACTGAACCATTCGGTATCGGACCAAGATCTACCAGTCCAACCTACCGTCGAACCAAGTTCTCCATCTCCATGCTACTACCGGTCCAACCTACCGCCGAACCAAGTTCACTCCCAACCTACCACCGGTCCAAACAACATACCACTCACCGCGGAACCAAGGTGTTGCCGAACCAACATTGCCAGGCCAGATTGCTTCAGCCCATGTCCACCAGCAGCTATATACATCCAGGACCCCCACCCTCAGCCTCACTCTATAAATAGAGGGGCAGGGGTACAACAATGGCAGACAAGTTTGAGAGCTCAAGCCTGGAAGGAACTTTCAAACAACTTTAGATACTTGTAATCAAAGCTTTGTACTTGTAATCTGAAGAAAAAAGGAGAATAACATATAAAGTGGACGTAGGCACGTTCTGGCCGAACCACTATAAATCTGTGTGTCTTTTACAGTTTAGTCCCTGCTTTTTACATATTTGCATAAATCACCCAAATCTCTAAGAACAACATATAATCAGCTAAATCGTACGACTTTGGGGTGTTTGCCCATTTTTTGCGCAAACAATATGCCTACTAGATTATGCAACTACTCACATTATTTTAAAAAACCGGAAGTTTTTTTCTCCGAACTATGTGAAAATATTTAGCTAAAAATTTCAACCATAGCAAATTTGCTAATATAATTGAAAGGTCCGGAAGAGCCCATATAGTATTACCAAATGGTACATATATCTAAATTCAAACATTATACTCAAGCAAATTTAAAAGAAATTTGTTGAGTTTTGAGGATACATTAATGATTGGCTACCATATTGGAACTATGATGAAAACGCCAAAGAATATCTTTGCGTTATTTCTAAAATTGAAAGCCCGAAGCTTATTTTAGAAAAATTTGGTACAATTTCAACTGGATTGGATTTCATGAAATTTGGCATAATTGAATCCCATATTCAAACTTGTGCCAAAAGCTCACAAATATCATTTGAATGCATCTTATCAATTGATAAAAGAATTGTCCTTCTATCATTAATGTGTATGGTGTATTTGCTAGTAGCAATATGATAATGGATCAAAATGTGACATCCCGGAAATTTTGCAACATTTTATTTATGAGTATTTAATCAGATTAAATGAAATATAAACTTATTATTTCCAAGACATCTATAAATATGTGTTTTAATATAAGAAAAATATACCTTATCCATATTTAAACATAAAATTAAAATGAATATGGTCTGGAATACAAAACAAAGAGTTTTAAAATTTCAATAATGTTTTAAAAAGTACAAAAATATCTTTTAGATATTTAAACAACTACATGGTTGGAAAAGAATTAAATCTTATAAATTTAAAACATAAGTACAACTCAAATATAGTTATAAATGTAAATATATGGTTATGAACATCTACATTTATATTAAAACAAGAGGACTATCAATGAACATAAGTATAAATAAATATATGATAGAATAAACATTGATGTGAAATACATATCTTAGTCAAGTAACATATTAATGCACACTTAAGAAAATTAAAACAAGACAGGTTATACATATATATGCTCACAAAAAAAAGACAAATCAGGTTGTACAAACAAAGAAATAATGTTAAGTATGAAATGAAACAAGAACAAAATATACATATATGTATGCTAAGAAGATAGAGTATTCACAACATATTTGCTAAAATATCTTTGCACAGAAAATGTTTAGCCGAGATAAGAAAAACATCTTTGTACCAAATCTAGGTAACAGCTAATATTTATTAGATGTAAACTGATTGGAAGACATATGCATTAAATTAGCACAACTTTTTGTCTAGAAATCTTTCAGCCGAAATGTACAATATTTTTTTCTAGTTTTGCAGTAAAACATCTCTGCTAAAAAAAGGGGTAGGGAGTGTACTAGTTTTAACCTACAGCTGTTCAAAAACTATTCCTATATATACATCATACTTTACTTACTCGTTCACAAAAAAAAGGGGTAAACCTGATAAGTAAACTTGAGGAAAAGAAAAGAAAATAAAGCATCATCTCCTATTTTCAGACAAGAATTAAAGGCAGTTTCAAAGACAGTTTTCACCTCAAACTGAAAAGAAATTTTCTCTGAAAATAAAAGCAAAGCAAACATGAAACTAAATACAGTAACACAATCAACAAGCGATGAGATTAAAATCTATTTTTCATCATCAAACAAGGACGGGGAAAGTCAAGATCAAACTGTTATTTTCTAACATCCAGGAGGTTTTCTCTGATTCAAAAATTTACAGGTGAGTAAAGTGTTTTTTTTCTTCCTTCCTTTCTTTTACCTGATGCATGTGGATATGATTTGAAGAATGACTGTATGAATAGGTGAATGAGTATTAGTTTATAGTTGCTGTGTATATGTTATATGCATGTCTGAGTTTTTTTTTAACCTCTGTTTTTATTTAATGACCCAAACAACCACACATAAATCCATTTCTATTCACTCAAGCAATTATAAGTTATGTTGTAAAAAGGAAATGTGTTTCTATCAATGAAAAAATTATTTTTAAAAATAGTCTCGATATTAATTATTTAGTTATCATCTGGATAATAATAGATTACAGTGGATTATAAAATTTCAAGGAAATTCAATCAGGGAATTTCAAGTTTTCACTTATATCTCTGAAATCTATGACCAAAATGATAAATTTAGGTGCAGCCCTTTTGATTTTTAATTAAGTGGATGAGGAGTTAAGGGATGTTGAACAGAATTGGGTTTTTTGATGATTTCTGGTGGCCGGAGCTTTCGGGGTGGTCGTGAACATCACCAGAGTTAGAGTGAGGTCAGGTGGTCCAGGAAAAAATATCTGGAGGGCGGATATGTTGCAGAGGCGTCGGCGGTGGTCGAGGCAAGTTTTTTTAACCCTAGTTTTTGAACTAGTCTGGGTTTGGATCGGCACGTCGACCCAGATGGACCGAGTGCCGCGTAACTCTGGGAAAGGGTGGCGTTGTGGGTCGGAAGGGTATGGCCAGAGTAGGCCGACCTCGGGTGGTCGGAGTTGAGTGGTCGAAGGGATGTGACGGAAGTTGATGGGTTCCAGAATTCGACTGAGTAGCTCGAACTTATTCGAAGGTTTGTAAGTGTGGGTTGATGATTAGAGGGGGATGCTGCGATGTTGAGCGACGCATTGGAGGGTTCGCCAGAAGTCTGAGACGGCTCCGGCGATGGTGCACGTGCACGAGGGTGATGTCGTGCATCTGAGTTGTTTGGTGAAGAAGACGGGTTTGAGCTCGGGTTAGTTCTCGCGTTTTGGGGTGAGTAACTTGAAGTTTTGGAGGAGTTAAGTTGCGCGTGTTGTCTCGTGAAAAGTTGGTTCCAGGATTTAAGCCTGGACTGTTTTCAACTGAATGAGCAAACAAAATTTGTGACAAATTTTATTTACAGGGTTTAGTTCTTTCCAGGTTTAAACTTTTCAAGTAATGCTTTAGCATATGCTGACTGAACAGTATTTTAGTTTTAAAAATATGGATTTACAATTTTAAGCTTTGGTTTAAAAATAGTTGTGGTTATATATCTTGTTGTAGAAAGAAAAAAGAAAAAAATTTCAAAGGAAGTGTTAAACCAAGTTTATATATATACAAGGTGTGTTAACAAAGTTAAAATCGAGATATGAAGTTTTAATTTTTTTTCCAAATTTGGTAATTAGACAATTATATATTGAGTTAACCCCATCTGTTTGTTTTTTTATGTAAAACTAAATGATGAATAAAGTATTGATTATTTAGTGATTAGGGGTGGTAAATTGATTAGCGTACTCAAATAAGGAAACAACAAATTAATATCATTATTAGATAATTAACAAAGGGTGAGTAATTTGAGTATTCAGTTTTAAGGATCGATTTGTTGTTGAGGTTTATTAATTTAAGTAATTAATATGAAGACGATTAACTAAGATTTATCACTTAATAAATTGATAAATAAGTATGAAAGAAATTAAAGGATAATGGCTTAATGTCATTTGTTAAGCGGGGAAATAATGGAAGCTTGCTAAATGTGATTATTTAATGATGATGATTACTTAATGTAAGTAATCGAGAAGTAATTATTTAATGTAATCTGAAAGTATGGTTGAATTAAGGAATCAATTAAAGGGTTAGTTAGTTAATGCATGTGATTATTTGAGGGATAATTAAATCAAGGTAAGTGAATATTGGATAATTAATTAATTCAATTAACTAATGGTTTGGGTTAACTAATTTAGTATTTAAGGGTTTGAATTAATCAATAACTTAAGTTATAAGAATTAATTAATTAAGTGAGTAATTTAGAATAATCATCTGATGACTTTATAAATAATTGTTTAATGATGTTAATAAAATACAATTACTGTGTAATTAAACCAGAGATAAATTAAGATAAATTAATTAAGGGGAAATTGATTTATTTAATGAAGTAAATAAATGGATAGTTAATTGCAGGGTAAGATAAATCAAGAATGATTAATATGGTATTTTAATTAATGTAATTAATTCAGATTAAGATAAATTGAAATATAATTGGAAATCGGTAATTTGTATAATTAATGAAGTAATTAGAGATTTGAATAATTGAGGTTCATTAATTCATAATAAGTGACTTATGAGAAGTTAATTAATATAAGTAATTAAGAATACTTAGTGTAATTCATTATAGTTAATTAATTTGTGGAGTAATTAAAGATTACTTATTGATTATGGGCTAAGAATATTTAATATTGTGAAATGAATTAAAGATAATCACTTGAATGGAATTGGAAGATAACTAATCTAGGGTTGTTAATTAAGATAAATGGTTATGGAAGAATTGATTAATTAATTAATTGATTTGGAATTAATTAATGAAAGAATCTAAGCGATTGAGGTTTGAAATTTCAATTCGAATTAATTGAATTGATTTGTATGTGATAAGGCTTTGTTTATGGATGATTGAATGGTATTGGATGTTTTGAATGAGTTGATATCGCTGATATGGAATGTTGTGTATTTCATTTGAATAATTTGGGATAGGATAACATGAGTTTCGAAGAGACCGGGTCGGGTATTGGGAAATACCCGAAACCACTTCGAATTTTTATAAATTCATTTGTGAAACCAATAGGCTGAAATGAAATGATTTAAGCGAATTGGATTTTTTGTCTAAGTTTGGTACTTAGAAATTTATATGTGAAATAAGCATTGTCTATAACAAATTGTGAATTGGTTAAATTGATATAAGTTACCCCGGGTTTATATAAGTTGTTTGTTTTGGTATTTCATGTTAGTTGGGTTTACTCACGCTGGTTTCCAGCCTGACCCAGGTGTTACTTTGGTGTAATGCTCAGGTCAGACCGAGTATTACAGATTTTTAGGTAAGAACGTTCTGGAGCTCAGGAGACGAGCTGGATGGCAAGTATGTATAGATATTTCCGCTGCAGTATATTATTATATATCCGAGACATGATTCTTATGTGATCAGTGACTGTATATATGTGAAACTCTGATGTAATAAAGTGTAATCGACAGATAAAATATTCTTTTGTAAATTGTTATTATTTATTATTATATTTTATCCGCTGCGAATGTGAGATGTTGATGTTCTGTTTTTTTTCTTCTTCTATCTCTTTCTTCTTTTCATAACTATCTGGAATTTTCGACTTCGAAAATTTCGGGTCGTTACAGTTGGTATCAGAGCCAGGTTAAGCGAGAACCGTGGCTCTGTTGGGATTACTCATTAAGGATAGAGTCAATAGTACCCTAGAATGAGTTGAGAGTATATATATATGAGAGAGCGTACTTGTTATTTTCCTATATAAGGATTTTAAATGATTTCATATAAGATTATATTTTGATATATAAAGCAATATTTCATTCTAATAACAATTAAGAAAATTGGTTGTTAAATTATTGGAATTATGTTAAGAAGTAATATAAAATACGACCAAAATGAAACTTATAATCAATGTTGAAGAAATAACTTATATGACAAAATGGAATTTGAAATATAGATTGTAAAAGAAATTTATAAGTTGAAATAAACTTCAAAAATAAATGAGATTTTAATTTGAAATAAAATTCCAGAGTAATGTTTAAATATGAATTGGATGGATTGGGAATTTTGAATTTTTGGGAAAATTTAAAATTCCTTTGGATTTGAAAGTGGTTTTCAAAGGTTTTGGAGAAGTAATGGTATTATTTAAAAAATATTTTTTTGTGTTGAATTTGAAACCTGGGAGATTTGAAATTAAAAATATTTGGAAATGTTTTTAAAGAGATAAAAGCATTGAACTCTTTCGGTCACCGGAAAATAACGTCGGTGATGACTGCAGCATCATCGATATTTATTTTCGAGTTTCTAGAAGAGAATTGCTACCAAATTGTTTTAAATTGGAATTGTTTGTGAACTGAGTTTGGTTTTGAAATTCAAAGGGATAATTGAATTTACCAAAGAATTTTGGATATAGTTGAATTCTAAGGTGATACTGGAATTTTGGAAATTTGTTTAAACTCTGGAATCTTGATTAAAATGTTTATGGAATAATAAAAATATATATTGGCTAAATAAAATGTATAATTCTGAGTTAAAAGAAAAATGTGAATGTAATTGATTATAAATAGAAATTGTAAAATTGAAATTGTAATTAAGGTTGTACAAATTTAAAGATCAAACGGAATTTGATTTGAAGTTGGAAGGAAATTGAGAATCAATTCAACTTGAATTAGGATTAAATCAATTTCAATGGAAATAGAAGACTGTTTAACTTGGAGTTGGGGTCAATTTAATTGGGAGTGGAAATTTAAATTGAATTGTTGGAGAAGGGAACAATTGACTCTTGACTATTTTCAATATAAATTGTTTTGATATAAACATATTTTCCAAGCTATTTAGTATATACAACCTTTATGCTTAAAGTTAATTTATTTTATACTTGTTTTATAATTATTTTTGGAGCTATTTAACTGTTTTTCAACTATTTTGTAAACTAATTACTATTTTACAACTATTTTGCAATTATCTAAAATTTCTATCACTATTTAACTATTTTTCAACTATTTTACAATTAGTTAACTATTTTATAGCTATTTTGCAAATTAATAATTATTTTTCAACTACTTATCTATTTTAAAATTTCAAAGCTATTTTCTAAATATAAAATGGTCGGAGTTTAAACTATTATGATTACATACCCAACTGAGATAAGGATTGAAGTGATAATTCAATGAGAATTAAGGCAATTGTGAAGAAGTGAAAAAGGGAATTAATGGAAATGTGGATAGAAAGGAAATTGATTTGGCTGATAATAAATGAAAATAAATACGTAGGATGTACGTATATTATTCTATTCGCATAATGATTTGATCCAGATTCGAGCACAGAATTTCGAGATAGTTTGTCGATCTGAGTTAGGATTTTTCACTTGATTTTCGACGGCGAACCTGGATATGGATTGTTGATTGGTTCTGGATATTCTCTATCATGGTTATAGCCATGCAAGGAGAATGACGGATTCTGATCAAGAAACTAGATCTGAGTACGCATTAGGAAATCGGGTGGACAATGCTAGTTCAGAAGTGAAATTATGTGATTGAGCAAGCGATCCGATTGGTATAGTGTACGGATGATATGTGTACATCATACGGATTTAAAAGAAATTGATATTGGAAAGAGTAATCAAATTTGAATATTTGATTTTTAATAAGCAAAGTTATATATCTTTGTTATATAAGATAAATCTTTCCTTGTGGAATTTATTTCTGGAAGAAAAAGGGGTTTTTGAAAATGTTTGAAGTATAAAAGGAATTTTATACAAGTTTGAAAAGATCCAAAGTTTTAAAAATTTATATATAAAGGATCTTATGAGGATTTTGGAAAAGGTTTTGGGAACCTTTGGATTTGGAAAGGCTTTTGATTTTTGGGTAAAATCAATATTGAAATTTGGAAAGCCTATTTTGAGAACTATCGATTTTGGGATAATCGATTTTGTGTAAAGGAGCTTTGTATGAGATCATATTAGGTGTATGATTGAAAGATACTATATGTGTATAGTATAAAGTGTTTTGATGATGACTCTGGTGAAAAGGCTCTTCCTTGAAATGAACTTCTCAGGAGTGCCACCGGGTGGTGCTGCCTTGAGCCCCAAGGGGGGGTTCTAAAGTTGATCCTGTGAGGAGTCCGGACAAAACTAGTTCCTGAGGATTATGAGTTGTGTATACCATAGCGAAAGTCGTGTGTGCCGCTGCGAGCCAACATTCTGCGTTTGATTTTATATCGGTAGACTGCGACCTATTGTATAACATAGCGAAAGTCGTGTGTGCCACTGAGAGCCAACAGTCTGCGGTTGATTTTATATCGGCAGACTGCGACCTATGTAAGAGTGGAGAAGTTTCATCGTCAGAAAAAATCCGAGGCCGCGGAGAGCCTGCAGTTACATGGACTTTTGCTGTGACGGCAACGTAACCCTGGGATGTAACTGTGACCATGGATGGGGGTGATGATTTTCAGAGCATTGTTACCAAAGATATTTCTTCTATTTTCAACAAAACTGTTTTCTATATTTTTAATAAAATTATTTTTCAAGTATTTTCACTGGGTGTTGAAAACGGGTTTACCAAGTACTTATAGATTTTCAGTTCTACGCCTGATCAACGTATGACTGAATTTCTGTGAGAACAACGATGGACTGGTTGAGACAACGAGTTATAAGAAGTATTTTATAAAAGATATTTTAATAATATTATGAGATTTTGTAGGCATTTCTAAAATTTTAAAATAAAAGAGATGGAATTTTGGAAAATCAAGGGAAATCCAAACTGAAATTGTAAAATAAAATTGAAACTCGAAATTTTTTAATGAAGTGATTCTTTGTAATTAAAAATCCAATGTTGAATTAAAAGTGGAAGTAAGCTAATTAGCTAAATAAATTATTTATAAAATTTAACTCGATTAAATAAAATGGATAGTAATTTGATAATGGTTTGGAAATGAATTCGAATTTTAAACAGAATTCGACTTAGATTTGATAATGAATTAAATAAGAGGAGATGTTGTAAAATAAAAATCAAATAGAGTTGGATTGAAAATGTGATGGTTTAAATTACAAATAAAATTCAAGGGTGATTTGAATAATATTTAATGAAATTTGCAAGTAAATTGGATATAAGAGAAGTGATGATTATATGAAATAGAAGTGATTATAACAGATATGGTTTGAGTTGCAAAACAAAACCCAAGTGAATAGAAATAAAATGAGAATGGCCTTGTATAAAAAAAAAAATTTGGAAATGAATTAAGTAAGTAAATTAAAAATTTAAATGGGTTAATTGAATTAAATAATAAATGAATGAAGTCTGATTGAATAAAAACTAAATCAAAGTTTTAATTGGAATAGGGTTGTTAGAGTGAACTCAAGTTATGAGGCATATTAATTTGAAAGGGTAAAGTTGTTTATTTCAATAAAAGCATTTGTATTAAAACGACCTTGGAATAATATTATATGGACATTTAATGGCATTTTAAAACGATCAAAGAATATTTATCTGATTTTAAGCATTTTTATAAATTCTGGCTTCGTTCCTTTTCGAGGACGAAAAGTTTTATGAGGGGAGGAATGTGACATCCCGGAAATTTTGCAACATTTTATTTATGAGTATTTAATCAGATTAAATGAAGTATAAACTTATTATTTCCAAGACATCTATAAATATGTGTTTTAATATAAGAAAAATATACCTTATCCATATTTAAACATAAAAATAAAATGAATATGGTCTGGAATATAAAATAAAGAGTTTTAAAATTTCAATAATGTTTTAAAAAGTACAAAAATATCTTTTAGATATTTAAACAATTACATGGTTGGAAAAGAATTAAATCTTATAAATTTAAAACATAAGTACAACTCAAATATAGTTATAAATGTAAATATATGGTTATGAACATCTACATTTATATTAAAACAAGAGGACTATCAATGAACGTAAGTATAAACAAATATAAGATAGAATAAACATTGATGTGAAATACATATCTTAGTCAAGTAACATATTAATGCACACTTAAGAAATTAAAACAAGACAGGTTATACATATATATGCTCACAAAAAAAAAAGACAAATCAGGTTGTACAAACAAAGAAATAATGCTAAGTATGAAATGAAACAAGAACAAAATATACATATGTGTATGCTAAGAAGATAGAGTATTCACAACATGTTTGCAAAAATATCTTTGCATAGAATATGTTTAGCCGAGATAAGAAAAACATCTTTGTACCAAATCTAGGTAACAGCTAATATTTATTAGATGTAAACTGATAGGAAGACATATGCATTAAATTAGAACAACTTTTTTCCTAGAGATCTTTCAAGCGAAATGTACAATATTTTTTTCTAGTTTTGCAGTAAAACATCTCTGCTAAAAAAAGGGGTAGGGAGTGTACTAGTTTTAACCTACAGCTGTTCAAAAACTATTCCTATATATACATCATACTTTACTTACTCGTTCACCAAAAAAAAAGGGTAAACCTGATAAGTAAATTTGAGGAAAAGAAAAGAAATAAAGCATCATCTCCTATTTTCAGACAAGAATTAAAGGCAGTTTCAAAGACAGTTTTCACCTCAAACTGAAAAGAAATTTTCTCTGAAAATAAAAGCAAAGCAAACCTGAAACTAAATACAGTAACACAATCAACAAGCGATGAGATTAAAATCTATTTTTCATCATCAAACAAGGACGGGGAAAGTCAAGATTAAACTGTTATTTTCTAACATCCAGGAGGTTTTCTCTGATTCAAAAATTTACAGGTGAGTAAACTGTTTTTTTTTGTTTTCTTCCTTTCTTTTACCGGATGCATGTGGATATGATTTGAAGAATGACTGTATGAATGGGTGAATGAGTATCAGTTTATAGTTGCTGTGTATATGTTATATGCATGTCTGAGTTTGTTTTTTTAACCTCTGTTTTTATTTAATGACCCAAACAACCACACATAAATCCATTTCTTTTCACTCAAGCAATTATAAGTTATGTTGTAAAAAGGAAATGTGTTTGTATCAATGAAAAAATTATTTTTAAAAATAGTCTCGATATTAATTATTTAGTTATTATCTGGATAATAATAGATTACAGTGGATTATAAAATTTCAAGGAAATTCAATCAGGGAATTTCAAGTTTTCACTTATATCTCTGAAATCTATGACCAAAATGATAAATTTAGGTGCAGCCCTTTTGATTTTTAATTAAGTGGATGGGGAGTTAAGGGATATTGAACAGAATTGGGTTTTTTGATGATTTCTGGTGGCCGGAGCTTTCGAGGTGGTCGTGAACATCACCAGAGTTAGAGTGAGGTCAGGTGGTCCAGGCAAAAATATCTGGAGGGTGGATATGTTGCAGAGGCGTCGGTGGTGGTCGAGTCAAATTTTTTTGACCCTAGTTTTTGAACTAGTCTGGGTTTGGATCGCCACGTCGACCCAGATGGACCGAGTGCCGCGTAACTCAGGGAAAGGGTAGCGATGTGGGTCGGCAGTGTATGGCCAGAGTAGGCCGACCTCGGGTGGTCGGAGTTGAGTGGTCGAAGGGATGTGACGGAAGTTGATGGGTTCCAGGATTCGACTGAGTAGCTCGAACTTATTCGAAGGCGTGTAAGTGTGGGTTGATGATTAGAGGGGGATGCTGCGATGTAGAGCGACGCATTGGAGGGTTCGCCAGAAGTCTGAGATGGCTCCGGCGATGGTGCACGTGCACGAGGGTGATGCCGTGCATCTGAGTTGTTTGGTGAAGAAGATGGGTTTGAGCTCGGGTTACTTCTCGCGTTTTGGGGTGAGTAACTCGAAGTTTTGGAAGAGTTAAGTTGCGCGTGTTGTCTCGTGAAAAGTTGGTTCCAGGATTTAAGCCTGGACTTGTTTTCAACTGAATGAGCAAACAAAATTTGTGACAAATTTTATTTACAGGGTTTAGTTCTGTCCAGGTTTAAACTTTTCAAGTAATGCTTTAGCATATGCTGATTGAACATGATTTTAGTTTTAAAAACATGGATTTACAATTTTAAACTTTGGTTTAAAAATAGTTGTGGTTATATATCTTGTTGTAGAAAGATAAAAGAATTTTTTTTCAAAGGAAGTGTTAAACCAAGTTTATATATATACAAGGTGTGTTAACAAAGTTAAAATCGAGATATGAAGTTTTAATTTTTTTTCCAAATTTGGTAATTAGACAATTTTATATTGGGTTAACCCCATCTGTTTTATTTTTTTTGGGTAAAATTAAATGATGAATAAAGTATTGATTATTTAGTGATTAGGGGTAGTAAATTGATTAGTGTACTCAAATAAGGAAACAACAAATTAATATCATTATTAGATAATTAACAAAGGTTGAGTAATTTGAGTATTCAATTTTAAGGATCAATTTGTTGTTGAGGTTTATTAATTTAAGTAATTAATATGAAGACGATTAACTAAGATTTATCACTTAATAAATTGATAAATAAGTATGAAAGAAATTAAAGGATAATGGCTTAATGTCATTTGTTAAGCGGGGAAATAATGGAAGCTTGCTAAATGTGATTATTTAATGATGATGATTACTTAATGAAATTAATCGAGAAGTAATTATTTAATGTAATCTGAAAGTATGGTTGAATTAAGGAATCAATTAAAGGGTTAGTTAGTTAATGCATGTGATTATTTGAGGGATAATTAAATCAAGGTAAGTGAATATTGGATAATTAATTAATTCAATTAATTAATGGTTTGGGTTAACTAATTTAGTATTTAAGGGTTTGAATTAATCAATAACTTAAGTTATAAGAATTAATTAATTAAGCGAGTAATTTAGAATAATCATCTGATGACTTGATAAATAATTGTTTAATGACGTTAATAAAATACAATTACTGTGTAATTAAACCATAGATAAATTAAGATAAATTAATTAGGGAGAAATTGATTTATTCAATGAAGTAAATAAATGGATAGTTAATTGCAGGGTAAGTTAAATCAAGAATGATTAATATGGTATTTTAATTAATGTAATTAATTCAGATTAAGATAAATTGAAATATAATTAGAAATCGGTAATTTGTATAATTAATGAAGTAATTAAAGATTTGAATAATTGAGATTCATTAATTCATAATAAGTGACTTATGAGAAGTTAATTAATATAAGTAATTAATAATACTTAGTGTAATTGATTATAGTTAATTAATTTGTGGAGTAATTAAAGATTACTTATTGATTATGGGCTAAGAATTTTTAATATTGTGAAATGAATTAAAGATAATCACTTGAATGGAATTGGAAGATAATTAATCCAGGGTTGTTAATTAAGATGAATGGTTATGGAAGAATTGATTAATTAATTAGTTGATTTGGAATTAATTAATGAAAGAATCTATGCGACTGAGGTTTGAAATTCAATTCGAATCAATTGAATTGATTTGTATGTGATAAGGCTTTATTTATGGATGACTGAATGGTATTGGATGTTTTGAATGAGTTGATATCGCTGATATGGAATGTTGTGTATTTCATTTGAATAATTTGGGATAGGATAACATGAGTTTCGAAGAGACCGGGGTCGGGTATTGGAAAATACCCGAAACCACTTCGAATTTTTATAAATTGATTTGTGAAACCAATAGGCTGGAATGAAATGATTTAAGCGAATTGGATTTTTTATCTAAGTTTGGTACTTAGAAATTTATATGTGAAATAAGCATTGTCTATAACAAATTGTGAATTGGTTAAATTGATATAAGTTACCCCGGGTTTATATAAGTTGTTTATTTTGGTATTCCATGTAAGTTGGGTTTACTCACGCTGGTTTCCAGCCTGACCCGGGTGTTACTTTGGTGTAATGCTCGGGTCAGACCGAGTATTACAAATTTTCAGGTAAGAACGTTCTAGAGCTCAGGAGACGAGCTGGATGGCAAGTACGTATAGAGTGTTTCCGCTGCAGTATATTATTATATATCCGAGACATGATTGTATGTGATCAGTGACTGTATATATGTGAAACTCCGATGTAATAAAGTGTAATCGACAGATAAAATATTCTTTTGTAAACTGTTATTATTTTTTATTATATTTTATCCGCTGCGAATGTGAGATGTTGATGTTCTGTTTTTTTGCTTCTTCTATCTCTTTCTTCTTTTCATAACTATCTGGAATTTTCGACTTCGAAAATTTCGGGTCGTTACACAAAATGAGAGTCCAAAGATGATTATTATTTAATGTGACAATGTTTGTCAACATTGAGGGAGAGGATAAAGCGATACAAGTTCATTTTGATCATCAGTGTCAAATATTTGTTAAAATATATAATGATGCAAAATATTAAGTAACTTGAATAAATTATTAATAATATCCCTAGTAGACTTTCTCCAATATAGATTTGAATCCCTGAAGGATTGAAATGTGTAAACCACATCTGAAATATGGTACAAAAGTCAGTTTGAAATACATTTGGAGTAAGTAATAAAGATGCCAAATAAAAGAGATGAAACACTTAGGGTTGCTCTTGAAGAGACTAATGACATGATTTTCAAATTACCCTAGAAGTGGTTTAGGTACCTAAAGCATGATAATTAAAGAGATCTCAATAAATCTTGTCTAGAACTGACAAGACATAATAATTGATGATAAAAAAGTGCTTATGTTTATAAATAGATTAAGGATCTTGAATTAGGGGAAACATGACTAGCCATCATGAATCCTTTGCCATAGAGAAATATGGACATGTAATTCGCAAAGTAACAAAAGTACTTGAAATGCTTAATATACCTCTAAGATATAAATATGGTTTAAATCATACTAAATGATGAAAGTATACAAATTCTTGGAGAATATAAATAACTTTGGTGGTTATAAAGGAGGCAAAGAAAAAGGAGCATAGATTACAACCTACTTTTAAGTATTGTTGTAATGAAAATCTTGATATAATTCATGATGAGTAGATTACTTCCTATTTTTAAGTATCTTTGTAATGAAACTCTTAATATCCATTGAAGTTATAGTTGCAATATGCAAATACTTATTAAAGTATACAAATTTCTGAAGAATATGTATAATTTTTGTAGTTATAAAGAATGCAGAAGACATGAAGTGTAGATTACAAATTTCTTCTAAGTATTGTTGTAATGAAAATCTTGATATACTTCAAAATGAGTAGATTACTTCCTGCTTTCTAGTAATGTTGTAATGAAATTTTTGATATTCATGAAAGATGTTTAGTTGCAATGCGCAAAACTAACTTGAAGCACAAAAATGAAAGCACATGAGGTGTTTTTCATAAAAGTAGCATACAAAATGCATAAAATGCAAACCATATTTGGAAGAAACAATCTTAGAAAATTTGATTGTCCATTAATAAATTGTATTATTAATGAGATTAATATTTATAGATCCAGAAGTATCTATAACCAATTTGAGTTATCGAAAGAGGAATACAAACTCAGAGGAAACTTTAAATCAAGGGGAGCATCTACAAGTATTTTAAAATGCACACTTTTTCCTTAACTAAAATTTTTCCCACTAGGTTTTTATTAGTAAGATTTTAATGAGGGGTTATCTTGATCTAGAAGTATCAACTCCCTATTAACATTTGAAAATAGGTTACAATGTACTCTTTTCCCATATTTAAGATTTTTCCCACTGGGTTTTTCTTACTAAGGTTTAAAAAAGGCATGTCTTGATATAGAAGAATCAAACGTATTTTCTAGAAATAACATCTCAAATATGTTATTTAAGTTAAATTGTATTTTTATCTTTGACTAAGGTTTTTCCCATCGGGTCTTCCTTTGTAAGGTTTTTAATGAAGTATTATATTGATCCAGAAGTATCAAACTCTGTTTGATTCTATAAATTATTGAAATATCTCATACTATATTGTACTCTTTTTTCCTTCACTAAGATTTCCCTATGGGATTTTTCTTAGTAAGGTTTTAATGAGGCATTAGTTTGATCCAGAAGTATCAAAGTTCATTTGAAGAAATGAGAAAATAAGATATGTTATTGTGCTTTTTTTTCCTTCACTAAGATTTTTCCTATTGGATTTTTCATAGCAAGGGTTTTAATGAGGCATTATATTGATCTCGAAGTATCAAACTCTTAGAAGGAATATCATTGTATGATATCTATGATTTCAAGTTGCACTCTTTTCCTCGTTCAAGGTTTTTCCATTAGGTTTTCCTAATAGAGGCTTTTAATGAGGCAGCAGACAATATTCATAACGACTGAATGGATGTATGAAAGCAAGATAATAATGAGGGGGAGCAAGTCATGGACGTTTCAAAAGGAACAATTTCTAGCAACCATATAAGCATCCATGATTTGAAGATGCATATTCAAGGGGGAGTGTTATAATATATGTAAATATAAAAGTGAATATGCTTTGTGTTTTTCTATTTAGTCCCACATCATGGGATATGTTCAATCTCATACTCCAAGGCCTATATATAAAGGAGCCTATGTAATGTAATTGCATCAATCAATCTTATGTAACTAATATCAGTGTGAATAAAATTTTCTCCTCATTTCTAATGGCTTCTTATCTCTTTTTAGTTTATAACAATTATTATTTTTTCAAATGAAAACTCAATCTGGATGAACTAAACAAATGGAAGGATGTTATGTGAAATCAATAGTATATAGCCATTAATGGTATCACTAATATCTGTATGAAATGATACCATTAAGGTTTGAGAATTCAATACACAATTGCAAAATGAGTATACGATGGATCAAATATTCTCTTTTGTATATAATTAAATTAACTCTCAGTTGATTAAAATTATAAAGAATTTTTATGAAACTAATTCTCGCATTAAGTTGAATTTTATTTTAGGAGAATTGATTATAATTAATTCTATTAGTTTGAATTCATATGAAATTGAATAGATAATAATTAATTTCTTTTAATATTATTTGGTATGGTCCTATATTTGAAGTAATTTACATATAAACATTATAAGTAACCACATGTCAAATCCTTCATCTATAAATATCTCCAAACTTCAAAAAAAAGCGAAACAACATAATTTAAAAAAACTTTGTAAAACAACGAATAATTATCACATTGTACCATAAGATCCCTATGAAGTAAATATGCCCTCAAACGAAAAAACTATGTTAGTTATGAACATTTCGTAGTCAGTTGAATACCATTGGAAATATACTAATCCTAGGCTGACAAAGATGAATTTAAAAGGTTTAACAAAAAATACATTCATATTGACTAAGACCACGTAAAATATTTATAGAGGAATAATTATACATAGTACATATTTAATAACAACTTTAAAAGTTGTCTGCTATAACTAGGACAAAAATGCTACTTATACATACATACATACATATATATATATATTATCCTAAAATAGAATATGAAAATTTATTAGTTGGATATTTTTCACCATAGATATAATGCTTTTCAACTAACTTGATTTTCTTATATAAGTTTGATAATAGAGATATATATAGAAACCTAAACACTAAAAGTAATGGGTACAATCTCGATCACTACGGAACCTGAATAATATCATAAATAATGCGATGAATAAAAGTGAAAAATTATGATGAATTAAGTCAAATTTTATCATATTAAAAAATTATAAAAATTGAGTGAAGTTCTTTTAAAAAAATCTTTTATTTGATTTGGACTAAAAACAATTTTTTGTTAAATTGTAATATACATACGAAACAGAAAATGGAGTGAAAAAATTGTGAAAATAAAAGAGTATAGAGAACAAATTGAAAATGGAAGTAATAGAGGAAATTAAAAATAAAACCAGTACTGAAATCATGGAGAAGATGGAGAAATTGCAGATAGATCATAAAGAAGTAATGAATGTAAAAAGTATGGTAAATAGAAATAAGAATGGTGTAAGAGAAATTTTATAATAAAGAATTGATAACTAAAAAAATAAGGATATTATTCTTATAATTATGATATAAAAGAACATGGATGATCAAAGATTAAACTTCTTACATAATAAAGATATACATAGAACATATTAAAGTTGAAGGTAAGGATTTGAAAAAGGAATGAGAGAGTTTTTGATATTTAAATAAACTGATATGTTTGATTTGTAAATGTTGATTGAGAATCTTTACTTAATGTGGGTAGGAAAAAATTTATGTTAGGAAGATGTTAAGAAATTTTTTATGTGGTTTTAAATTAAATATGCATTTTGTATGGAATGAATTATTTAATTAATTATCATAATTATATTTCAAGTTACAAAAGTTAAATAGTTAAGATAAAATACGCAGGGTTAATTTTTTATGGACGGGGAGAGTAAAACAATTATTTCATTAATGTGTTATGGCATATTTTCACAAATGAGGACGTTGTTAAAGCAGTCATTAGATAAAAGTTTATGGAGTAAACAAACTTTATTGTAAAATTTTGGCTATAAAATTATGAGAATCGAGTATTTGAGATGAGATTAAAGGAGATGAGATATAAATTTGCCTCTATATAGAATTACTTATGTAGATAAATAGAATAGATAGAAAAGATACTAAAATATGGTGAAAATGTTCAAAAATGAATTAGTTAAGCTTAGTCACTAAGTTCTTATTTGAACCTCTAGCTTTGAAAAATACTTTGTTGAAATCCATACACTTTTCATCTATAAAGTTTATATCTTGCTTTCCTACGTTAAATAAATGAACAATATACTTCACAAAAGTTATGTAAGATTGATATAACTTCCAATTATTATACAAACACACATGCATATATATATATATATATATATATATATATATATATAAATTGATTTTCATAATTTGATATAATATTTTGAAATAGAACAATAGAGAAAAGTAGCTATAAATTGAAAAGTCACTTGAAATTTAATGTAACGATCCCGGTTTTAAGCCAAATTTAAATTGATAATTAATATAATTTTTTGGGTTCATTTGTGAACTAATTTGAATTTTTTCAAATTAAATAAGATACTTATTTGTTTATTTATATATACGTATATGTATATGAATTGATTTTAAATTGAATTTTGGAATTGAAATTCAAAATAAATATTTTTGAGAAATAATTTGAACTTGAAAACTCTATAATTTAAAAACTAATAGTTTTTTTTCTAATTATAATATATATGTGCATATATATATATATATATATATATATATTTTGGAAGTTGTATTTTTGAAATTAATATAATAAATTTTTAAAAGCTATTTTTAGGTTAACTTCTAATGCATACATATATATGTTTATTTATTAATATATAATTAAATTTTTAAATCATTTTCTGTAGGATTATATAAATATTTATAAAAGGAAAAGGAATTATTAAAATTGAAAATAGAATATAAATGTATATAAATAAATATAAACTAATGTATATATTATATAAAATTATTATTAATACTTAAGTTTACAAGTGTAAACCCTTTATAATGCAAAATGACCTTTGTAATCAATTTAGCAAACAAATTAACAAGTGTTTACTCAATTATGCCATGCATTATACAAGTGTCATGTTGATTTATTTTCTTTTTTATTTTTGAAAATTATGAATAAAGAGGAAACAAAGTTATATGTACCACTAACTCCTCCTTTCCTCACTTCTTTGTTAAAATTCAAAGTAAAACAAAATATGGAAACTAAAATCAGAGAACTCAAAAAAAACAAACAAACTTGAAAATTAAACAACTTCCAGATTTCGTTAAGAAGCATTGATTCAACATAGCAAACCAGAGAAAGATCAAAACATTTAAACTTGGAAACAAAAGCAAGTTTAAAATCAATTAACCTGTAACAATCAAGCATGAATTCAACAAGATCAAAGTACAAGATCATGATTAGATCCAGATCAAAGCATTACCAAGAATATTTCCAGTTTCAAAGTTGTAAACTCATCTCGAAACAAATCAAGTTCTAGTTTCCCAGTTTTCAAACCCAAATTCGAATTTCCAGTCTAGCTTCTCTGTTTCATGACAAGTGATTAAACTACTGATCTATAACCTTATGTTGTAATCAGTATTTGAAGTATATGGTAAAAAAGTTCATATGAATATAAAATATGTTTGTGTGTATATATATATCTGTAAATTGATCTGTGCATGAATATATTTATATATATGTATACACCTCTATTGTTCTACAGGCTAAAACCTACTTAAGTAAAAATTCAATTGCTTCCCATATAAACAATTTTAGAATACGATTTTTGAAGAAAAATTGTTTGATATAAGGTAAGATTATTTTTAAAAATAATTTCAAGAATTTAAGTTAAATATTTATTTCAAAAACGATGAACAAAAGTGATGATTGATAATAAGTCCAAAATCGAATGTTGGGATTTCAAGTTTGGATCATGGGATCAGATTCGTATTGCAAAACTATGAATTTTAAAAATAAAATCACTATTTTTTGTTTCGATTGGAGGAAGAATCCTCAAGTTGAATGGAAAAGGCAAATTAGTCGATTTTCGATAATCAATGGAGAATTGGGCTTCGGGTCTGGTACTGGAGGAAGTTCAGGTGATGAAGGTTACAGGTAAGGTGATCGTTGATTTTTTTTTTAATGAACATGGAGGTAGGACGACGTCGAACTAGCGTTCGAGTGCTAGTTTTGGTCAATGGGTTTGTCGAGGCAATTGTGTCATCAACGAGGCACCGAAAGGGACCGGTCTAGGGCGATCGAAGCTGGAAGTCGAGACGAAGCTATGGTGTGGTCGGCGTGGATGCTGAGATTGGAATCGTCGGTGAATGGTTTTTTCCGATCAGGTTTGAGTTCCAGTTTTGAATCAAAATGCTCTGTAACAACCCGCATATTTGTCGATTTTAATATTTTAATATTTTATTTAAATATTTTATCGGTACACGAAATTTAGTCCGAAAAGCTACTTTTTGCATACGGTCGAATTAGGACTCGGGACCACTCCCATTGAGTTTAAAATGCCGTTTGCGACCTTTTTGAGTATAAGCTTCGATATGTTTGGAGAAAGTTGATTTTTTGCTACTTTTCACTTTAGGTTTGAGTTTGGGTTTAGCCATTAGCTAACTTATACTTAAAAACTGAACCCCTCCTCCCCATTCTCCCTCACTTCTTTCTCTTTTCAGTTTTTATAGCATTAATGGTGGGAGAGATTGGAAATTAAAACTCCAAAACCCTAGTTCCTTTTTGCAACTTCAAATTCCTAGCTCCAAACTCAAGAAGAACCCATTGGTAAGCTTCTCTCCTTCTTCTCCAACTTATTCTCTTACCAATTTCAGAAATTCCTAAACCTAATTTTGGGAATGTTCTTGTTTTGAGCTTAGATTCAAGCTCATTTGGGTTGTGTTGAAGACAGGTTGATTCTCCATTTGCTTTCAAGCTTCTTCTTGTTCGATTTTGTAAAAAGGTGAGATTTTTATCTCACATCTTTGTCTATAATTATCTTCGATTGTTAGGTATGAATTCCTAACGCTTATTCGTGTGCAATTGATTTTGGTTTGGATCGATTTCGTGTATATTCCAATTTTTGGTGATTTGGTCTAATTTATGAAAATCGTATTATGGATATTTGGACATGGATAGTTGAGGCGTATCGAAGAGCCGTTTAGGCTGGGTTGTCGTTCGACGTAATTCCTTAGTCATCGCCATTTGCTCGTTCGATCGATTTCGATATTCGTTTGGCCATTTTTGGCCTAGGTTCAGGGAATGCCCTGAACCCTTCATTCAGACGTCTGAAACGTGATATTCAGACGTCCAAATATTGTCTGGGAAGTTTTCTATTCCTAGATTCAGACGTCTGAATATATGGTTTCAGACGTATGAATTGGCTTATTTTCAAACAGAAAGAAAATAGGCTAAAATATGCCTATTTCAGACGTCTGAAACATTTGGTTCAGACGTCTGAATCGTGTTCTGGAAATATTTATATTTCCAGATTCAGACGTCTGAACCACTTGTTTCAGACGTCTGAAACTGTTGTGATTTTGCCTTCTTGCCTTTTTGTTTGAGAATTCCAAATTAAATCGATTTGTGATAATCCTATTTGTTGTTATCATTTATTATGACTTTGATGACTCTTTTTAGGGATTTTTGAATATCCATTTCGATGGATTCTTTATCGGTTTCTTTGGATTTTATTCACGTCTTCGAATGTGAATTTTAGTGATTGATTGTCCTTACAATCTTCTTTGTGATTTGTCACTTTAAAAATATAAAGGTTTTCTATACTAGTAGTAAATATCAAAACTCTTTCCTCAAACGATTTCAATACTATTTTAATACCAAATTCGTTTATAAAACTGTTTTCCAATCTATTAGTATATACAAACCTTTACCTCACTCATATGAGAAATCTAATTAAACGACTTAGTAAAACGAGTGGTATGAAACGCTTGCGTTTACTTTGTTGGTTAATTCTTGGACTTGTTCGATTGAAACTCTTGTGACAATTTTCTAGTGGAGATCTACAATTTGTTCGTAAATATTTAAGTTAAGCAAGTGGTTATGGGACATGAAGCTAAACTCATATATTTACTAGCTTAGTGTAATTGACACTTCTCGTTGATCATGACGATCATCTTTGTGATTTAGAATAGCAATGTGCGATGTCTCTTTGTCGGCGAGGGAGACTAAACCCCGTTTTGTGGAGTTTCGAATCAATTTGGTGGGGTAGCAACCCATGGTCTTCGGGCCGTTTGTGGAGCTTCGGCTCAATTTGTGATGGTTAGCAACCATGGAATTAGCGTTTCGTTTGTGATACACGTGTTGGTGGGCTTTATGCTCCCGTTTGTGATAGGCCTCCCCCCTTTGTGATTTCTGGATTTCTTGAGATGATTTCTAGAATTTGTGTTTCACCAATTTTCGTGATTTCCATTGATAAGTTTTATCAATATTTGTGCATTGGTGAATTTGTGCGTCGTTGACTTTTGTGATATCTGGATTTCGTGTATTGAATTCTGGAATTTGTGTGTCATTGACTTTTGTGATTGACATTGATATTATCGTCAATATTTGTGGTTTGATGAACGAAATAAGGAGTATGGCATTTCTTTGATTCTTGTGTAGATTTGGTGATATTGATTAATCTCTCGTTGATTTTCAATTACTTTTATATATCACAGCTTGGGATTGTGATTATTATGTGTTTAGTCATATCTCTTATTCTATATCGTTTCATCTGATATCTATAGTTAGACTGATCCGTTTATTATTTTCTTATTAAATAATACTCGGGTCAGACCGAGATGTTACAGGTACTTCTGCTTGACTTCTCTCTTGGGATTGATTTCTCTGACTTTTGGTTAACTACTTAGATTAGTAGTTTTTGTTGTATACATTTGAGATATAGACTCCATTATGCATACTTATTCTTTTGTGTAGTTCATGTAACTATTCTTTTGTGATATTGTGGATCTTTCTGACCACTACTCTGATGTACACTTTTATGTGTAATATTCATATCTTATTCCGCCTTTGTTATATGAATTGTCTGTGACTGATTTATGTTATGTTTGTTTCTATATTTGTTTCCGAAGATATTATAGCCACTGTGTAGTAGCTTTGAGTTTGTGTCGGCATGTCGGATTTCCACTTGAAAAGATTTGCATGTTATACTATCTGACATATCGATGCTCGCACAAAGCAATTACACGGATGGTCACTCCTCAACAGCCTTATTCTCCGTGCTAGTTGACAGCATTCACCGTAATGTTCTTGGCTAGCGTGGGTATAGAGGTGGGGCATCACAGCTTGGTATCAGAGCCAAACTTCGGAACAATATGGAATAATATAACAAGGATCATCGTCCTAAGTCCATCTTAGGAGTCGTGCTTTAGGATTTAATTCGAGTCTTCGTACCGATTCATCCTATTTTCCTTATGATTCCTTGTTTATCTATCAAGATTGCTTGATATTCAATTTGGTGAATAACCTTTTTCTTCTTCTTCTTTCTTTCTAAAGGGAGAAAAATGTCTAGACCAGGCTGCCCCAGAGCCGTACCGTCTAGCACTCCACCCCAAGATGGAGTTTTTATGACTGCTCAACAGCTTCTTGATTTAGTGACGAATGCTCATGCAGCTGGAGCTAACCCGAAACCTACTCACCCAAAGTCGGGATTTGCACGCTTGTGTAGCGATTACACTAATTTGGGTGGGGAGCCATTAAAAGGTTCCGAAACTGTTATTGAAGTACAGGCTTGGCTAAGGTCATGCGATCGAATCTTTTCTCGCATGAATTTTATTGACCTTCACCGAGTTCAGGTGGCCTCTAGTATGCTCCGAGAAAGAGCATTGGACTGGTACGAGCTTCTTATTTCTGAGATTAATGAAGCGGATCTCACCTGGGAGAAATTCCAGAAACGCTTCGAGTTGAAATTTGTACCGGAAGCAGAGAAGGTGACATTGGCTCGACGATTTATAGACCTTGTTCAAGGTGAGTCCTCCGTGACTGATTACGTCGCCTCCTTCGAGTCGCTTTCTAAATACGGGGTTGAATACATCAACACCCCTTTAAAGAAGAACCAGAGGTTCGTCTATGGCTTAAACAAAAATCTCAAGAAACCATTACTTCTAAAATTAGAAGTTTCTTTCGACCAACTCATTGATATCGCTCTTCGTCTTGAAGAGGCGGATAGGGAGAATGATGTTGAAGTGGTGGGTTCTAAACCAAGATTCAACAACAACAAGAAGAGGCCAAACAAATTCAAAGGCCCCTATCCTAATAAGAAAGGGAAGCAAGCAACCTCCGTGACAAAGACTTCTTCCTTTGGTCGTGGGGAATGCTATAATTGTGGTTCGAAGGACCATTATGCGAACAAGTGCCCAAGGTCTCTCTCTTGTCGCTACTGCAAAGTTCCCGGTCATGTTATATCTTCATTCCCCAAGCTTCAGGGCAAGAAGGAGGGAAAACTTAATGTTGCTCAAGCCCCTGGCAACACATCTCGTGGCCAAGGTATTTCTCATTCTATTCTGGATGGAATTATTTTATTTCGTGATCATCCTATTCGAGTTCTTTTTGATACGGGTGCGTCCCATTCTTTTATATCAAAAGAACTTGTTGATACTTTTTCTTTGGATGTTTTGTGTTTAATGACTTTTTTGAGAATTGCGAATCTGGTTGGTGGATCCGCAACAATTAGTTTATTGTGTAAAGATGTCGAGATTATTTTGTGTGATTTTCCTTTCCTAGCCGATTTGCATGTCATGCGTTATTTAGGCTTTGGAATGATTTTGGGAATGGATTGGCCTAACCGTTATGAAGCTCATATCCTATGTCCTGAGCGGACTATTCATCTTCGACATCCTCAATCTGTTAATCAGGTTTCTGTTATTCTTAAAGATTCGGATTCTGCTTTGGTTGCATCTTTATATTCTTTAAACCCTCGTGATGAAGATGATGATGATGATGAGGGTGATATTATTTCTCTTATTCACGTCGTTTGTGAATTTTCCGACATATTCGAGCCCGTTTTAGGATTACCACCTAAGCGAGCAATTGAGTTCATAATTAATCTCATTCCTGGAGCTCAACCTATCACTCGCCCTCCTTATCGTATGTCCAATAAAGAAAACGAGGAGATGCGTAAACAATTATCCGAATTGGAGACGAAGCAATTTATTCGCTCTAGTTCCTCGCCTTGGGGAGCTTCGGCTATTTTTGTGAAGAAATCCGATGGTACACTTAGGCTGTGCGTTGACTATCGCAAGCTTAATGATCTTACTATCAAAAATAAATATCCTTTACCTCGGATTGATGACCTATTTGATCAACTTAGTGGTGCTAGAGTCTTTTCGCAATTAGACTTAGCTACTGGATTTCATCAGCTTCGTATTGCATAGGATAGCATTCCTTTGACATCGTTCCGTACTAGTTATGGATCTTATGAATGGCTTGTTATGCCATTTGGTTTAACGAATGCTCCGGCTTATTTCGTTGACCTTATGAATAGAGTTTTCAAAGACTTCCTCGATCGATTTGTTCTCATCTTTATTGATGATATTCTTGTGTATTCAAAAATCGAGGAGGAGCATGAAAAACATCTTCGGATTGTGTTGGAAACTCTTAGGAGTAATCAATTAAAGGCAAAGTTTTCTAAATGCCACTTTTGGCAATCTCGTGTGAAGTTTCTCGGTCATATTATTTCCGAATCCGGAATTTCCGTGGGTCCTTCAAAGATTGAAGCGATTCAAGATTGGAAGAGACCGGAGAGTGTGACAGAGATTCGTAGTTTTCTCGGATTGGCGGGCTATTACCGTCGTTTTATCAAAGACTTTTCTAAGATTTCCGTACCTCTCACTAGCTTGACGAAGAAAGGTGTTAAATACATTTGGTCGGACAAATGTGAAGCTTCTTTTCAGAGATTAAAAGAGCTTCTTTCTGATGCTCCTATTCTTGTTATCCCCGAGGGGAATCAGGATTTCATTGTTTATACCGATGTTAGTCGCGTTGGTTTGGGTGCCGTTCTTAAGCAAAGAGAACGTGTTATTGCTTATGCTTCTAGGCAATTGAAGCCTGCCGAGACTAGATATGCCACTCATGATTTAGAGCTCGCAGCTATTATTTTCGCCCTTCGTATTTGGCGTCATTATCTATTAGGAGAGAAATTTGTTCTTTATACCGATCATAAGTCTTTGAAATATTTATTTTCTCAAAAGGAACTTAATTTGCGTCAACAACGTTGGCTCGAGTTCCGTGCTCCTTATGATCTTGATATTCTTTATACTCCCAGAAAGGGTAATCGTGTCGCCGATGCTCTTAGCCGAAAACAACAAGCTGTTGTTTCTATGATGATATCCGAATGGAACGATCTTGAGATCTTATCCACTTGTGAGATTCGAGACCGCGTATCCGATTTATGTTCATCACTTGTTTTATGTAGCCTTGAGGCTTATCCTTCTCTTCTAGACCGCATTCTTGAAGCTCAAATGCTAGATCCCGAATTGGCTCTTCTTGGCCAAAATATTAAGGATAAAATTGATATTGAAGGTTTGAAAGACTTTGTTATCGATTCTCGTGGCGGCATTCGGAGATTTGGTAGACTTGTTGTGCCAAATATTAGTGATCTTCGTAAAGATATTTTAGAAGATTGACATCGTTCTAAATTCACCATTCATCTCGGTAGTAGTAAAATGTACGCGGATATGAAGCGACTATATTATTGGGAGGGAATGAAATTCGATATTGCTAACTTTGTTAAGTGTTGCATGACTTGCCAACTCGTTAAGGCCGAACATCAAAGGCCCGGTGGGTTATTGCAACCTTTAGAAATTCCAATTTGGAAGTGGGACCAAATTTCCATGGATTTTATAGATGGCCTTCCCCGTTCTCGTTCGGGTCATGATAGCTTATGGGTGATCGTTGATAGACTTACTAAATCCGCCCATTTTATTCCCGTTCGGTCTAACCGAACCGTTCCTCTTTTGGCCAAACTCTTTATCAAAGAGATTGTCAAATTACATGGAGTTCCTACTTCTATAGTTAGTGATCGCGATCCATTGTTTACTAGTGGATTTTGGAAGAGTCTTCAAAAAGCTTTGGGAACGAAGCTCAATTTTAGCACCGCTTATCATCCTCAGTCCGATAGACAAACCGAGCGTGTGAATCAAACTCTTGAAGATCTTCTTCGTGCTTGTGTTCTGGATTTTGGTAGAAGTTGGGAAGATCATATTTCACTTGTTGATTTTTCCTATAATAATAGCTTCCAATCTAGTATTGGTATGGCACCTTTCGAGGCACTCTATGGAAGGCCATGCCGATCTCCTTCTTGTTGGCTTGAGGCCGGTGAGAAGCTGGTTTTAGGTCCAGATTTTATTCGCGATTCCACAGAAAAGATTGATCTTGTTCGTCATAGGATGAAAGAAGCCCAGAGTAGACAAAAATCCTATGCCGATAACCGGAGAAGGAAGTTAGAATTTTTTGTGGGAGATCTTGTGTTCATTCGTGTATCACCTATGAAAGGTGTTGTATGTTTCAGTCGATCGGGAAAATTGGCGCCTCGATATATTGGGCCATTTCCTATCACTGAACGTATTGGTTCCATGGCTTATCGCCTTTTATTACCGGCTCAATTTTCTGCTGTTCATTATGTGTTTCACGTTTCTCAATTACGGAAGTGCCTTCGAGATTCCGATTCTGTTCTTGAGCCCGGTGTTGTGGAAGAGATTGAAGTTTCGCCTAATTTAACTTATGAGCAACATCCTATTCGTATCATTGCTTCGGAGGTCAAACGACTTCGAAATAAAGATGTTCCGCTTGTTAAAGTTCAATGGTCATCAAATCCTAAGGATTGTTCTTGGGAATCTAGAGAGTACATTGAGCGAACACATCCGGACTTACTTTCTCGTACTCTTTGAGGTGAACCTTTTATTTCAAATTTCTTTTGTGTTGAATATGCTTTTATGGTTGTTACTATATATCTTCTTCTTAAATATTGCGAGGACGCAATTTCTTTAAGGAAGGGAGTCTGTAACAACCCGCATATTTGTCGATTTTAATATTTAAATATTTTATCGGTACTCGAAATTTAGTCCGAAAAGCTACTTTTTGCATACGGTCGAATTAGGACTCGGGACCACTCCCAATAAGTTTAAAATGCCGTTTGCGGCCTTTTTAAGTATAAGCTTCGATATGTTTGGAGAAAGTTGATTTTTTGCTACTTTTCACTTTGGGTTTGAGTTTGGGTTTAGCCATTAGCCAACTTATACTTAAAAACTGAACCCCTCCTCCCCATTCTCCCTCACTACTTTCTCTTTTCAGTTTTTATAGCATTAATGGTGGGAGAGATTGGAAATTAAAACTCCAAAACCCTAGTTCCTTTTTGCAACCTCAAATTCCTAGCTCCAAACTCAAGAAGAACCCATTGGTAAGCTTCTCTCCTTCTTCTCCAACTTATTCTCTTACCAATTTCAGAAATTCCTAAACCTAATTTTGGGAATGTTCTTGTTTTGAGCTTAGATTCAAGCTCATTTGGGTTGTGTTGAAGAGAGGTTGATTCTCCATTTGCTTTCAAGCTTCTTCTTGTTCGATTTTGTAAAAAGGTGAGATTTTTATCTCACATCTTTGTCTATAATTATCTTCGATTGTTAGGTATGAATTCCTAACGCTTATTCGTGTGCAATTGATTTTTGTTTGGATCGATTTCGTGTATATTCCAATTTTTGGTGATTTGGTCTAATTTATGAAAATCCTATTATGGATATTTGGACATGGATAGTTGAGGCGTATCGAAGAGCCGTTTAGGCTGGGTTGTCGTTCGACGTAATTCCTTAGTCATCGCCATTTGCTCGTTCGATCGATTTCGATATTCGTTTGGCCATTTTTGGCTAGGTTCAGGGAATGCCCTGAACCCTTCATTCAGACGTCTGAAACGTGATATTCAAACGTCTGAATATTGTCTGGGAAGTTTTCTATTCCCAGATTCAGACGTCTGAATATATGGTTTCAGACGTCTGAATTGGCTTATTTTCAAACAGAAAGAAAATAGGCTAAAATATGCCTATTTCAGACGTCTGAAACATTTGGTTCAGATGTCTGAATCGTGTTCTGGAAATTTTTATATTTCCAGATTCAGACGTCTGAACCACTTGTTTCAGACGTCTGAAACTGTTGTGATTTTGCCTTCTTGCCTTTTTGTTTGAGAATTCCAATTTAAATCGATTCGTGATAATCCTATTTGTTGTTATCATTTATTATGACTTTGATGACTCTTTTTAGGGATTTTTGAATATCCATTTCGATGGATTCTTTATCGGTTTCTTTGGATTTTATTCACGTCTTCGAATGTGAATTTTAGTGATTGATTGTCCTTACAATCTTCTTTGTGATTTGTCACTTTAAAAATATAAAGGTTTTCTATACTAGCAGTAAATATCAAAACTCTTTCCTCAAACGATTTCAATACTATTTTAATACCAAATTCATTTATAAACCGTTTTCCAATCTATTAGTATATACAAACCTTTACCTCACTCGTATGAGAAATCTAATTAAACGACTTAGTAAAACGAGTGGTATGAAACGCTTGCGTTTACTTTGTTGGTTAATTCTTGGACTTGTTCGATTGAAACTCTTGTGACAATTTTCTAGTGGAGATCTACAATTTGTTCGTAAATATTAAGTTAAGCAAGTGGTTATGGGACATGAAGCTAAACTCATATATTTACTAGCTTAGTGTAATTGACACTTCTCGTTGATCATGACGATCATCTTTGTGATTTAGACTAGCAATGTGCGATGTCTCTTTGTCTGCGAGGGAGACTAAACCCCGTTTTGTGGAGTTTCGACTCAATTTGGTGGGGTAGCAACCCATGGTCTTCGGGCCGTTTATGGAGCTTCGGCTCAATTTGTGATGGTTAGCAACCATGGAATTAGCGTTCCGTTTGTGATACATGTGTTGGTGGGATTTATGCTCCCGTTTGTGATAGGCCTCCCCCCCTTTGTGATTTCTGGATTTCTTGAGATGATTTCTAGAATTTGTGTTTCACCAATTTTCGTGATTTCCATTGATAAGTTTTATCAATATTTGTGCATTGGTGAATTTGTGCGTCATTGACTTTTGTGATATCTGGATTTCGTGTATTGAATTCTGGAATTTGTGTGTCATTGACTTTTGTGATTGACATTGATATTATCGTCAATATTTGTGGTTTGATGATCGAAATAAGGAGTATGGCATTTCTTTGATTCTTGTGTAGATTTGGTGATATTGATTAATCTCTCGTTGATTTTCAATTACTTTTATATATCACAACTTGGGATTGTGATTATTATGTGTTTAGTTATATCTCTTATTCTATATCGTTTCATCTGATATCTATAGTTAGACTGATCCGTTTATTATTTTCTTATTAAATAATACTCGGGTCAGACCGAGATGTTACAGGTACTTCTGCTTGACTTCTCTCTTGGGATTGATTTCTCTGACTTTTGGTTAACTACTTAGATTAGTAGTTTTTGTTGTATACATTTGAGATATAGACTCCATTATGTATACTTATTCTTTTGTGTAGTTCATGTAACTATTCTTTTGTGATATTGTGGATCTTTCTGACCACTACTCTGATGTACACTTTTATGTGTAATATTCATATCTTATTCCGCCTTTGTGATATGAATTGTCTGTGACTGATTTATGTTATGTTTGTTTCTATATTTGTTTCCGAAGATATTATAGCCACTGTGTAGTAGCTTTGAGTTTGTGTCGGCATGTCGGATTTCCACTTGAAAAGATTTGCATGTTATACTATCTGACATATCGATGCTCGCACAAAGCAATTACACGGATGGTCACTCCTCAACAGCCTTATTCTCCGTGCTAGTTGACAGCATTCACCGTAATGTTCTTGGCTAGCGTGGGTATAGAGGTGGGGCGTCACAGGCTCGATCGTTTTGCTGTTGAATTCGTTGATCTGGAAGGTCGAGGAGGACGTTGGAATGGTCGACGACTTGTCGTGGGTTGCGGCATTGATCGATGATGGTCGGAACCGGCGTACATGTGCACATGTGTACATATATGTCTGGGTTTCCTATGGTGTTTAGGGAAGATGGAGGTTACTCGGGGATTTGCTCGAAATTGTTGTGGGATTGACTCGAAGTCGTGTGACGCGAGAGAAGCTCGGGGTTTGGCCTGGGATTTTTTGAGGTTGGCTCGGGTTTTATTAAAACATGATGATTCAATAATTTTTTTTCAAACAAACGTTAACCAAGTTTTTAAAGTATATTTAATTGAATAAGTTTCCAAAAGAATATAAACTAAAATTTTCAAAGTAAATTTATTTACAAGTTTTTAACAAGTTTCAAGATTAATCTTTAAAGGTTAAATGTTTTAAAAATTAATCGATGTGATTTTGTAATAATTTTATTAAGATGATTAAGTAAATCCCTAAGTGTTTCCAAATGAAATCCAAGGATGTAATTAAGTGATTGAGATAAATGGTTTATCATAAATAATGTTTTAATTTGTTAATTAACTTAAAAAGTCTTAAGTTAATTCATATGTCAATGATAAATTATTTTCAAAAGTTTATTAATTACTTAAATGATAATTAAGTAATTAATTAAGATAATGATTTATCTTTAAAGTCTTGGGTAATTAAAGATTGATTAATTATTTAATAATTAAAGGTTAATTAATTAATTAAAATATAATTAGTTAATTAAAGATTAATTATTTAATTAAGAACAATCACTAAATTAAAGTAATTAAAAGATAATTTGTAATTAAAGGTTAAGTAATTAAAGGATAATTAAGGATTAATTAATTAATAACTAAAGGTTAACTAATTAATTAGAGGATAATTAATTGATGTAATTAATTAGGGTCAATTAATTAATGTAATTAACTTAAGGTTAATAAATTTATGTGATTAATTAATGATAATTAATTAATTAATTAAATGATAATTAATTAAGGGTCAATTTGTTAATGTAAATAATTAAGGGATAATTAATTAATGTGATTAATTTTAAGGTTAATTAATTAATGTATGAGATTAATTACGGGATAATTAATTCATTAAAGGCTAATTAATTAATATTAAACAAGCAGGGTTTGGTAATAAATTTATAAGTAATTAATTAATTAGTTAATTATAATCAGGTGATTAATTGATCTTGCTTATGGATGATTGAATGGTATTGAATGCATTGAATTGATTGACATCTTTGATGTGTGATGTTCTATGTGATTTGAGCTGTGAATGTGAACTGTGATTTATTTATCTGTGATGAATTTACATTGTTTATCTATGAATGAAAGATAAGCGTTATAGGATTATACCGCTTATCGATATTGTTGTGCTTGAATTGATGATGGTTGTGATATTTTATTATTGCATGTAAAACCGCTGGACTGCACACAACACACACAAAAATGAACCTCACGGGAATTTGTTAAGTCATGGGTTTTTGAATTTAATATTATTTTATTAAAAACGATATAAGAATTTCAAAGTTGAATTTTGAATCCAAAATGGTTTGAAAGTGGAAGTGGGTTTAATATGAAAAGAATTTTGAAGTTAAAATTATTTTGAATAGCTTGTTAAAGTTTTGAAACTAAAATAATTTAATTTGAATTTGAATTCAAGATTTTTAAGTTGAATTCTATATATATATATATATATTTGAAAACTTTGGTTTAAAAGGTTATACAGGCTATATAATGGATTTTAGATCATTTTAAAAGTATTTTAAGAAAATTATTTTGAAGATTTGAATTTCGTTCAAGTAGAACTTGCTGAGAATACGGCAGTTCGTTGATTTTTCAATGTATACTTTGAAAGGCTATATCTTGACAAAATTTAATAGAATTTTCCCAAAATGAAAAGCATTTGTTTCAAATGATAATAGCTTTCATATAAAGAAAGAATTTCCTGTTTTTGTTGCAAGGATTTCAAGTTATGCATGAATCAAATTGAAAATAGTTTTGAAAACTATGAATAAATCTTTGTTAAAGATTGATGAACCTTGTTTTCAAATTGAAAAGGATCTTCAAGGGTGAATCTTTTATTTTAAAAATTAAAAGTGAAAAATTGTTTAAACCATTCAAAACGAAAGGTTTTGGGAAACAACTGTTGAAAGTTGTGACTTAACTTAGATCCCAATTATCCATATGTTTTTAAAATTTGCGCTCATTATTCCGTTTAGCAGGGAGAGGACTTTATGTCATAAAACCCATTTTGAATAGTGATACGACGAAATAGATAACATTTGAAGACGGTGGCGAAGACCGGGTATTTTCGAAAGCGAAAGGATTACCTGTCGAATGTCTCTGCATCGAATGGCCCCGGTATAGAGATTTCCCTATGTGATGGGGAGTCTGGACATGATTAGGGATTATCCATGTAACGTACGCGATTTTTCGTTGCCGAAAAACCGAATAGTTATGGGTTTAAGAAAAAAATTTAAGAAAAGAAGAGAGAAAAAGGTAGAAGATGGAGGGAAAAGAAAACAGAAAATTTTAAAATAGAAGAAAAAGAGAATAGAGGGGAAAGAAAAACAGAAGAAAATAGGACGGAACAGAAAACAACAGAACAACATCAGAATCTCACAATTCGCAGCGGAACAACATATAATAATAAATGAATAATCTTTAAACAAAGAACTATATCAGTTATTACATTACATTTCATTACATCATATCATCAGAGTATACAACAACAACAACAACAGTGCAGCGGAAAAAGAAATACTATATAGGTAATATGCCATGTCATCCAGCTTGCCTCCAGCAATTCCAGAATATCCAGAATATCCTGATAAACCTTAACTCTTGACTGCCCGTGTGGAAATTGGTGGGCACCCAGAGTTTAGGAAGGAAAACAATAAACTCCAAGTCAGTCATGTGACTGGTGTGAGAACTCAAAACAGTTTATTTATCTTTAAAATCAAAAATAGAGGAATATTTTTAATTCAATTCGCAATGCTTTTAAAAATGAGACTACCATAAGGCCTCCCGCACACACACACAATGCAAACGCAGAATCGGAGGAGATTTCTCCTTATGATAGTCAAAGATGCTTGATACGCATTTAAAATAACATTTGATATTATTACTAGTGCATAGTGTAGGAAAAATTCATTTCGAAAGTAGAATATAAATCTTAGCCAACATACGACCATTATCGTATGCCTACTATAGCTACCATCCAAACAGTGGTGACCACCATAAGTGAATAGCAGGTTCTACAACTAATACCGTACAAGTTTCGTATTGGGAATTGGATTTCCAACAAATGGTCAGGCCAAGGAACTTCCCATTGCCACATGAGAATGCCTCTGGAAAGACATCCCCGAGAACCAAACCGGAACTCTGCCAACACAAGGCCGGGTTACCCCTAACTGGGTAACTACTGACACGAGCACGCCATTCCCCGATCGTAAACGACCTTTCTCACGGGATCCTGATAACCAACAACCACAAAGTAATAAATTCGTAGTAACCACATAGGTTAAATATCTGGGCTCCATACCATGATACCACCTCTATCCAGAAGGAAATGTACATACCCTAAAGGGTGCTACCCCTCATAACCTTGCCGCATCTTTCCTGTTTTGACCATTTCCGGGGTGTGAGGTTCGACGAAGTCACGTCCACAAAAACATACTTTATACAAAAGCCATGCTTTTGGGTCAACAAATGATCAACACAATGATCACCAAGATAGACGATCAAATAAACGATCCTATCACAATAATCAACACAATGATCATTTACAGCAACACTCAGCATGTCACATTACCAAATTGGGAATATATCGCTGATAACCTTCAACTATATAACCTCTGAGCTCGTACGTCTCAGAGAAGGGTGTTAAGCTAAAAGAATAAATTCTTCACCACCAACAGAAATATATTTGAAAGAAATCGGCTTTATATCTCAATTTGTAATGTCAGACACACAATCCATACAAGTCTGTTCCTGGCTCGAACAAAACCGAAGGCACTTACAAAGAAGTCCTTGCAATCCGGATATTCACAATCCTGATCGGATTCACCATCACATATGGAGAACTCTATACCGGAGCAACTCGGTGCAGAGTAAATCGACAGGTCATCCTATCGCTCTCGCAAATACCGGGTCTTCAACACCGATCTTCAATGCAATTATAACGACGTATCACATATTCGGAATGGGTTATACGACCCCAAGGTCCTTTCCCGGTTAACCCGAATAGTGAGCGCTTATTCAAAAATAAGTGTAGCATTCACATTCAATCAAATCACATCAATTACCCAATCAAAGGGAAATATTGATAGTCGATTATTTAACTATCACTGGACATGCACACATCACCAGATTCCAAATAATTTTCCAAATTATTTATTTTCCAAAATATCTTTACCAGATATATTATTTCAATACTTCAAAAATAAATCAATATTTATTTTTAAACAAATTCCACTTCCTTTATAAATTCCTTAGTGAATTTATAATTCCAAAATATCAATGAATATTCGATTTCAATTATTCATTTCAATTTATCTTCAAAAAGATAAATTCTAAATATCACTTCATATTGGAAAACAATTCCATACTTATTTAATAAGTAATTCACAAATTTTATTTATTTTCAACACTTAGAAAATATTCAATATACTTAAATCGAAATTAAGTATAAATTTCATTCTTTAAGGAAATCATTCTCTTAAACATATTTATTTGGGCCAAAACGAATGTTACGTAAAACATTGTTACGACAACCCAAAATCACTAGTATAGGGATTCGAAATTAAAAATAGATATATAAATCCCAATACTATTCAAAACATTTCCTTTCGGAAACCATTTACTATAATAACAGTGTTATAGTCCACTATTTCCTTTTATTTCTCGAAAACGTCTATTTCAACAATAAATGTTGAAATCTATGGTTTCGAATCTCAACACATTTAAAACATCGTTAGATCGTTTTAATTCTATTTCAAATATCACATTCAAAACAATTTCTTTAACATCTTATTCACTATTTAAAAACGTGAATATACTTCATTAACAATTTCATCCTTTTATTCATTTTAATTCAAAGGATTATTCACTATTGAAAAACGTGAATATACTTCATTTATAGGTTTCAACAATTAACTTATCAAAATAAGTCATTTGCGAATTTATAAAACAACGTTTATAAATTCCATTTCTATTTATTTATAAAAACTTCCTTTTTATAAATTCTTTTATTAACCTATTCCAGTTTATAACTCAATTATAAACTAAAAGTTCATATTATAAGTTAAATACTTATAAAACGATTATTTTACAAAATCGTTCTTTTAAAGACTTTCCAATTTATAAATCTTATAACTTATAAGATTCATTCATTTATCCAAAACCATTATTTTAATAACTTAATAAATTTTATAAACCTACTGCTTATAAAATTCCATTTATAACTTCACCGTATAAAATTCTATAAATTCCATTCAATTTTGAAATTCATTTTCACTTCATTCAAACACTTATAAAAACTCGTTTTATAACGTCCATATTTCAATTTATAAATATCCATTTATAAATCTCTTAATATAAATCAATTCATATTAATATTTTAAAAACGTCTTTAAACTCCTTTATAATTTCATCATTTTGATTTATAAAATAATCAAATTTTATAAATCCTATATTTAAACTTTTCACAATTATTTCTGAAATTCCGATTTAACTATTTTATAAAATCAATAGCATCATATTCTCAAAAATCAATTTTTAACTGTATTTCACAAAAATCATAATTTTTATAACATTAAAAATCATAACGTTTATTTATTCAAAATGGATCAATTCCAAAATTATTTTATAAAACGTATACTTTCTAAAATCACTTTAAAAATCATTTTAAAATCCCAAAATCTGGGTCCAATGATGCTACACACCAAATAGTCAATCACGACTACAACGATATCATATATCGATATGAAAATCCATCAAATATCAAAATATCTGAAATCAAATAAATACTGTTGAGGAATCCAGTTGGATCCCTCCAACCTGTTTTCCTGCATCCAAAAACATTAGCACAATACCAATTTCGCTCCAGTACGAAATTATCGCGGTATATGTTCTTATTAAATAACATCCGCTTACTAACGACGTATAATGTCTATATTTAACAATCAATAGATATCAATCATCATTCAACCATGCATTCAAATATTTTAAATCTAACTATTTAAAATAAAATCGAAACTGATTCGATTGAGTGAGAAGTTCTCACCTTGATTTTAATTCCGTTTTAGCGATTTATTTCGAATAAAATTAAACGGACGTTTAATTTTACCCAAAATTCTCACTAACTCCAAACGACTCCAAACCAACTCCATCGCGTAGTGCTCGTCCATACGATTCCAACGCAACTGGTTTCGCGCGTTTTCGACCTCGTATGAAAAAGTTATGAATTATTGAAGTTACACGATTTTATATAAACAAATTTCAACATAACTTAATTAATTTTAAACCTATCTAAACCATAGCCACAGGATCCATCCCCTTGCAATCTTGACCGTCCCCCCCTATCATCTTCCCCACGTTTTTTCATCTCTAGGTCAAAGCCGTTACAATGAAACCCAAAGCTCGATTCTAGGGTTTAATTTTCCACCTTCCACGCTTGCTTCCACCTTGATCAAGCTACTCCATGTCGAAGCCCATCACCTGCTCTAGGTTCGGCCCCAAGGAGAGCAAGCTCGGCCTCCATCATTGCATGGAAAGTCGTGCGCAGCCTAGCACTGTCGGCCCCCCATTTCTCCTCCTACGCGACGCCAAACACGATCTCCACCGTTCACATCAAAGCTCTCACTCCCCTCTACATCTTTCATGTTGACAACTTCCTCTAATTGTTGACGGATTGGAAGATCTAGAGGGAAGAAGTTTGGCAAATTCTGGCCGTTGTTTATGGGGGCGGCGGCTAGGGTTTATAAATTAGGTTTTTATTTTTATTTTTAATTATGAAGGTGTGGGTGTGTATTTATAGAAGAAAATCGAACACTATTCATCCGGAAATTCCGAACTCCGATTTACGCGCCGTAACCAGCGTTTCTAGGGTTTACCCCGCGTTCCGGACACAATGGAACAGGTTTCGAAAGCTAATTCGGACATCTGTGCGAGATATGGCTGTAAACGCTCAATTTGAATTAAACCGATTTAAGCGATTTTCTAGGCGTTTTAATTTGTACCGGACAAACGGTAAATCCAATTGACTTGAAATTTGAAACCTTACAATAATATCACATTACGGATCCGATGAAACTGGTTTCGTCGAAATCCGAGACTTTTTGAAAAATGGCTATTTTCACTCGTCAAATTTAAATTAAAAATAAATCGATGCGTTTCGAGCTGCCACGATCAAACGGTAACTCCGATTGACACGAAATTTGAAATCCGGTAATAACTAAATATTACGGATCCAATGAAACTGGTTTCGTTCAATTTTGAGACTGTTCAAAAATTGACTATTTTCACTAGTCGAATTTAATATTAAAATATTCAATTTTCACAAATTAACTTTTAATTCGATTTTAAAAGTTCTAAAATATCGTTCTAACTCTCATATGATAAAATAAAATTTTACAAATCATTTTCAATCATATTTAACCCTATTTTCAATTATTTCCATAATTTAACGTATTAAATTATCGATTTAATAATCCAATTAAATCCAATAATTCAAATAAAAATTTATTTGACTTATAAATTCACTTATTAATATTTAAAATAAATTAAATATTCAAATTTTAATTATCAAAAATTCTGGGTCGTTACAATCTTCCCCACTTAAAAGAATTTCGTCCTCGAAATTACAAGTAAGAAAATTTACAGAATTTATTAATTTTCCCAAAATTCATAATTAAACTTTTTACAAATCTTTACTAAGTTTCAAATCATACTTAGTTATCCTTTCAAAAACAACTACTATTGTTTAACTTTCAACTTCCAAAATCAAAGTTAAAGTTTTCAAAATTTTCCAATTTTCTCAAAAATTTTCTAACGCCTTAAATTTTCGGAAAAATTCGCCATAGTCTCCTTTGCGCGGCTTGATCCGAAAAAAAAATGACAGTATATATATCACAAATATACATCTCATCAAGTAATGAGGCATCCCGAAGGGAAAAAAGTGTAAAAGTACGGTATGTAATCCGAGATATGTACCTTATATTTTATTAGCAAGCATATACGGCTAATATAGCGCAAAAGCGAGCTCCAAATGCGAAGCAAACGCGATCCGCACCTACTAATCACTCAACAAACAACATGAGAACATGCATATATGAAAATAACCTCAATATACAACATATATCTCCATAACAACTATATATGTCACATAGCAAATGCAACATATTCAAACATCAGCCAACTAACATTCAACAAATTCATAATCAATATATATTCATTTATATTCTTATTAATATTCAATGAATTGGGTTTTCAATTTAATCACATTTGATTCATTACAGTGGATGTTTACTAACATTCATTTTCAATTAGTTTATATTCACTAATTCATATTCAAGTTGGTACACTTCCAAATCAAATTCAATTCCATTCAAATTTATTTACTTCTAATTTGAATTCAATTACTTTAGCTTTCAATTTCATTAATTTACTTTCATTAATACTTAATGAATTATATACAATCAACTAACAATCATATATCAACCAAACAATGTATATTAATTACAACCAAAATCCTTTGCTTACAATTGGTTTAATTTAATTGATTTTCATTCAATTATTCAACTTTCTAATAACATTAGATTTTAATGAATTAACACTTATATTCATTATTTCATATCAACTATTCACATTCAATTGATTTACATTCAATCCAATTTCTAAAGTTGAATTTCATTTATATAACTTAAGTTCACATTTATCACTTAACTTTATTCATTTTACTTTGATACTAATATCAATTCCATTCAACAACACTTAAGTTATATTTCCATTTCTAAAGTAAATTTTTATTTAACTTTAAAATCATTTTTATTTATAACTCATATTCATAAATATATTCATATAGTTTCACTTCTTACATATATAAGTTTATTCACAATTGTAAATCACTTTAATTATACTTCCATTCTCATAATTCTTTTGCTTATACAATTATTCTTCAATTTAGATTATTCAAACAACCTAACAATCAACTTATATACTTTAATAATTCTGAAAAAATTATTTCTTTATATATAAAATATACTTAAGGTAAAATTATTTCATTTACCCAATTTTAAAAACAATATTGTGTCGAATTGTTCTATTCAAGTGTTTAGAGATTCCTATCAACAACGTTAATTACTCGTATTAACCAGAATCTATATACCACTCAACAAACCAATCATCACAATATAAAACAATTTTATATTTACTAACAAATACGCTCTCATAGCTATTATTACACTCAAACTCAATCTAGAGTACTGCTGACTCTATCTCTAATGAATAATACCCAACAGAACCATGGTTGTCGCTTAACCATAAGCTCTGATACCAAATTGTAACGTACGCGATTTTTCGTTGCCGAAAAACCGAATAGTTATGGGTTTAAGAAAAAAATTTAAGAAAAGAAGAGAGAAAAAGGTAGAAGATGGAGGAAAAAGAAAACAGAAAATTTTAAAATAGAAGAAAAAGAGAATAGAGGGGAAAGAAAAACAGAAGAAAATAGGACGGAACAGAAAATAACAGAACAACATCAGAATCTCACAATTCGCAGCGGAACAACATATAATAATAAATGAATAATCTTTAAACAAAGAACTATATCAGTTATTACATTACATTTCATTACATCATATCATCAGAGTATACAACAACAACAACAACAACAGTGCAGCGGAAAAAGAAATACTATATAGGTAATATGCCATGCCATCCAGCTTGCCTCCAGCAATTCCAGAATATCCAGAATATCCTGATAAACCTTAACTCTTGACTGCCCGTGTGGAAATTGGTGGGCACCCAGAGTTTAGGAAGGAAAACAATAAACTCCAAGCCAGTCATGTGACTGGTGTGAGAACTCAAAACAGTTTATTTATCTTTAAAATCAAAAATAGAGGAATATTTTTAATTCAATTCGCAATGCTTTTAAAAATGAGACTACCATAAGGCCTCCCGCACACACACACAATGCAAACGCAGAATCGGAGGAGATTTCTCCTTATGATAGTCAAAGATGCTTGATACGCATTTAAAATAACATTTGATATTATTACTAGTGCATAGTGTAGGAAAAATTCATTTCGAAAGTAGAATATAAATCTTAGCCAACATACGACCATTATCGTATGCCTACTATAGCTACCATCCAAACAGTGGTGACCACCATAAGTGAATAGAAGGTTCTACAACTAATACCGTACAAGTTTCGTATTGGGAATTGGATTTCCAACAAATGGTCAGGCCAAGGAACTTCCCATTGCCACATGAGAATGCCTCTGGAAAGACATCCCCGAGAACCAAACCGGAACTCTGCCAACACAAGGCCGGGTTACCCCTAACTGGGTAACTACTGACACGAGCACGCCATTCCCCGATCGTAAACGACCTTTCTCACGGGATCCCGATAACCAACAACCACAAAGTAATAAATTCGTAGTAACCACATAGGTTAAATATCTGGGCTCCATACCATGATACCACCTCTATCCAGAAGGAAATGTACATACCCTAAAGGGTGCTACCCCTCATAACCTTGCCGCATCTTTCCTGTTTTGACCATTTCCGGGGTGTGAGGTTCGACGAAGTCACGTCCACAAAAACATACTTTATACAAAAGCCATGCTTTTGGGTCAACAAATGATCAACACAATGATCACCAAGATAGACGATCAAATAAACGATCCTATCACAATAATCAACACAATGATCATTTACAGCAACACTCAGCATGTCACATTACCAAATTGGGAATATATCGCTGATAACCTTCAACTATATAACCTCTGAGCTCGTACGTCTCAGAGAAGGGTGTTAAGCTAAAAGAATAAATTCTTCACCACCAACAGAAATATATTTGAAAGAAATCGGCTTTATATCTCAATTTGTAATGTCAGACACAAAATCCATACAAGTCTGTTCCGGGCTCGAACAAAACCGAAGGCACTTACAAAGAAGTCCTTGCACTCCGGATATTCACAATCCTGATCGGATTCACCATCACATATGGAGAACTCTATACCGGAGCAACTCGGTGCAGAGTAAATCGACAGGTCATCCTATCGCTCTCGCAAATACCGGGTCTTCAACACCGATCTTCAATGCAATTATAACGACGTATCACATATTCGGAATGGGTTATACGACCCCAAGGTCCTTTCCCGGTTAACCCGAATAGTGAGCGCTTATTCAAAAATAAGTGTAGCATTCACATTCAATCAAATCACATCAATTACCCAATCAAAGGGAAATATTGATAGTCGATTATTTAACTATCACTGGACATGCACACATCACCAGATTCCAAATAATTTTCCAAATAATTTATTTTCCAAAATATCTTTACCAGATATATTATTTCAATACTTCAAAAATAAATCAATATTTATTTTTAAACAAATTCCACTTCCTTTATAAATTCCTTAGTGAATTTATAATTCCAAAATATCAATGAATATTCGATTTCAATTATTCATTTCAATTTATCTTCAAAAAGATAAATTCTAAATATCACTTCATATTGGAAAACAATTCCATACTTATTTAATAAGTAATTCACAAATTTTATTTATTTTCAACACTTAGAAAATATTCAATATACTTAAATCGAAATTAAGTATAAATTTCATTCTTTAAGGAAATCATTCTCTTAAACATATTTATTTGGGCCAAAACGAATGTTACGTAAAACATTGTTACGACAACCCAAAATCACTAGTATAGGGATTCGAAATTAAAAATAGATATATAAATCCCAATACTATTCAAAACATTTCCTTTCGGAAACCATTTACTATAACAACAGTGTTATAGTCCACTATTTCCTTTTATTTCTCGAAAACGTCTATTTCAACAATAAATGTTGAAATCTATGGTTTCGAATCTCAACACATTTAAAACATCGTTAGATCGTTTTAATTCTATTTCAAATATCACATTCAAAACAATTTCTTTAACATCTTATTCACTATTTAAAAACGTGAATATACTTCATTAACAATTTCATCCTTTTATTCATTTTAATTCAAAGGATTATTCACTATTGAAAAACGTGAATATACTTCATTTATAGGTTTCAACAATTAACTTATCAAAATAAGTCATTTGCGAATTTATAAAACAACGTTTATAAATTCCATTTCTATTTATTTATAAAAACTTCCTTTTTATAAATTCTTTTATTAACCTATTCCAGTTTATAACTCAATTATAAACTAAAAGTTCATATTATAAGTTAAATACTTATAAAACGATTATTTTACAAAATCGTTCTTTTAAAGACTTTCCAATTTATAAATCTTATAACTTATAAGATTCATTCATTTATCCAAAACCATTATTTTAATAACTTAATAAATTTTATAAACCTACTGCTTATAAAATTCCATTTATAACTTCACCGTATAAAATTCTATAAATTCCATTCAATTTTGAAATTCATTTTCACTTCATTCAAACACTTATAAAAACTCGTTTTATAACGTCCATATTTCAATTTATAAATATCCATTTATAAATCTCTTAATATAAATCAATTCATATTAATATTTTAAAAACGTCTTTAAACTCCTTTATAATTTCATCATTTTGATTTATAAAATAATCAAATTTTATAAATCCTATATTTAAACTTTTCACAATTATTTCTGAAATTCCGATTTAACTATTTTATAAAATCAATAGCATCATATTCTCAAAAATCAATTTTTAACTGTATTTCACAAAAATCATAATTTTTATAACATTAAAAATCATAACGTTTATTTATTCAAAATGGATCAATTCCAAAATTATTTTATAAAACGTATACTTTCTAAAATCACTTTAAAAATCATTTTAAAATCCCAAAATCTGGGTCCAATGATGCTACACACCAAATAGTCAATCACGACTACAACGATATCATATATCGATATGAAAATCCATCAAATATCAAAATATCTGAAATCAAATAAATACTGTTGAGGAATCCAGTTGGATCCCTCCAACCTGTTTTCCTGCATCCAAAAACATTAGCACAATACCAATTTCGCTCCAGTACGAAATTATCGCGGTATATGTTCTTATTAAATAACATCCGCTTACTAACGGCGTATAATGTCTATATTTAACAATCAATAGATATCAATCATCATTCAACCATGCATTCAAATATTTTAAATCTAACTATTTAAAATAAAATCGAAACTGATTCGATTGAGTGAGAAGTTCTCACCTTGATTTTAATTCCGTTTTAGCGATTTATTTCGAATAAAATTAAACGGACGTTTAATTTTACCCAAAATTCTCACTAACTCCAAACGACTCCAAACCAACTCCATCGCGTAGTGCTCGTCCATACGATTCCAACGCAACTGGTTTCGCGCGTTTTCGACCTCGTATGAAAAAGTTATGAATTATTGAAGTTACACGATTTTATATAAACAAATTTCAACATAACTTAATTAATTTTAAACCTATCTAAACCATAGCCACAGGATCCATCCCCTTGCAATCTTGACCGTCCCCCCCTATCATCTTCCCCATGTTTTCATCTCTAGGTCAAAGCCGTTACAATGAAACCCAAAGCTCGATTCTAGGGTTTATTTTTCCACCTTCCACGCTTGCTTCCACCTTGATCAAGCTACTCCATGTCGAAGCCCATCACCTGCTCTAGGTTCAGCCCCAAGGAGAGCAAGCTCGGCCTCCATCATTGCATGGAAAGTCGTGCGCAGCCTAGCACTGTCGGCCCCCCATTTCTCCTCCTACGCGACGCCAAACACGATCTCCACCGTTCACATCAAAGCTCTCACTCCCCTCTACATCTTTCATGTTGACAACTTCCTCTAATTGTTGACGGATTGGAAGATGTAGAGGGAAGAAGTTTTGCAAATTCTGGCCGTTGTTTATGGGGGTGGCGGCTAGGGTTTATAAATTAGGTTTTTTTTTTTTAATTATGAAGGTGTGGGTGTGTATTTATAGAAGAAAATCGAACACTATTCATCCGAAAATTCCGAACTCCGATTTACGCGCCGTAACCAGCGTTTCTAGGGTTTACCCCGCGTTTCGGACACAATGGAACAGGTTTCGAAAGCTAATTCGGACATCTGTGCGAGATATGGCTGTAAACGCTCAATTTGAATTAAACCGATTTAAGCGATTTTCTAGGCGTTTTAATTTGTACCGGACAAACGGTAAATCCAATTGACTTGAAATTTGAAACCTTACAATAATATCACATTACGGATCCGATGAAACTGGTTTCGTCGAAATCCGAGACTTTTTGAAAAATGGCTATTTTCACTCGTCAAATTTAAATTAAAAATAAATCGATGCGTTTCGAGCTGCCACGATCAAACGGTAACTCCGATTGACACGAAATTTGAAATCCGGTAATAACTAACTATTACGGATCCAATGAAACTGGCTTCGTTCAATTTTGAGACTGTTCAAAAATTGACTATTTTCACTAGTCGAATTTAATATTAAAATATTCAATTTTCACAAATTAACTTTAGTTCGATTTTAGAAGTTCTAAAATATCGTTCTAACTCTCATATGATAAAATAAAATTTTACAAATCATTTTCAATCATATTTAACCCTATTTTCAATTATTTCCATAATTTAACGTATTAAATTATCGATTTAATAATCCAATTAAATCCAATAATTCAAATAAAAATTTATTTGACTTATAAATTCACTTATTAATATTTAAAATAAATTAAATATTCAAATTTTAATTATCAAAAATTCTGGGTCGTTACAATCCAAATTTGCAAGGGCTTTTTTTGAAGTGCCTTCGGTTCCATTCAAACCTAGGATGGACTTGTATGGATGTATGGATGTATGTCTGACGTTACACTTTGAGATGTAAAGCTGATTTCTATCAAATACATTTCTGTTTGGTGGCGGAGAATTTATTCTCTTAGCTTAACACCCTTCTCTAAGACGTACGAGCTCAGAGGTTATGTAGTTGATATTTACTAGAGATATATTCTCAATTTGGTAATGTGGCATGCTAAGTGCTGCTGATCACTTGTTGATCGAAGCATGGCTTTTGTGAAAAGCGCAGCTTTGTGGATGAGACCTCGTCGGACTATACAACCCAGAAATGGTCGAAATAGAAAGGATGCAACAAGGTTATGAGGGTCGCGCCCTTTAGGATATGTGCATTTCCTTCTAGATAAAAAAGTGGTATCATGGTATGGAGCCTAGATATTTAACTTATGTGGTTGTTGGAATTTGTTGGTGTAGAGGTGCCTCGGATAAAGGTCGGTGACGACCGAGGGATGGCATACTCATGTCAGTAGTTACCTAGTTACAGAAATAACCCGGCCTTGTGTTGGCAGAGAGCTGGTTAAGTTCTCGGGGCGTCCCTCCAGAGGCGTACCCATTTTGTGAAAGAAGTTCCTTAGCCTGACCATTTGTTGGAAATCCAAACAAAACAATACGAGCCCTGTATGGTTTTACTTGTATAACCTGCCATTGAACATGGTAGCTATAGTAGTATACTATAATGGTAGTATGCTGGCTGAGATTAATATTATACTTTCGAAATGTTTTCTGCACTATGCATCAATAATAATATCCAAAGGATTTTCGCGTATCAAGCAAGTTTGACTATCATAAGGAGAAATCTCCTCCAAGTGTGCGCTTCAATTGTGCGTGTGGCAGAAGGCCTTATAGTAGTTTCATTTTCAAAAAAGGCATAGCGGATTTCATTTTTATTTCTTTTGTTCAAGTAAACTGTTTTCGTTTGCTCACACCAGTCCCATGACTGACTTGGAGTTTATTGTTCCCTTTCTAAACTCTGGGTGCCCACAAGTTTCCACACGGGCAGCCTGGAGTCAGGTTATCAATAGAGAGTAGATATGGATCTAGAAGTCTTTGGTTTGGTGATTGCACTATGCACCAGTTTTTCTTAACTTCAACATGATGGTGGTTCGAGCTTTTGGTTTGGAGCCTTAGCATTGAAGATGTTGTTTTCCGCTACTGGTGCTAGTGTTTTCTGCTGCGTCTTCCACTGTTGTATCTATCTCTGATATATGTTGATCATTTCATTTGTATCATTATTGTATCAAATATTGTGTATCAATAAAGTTATTCTTTCTGTTTCTGCTATGTTATTATCACCCAATGTTGTTATAATCTTCGGCGAACCAAACTCAACATTTGAATCAGCGACATTCAAATACGGGTGATGTATTTGGGTGTCGATTTTCGAAGGTCGAGTCAGGGTCCTTACAGTGGTATCAGAGCTGAAGGTTGTGTAAGAACTTTAGCTCAGGAGTATAACACATTAGGTGACTCATTAGAGATAGGGATATAAATTCCCTAGAATGAGTATATCCCTAAGATATCTGTCCGTTTGCCTTAGTAAAGTCTCTTATTATTCGTTGATAATAGGAATGAGTGCAAGAAAAGGATCAGGTAGGGGACAGGGAAATACCACTACAAATTGTCGATGCCCTACAACAACAAGGAAACAACTTTTTCCTATCAATCTTCTTTGATCATCATCCAGTATCAATTCTTTGATGGTTTCCAGCAGCTACAAGATGAAGCTTTTATGTGGTGATGGCCCTACGAATGTTTGTTTACGTCGTAGAAAAACTCCAATTTCGTAATCTAATCATTAGTTTTTTATCAGCCTTTTGTTCTTAACTTCAATAAATTTGAGATTTTAATTGAAATAAATTGGTTAATAAAATATGAAGTTAAATTAGATAGTATCCATTTGTCTGTTCTTTGAGATCCAAATGTATTCTATGAACGGTTAGTTGTCATTTCAGACTAACCAATGCCTCTGCATATTTCGTGGATCAGATGACCCAAGTATATTTCATGAAATATTGAATAAATTCGTTCTCATATCTATTGATGATATTCTAATTTGGTAAGCCAAATATATAATTTATACTCAATTTGATCCGGTAAGCTATTTCTCTATCTTTGTATGTTCATCTATTCTTTGTCATCTCCTTGTCTAGAAAATTTCGGGGACGAAATTTTCTTAAGGGGGGAATTTGTAACGATCCCGGTTTTAAGCCAAATTTAAATTGATAACTAATATAAATTTTTGGGTTTATTTATGAATTAATTTGAATTTTTCCAAATTAAATAAGATATTTGTTTGTTTATTTATATATATGTATATGTATATGAATTGATTTTAAATTGAATTTTGGAATAGAAATTCAAAAATAAATATTTTTGACAAATAATTTGAATTTGAGAACTCTATAATTTAAACCTAATAAAACTTGTTTTCTAATTACAATACATATGTGTGTGTGTGTGTGTGTGTGTATTTTGGAAGTTATATTTTTGATTAATATACTAAATTTTTAGAAGCTATTTTTAGGTTAAATTCTAATATATATATATATATATATATTTTAATATATAATTAAATTTTAAAATCATTTTCTTTGAGATTATATAAATATTTATAAAAGGAAAAGTAATTATTAAAATTGAAAATAGAATATAAATGTATATAACTAAATATAAACTAATGTATATATTATATAAAATTATTATTAATACATATAATTTACAAGTATAAACCCTTTATAATGCAAAATGACCTTTGTAATCAATTTAGCAAACAAATTAACAAGTGTTTACTTAATTATGCCATGCATTGCACAAGTGTCATGTTGATTTATTTTCTTTTTTATTTTTGAAAATTATGAATAAAGAGGAAACAAAGTTATATATACCACTAACTCCTCCTTTCCTCACTTCTTTGTTAAAAGCCAAAGTAAAAAAAAATCTGGAAACTAAAATCAGAAAACTCAAAAAAAAAACAAACAAACCAAAAAATTAAACAACTTTCAGATTTCACTAAGAAGCATTGATTCAACATAGCAAACCAGAGAAAGATCAAAACATTTAAACGTGGAATCAAAAGCAAGTTTAAAATCAATCAAACTGTAACAATCAAGCATGAATTCAACAAGATCAAAGTTCAACATCATGATCAGTTCCAGATCAATGCATTACCAGAATATTTCCAGTTTCAAAGTTGTAAACTCATCTCAAAACACATCAAGTTCTAGTTTCCTTGTTTTCAAACCCAAATTCAAATTTCCAGGCTTGCTTCTCTGTTTCATGACAAGTGAGTAAACTACTGATCTATAACCTTATGTTGTGATTAATGTTTGAAGTATATGGTGAAGAATGTTCATATGAATATACAATATGTTTGCATATGTGTGTATATATATATCTATAAATTGATCAATGCATGACTATGTTTATATATATATATATATATATATATATATATATATATATATATAGCACACACCTTTGTTGTTCTATAGGCTAAAACCCACTTAAGTAAAAATTCAATTGCTTCCCATATATACAATTTTAGAATATGATTTCTAAAGAATTTTTTTTTGAAATAAGGTAAGATTATTTTTAAAAATTATTTCAAGAATAAGTTAAGTATTTATTTTAAAAATGATGAACAAAAGTGATGATTTAAAATAAATCCAAAATCGAATGTTGGGATTTCAAGTTTGGATCATAGGATCAGATTCATATTGCAAAACTATGAATTTTAATCATGATTTTTAGTTACGATTGGGGATGAATCCTCGATTTGAACGGAAAAGGAAAATTAGTCGATTTCCAACGATCAATGAAGAATTGGGCTTCGGGTCTGGTACTGGAGGAAGTTCAGGTGATGAAGGTTACAGGAAAAATGATCGTTTAATGAACATGGAGGTAGGATGACATCGAACTAGGGTTCGACTGCTAGTTTTGGTCAATGGGTTTGTCGATGCAATTGCATCATCAACGAGGCAACGGAAGGGACTGGTCTAGGAGGATCGAAGCTGGAAGTCAAGACGAAGCTGTGGTGTGGTCGGTGTGGATGCTCAAGGTCAGGATAGTCGGTGAATGGTGTTTTTTCGATCAGGTTTGAGTCAAGATACTCGATTTCGTTTTGCTCTTGAATTCGTTGATTTGGAAGGTCGAGGTGGACGGTGGGATGGTCGACGACTTGTCGAGGGTCGTGACATTGATCGTTGATGGTCGGAACCGGCATACATTTTTACATGTGTACATATATGTCTGGGTTGCAATGGTGTTTGGGGAAGATAGAGGTTACTCGGGGATTTGCTCGAAATAGTTGTGGGACTGACTCGAAGTCGTGATGACGCGAGAGAAGCTCGGGGTTGGGCTCGGGATCTTGAGGTTGCCTCGGGTTTTGTTAAAACATGATGATTCAATAAGTTTTTTTCAAACAAATGTTAACCAAGTTTTTAAAGTATATTTAATTGAATAAGTTTCCAAAATAATATAAACCAAGATTTTCAAAGTAAATTTATTTACAAGTTTTTAACAAGTTTCAAGATTGATCTTTAAAGATTAAATGTTTTAAAAATTAATTGATGTGATTTTGTAATAATTTTATTAAGAGATTAAGTAAATCCTTAAGTGTTTCCAAATGAAATCCAAGGATGTAATTAAGTAAGTGATTAAGATAAATAGTTTAATTTAAGTAATGTTTTAATTTGTTAATTAACTTAAAAAGTCTTAAGTTAATTCATATATTAATGATAAATTATTTTCAAAAGTTTATCAAAGATTTAAATGATAATTATTAAGTAATTAATTAAGGTAATGATTTATCTTTAAAGTCTTGGGTAAACAAAGATTGATTAATTATCTAATAATTAAAGGTTAATTAATTAATTAAAATATAATTAGTTAATTAAAGATTAGTTACTTAATTAAGAATAATCACTTAATGAAAGTTATTAAAAGACAATTTGTAATTAAAGTTTAAGTAATTAAAGGATAATTAAGGATTAATTACTTAATAATTAAAGGTTAACTAATTAATTAAAGGATATTAATTAATATAATTAATTAAGGGTTAATTAATTAATATAACTAACTTAAGGTTAATAAATTTATGTGATTAATTAAGGATACTTAATTAATTAAATAATAATTAATTAAGGGTTAATTTATTAATGTAATTAATTAAGGAAAAATTAATTAATGTGATTAATTTTAAGGTTAATTAATTAATTTATGAGATTAATTATGGGATAATTAATTCATCAAAGGCTAATTAATTAATATTAATTTAGCAGGGTTTGGTAATTAATTCGTAAGTAATTAATTTCTTAGTTAAATATAATCAGATGATTAATTGATCTTGCTTATGGATGATTGAATTGTGTTGAATGCCTTGAATTGATTGGTATCTTTGATGTGTGATGTTCGTTGTGATTTGAGCTATGAACTGTGATTTATTTATCTGTGATGAATTTACATTGTTTATCTGTGAATGAAAGATAAGCGTTATAGGATTATACCGCTTATCGATATTGTTGTGTTTGAATTGATGATGGTTGTGATGTTTTATTGTTGCCTGTAAAACCCCTGGACTACACACAACACACACAAAATGGACCTCACGGGAAATCTGTTAAGTCATGGGTTTTTGAATTTAATATTATTTTATTCAAAATGATAAAAGAATTTCAAAGTTGAATTTTGAATCCAAAATGGTTTGAATGTGGAATTGGGTTTAATATGTAAAGAATTTTGAAGTTAAAATTATTTTGAATGGCTTGTTAAAGTTTTGAAATTAAAATAATTTAACTTGAATTTGAATTTGAATTCAAGATTTTGAAGTTGAATTCTATATACATATATATTTGAAAACTATGGTTTAAAAGGTTATACAAGTTATATAATGGATTTTAAACCATTTTAAAAGTATTTTAAATAAATTATTTTAGAGATTTGAATTTAGTTCAAATAGAACTTGCCAAGAATACTACAGTTTGCTGATTTTTCAATGTATACTTTGAAAGGCTATATCTTGAGTAAATTTAATCGGATTTTCTCGAAATGAAAAGCATTTGTGAATTAACTAAGATCTCAATATATCCATATGTTTTGAAAATTTGCGCTCATTATTCGGTTTAGCCGGAAGAGGACTTTATGTCATAAAACCCATTCCGAATAGTGATACGACGAAATGGATAGCATTTGAAGACGGCGGTGAAGACCGGGTATTTTTGAAAGCGAAAGGATTACCTGTCGAATGCCTCTACACCAAATGACCCCGGTGTAGAGATTTCCCTATGTGATGGAGAGTCCGGACGTGATTAGGGATTATCCGGATTTGCAAGGGCTTCTTTTGAAGTGTCTTCGGTTCCATTCAAACCCAGGATGGACTTGTATGGATGTATGTCTGACGTTACACTTTGAGATGTAAAGCTGGTTTTTATCAAATACATTTCTGTTTGATGGCGGAGATTTATTCTCTTAGCTTAACACCCTTCTCTGAGACGTACGAGCTCAGAGGTTATGTAGTTGATATTTACTAGTGATATATTCCCAATTTGGTAATGTGGCATGCTAAGTGCTGCTGATCATTTGTTGATCGAAGCATGGCTTTTGTGAAAAGCGCAGCTTTGTGGACGAGATCTCATCGAACCATACTACAATGGTAGTATGCTGGCTGAGATTAATATTATACTTTCGAAATATTTTCTACATTATGCACTAATAATAATATCAAAAGGATTTTCGCGTATCAAGCATGTTTGACTTTCATAAGGAGAAATTTCCTCCAAGTGTGCGCTTGCATTGTGTGTGTGGCGGGAGGCCTTATGGTAGATTCATTTTCCAAAAAGGCTTAGAGGATTTCATTTTTATTTCTTTTGTTCAAATAAACTGTTTTCGTTTTCTCACACCAGTCCCATGACTTACCTTGAGTTTATTGTTCCCTTTCTAAACTCTGGGTGCCCATAATTTTCCACACGGGCAGCCTAGAGTTGGGTTATCAATAGATAGTAGATATGGATCTAGAAGTCTTTGGTTTGGCGATCGCATTGTGCACCGGTTTTTCTTAACTTCAACATGATGGTGATTCGCGCTTTTGGTTTGAAGCTTTGGCATTGAATATGTTGTTTTCCACTGCTGTTGCTGGTGTTTTCTGCTGTGTCTTCCGCTATTGTATCTATCTCTAATATATGTTGATCATTTCATTTGTATCATTGTTGTATCATATATTGTGTATCAATAAAGTTATTCTTTATGTTCCCTCTGTGATGTTATCGCCTAATGTTGTTTTTAATCTCCGGCGAACCAGACTCAACGTTTGAATCTGCGCAATCGAATATGGGTGATGTATTTGGGTGTCGATTGTGACCCCCCGCATCTGTACCCACGCTAGCCAAGGACACTACAGGGTAATGCCGTCAACTAACACGGAGAATAAGGCTGGTTAGGAGCGACCATCTATAGCCTTGCTCTAACTATCTATTGAATACATCGACAATAAACATACCAAGCAGGTCGACATACCCAATGAATACTTAAAAACAAAACCATAGGTGGTTGGATCTACTAGAACAGAATATAACAACTTAAATGTAATATACATCACAGAACAGTAAATCATCATATACATATATATATATATATATATACACACACAGATACATAAAAGAGTATACAAACTAATACATGTCAAGTGGTATAGCAAACCACAATATACAGACGAGTCAAAAGAATACGTATCAGAGTTACTACAAAATAGGACTTCACAAAAGCTATAACGAAAAGGAACAACTGAATAGTCCATGCGGAAGCAAAATAGGCTAAGTCCAAAAGCACCTAACCTGAAACATCTCGGTCTGACCCGAGTATAAAATACACGGGTCAGTCTAGCTAAACAAATCAGTTAGATAAACTGAACAACAATAAACCTGCAAGGTTACAAAGCATAATAGATATCTCTAAAAGAGATAACACAATCATCTAACGAAAGATGATTCATATAGAACAAGCCTCATATCATCGGCAACATATAGAAACAAAGGATAAGAATACCCCAAAGCAAGCAAAAAGGCAATAACAAATACCAATAAGGTATACAAGTTCCACAAGGTAAACGCCATGCATCATGCGGCTCATAATGACCAACATCGAAGGGCGATACCTAGGGAATATACATATGAATGAAACATCAGAAAATTTGCTCGAGCTCAGTACTGTACAAACAAGGATCCATGAGCCCGAAGACTCCAAACCAAATATCACCCATGCGGCTCATAACGACCAACATCAGAAGCGATACTAAAGGGCAACCTAATATCACCCATGCGGCTCATAATGACCAACATCGGAAGCGATACTAAAGGGCAACAAACCCAAAGGCACATACCCGAAGGCAACAAACCGTAGTGGTGAAGGTCGAAGACCCAGTACTGGACACCACTAACAGGCGGAATGTGTCATAACTCTCGAAAAGGAATCCGAAAAGTGTTAACGTATGTCCCATAACCACTCGGCACTAAACGGTTTACTATCCGTCAGTCACTTTCACACTCAACGCAGTACAAAGCTTACCTCATATCATCGGTAAACCAAACTCGAAGGTCAAAACGATCAATTGAATAGGTCGGGGATTAATCAGAAGGATAAACGCACAGATTCGTGGTCCATGTTTTGCCCAACCATTTAATCACCCTTCCACTTCGCTCGAAGTGCGAAATGTGTGTTTTAAATAGAATTTATAAATTGGAGAAACGAGCTTTTAATATGATTAGGAAGATTTTTTTTATAAAAACCCGTGGATAAAGTCAAAAATAAGTTATCAAAGTCTAAGAGGCAATAACAATCACTAAGAACCAACATGAATCGATAAAATCCGAAAAACCAATCAAAACGAGCATAAATAGGCAAAACAGGAAAACATGAGCAGGTCAGTCGATTGAAATCCCTGTTCAGTCAACTGAAAATTGTCCAGAAAAATTTCGGGCTTCAGCTCAGTCGACTGAACAGAGGATCCAGTCGACTGAACCCAATTTCCTGCATTTCCTACTTATTACCAATGAAGTGCAAACTCTCCCAACTTCAATCGCACGAGCACGGACGCTAGGGATTTACGCCTAGCGGCTACCCGACCCTATAAGCACTTCGATTCATCACCAAAAACATGATCAAAACATCAAAGTTAGGATTTCAAAGAATTGAACCCAAACACTAAAAATTCGGATATTCACCAATTCAATCCAAACTAAAAGCAAGTGCATATGAACAAGTGCTAGGAATTCATACCCAACATCAATGAAACCAAGAGAAGTAGATGTGAGTTCCAAACTCACCTTTAACCCAAAAACAAGAAGATGGAGCTCAATAACAAGGAGAAGACCAATCAAACACTACTTCAACTCAACAAGCTTCAATCTAAGCATAAAACACATATTTCCCAATTTAGGTTTAGGAAATTTTCTGAAATTGAAGAGGAGAAGAGTTGGAGAAGATGAAGAAGAGCTTACCAATGGATTCTCTTTGATTTTGGAGAAAGAATCAAGTTTACAAGAAGAAATTAGGGCTTGCAATTTCTATTTCCTCTTCCCTTCCACCATTTTCAGTTCTAGCTTAAGAAATGAAATGAAATGAGGATGAATGAAGAGAAAGGGTTGGGTTAGGGTATTAGTTAAACTAGTGGGCTGAACCCAAAACCCAAAACCCAATAGAAAAAGGGTCAAAATTTCACAAACTCCAAACATATCAAAGATTATACTCAAAAAGATCGCAAATGCCATTTTGGAACCAATGGAGGTAGTTTCGAGTTCCAATTCGGCCATTTGCAGAAAGTAGCTTTTCAGACCCAAAAATCCGACTAACGACGTTATATTTAAATTAAACATTTAAATATCAAATCGTTAAATATGCGGGTTGTTACAGATCTCCCCTCCTTACAAAATTGCGTCCCCGCAATTCCTAGAGACGATATTTGTAACCACTACATACATACAATCAATTAAAAGAAAAGGAAATAAGCTCGAGATGAAAAGATATACTCACCGTTTCAATGCAAAGAAAGAAAACCCGGATAAGATCGCTCGACAAACTCTCTGGTTTCCCAAGTACAGTCATTGGGATTAGCGGACCATTGAACTTTAATGAGCGGCACGTCCTTATTCCGAAGGTGTCGCACCTCCGTGTCAAGCACGCGAATAGGTTGCTGTACAATAGATAAGTCCGGTGAGACCTTAAGCTCTTGCAAATCAGGAGAAGCAATAACAGAATCCGACTCCCGAAGACACTTCCGAAGTTGCGAGACGTGAAACACTTCATGAATGCCAGATAAATAGGCTGGAAGTGAAACTCTATAAGCCACAGGGCCAATACGTTCAGTGATAGAAAATGGTCCTATAAAGCGAGGAGCCAATTTCCCAGTCGTATTGAAACGCATAACCCCTTTCAAAGGAGAAACACGAATAAAAACAAGATCACCAATTGAGAATTCGAGAGGCTTCCTACGGTTGTCCGCGTAGGATTTCTGGCGACTTTGTGCCTCCTTCATTCTCAACCGGATAAGATCAATCTTCTCGGAAGAATCACGAACAAAATCTAGACCAAGAATAAGCTTCTCTCCAGATTCCAACCAACAAGAAGGTGATCGACATGGCCTTCCATATAAGGCTTCGAAAGGAGCCATACCGATACTAGAGTGAAAACTATTGTTGTAGGAGAACTCTACAAGAGGTAGATGATCCTCCCAACTACCACCGAAATCAAAAATACAAATACGGAGGAGATCTTCCAAGATACGATTCACCCGTTCAGTCTGTCCGTCAGACTGCGGATGATAAGCTGTAGAAAAATTAAGCTTCGTTCCCAAAGCTTGCTAAAGACTCTTCCAAAAATGACTCGTGAATAAAGGATCACGATCACTCACAATAGAACTAGGAACACCGTGAAGTCTCACGATTTCCTTGACATATAACTTAGCCAAATGCGAAGCAGTCCTATTAGACTATATAGTGACAAAATGAGCAGACTTAGTGAGGCGATCAATAATAACCCAAATACTAGAATGACCCGATCTCAAACGAGGTAGGCCGTCAATGAAATCCATAGAAATCTGATCCCATTTCCACAATGGAATCTCAAGAGGCTGAAGAAGACCCGAAGGAGCTGATGGTCGGCCTTAAAACGCTGACAAGTTATGAAATTGCTCACATAACTCGCCACATTGCATTTCATGCCTTCCCAATAATAAAGACGATGCATATCGGCATACATCTTGCTACTACCGGGATGAATGGTATACTTAGAACGGTGACAGTCATCAAGAATGTCATGCCTAAGTGCAAGATCAGAAGGCACAAAAAGACGGTTCTTCTTATGAAGACACCCATGAGAATCAATGCTAAAATCTTGCAACGCCTCATCACAAGATCCAGACTCACAAAGCTGAATAAAATGCAACAAATCAGGATCACGCCGCTGAGCATCGGCAATACGATCCAACAAAATAGGTCGAGCTCCCAAACTAAATAATAGAATAGGAGAATCAGAAGATGAACCTCGATCCTGAATTTCACAAAAAGATAGAGTCTCAAGAATATTCCATTCGACAAGCATCATAGAAATAACAGCCGAATGTTTGCGACTAAGCGCATCTGCAACACGATTACCCTTACCAGGGGTATATTGGATATCAAAGTCATTGGAAGCAAGAAACTCGAGCCAACGTTGTTGTCTCATATTGAGTTCCTTCTAAGTGAACAAATACTTCAAAGATTTATGATCGGTATAGAGAATGAAGCGCTCGCCCAATCAATAGTGTCGCCAAATCTTCAAGGCAAAGACAATGGCGGCTAACTCAAGATCATGAGTGGCATAGCGGACTTCATTCAGACGTAGTTGCCTAGAAGCATAAGCAACTACCCGATCCTTCTGCATAAGAACAGCACCGAGACCACTACTACAAGCATCGGTGTAGACAACAAGATCATGATTCCCCTCGGGAACCACAAGAATAGGAGCATTAGTGAGAAATTCCTTTAATGACAGAAAGGAAGCTTCACACTTGTCGGACCAAATAAAACGAATGCCTTTCTGAGTAAGGCAAGTCAGAGGAAGCACAACACGGGAAAAATCCTTAAAGAACCGACGGTAATAACCCACCAATCCAAGGAAACTACGAATCTCATGCACATTCTCAGGCCTCTTCCAATTCTGGATGGCTTCGATCTTTGAGGGATCGACAGAAATGCCATCGGAACATACAACATGGCCTAAGAACTTAACCCTATTCTCCCAAAAGTGGCACTTGGAGAATTTGGCTCTAAGCTGATGATGACGGAGGGTACTCAAGACAATTCTCAAGTGATTAGCATGCTCAGCTTCAGACTTCGAACAAATAAGGATATCATCAATGAACACAAGGACGAACTTATCGAGATATTCCCGGAATATTCGATTCATGAGATCAGCAAAGAAAGCAGAAGCGTTCGTAAAACCGAACGGCATAACGAGCCACTCAAAAGAACCATACCGAGTGCGGAAAGCGGTAAGAGGTATGCTATCCTCCGCGACTCGTAATTGATGAAAACCTGTGGCAAGGTCGAGCTGAGAAAATACCTTAGCACCACTCAATAGATCGAACATATCATCGATCCTAGGCAATGGATACCTATTTCTGATGGTTAACTCGTTAAGCTTGCGATAGTCAATGCAAAGCCTAAGAGTTCCATCGGACTTCTTCACGAAGACAACCGCGGATCCCCACGGAGAAAAACTGGAATGAATCAACTTCTTGGACTCAAGATCTAAAAGCTGCTTTTTGAGTTCCTCATTTTCCTTTGTAGACATCCTCGTGGGAGGACGACTAACTGGCTGCGCGCCTGGAATGAGATCAATGCGGAACTCAATTGCCCTCTTAGGTGGTAAACCCGAGACAGGCTCAAAAACATCAGAAAAGTCACAAGCAATAGGAATACGAGATATATCATCATCATCTCGCGAATCAAGAGAATATAAAGCCATTTCGGAATTATCCACATCTCGAAGAACAAGACATAACAGAGTAGGCGAATCCGGATGTCGAAGATACAAAATTATCTCCGAACAAATAATCCTGGCATCATATCTCACTAGCCAGTCCATACCCAAAATCAAATCAAATCCCAGACAAGAAATAACATGCAGATTCGCATGAAAAGAAAAACCACATAAAATAATCTCAACATCATCACACAGCAAACTAAGGGTCGTGGATCCCCCAATAGGATTCGCAATCCTTAAAGAAGTAACCATACAAGAAACATCCAAAGATGAATCATCAACGAGCTTCTTCGATACGAAAGAATGTGAAGCACCCGTATCGAAAAGAACTCGTATACTATGGTCATAAAATAAAATAGAACCTTCCAAAATGGATGGAGATATACCTTTGGGCTGAGAGGGACCTTTAGAAGCCTTGGTAGCATAAAGATTGCTAGACTTAGCCCCAGCCGGAACAGTAGGGCAAGCTGAAACATGATGACCTTCCTTCTTGCAATAACGGAAGAGAGGTTTAGGACAAGCTCGAATAATATGATCCGGAGAACCACAATTAAAACACTTTCGAACGAAAGGTGTTTCAGAAGACTGAGGCTGAGAACTAGGACAATCAGTCTTCTTCTTCTTAGAAGGAAAAGGCCTGGACTTCTGAATTAGAAATGGCCTCTTGTTGGGGTTCTTGGAAACCTCAACATCAACATCACTATCACACTCCTTCTCGACGGTCTCGAGATGAAGTGCCAAATCAACCAACTCCTCAGAAGAAAGTTTAAGTTGGAGCAACAAAGATTTCTTAAGATATTTCTTAAGACCAGAGACAAACTTCAGATTCTTCTTATAAGAAATGCTGATGAATTCAAGACCATACTTAGATAAAGCCTCGAATGATGCAACATACTCAGAAACAGAAGATTTCCCTTACTTCAACTCAAGCAAGCGATAGGTCAATAAAACTTTTTCAGATTCAGGAACGAACTTGAGTTCAAATCGTCCCTGAAACTGAGTCCAAGAAAGAGTAGACTCATCAATTTCGGCTAGAAGAAGCTCATACCAATCAAGAGCACGCTCTTGTAATAAGCTAGAAGTTACAAGAACTCTATCATGGTCAGAAAGATCCATGCGAGAGAAAATACGCTCGCACGTGCGAAGCCAAGCTTGGACTTCAAGAACAGTCTCGGAGCCCTTAAACGGCTTTCCTCCAAGATGAGAAAAATCACTGCACTGACGTGCAATGGCAGACTTGCGAGGTGGAGATACTCGAGGAGGAACTGGAGGCTGAGTGCTCCTAAACAATTCCAAAAACTGATCAGCAGACATATAAACGCCATCCGGATGTGTGCCATTGGATTGCCCAGCATCCGAACGTCGTCCCCTGCCTCTTCCAGCCATACGCTGAAAGTAAGATAAGAACAAGATTATTCACAAGGTAGATACTTCATTACGGAATACTACGGAATAAAATGCATTCCTAGACGTATTCCCTAAATTCTATCTAACCTTGATGGAATAAAGAGACACGATGATTCAAAGGTTTGTATCACTTGTATACTTTGATGTACTGTAATATGTGCTCTATTCTGTGTTTGTCATACTTTGTTCAGAACCTCGCTCCGATGCCACGCTGTGACGCCCCGCATCTGTACCCACGCTAGCCAAGGACACTACAGGGTAATGCCGTCAACTAACACGGAGAATAAGGCTGGTTAGGAGCGACCATCTATAGCCTTGCTCTAACTATCTATTGAATACATCGACAATAAACATACCAAGCAGGTCGACATACCCAATGATAAAAACAAAACCATAGGTGGTTGGATCTATCAGAACAGAATATAACAACTTAAATGTAATATACATCACAGAACAGTAAATCATCATATACATATATATATATATATATATATATATATACAGATACATAACAGAGTATACAAACTAATACATGTCAAGTGGTATAGCAAACCACAATATACAGACGAGTCAAAAGAATACGTATCAGAGTTACTACAAAATAGGACTACACAAAAGCTATAACGAAAAGGAACAACTGAATAGTCCATGCGGAAGCAAAGTAGGCTAAGTCCAAAAGCACCTAACCTAAAACATCTCGGTCTGACCCGAGTATAAAATACACAGGTCAGTCTAGCTAAACAAATCAGTTAGATAAACTGAACAACAATAAACCTACAAGGTTACAAAGCATAATAGATATCTCTAAAAGAGATAACACAATCATCTAATGAAAGATGATTCATATAGAATAAGCCTCATATCATCGGCAACATATAGAAACAAAGGATAAGAATACCCCAAAGCAAGCAAAAAGGCAATAACAAATACCAATAAGGTATACAAGTTCCACAAGGTAAACGCTATGCATCATGCGGCTCATAATGACCAACATCGAAGGGCGATACCTAGGGAATATACATATGAATGAAACATCAGAAAATTTACTTGAGCTCAGTACTGTACAAACAAGGATCCATGAGCCCGAAGACTCCAAACCCAATATCATCCATGCGGCTCATAACGACCAACATCGGAAGCGATACTAAAGGGCAACCCAATATCACCCATGCGGCTCATAACGACCAACATCGAAAGCGATACTAAAGGGAAACAAACCCGAAGGCACAAACCCGAAGGCACAAACCCGAAGGCACAAACCCGAAGGCACATACCCGAAGGCAACCAACCATAGCGGTGAAGGTCGAAGACCCAGTACTGGACACCACTAACTGGCGGAATGTGTCATAACTCTCGAAAAGGAATCCGAAAAGTGTTAACGTATGTCCCATAACCACTCAGCACTAAACGGTTTACTATCCGTCAGTCACTTTCATACTCAAAGTAGTACAAAGCTTACCTCATATCATCGGTAAACCAAACCCGAAGGTCAAAACGATCAATTGAATAGGTCGGGGATTAATCAGAAGGATAAACGCACAGATTCGTGGTCCGTGTTTTGCCCAACCATTTAATCACCCTTCCACTTCGCCCGAAGTGTGAAAGTGTGTGTTTTAAATAGAATTTATAAATTGGAGAAACGAGCTTTTAATATGATTAGAAAGATTTTTTTATATAAAAACCCGTGGATAAAGTCAAAAATAAGTTATCAAAGTCTAAGAGGCAATAACAATCACTAAGAACCAACATGAATCGATAAAATCCGAAAAACCAATCAAAACGAGCATAAATAGGCAAAACAGGAAAACAGGAGCAGGTCAGTCGATTGAAATCCCTGTTCAGTCGACTGAAAATTGTCCAGAAAAATTTCGGGCTTCAGCTCAGTCGACTGAACAGAGGATCCAGTCGACTGAACCCAATTTCCTGCATTTCCTACTTATTACCAATGAAGTGCAATCTCTCCCAACTTCAATCGCACGAGCACAGACGCTAGGGATTTACGCCAAGCGGCTACCCGACCCTATAAGCACTTCGATTCATCACCAAAAACATGATCAAAACATCAAAATTAGGATTTCAAAGAATTGAACCCAAACACTAAAAATTCGGATATTCACCAATTCAATCTAAACTAAAAGCAAGTGCATATGAACAAGTGCTAGGAATTCATACCCAACATCAATGAAACCAAGAGAAGTAGATGTGAGTTCCAAACTCACCTTTAACCCAAAAACAAGAAGATGGAGCTCAATAACAAGGAGAAGACCAACCAAACACTACTTCAACTCAACAAGCTTCAATCTAAGCATAAAACACATATTTCCCAATTTAGGTTTAGGAAATTTTCTGAAATTGAAGAGGAGAAGAGTTGGAGAAGATGAAGAAGAGCTTACCAATGGATTCTCTTTGATTTTGGAGCAAGAATCAAGTTTACAAGAAGAAATTAGGGCTTGCAATTTCTATTTCCTCTTCCCTTCCACCATTTTCAGTTCTAGCTTAAGAAATGAAACGAAATGAGGATGAATGAAGAGAAGGGGTTGGGTTAGGGTATTAGTTAAACTAGTGGGCTGAACCCAAAACTCAAAACCCAATAGAAAAAGGGTCAAAATTTCACAAACTCCAAACATATCAAAGATTATACTCAAAAAGATCGCAAACGCCATTTTGGAACCAATGGAGGTAGTTTCGAGTTCCAATTCGGCCATTTGCAGAAAGTAGCTTTTCGGACCCAAAAATCCGACTAACGACTTTATATTTAAATTAAACATTTAAATATCAAATCGTTAAATATGCGGGTTGTTACATCGATTTTCAAAGGTCGAGTCAGGGTCGTTACAATTAATCCTTCGATTCTTTGAATTACCGATTCCACGAATTCAGTCAAAACACTATAACATTTTAAATGCAAAGGATAAAGTCAATCCCCAATAAAGAAATGAAAATAGTTTTTGGATTTTCTTTATATCATAGTACAATATCTTATAATAAAAAATAGAAATAAGTTATCACAAAATTTAAAAATCACATGCAAATAAGTCCTTCAATTCTCTAAATTATCAATTCCTTTTACTTTGTTTAACACTGCAATTTAGATACAAACAAAAAAATTCAATGAAAATAAGAAATGACATAAAATTTATTGACAATGAACCAAAAACGTTCATTAATTATTATTATTTTGAATGGAAAACTCAAACCGGAATAAAATAAACAAATGGAAGGAGGATAAGTGAAATTAATGACATACTGTAGCCTTTAATGGTATAAGTAATAAATGATATATACGAATATGAAATTATAAGGGTATAAATGTTCATAATCCCTTAAATCACTGAAAGTTCAATATACATGACGAGATGAAGTGTGAAAAGAGTGTACAAAGGGTCAGATATTCTCTTTTATGTATAAATAAAAAGTCAATCCTAACTAAGAAATTAAATAAATTTAATTGATAATGAGGAAAAATTCATTCATTAATAATTCTATTTTCAAATGAAAATTCAATTAGAATGAAATAAACAAATTGAATGATGTTATGTGAAATTAATTGTATACTATAGCTATTAATGGTATCACTAATATCTATACGTAATTGTATCATTAAGGTTGTAGATGTTAATAATCCCTCAAATCAATGAGAATTCAATATAAAAGATGAGATGAATTATGAAAAGAATATACAAAATAATCTAAATTCTCTTTTGTATAAAATTGAATAAGTACTATGTATAATAGATGTTATTGAAACTTAAAGACTTAAGAATTCTAAAATGCAAAATAAGCCAGTCATCAAGTTAAAAATGATAATGCTATATAAATTATTTATAATAATACAAAATGAAAACTTTGAGAAATTGAATATTAATCCTTCAATTCATTTAATTACCAATTATATGTATTCATTCTAAACCCTCCATTAGTTTAAGTACAAATAATAACGTTAATCCCCAATAAAGAAAAACAAAGATTATTTTTATTTTTAAAATATTATAATATATTATCTTGTAATAAAAAATGGAGATAAGTTATCATAAAATATAAAAATCACATGAAAATCAATCTTTTAATTTTCTAAATTATCGATTCCATTTACTTTATTTAATTCGAAAACAATTTTGATACAAACAAAAAAGTCAACTCAAACAGGAAATTACATAAAATATGAAATAAAACAAAAAAACATTCGTTAATTATTATTTTTAAATGAAAACTTAAATCAGAATGAAATAAGCAAATGGAAGGAGGTTAAGTTAATTAGTGTTATACTAAAACCATATTTTTAACCTCCTTCAAATCACCGAGAATTCAGTATACATGATTAGATGAATTGTGAAAATAGTATACTAAAGGTTGGAAATTATCTTTTATATATAAATAAAAAGGTTAATTCTAAATAATAAATTATAAAAAATATTTGATAATAAGCAATTTTTTTAAAATTAATTATTATATTTTAAAATGAAAAACTCAAAGATTGAAATAGATAAATGGAAGGATGTTACGTGAAACTAATGGTATACTATAGCCATTAATGTTATCGTTAATATTTGAGATTTATAGAAATGAAATTATAAGGGTGTAAATGTTAATAATCCCTCAAATCACCAAGATCAACATACATGATGAGTAGAATTATGAAAAAAGAAAAAAAGGGTTAAATATATTCTTTTCTATAAAATAAAATATATTGTATATGTAATAAATGTATTTATTGAAAAGGACAGAATTGAAGATTCTGAAATACAAAGTAGGCAAGTCGTCAACTTGAAAACGATACACGGCTCTACATGAGCATGGGCTCATAAACATGTTTAGCTTATGCATTATTTTTAAAGAAGAAACCTGGAAGGTAGAATATAATAAGATGATCATGGAATGAAATTACCGTTCATCAATATAGAGTCTTTCTTTTCCTTCATCAATTGTGGTCTATAGTTCTATAGGCTTTAAGTATTGTAAAAAAAAAAAACTTTGTTTGCCCATATCAAATAAAACCTCCAAAATATTTTAGCGAAGCTCTCATATTATTCACTTGCATCATTTATTTATATTAGGATCAGGATACTTCGGTATATTATGTCATCATACCTAACAGCACAGAAGTTGCAATTAAAATAAATCTACAAGCCAAATCAATTAGCAACGATCAAATTCTATGAAAATAAAACAAAAGGTATATAAAAACAAAACGATGAACCTAATTGACTTTTAAAGATGCGTTATCTCATTACGTTGAAAATAATGCATATTATTCTAATTTTGTTCGCCAAATTGAGAAAGATTAGAAATACTGGATCGGGAAAACAAATAAAATTTGATGATAATTGGAATGCTTACTGAAATTAAGCTTAAAATAGGTTGTTCTTTAACCGAAGAATTGGTTAGTTGATGAATAATGAAAGAAGACCCACATAAAAGATGAATATATTTAAGGGAGCTGATAAGAAAAAGGTAAGTTGATGGGACACCATTAATACCTAGGGTTAATGTTTCAAGACAAAAATAAAATAATTGAGGGATGAAAATGTAAAATGAACCTTAAATAAAGGAGGATTCGATATGTAACTTGAGAAGGAATGTGATAGCAGATAACGAAAAGTAATATATTAAATAGAATATATAATAGAATAAACTAGACAAACCCATACTACGCACACGGTTTTGACCAAATTATTTATCTAACAATATTTATTGATTTTTTAGTTATATGCATGTTAATGGATTGTTGTTTAGTCTCTCCCTCAAACTTTATTAACAAAAATTAACTAGTACATCCACTTAAGTAATCTAACGCAATGTATAGAGAATCTTGATAAACTGGATAAGTTATACATCAAACGTCAATCAAATTAATTCTCACTTGGAAATCACAACATTGGTTAGCATGTATGCTACATGCTTTCGCCTTATATATAACATATAAATTCAAATATGTACCCATCTGATATGATAATAATATTCTAATCTCGTAAAGAGAAATCATGCTTAATGTGAAATATGGTTTAAAATTTATTTTAAATCGGCAGTATTCCAACATCATTTTAGTACATTTTTTAACCCCATCCAATACTAATTAAATAAGAAAAATATTATCTTAGCACACAATTCCATATTTTCTAATAACTATAACATGACATGACATGAGAAATATCCCTATAACATAAAAACATTACAGTTTAACTTTTGGAACAATCGAACTTTTGCCTTTACTTCAAATATACATGTCAGAATATTAATTGAACCAATACAAAGATTAAACTTGTAACAATTCGACGTTTCGACCCTCAGATGTCGATGCTACTACATCCATGGTATCCATGTGCTGAGCACCCAAGTGCTGAAAGACGAATTGTTAGGGTAAAATAAAAACAAAAAGAAATAGAATAAGGAAGAAGAGAACATAAAATCAGAATCACATATGTGGAACGATAATATATAATATCTTAAAAGGTCTTTATCAAAAACAAAACCTTTAGAAACATACATCAATCAGATTAAACTAACCTACCATCAGCCTAGACAGTTATAACTACATGTCCTCAAAGATTTTGATAGATACAATCAAGTAATGAAGTAGAAAATAAGTACGGTAGGAAACCATCCAGCTCATCTCCAAGAGATCCAATGAACCACGGCTAAATTTGAAAACATACTCGAGCTGACCCAAGCATTATAAGAGAATAACACTCGAATCAGTCTGGTAAACCACCGTAAGAAACTCAAATCACGTAGAGTTTATTATATTTTAAAACCTTTCAAAACAAGGGTATACCGAAAGACCACGCCGTCAATAAACACTTTCCCTTACGATAACGAAACCATTTTATTATAAAATCCAGCGATAATATAATAAGGTCTAAGGTATGAAATATAAATAATCACATAGCTGCGATGTAAGTAAGTGTACATCAAAACAATAATAGGTATACTATCATAACGCTAAGATGCATTCGCTAATTGTATAGGATTTCCATGTAGATCTCTTTGGGGAAGCCAAATTCGAACTACTGCACAAGAATAAGAGATATCCTTTCGAGCATCGTATATCTCTAGATAAAATATACTATAGGAAATATAGCCGGTCCACGCCCGAACACGTAGCATCGGGTCGCATAACTCCTGTATGTGTATCTGTAAGTAACATTGGACTAGAGTCCCTACACCCTTTAAGTTAGCTAAACCTTATAACCTGTGTCTCCTATCTCTTGTTTCTATTATTACTGATGGTGAAGTCACATTCAGCATCTCATCACACTAGAAACAACTCGAACATATCTTCCACACGAGCTCCAACTCGAACATATCTCAAAACCACACATGGATTTCCATATCTTAATAAATCTCGAAACTATACATGGATTCCTCAACAGATCTCAAGATCACACATGGATTCCCATACCTCAACAGGTCTTGAAATCACACATGGATCCCCATATTCTGAAAATATCACGAATAAATACATGTATTTGAGCATCTTAAACAAATCTCGAATCTCCACATAGATTCTAGCATCACGAACCAATCACAAAGCAATCATGAACCTCTTCCAAAGCATAAAACACGTATATGGTTTTGGAGGGGTTACGGTTTCAAGTCATCTCTTATAAGTACACTCCACCGCTTATTGGGTGCTTTAAAACCAATCGATCTATTTCCCAGGAATCTCAACCCCGTTTCCATGGGAAGTAAATAGATAATACATAAGATCGGAGATCACCTCCTAACCGTATAAGTGGACAGATTTCCTTATCATTTGTCCTAGAGGAGCAAAACGAGTCTATATGTACAGTATAGCATCACGAAGATAACTTTACCATATAATCCTGATGTTTCTTCTAAATATTTCTAGAATATATTTTGCCATGATTTAACAATCGGTTTTTTAACTATCAAATAAACAAACAATCAATGTTATGAGAATATTGGTAAACAAAGTCCCTATATGCTGTCCATAAGAAAGTAACACATAAAGCATGATTGAAACAAACTAGTATGATCAAGTCATATAAATGACTTCTAATCCTCTTTTTAATTAATCTTCATTTATTAATTAAAACCTTTTTTATTAGTAAAACCCATTTTTACTCAATAAACTCCTTTATAATGAAACTCCATTTATAAATTAAACTTTGCTATTTAATTAAAACATCACCATTCTTTTTCAACACATTTCAACACTTCCCAAAAGTATCGTATACTTATCTCAATCGTATAAGTATATTCACAAATCAATTTCAAAGGGCTTAAGACAAAAGTTACTCAAACACTGTCACTACAAACCTAATACCATTTCACTTGTAATTATCTTTGAAACATTCTTTTTAAAGATACATTTACGTTTACAAGTATAACCAAAATGGGTTAAAGGAGAATGTTACCAACACATTGCCACAAAAAATCCAAACCAATCATACTTGTTATTTTTCTTTAAAATTCCATCATTAAAGGTCTAAGTATTTTCCAAACTCATTTACAATATTATAACACTTTAAAATATTATCCAAGGGTTTAAAAACAAATGTTACTAAAACATTGTTTACAACAAACCCAAAGTCACTTCATCATCCTATTATCTTTAAAATTCTATTTCAAAAATCTAATTACTTTTCAAAAGTATAGTTAAATGGGTTAAAATAGATGTTGCACAAACATCAATACTATAAACCCGAAATCACTTTTATACTTACCATTAACTTTAAAATATTCATTTAAAGTTCAATGTACTTCTCCTTTTATTAATCCAGGTGATATACCTTTTTAATCAATTTATAAACCAATCCATTATAACATAAGTTATAATCTAAAACTCCTTTTATATTCCTTTACAAATACCAAACTTCCCTTTTTAAAACTCCTATACATATTAAAATACCTTTAAAAAGATAGATATTTACATATACTATTTATTTATAAAACAAAGATATTTCATAAAGTACTATAAACCATTTTGTAAAATATTATAATATGAAATCCTTTTGAAAATCTTTAATAACTTTTAAAAACATACACACACACACACACACTGTGACGACCCGGAAATTTTAACAATTTAAATTGGAATAATAAATTGATTTTACTATTTGAAAGTTAATTTTTAATTTGAATTCCGAATTAATATTTTCTTGATAATTAAATATTGAAAATTTTATAATTCAGAATCGGGCAAAGTGTTGATTCTGGATTTTAAGCCTGTTAAAATATAATTTGAAAGCTTATAAAATTTATAACGATAATACTAGAGATAATAGAATGATTTGAATTTAATTTAAAGATAATTTGTTCAGTTTTAATAATATATCGTTTAAATTGGAATTTAAAAAGAGTCTTCCGGGGCACAGTCTCGGAATTCAACGAAACCAGTTCCATTGGATCCGTAATAGTTAGTTATTATCGGATTTCAATTTTCGTAGCAATCGGAGTTGTCGTTTGACCCTGGCAGCTCAATACGCTTAGAAATATTTAATCAATTTAATTTAAAATTGATCGTTTACTTTAGTAACTCGCGCATACGATCAAATTAGCCTCCGAAATACGTTCCATTGTGTTCGGAACACGGGTAAAACCTTACAAACGTCTGTCGGCATGTCTGATTTGGGGTTCGGGATTTCGCGTTATGCGTAACGAGATATTTTTGATATTTAATTGTATAATAATAGGAAAGCATATTCAAGAAGCTAACCTCAAAATGATATAATCACCGGCCTCTCACCTTCAACAGAAATCGAAAATCAATCTTCTAATTCAAGCCCTAATCCCTCTAGGGTAAATCGCATCTTCAAAAAAAAAAAAACAAAGGCGTGCGACCGCAGTCTCCACAGAATCGATGACCGACCGTGACGTAGCGATTGGAGGAACGCTAGCTTCTAGGCTCAGGCGACGCGAACTGCAGCGGCGATTAGTGTTACGGCCTGGGCTACTATTGTGTTCGTGGTAGGTGGCAAAGACTGAAGGATGGCAGTGCGATTGTTGGAAGGGCGGAGGTAATCGACGCGATCGTCGATAGGCAAGTGAGGCGCGTGGTTTTTTTCCGGAGGCTGCCAAGAATAATCGATGGCAATCGCTGGATGCTGATGGCTGATGGCGAGCAACATTCTGGGATTTGTTTGCATAGGTTTTGCTTGCTGTTGGAATACTTAGGTTTCGAGTTTTCGCTGAAAACAAAACAAGAAATTAAAGCAAGCAAGGGATTCAGAGTGTCTTTATGGTATCTCTGTAGATGGCAGGTCATGTGAGCAGAAGGTATATTCTCGATCCATTTGTTTTTAATTTAAATTTAATAACCTATATAAATTACAGAAAAAGGAAAATTAGGTTAAAAATTTAGATTTATTTGGTTGAATTAAATCATTAGTTAAAATTAAACTATTAAACATTGGTTAATTGTTTGCTTAAATCGAATATTGATAAGTGGTATAAATAGTATACAAGGTCCAAAAATTGAAGGAAACAAATCGAGATCAGATTTGGATTTGTAAAATCAAAGGTGAGTAAATCTCACACTGTTGAATTTTTATCTAAATTTAAATGGTTGAATTTAAATAAATGAATTGAATGATCGAATTGATTTGGTGTGCACTGGTGATGATGTGACTTTGATTTTGGTTGGTTCTCGAGTTAATTGTTGTTTGACTCGAAGTATTTGGGTTTAAATTGTTAAACTTAAATCATAAATAAGATAAAGGTTTCGTTTTAAAGTTATACGGGTTTGATGATTGTGATCCATTTAAAATAGTAGGGTAATTAAAATGGATAATTAATTAATTCAATTAATAAATGGTTTGGGTTAATAAATGTAATAATTAAGGGTTTGAAGTAATTAATTAAAATAATGAATATAGAAATAATTTATTTATGAAATAAAACAAATACAAGGTTAGATAACGACAGGATGAGATAAATCAAGAGTGATTAATATTGGTGGTTAATTAATGATTAATTATTTAATGTAATTAAATTAGATTAGGACAAATTGAAATGTAGATGAGAAGTTATTAATTGATATAATCAATGCTCAATGATATAAATAATAGTTGATTAATTAAGATAAATTAAACCAAAAATAAGTGATGTATGAGAAATTAATTAATAAGGGATTAAAGATTAATGTAATTAAATAATTAATCAATTCATGAATTAAATAAGATTACTTAACGATCTTGGTTGAGACTAATTAATATTGTGAAGTGAATTTAAAATACTTGCTTGAATGTAATTGAAATACTTAATCCAGGGTGATTAATTAAGATGAATAGTGAAGCGTTGAATAATTAATTGATTCGGAAATTAATTAGTATTGAATGAATGAATCTAAATGAATGTGGTTTGAATTCAATTAGAATCAATTGAATTAATTTGTATGTGATTAAGCACTGCTTATGGACGACTGAATGATATTGGATGCTTTGAATGAGTTGATATCTCTGATATGAAATGTTGTGTTTTTCATTTGGATACTTTGGAAAAGAATGGTATGAGACTCGAAGAGGTCGGGGTCGGGTATTAGGAAATACCCGAAACCACTTCGAATTTTTATAAGTTGATTTGTGAAATCAATAAATTGGAATGAAATGATTTAAGCAAATTGGATTATTTTAACTAAGTTTGGTACTTAGAAAAGTGCTTGGGAAATAAGTGATGTCTATAGCAACTTGTGTAGTTGTAAATTGATATAAGTTACCGAGGTTTATACAAGTTATAGACTTGTATTTCATGTTAGTTGGGTTTACTCACGCTGGTTTCCAGCCTGACCCAGGTGTTACTTTGGTGTAATGCTCGGGTCAGACCGAGTATTACGTATTTTCAGGTTTGACGTTCTGGAGCTCAGGAGGCAAGCTGGTGGCAATATCGTATTGAGTATATCCGCTGTATTTATATTATTGTTAATCTGAGTCATGATAATTGTAAATTTTCAGTGACTATATATTATGTGAAACTCTGATGTATATGAAATGTAACCGACAGTTATAATGTTCTTTTGTAAACTGTTATTATTTATTATATTTTATCCGCTGCGAATGTGAGATGTTTGATGTTTCTGTTCTTCTTCTTCTATCTCTTTCTGCTTTTTCATAACAATCTGGAATTTTCGGCTTCGAAAATTTCGGGTCGTTACACACACACACACCAAAAATATACTTTTCAAATAATTATGCATATTTTTAAAACCTTTTATTTAATACTCATTTAAAAACCTGTTTTATAATTTAAAACTATCACTTTAACAATCCATAAACGATTTTCAAAAATATATTTAAACTTTGTTACTTCCCAATAATAAGTACGCTGACAGTACATAATACAAATACGAGTAAGCCCTAGGATGTCTTTCAAAGTTAACTTTAAAATCTCAGATCACAACGATTTGAAAGTGTATCCATTGCAATTGTTTTGCTTCTACCGTTTATAACTTCATTTTCCAAATTCTTCAAATTTCCAAACCAATTCCGTTTATGCCTACACACAAAATTGTGTGTCGAACAACCTAATATATATGTACATATATATTACCCTAATTTACGCAAATTATCCAATTTAACATATTTCAGTTATCAGGGATTTCAAAGCACGTTTATAACGACTAAATCGTTTCTAACATTCATAACAAACCATCACTTTTCACAAAGCAATACTAAGCATGTAAACAAGTAGTTTCAGCCATGAATCATGTTATAGATGATCAAACAGAGATTATTATATTCAATAATAATGTTCTCACTTGTTTTACAAAAGAGGGTGGTGGTCCAAAAGTAATAACTTGCATTGTTCGCTTACAGTTTTTATTTTCAATGCAACAATAATTATATAGACAATGATATATAATTAACCGATGAGTAAAACTCACCCAAGCCCCAATTAACGCTTTTGCGTTTCCAAATTTTCCAAAATCAAATGCCGACTAAAATTCCAACTAGCTTCAAACTCGACGAATCCAAATCCATTGCGTAGATAATCCCGATTCGAACATAATGGCGAAGATGACGCGTCAATTGGACCTTTTATGATCAAGATATGGATTTTATATGAATTTGGATTTTAAAAACATAATTAATTAACCAAATCAAATTAATTAAGATAATTACCTTTTAATCCCCCTTCATCATCTTCGCCCCCATTTTAACCTGTTGCTCCCACCCATTTTGCACGCATGTCCCCTTATGTCAGTGACACGTCTAAAACGACCACCAACGCTCAAGCCACCATTTCCAGTCGACTCTCCATGCTCCTAGAACTCGACTGCACCTTTGATTTACCCGCCCTCATTAGTAATCGAATCGCGACATCCTCTACTAGTAAACGAAAAACGATAATCGCGATCGCCATCATAGCCCCACACCACCACTCACCTACCTCGTTCGACTCACCTTTGAACACCAAACAACATGCGACCCTTAATTCTAGGCATCTCCTCCTCTAGCTTCAACAATCCTATGCCCTTGTTTGGCCTGTTCGTGTTCGCACTACCCTGACCACCACCGTACCCAATTCAAAACACAGGGAATTATAGCTCTCGTTCATTTAAAGCCGACTAATCCAAAACCACACGATTTCTTTAACTAATTAACTTATGTTAATTGAATCAAGCAAGGAGGAGAAGTGGCAGGAAAAATTTGAAAAGAAAAAGTAAGAGGGAATGATGAATTAGGTATTAAGGATTTAAAAGGTATTTAAAGACAAATTTTAATATATTTTATTATCTTTTTATTTTCGTTGGGCATTTCGAGTTCACGCGATCACACAATATGTCCAATCGTCACAAAACTCATCGACGTACACCAATTCATTATTCCGGATCCCGTGACACTAGTTTCGTAAAAATCAAAGATAGTGCCTTGGAATGATAATTTTACCCGTTAGTTAAAACGAAATATTATTTAAACAATTTAAATCAGTTAAATTGTAAATTAAAATTTACAATAACCATTTATAATTCAAACTGGATTTAAAAAAGATTTTGGAATCATTTTTTTGAAATAAATCCAAGATTCATTTATTAAATAATTCCAATTCTTACTTATAAACTATTCAAAAATCTAGGTCATTACAAAACTAATCCAAAATGAGATAAAGTATATCACCGCTACAAAATTAATTTTTAAATACATATAAAAAATACTCGGATGACATTCCTTTGATGATATTAATAAGATTGGTTGATGTAAATAAACACAATTATTGAGGTGAACAATCAAAATATCATGTCCAATATGTATTCTTGTAATATTTGTGTTTATATTTATAATCAAATGTTATGCAATATAATATTTACACCCAATACAATTTGTAAATAATAAATATAATGATTCCTTTTAAGAATAAGGAAATATGTCAAAAATAGCATGTTATCTTTAAAGCTTAAGCAAATATCACTCTACATTATTTTGGTAAGTTAGTTAAAGGAATTATCTTTAAATATATATATATATATATATATATATATATATATATATATATATATGTAACGATCCCGTTTTAAGTCAAATTTAAATTGGTAATTAATATAAATTTTTGAATTAAATTGTGAATTAGTCTGGAATTTTCCAAAATAAATAAGATATATGTTTGTTTTATAAATAGTGTAAACGACCTGATTTTTCAACCATTCGTGTCCAAACATGCCGGAATTGAATTGCTCAAAATACCAGATTGTAAGTTTATATTTGGCAAAACTCAGCATATACAATAAATAAATAATCACAGACACAGAGTAATATAACAATATGCAGCGGAAATAAATGAACAGTAGTTTATGAAGCTACTATATGTATATATAACAGAGTTAAAAAAGATACACAGAAGTCCCGAATACAATAGCCAAATACAAGATCAAAATACATCACTGGAATCAACTGAATATCTGAAAGCTAGATAGATAGCTGGTTCTCCAAGCGAAGCCCCAACTCCAAAGGTGAGTCTTGAATACTGGTACACTCAGTCTGACCCAAGCGTAAAGCAAAATACAAAACACTCGAATCAGGATTAACATTCTTATATCAATAAATCCAACTCAAGTGAAATTACAACCGAAAATATGTGTAACTCAAAAGATGTTTGGGATAACCATCCTCTACGGATCTGTTAAACTATTTATATGTACACTAAGTAGATAATGCCTATCAGTAATATAAATAATCAAAATAGCATTAAGGACCTACCATTATCCCCCTTAACACATTTTATATAAGCGTCATAGTCTATACAGCACTGTAAACTCCATCGTAAACTAGTGGGCTATCAAGGAGTACTCCCTACGTATAAAACAAAACAAATCGAAGTGGTCGCGCATAGGGATACAAGTATGACAAGGCACATGAGGCAATACCCAAGGTAGTGAAACTACCGTTTGCCTGCTCCGGACTGGTGAGAACGCATCGCCGCAACGATCGCAACACCACGAAAAAACACTCCCAATTCAAGGGTGCGCACCAATCAGAAACAAGTAATGAGTAGTTTACGAAGAAGTGTGTCCGCTAAAGGAAGCTAATCTCATTGGCCCGGTTCGGCTCCTGTTTAAGTCATTTCAAATTTAACACAAGTGTCAAGGCTATCCATTATCGTTCTCTTTCTTCAAATCCAGCAACATCATCATTCCAACCACTTCATTCTGGAGCACACTCCGTGTATAATAGTTATTAAAGTGGTATTCGGTTTAGACAAAGAGTATGTCCCTAACCGATTCTGGACTCTTCAATAACTACATAATTATTACACCGATTGGTCATTTAATAAACTGTCTAAATATCATTGCCATTTCCATTTCAAATATATCCATGTACAAAATCTTAGTACTTCAAAGTTATAACACTTTCTAAATCAAACACTTTGGAAATCATAATACTTTGGAAATCATAATTTAGAAATCACAATGCTTTGGAATCATAACAATTACAACTTAGCTGTTTAAATATAAGTAATAGTATATATAACAAAATAGTTTATAATTTAAATTAGTTTATATAAAAATAGTTATAATTTAAAATAGTTTATATTAAAATAATTTATATTAAAATAGTTTATATTAAAATAGTTTATATGAAATAAATTTATAAAGTAACATATAAAAATAGTTTAAACAAGATTTAAAAATACTTTATATAATAAAATAGCTTACTCAAATTTCACAAATCAATTCCAAATCAACGCCAATCCCAAAAATTTCAAATTTAGTCAAATCTCAAATTATCAATTTCAATTCAATTCGGTTCTCAATAAACCATTATATCGATTTCAAATACAGATTTGAACCACAAATAAACCATTTAAATTTCTATATATTCCAAAGCTTTAAATATTTCACAATCTCAAAAATAAATTTGATAATTCATATATATCTTAATTTAACTTTATTACTATTTAGTTTGAAATATTCACTTAATAAATCCAATATTATTTAAATAAAACCTCAAATTGCAAATAAACTAAATATTTCCTTCAACTTATTTGAACTTGAATTATTCATTTAAATCACCTTAAAAAAAGTCAAGTTATAAAATTATAACCTTTAAAAATTTCAAATTCAATAAGTTCCAAATTGATTTTTAATCAAATATATATTTCTTAATTAAATATAATTTCAAATCAATTTCAAATCTATCTTCTTAACCTTGATTTATTAAATCATTATAAATTCTATATTAAAATATACTTTAAATAAATACTTAACCATATTATATTTTAATAAAATCAAACTTTATTATTAAGCTTATTTTATATTAAAACAAATTTATGCATAGCTTAAAATCAAGAATTTAACTATAGATAAAATAACATTTATATAATATCTAAAATCAATATTTATATAAAACCATATATTTCCTTCCAAAACCATAGTAATCATTTCAAATTTTTTATATATAGACCAACGGTGTTTGTATATAATTTTATATCCTATGGTCAAGTGATACAGATATTTATCATATCAATCTGCAATTTAAATATATGCGGGTATGTATAACATTTCAACCCGCAATCCCAAATTCAATTCAATGAGAATCACTTGGGTTTATCATTTCAACCTATAACGATTTTTTCCTATTCTACAAATCGTTCAGGCATGTATCATTTCAACCCATAGTGATTCTGTACAAACAGGGAACTGACAGAGTGATAATAAATATGATAATAATATAACATGCATATATCATCAATATAAATAACAGATAATGGTGTCAGATGTCACAGGTGAACTGATACAGGTAATATATAGCAGTGCAAATAACTAACAACAGCATATTTCAATTGTCATTTCACTTGAAATCAAATTTAATAAATTAAAAAACATTAATCGTGAGTGATTGCTCACCTATCGTGGCCAGAGATATAGACAACGAAGTTGAGTTATGAAATCCAGACACGAATCTCAAAGCAAAGGTAGATGGATACGGTTCGACGGACAAGCTAAAAGATAAGAATCGATGAACAATTTGAATTTGTTTGATAGAAACAACAAATATATATTATTATTATTATTATTTCCATGAAATGAATATTAAATTTAAAACAAATATTAAAATAAAATATATATTTATACCCAAATCAAACTCAAATACATGCAGACTTAATATATTACTTTAAAATCCATCCTTATTATAAAACTAATACTAAATTTAAAACACAAACTTATTAAAATTGAAATCTATATACTATATCTCAAAAACCAATTTCACTTAATTTATAGTATACATTTATAACATACAACACCCCAACTATGATATATATATATATATATATATATATAACAGATTGAATACTACAACAAAATCTTGTAACATAAACAAACATAAAAAATTAATATATATATATATATATATATATATATATATATATATACATACACTTTTATAACCTTGTATTTTAAACACCTAATCTAAACTGTAACACAATCTGTAAAATATAAAGCAAAGAAACACAGCAGCTTTTAAACTTAAAAGATTCCACTGCAAAGTATATACTAAAACTATAACTACTGTATACTCTGTATACTAATATATATGCTTTGCTGCAAACTTCTAAAATCAGAAAAAAAATACACATATATAAATACTTTACTGCATTTTTCAAGACAAAGCGAAGCCACTTAAAAAAAAACACACACTGAACAAAATTACTTTATATATAAAACTAATGTATTTACACAACACATTCTGCATTATAACCTATTATATAAATTGTTTCAATATACTGTAATGTAAAACTTAAAGAAAATATGCATATAAATAAAATAAAATATTTAGTAAGCAACAGATATATAAATTCAACAACCTGACCCATAATGCATCAAACAACCTTATATCTAAGAATGCCTATTGGACAAGATATGCATACACAACATACTATAACTAAAATACACATACTTCATGATATGATTTGTATGGAATATATAACAGCAACCTTTATAACTAGACTGACATACACATATTATCTAACATAATATAACCTACACTACCTATATATATCTAACAGACCTTATAATATTACATACAAGTAAACCCAATTTATATACTGTGAACCATACATATAGTAAACCCATACTTAATATATACCTAGTGTAAACATGCGGCTGAAGGAAGAAAGGCTCCAAACTTGAAGTGGAGGAGCGAAAGAGGTGTGCTCACCCGAGCGGCAGGCAAGGGCTACTGTGTGCTAGTCGAATTCGATGAGAGAGAGAGAGAGTGTGGAGCCGGCTGCGCAGTGGCATGTCGGCACCGCCACGGCCTGGACAAGTGGCACATGCTTGGCCAATCATGGCCTCGGGTTCGGCCATCACAGGGAATTCAAGGCGGAGGAGGTTGAGGTGACGGTCTGGGAAGCATAGCGGGGCGATGCCGACTAGAGGAGGCTCAGCTATTGAGGCGATGGTTCCTGCCTTATGGCTGCTACTCGCATGAGACCGGAGTGAGGAGAGAGGGTGGTAGAGTGTGGGGTTGCGACAGCTCGGTCAATAGGTAGAGGGAGCTAACGGCGGAGGCGATTGGTTGAAGGAGTTAATGGTGGGTTTGGTGGTGAGAGAAAAAAAATAATGGTGGCCAAAAACTGGAAGTAGTAGGCTAGAATAATAAAAGAATGGAAGAAAGGGACAGTGAAGGGAGTATATAATTCGTTTCCAGGTCAACCATAGAGAAAATGATGGATCCGGAAGGAATTTGAACAGACCAACAATTGTTAACCATTGGGAATAGAGAAAGATTAACAGCTGGATTTCTTGAAAAAATGCAAATGTTTCTAATGTAATTTATTACAATGCATGGGATGCACGGTTCAAAGTTTGGAAAGCAAGAAAAACTAACGGTCACAAATCTCGGTACGGTACGACGCACAGTTTGTTATATCCGTCATGCACCAGACTTCAAAATACAGAAATAAATAAACTTTAGAGATCAGTACGACGATACGATCAAAACGGTATACAGATATTAGTGGTACAAATAAATTATAAAACTTCGAAATTCTGCTAGCGGAAAAATGCAGCAAAAACGCAGAAAAATAAGATCGACGGAGCTAAAGAAGTCCGAATTTGACGAAACGAAATTTGACGTCTCACACTGAAGATGTTTTAGAATTTTTCTATAGAAAAAATATTCAGGTTTGGAAAATATTTTGTAACCATCAAACATTAACTGATATAAATTGAAATAGAATTACACAATAAAATAAACTTTTATATTTTTAGATGAAAATTTACAGTTTGCTATGTTCTATTAGACCTACTCCAAATATTAAATTTTTATATCAAAATTATATTTTTAAAATTTCACGGAAAATTCAATTAATCGCATTATTAAAACAGTTAAAATTTACGGGTAGTTGCACTCTCCCCCCACTCAAAACTTTTCGTCCTCGAAAAGGAAGGAAGTTAGAGAATAAAAACAACCAGAAGAAAATAGACTTGAATTACAAAAAAGAACAATTAATTTAAACCATATAGATTTCAATTTAATTAATTAATATTTAACAATTTGGTTAAATCCATTTACATTAAATCAATAAATAATCATTTAATTTAAATTTGTTAGTTCAAACTGTTAATTCTAATCATATAAATTTCAATTTAAATCAATTAATATTCAATAATTAATTTTTGATTCAAGGTATTTCATTAAGTTGATTCAATTGTTAATTTATAAATTCCTTCAAAGCAAAATTTTATTTAATTCATCTCATTTATTCATTATCTTATTGTCCAATTTTCCTCTGTTAATAATTTTCAAAATCATAAACTTGAATAGTCATTTATTACAATCATATTTTATTTAACAAACTTAATTCTTCTTTATTCCAAATTATTATTAAATTTATTCCACTTAATATATCCTATCACATATGTTAAGTATATTTCACTTATTATAACTACTCGAATTTATTTAAAATTTCTTTTAATATCATTTTATATTATATATATTCAATTACATAGTTAACTAGTGAGTAATTTAGGTAAGTTATATTTTAGAATGCAATTGAGTACCATACAAGTAAAGTTTCCTTAAAAAAAAAATCTCAAGTTTAAATGTTTATTCAAAATTTTGACTTTATTTAAAATCATCCTTTAACATAATCCTTTAACATAATTTCAAGGATTAAATTTATGATTGACTTCAAACCATTTTATAGATAAATATACATATACTATATATATATCAAATCAAATCAAATCTATAATTATATTCTTATATATATAATATATATTATAAATCAAGTCATTCTTAAGAAGTTCAAATCAAATTCATTTTCAAAAGAAAGGGTAGCAAAGCCACTGAATGGTCTCTCCACTATGAAACTCGAAAATGAATGTCGATGATGCGGCCGCCATCACCGAAATTATTTTCCAATGACAAAAAAAGAGAGCACCGCTTTAATCATTTAAAATTCTTTGGAAATGATTTCTAATCGAAATTACTTTATATAGTATGCATTTTAAAATTTAAACCCAAAGTTCGAAATCACTAGAAATTAAATTCCCAAATTCTCCATACATTCATTTGAATTTCCACTTCAAATTATAAACCATAATTTATAAATTCATTTATTTATATTATGCAATAGTCAATGGGTCACAAACAATAAATAAAATCAAATATTATCATTTCTGACAACAAATTCGTTAACAATTTAATTCCAGAAAAATTTATACTTATATATAATATAACCGTACAAAATTATTTTATTTACCAAATTTGAAAACAATATCGTGTCAATTTGCTTTGTTCAGTGTTTTGGAAATCCTATCGATAACGTTGATCAGACGAATCGATCGAAAACCCAAATCAACATCAACAACTCAAACAACACAATATATATATATATATATAACATTTTAAATATAGATTTACAAATACACTTCTTCGTTCGACAATACAGAAATAAATTTTCAAAGCAAGGATAGTGATTCAAATTTGATTGACTCAAATCAAAGAGAATTCTGATTTAAAGATAAGTCGGAAACAAAGGATAAGATGATTAAATAATAGAATAGGGAGATGGATAATCTTATATACATTGCGGGCAGCCTTAACCGGGTCAACTGAGACTTCAAGAATAAGATCGATGCAGAATTCCGAGGTAAATCGACATTCGATCTCAAGAGATAGAATTTCAGGCATAACAGAAGATAACAACATCGTAAACCAAGGATACATAAATCTTCGGTGAATCAATGCTTGTTGTAAAGGAGTTTCATCCCTTTACAAATCATTCGAAGATTGGCGAGATTGTCAAGTTATTATAGGGATTTGTTTGAAGTGGAGTTATGGGATACTCCAGAGTACGAATATGGATGGACATAATGGATTTCAAAACAAATGGGAGAGTTCCAAAATCCAAATGCAATCCGGATCAAAGGAAGGAAAGTCAAGCTCGAACGAAAGTAATTCTGTAAATAAATTTACTATATATGCTAAGTTTTTCCTAGACCCAAAGCTCTGACACCAAATGTAACGACCTGATATTTTCAACCATTCGCATCCAAACATGTCGGAATTGAATTGCTCAAAATACCAGATTGTAAGTTTATATTCGGCAAAAATCAGCATATACAGTAAATAAATAATCACAGACACAGAGTAATATAACAATATGCAGCAGAAACAAATGAATAGTAGTTCGTGAAGCTACTATATATATATTTGTGTGTGTGTGTGTGTATAACAAAGTTAAACAAGATGCACAGAAGTCTCAAATACAATAGTCAAATGCAAGATCAGGATACATCACTGGAATCAACTGAATATCTGAAAGCTGGATAGATAGCTGGATCTCCAAGCGAAGCCCCAACTCCAAAAGTGAGTCGAATACTCATACACTCAATCTGACCCATGCGTAAAGCAAAAAACAAAACACTCGAGTCAGGATTAACATTCTTATATCTACAAATCCAACTCAAGTGAAATAACAACTGAAAATACGAGTAACTCAAAGGATGTTTGGGATAACCATCCTCTAAGGATCCGTTAAACTATTTATATGTATGCTAAGTAGATAATGCCTATTAGTAATATAAAGTATCAAAATAGCGTCAAGGCATTAACATTATCCCCCTTAATACATTTTATATAAGCTTTATAGTCTATACAGCACTGTAAACTCCACCGTAAACTAGTGGGCTATCAGGGAGTACTGCATAGGTATAAAAAAACAAATTGTAGTGGTCGCGTATAGGAATACAAGTATGACAAGGCACATGAGGCAATACCCAAGGTAGTGAAACTACCGTTTTCCTGATCTGGACTGGTAAGAACGCATCGCCGCAACGATCGCAACACCACGAAACAACACTCCCAATTCAAGGGTGCGCACCAATCAAAAACAAGTAATGAGTAGTTTACGAAGAAGTGTGTCCGCTAGAGGCAGCTAACCTCATTGCCCCGATACGGCTCCTGTTTAAGTCATTTCAAATTTGACACAAGTGTCAAGGCTATCTATTATCATTCTCTTCCTTCAAATCCAGCAACGTCATCATTCCAACCACTTCATTCTGGACCACATTCCACGTATAATAGTTATTAAAGTGATATTCGGTTTAGACCGAGGGTATGTCCCTAACCGATCCTGGACTCTTCAATAACTACGTAATTATTACACCGATTGGTCATTTAATCAACTTTCTAAATAATTTATATTTCAAAACCAAAATATCATTCCCATTTCCATTTCCATTTCAAATATATCCATTTATAAAATCTTAGTACTTCAAAGTTATAACACTTTCTAAATCAAACACTTTGGAAATCATATTACTTTGGAAATCAAAATTTTGAAATCATAATGCTTTAGAATCATAACACTTCCCACTTAACTGTTTAAATATAAGTAATAGTATATATAATAAAATAGTTTATAATTTAAAATGGTTTATATAAAAATAGTTATAATTTAAAATAGTTTATATTAAAATAATTTATATTAAAATAGTTTATATTAAAATAGTTTATATGAAATAAATTTATAAACTAACATATAAAAATAGTTCAAATATGATTTGAAAATACTTTATATAATAAAATAGCTTACTCAAATTTCACAAATCAATTCCAAATCAACACCAATCACAAAAGTTTCAAATTTAGCAAAATCTCAAATCATCAATTTCAATTCAATTCAGTTCTTAATAAACTGTTATATCGATTTCAAATACAGATTTGAACCACAAATAAACCATTTAAATTTCGATATATTCCAAAGCTTTAAATATTTCACAATCTCAAAACTAAATTTGATAATTTCATATATATCTTAATTTAACTTTATTATTATTTAGTTTTGAAATATTCACTTAATAAATCCAATCTTATTTAAATAAAACCCCAAATTACAAATAAACTAAATATTTCCTTCAACGTATTTAAACTTGAATTATTCATTTAAATCACCTAAAACAAAATCAAGTTATAAAATTATAACCTTTAAAAATCTCAAATTCGATAAGTTCCTAATCGATTTCTAATCAAATATATATTTCTTAATTAAGTACAATTTCAAATCAATTTCAAATCTATCTTCTCAACCTTAATTTATTAAATCATTATAAACTCTATATTAAAATATACTTTAAAAAATACTTAACGATATTATATTTTAATAAAATTGTAAAGGCCCGTTTTACCGTACCTTTTGAATCGGTAATAAACCACATATGTCTAACTCAAATTGCATGAAAAGACGGATCTTTAAGGGTGATAAAGAAAAGTAGACAGAACAAATCTCACACGAATGAAATAACATATAATATTGAACGAATATTTTTACAGCGGAAAACTTTTAAAATACAATATCAGAGTCTAACCTAACTTCAGCTTGGACAGTTATAAAACTTGCCCTTACAAATGCTGACAAGCATCAAACAAAATACACTAAGCACAGCGGATAATAGAATATGCCCATACGTCGATGAATATCTCCGGCTTTCCTCTAGAAACTCCAACTGTCTTCGACTATCCCGAAACTACTCGGATCTGACCCAAGTATTCAAAATACCCGAATCAGGCTTGATAAACCAGCGTGAGAAAAACTCAACAATAGATGACAGTGTCATATATCAGCCTTTTTTTATAAATCCTTTGGAAATAAAGAGTATCTCATAAGACCATGCCCACAGATAAACACAGACGGGTTTTTACCTTATGATAACTAAAACACTTTTATATCAAAACCTTTGATATTATTTCTAATGACATCTCTTTGAAAACATTTGCAAATAAACTTATTAATCTTATCCGAAATGGTTACCCATATAGCATTTCGAGGCTATTCATTACGCCAATATAAACAAAACCGTAGGTTCTTATTGGAGAATGGATTTCCATACAAATGACCAGGCGTAGGATCGACATTCCGAAAGGGTACACCTCTAGATGGATGTCCCGAGGCACAGAACGTCTGCCCTCTACCAACACAAGACCGGCCTACCTCTTTAACTAGATAGTACCGAATATGTCATCCCCCGGTTGTTACCGACCTTTAATCGAGATCTCTCTTTCCATACACCACATTAATTAACATCCCGAACGTCATAACGGGAAGAAATATATCTAGAAGGGGATGATCATACCCTAATTGGAAATGACCCACTATGGCTTGCTGCATCTAATCCTGTTTCGGTCATTTTCGATTTGATGAGGCTTAAGGAAAAACAATTACCTTTTCACATAGCACATATCACATCTTTAAATGCAACATTGCCATTTTCGTTTAACTACTAATTGCCTTCCACAAAAATACAACCCTTGAGCTCGTATGTCTCAAGGAGGGTGTTAAGCTAAGAGAAGTTGCCTTCTCTGCCACAACTGATGTACGTTTGTAAAAACCGATGTACGTAATTGTTAGAAATGCAATGTCAGACAAACATCCATACAAGTTGTCCAAGAACAGGACAAACCGAAGGCACTTTCCTCGGCCATTACTAGGCGAGAAGCCCTTGCACACCGCAAAATCTCTATCACGGGGAGACCACTGCTATAAATAACGCTATAATAGGGGCCAACCAGAGCATGTTCAACAAGCAGTCTTCACACTAGGAAGATCCACGGTCTTCAATCACCATCTTCAATATGTCTACACGTTCGAATGTATACATTGGTTCGAAGTGGTTTTCGGATAGGAATTACCCAAATCCGACTCCGGTTCCTTTGAAATCCGATCATCGATAAAAGTGAATATGAGTATATAGGATTTATTAAGTCTCTTTTCACTTCGGATGATTTCGAAATCTCTTTCTTTTAACTTAGGATAATTCTAAGTAATTCATTCTTTTTCTTTGAAAAATATCTCAAATTTTCTTACTTAATTCTTGATCCAAAACTTATTAATTTTTAGGTGGGTCAAAAACAATGTTATTTAAGACATCGTTTACGATAAACCCTAAAGCAATCTTAGCAAACATTTTTGAATAAACAAGATCATAGAAATCATTCATTTCGAAGATTGCTTAAATTTTGGATAATACCAATTTTCTTTTAATTCAAAAACTTAATACAAAATCTTTTTATTTAGGAGCATCGGGATTTCCTATCGATCTGTTCCACCCCTCGCCTAAGAAAAGAAAACATAGGCCAGGTAAGTTCAGGGCACTGGTTGCTCCATCCCTAACCTTAGTTAAACACCTTGTTTTATCTTCCCATATCTCACAGGCGGGACAAATGTACTAGTCGTTTCCGCATACTAAGATTTTCAACTTTATTTTGGAATTGCTTATAAATATTCCAAATTATCTTTCAAAATGCTTAATTATCCTTTTTGAAACATTCACAATTGATTCTGGAAAACGTCGTTGCATTTAAACTCACATCAAAAAGTCATAGAATTCGCAGCAAAAAATTGCTACGGAAAGTGCTAAATAAGCTTATTTGAAATAAACCACTTTTAAATATTTGAAAACTCATAATTTCCAATCAAAATCTCTTTTAAATCATTTAAATAGATTTATCAAATTTATTCCATATTTTTACACAATTAAAAAGGTTCATTTAAACAGATTTCCTATTATGGTCACTAAACTGCACTAGCATGATTTTTCTAGAAAATTGATTTGGACTTAATTCAAAATCTACTTATCGAAACTTTGATTTTTTTTCTTCATTTAGAAGAAATGGATATAATAGTCTGGAATTTTCTTATCTCGAAGAATTCCGAGCTATATTCCACTCTATACACTTATGTGAACTTTTCGGCGCGAAATCGCGAACCACCTTTGCGGGACGCATCTAGTTTTAACTTATTTTTCAATATTTGAAATAGTCTATTCAAATTGGATTTTATCACATATAAATCATTACAAACCATTTTAAATCAATATGTTTACTTTTTAAAGCTTTTAAAACAAAATTTCCACTATTACCATATTATAATAATATTATATTCCTATTTTTTAATATTAAATTTTAAATTTCAGTTTCAACTCTATTTCAATTCTAATCTCAAAATAAACACATTTAAAACTTAGATTTCAAATTTAATTTCAATTTAAACTTCAATTCAATCTCAAACTAAACTTCACTTTTCAAAATCTATTTCAATTACAATTTCACTATTCATTTAAATTTCAATTTCTAATTAGCTATCCTACTCAAATCCGTTTCACTTCAAATTTCAAATTCTATTTCATTTTATCTTTAATTTCATTTTTAAATGAAAAGAGACTTATTTTTCCACAATTTCTCATATTACTAAAATAGGGTCTTATTAAATAAAGGGATTACTAAATTAATAGAAATTTGATATTCAAATTATCATCATAACCATACAACAATCATATAACACTAACATTTTCGGTACGGTAAATGTCATAACATTACTACGGATTATCCAACATATTCAAACAATCAATCAAACATCCATATCATCAAATAGTGATTATCTAACATAACATTTAAGCATGATAATCAACATAATTTAAAAAGCAGTGAGAATTTCACACCTTCATATCCACTATGTCAATCTTTAACGTATGATACGTGTTTCTCGCTAACGTGCTATTTCCAACGTCTTGCCTTTTGCCGTTTCTTTTCCGAACACTTTTGTTTTTCCTTTCTTTTTCTTTTCTTCTTCTTTTATTTTCTTTTTTTTTATTTGGAGGAGGGTATATGGCTCAGCTAGGAGGTGCATGACCTAGGGAGGAGGGTACGGCCTAGGTATGAGGGAGGGTATGGCCTTGGGTATGGTGTGTAGGAAGGTGTAGGAATGTGTGGTGCTTGGCCTAGGGGTGTAGAAAGTTGTGTGGTGCTCGGGTTTGGCTTGGTGTGCTCGGCCTTGGGTTTTGGTGGTGGGCCGTGGGGTGTAGGGGTGAGGAGGAGGTGGGTATGGCTTAAGGAAGAAGTGTTGGGCCAAGGTGGAGCTTTGGTGGAGATGGCGGAAGAGATTGGAGAGGTGGGAAGCCGTGGAAATGGAGGTGAAGAAGAAGAAGAAAGTGAAGAAGAAAGAAGGAATGAAATGTGAAAAAGTGAAGGAGTGAAGGTGCTTATTTATAGTTGAAGTTTTACAACCAAATTACCATTTTATCCCTTAGCCAAAAAGACCAAAATACCCTCTATATCAAATCAAACTTCGTCTCCCCTTTCACACTTTCCAATGCATGATTTTGATTTGTTATTAATGTTGAAATGTTGTGTATTAATGTGGAATTGATGTATTGATTTGATTTTGTACTTATGACATGGTTTCTTCTCTTTTTCTTACATTTTTAAAATGTTAATAAATCAATTTTCTCTTTTCTACGCATATACGTCACATCTCATTAATGAGATTTGAATTTGTGAAATGTTTACTCTCTTTTCTTTCTTAAATTTTGTGTTTTAAATGGAAGACTTCTGCATTGATGTGATTTGCATTAATTGTGGAACGGTGGTTTAGTAATTATGTTGTTTTTATGTCAAATCATGTCTTTTCACCTTTTTTATACATTTATTTAAACTTTTAAAAAGTAAACTCCTTTTGTCTTTTAGTGCTAAATGTAGAATGTTTATGTAGTTTGTAAATTTGTATTTATGAGTTAGAAAATGTATCAAGTTACAACAACTTGTTGACAACTTGTTTTGGTTGAAAACGGTGTTTTTCACGACAAAGTTTATAGTCAAAATTTGACCTTTTTATTAAGCTATATATTGAAGTAAATCAAACTTTAAAATGAACTTTTTACTTCTTTAAATAAATTAAAACATGTCTCTTTATATTTTAAAATTATCTTTATTAATATCAAAATATCTAATTTTACAGTGTAGTAAAACTGACAAAATGCGACAAATTTTGGTTATTTTTGTAAAATGATTATCGACAAACTTTTAAATCTTTCAACATACTTTTATTATCTTTATTAGATGTTTTAAATAAGATTTACCTTTTTGAAATAAATATTTAAATTCATTTATTCAAGCATTTATTTATTATTAACAAAACTCAACCTTTGTCGATTTGTTTTAAAATCCAAATTTATACTTTTTAATATTCTATAAGAATAGATAGTTGTTATTAGATACAACATATTTTTTTAAGATTTAAACTCCTTTTGAAATTTAAATTCAACGAAATCTCTCATTTTCGAAATAGCGAAATTACGGGTCGTTACATTCTCCCCTACTTAAAAGCATTTCGTCCTCGAAATGAAATCAAAGACAGAGGAATCTATCCCATACTCATCTCCTCAAATAATTTGACTTATTTCTACTGATGATAGAAAATAAGAAGGTCGATATCATAACAACACTAAAAATGATGATGCCAAACATACATATAGAGATTCCCCACACTAACCCGCGTACTTATCACGTACTTAAGGTTATATATACATACATCAAGCCATACTTCTATTGTACCCATCCTAGTGCATATTGCACACTTAAGAGAATATATACAACAACCAAACAAGACTATGCATCCAAAACAACCACACTGATACTATATCAAGATAAATGAATACATCCACATAACTCATTATCTGACCTGAGCATGTACTTTACCTGACGTCTATATATACAAACCACAACATCATTCCAACCACTATATCTTAGTGCCTACTATTTGAGAAAACTATCCAACTACTAAGTAGACAGATCAACACATCATACTATATGTGATATTTTATTCGATCTATTATTTAAATCCATAACTTTACCTCCGAACGAGTATCGATCCTCCGATTTTCTAGTGCGGACTTTGATAAGACTTCTTGATCATAAACCCTTGCTTTCCTTGCATAGCTTTCAACTATGATAGAAAACTTGTGTACATAATCATAAACTCTCATCAATGCTTGCCTTCAAGAATCGAGTGATAAATCCTTTTTCGGATTAGTGCAACTCCTCAAAGTTCTGTACTCAAATCTTAGAGCAAAATTTATGTGCTGAAATAAACTACGTTCAGCTTATGCACTTATTCGCATTCATCTTTACCTAATACATTTCTTCAAAACTTCTATTAATCCAAGTTTATTTCACAATCATTTACTTTCTTCTAAATACATTATTACTTAAGCTTACAAATATGGCTTAAACTTGTGTAATATACCTTTACTTCCTAAGAGTATATATACATATCCCTAAACTTCAAATTGTTATCACTTCAATTATGGTGTTTAACAAATATGGAATTCTATTATTATCTTAGATTAATAAGTTATAAAACTCAACCCTTAGTTTTATTTACCTAAGATCTTAATTTAGGTAATATTATTTATCCATTTCTAAATCAAATTTCTTAAATCCATCAAATACTTTATGGTAAAATTTGTGAAACTTAATTCACATGGTATTTGTTATTTAAACATTTTCATCCAACATTCAACCTATTAACCATATTATTCAAAAACATCCACTTCTATTCTTACTTTTTTTGAATTACAAATGTTACCCAAAATGTATCACTAATTCAAAGTTTTATATTAGGATGATTTTTTCTTATATCTCTTATTCCTAAATTTCACTTTGATTTTAACCTAGTCAAAGTGTCTAAATTTCAAATTATCTTAACTGCTTTAGAAGTTATACAACTTATCCTTTTATATTATATTTACCCAAAATTTCAATTTTGGCTTATCTTTTTCTATTTTATTGATAAGAATTTTTTCTCTCTAAGTATGCATTTTCTTTTTACTTTTTCCAATTACAACTTCTAGCTTCAATATTATCATCAAATATCTTATAATCAAATTGTGAATTTTACTTCACAAGATATTTGTACTTAGCTTTTAAATCCATCCGTTATGATAATCACTAAATCATTATTATTTCTTAATACTAAATATCTAAGGTTATATGATTGAAGTTTTAAATTCTAGCTTTCAACTAACTGATTCTATATAGAATATCTTATAATCAAATCATGCAATTCTAATCACAAGATATTCATATTTTAGTTTTACTAAGAAAAATTAAAATCAATCCTTAATTTCTAACCCAAAAAATAATAATATCCCCTTTAATATTTATAATATAACCCCAAGGTAAAATTATTTTATTTACCAATTTCTTTAAAACAAAATCAATTTTATGAAATTAACAAATACGCGCTCATATATATAATACTCTCATAACTCATTCTAGGATGTTACTAACCCTATCTCTAATGAGTTACTCATCCTAGGATATTACCAATTCTATTTCTGATGAGACTTTACCCATAACAGAGCCAAGGTTCTCTCTTAACCTTCAGCTCTGATACCAAATGTAAAGGCTCGTTTTCCTATACCTTTTGAGTTGACAATAAACCACATATGTCTAACTCAAATTGCACGAAAAGACGGATCTTTAAGGGTGATTAAGAAAAGTAGACAGAACAGAATCTCACACGAATGGAATAACATATAATATTCAACAAATATTTTTATAGCGGAAAACTTTTAAAATACAATATCAGAGTCTAACCTAACTTTACCTTGGACAGTTATAAAACCTGCCCTTACAAATGCTGACAAACATCAAACAAAATACACTAAGCACATCGGATAATAGAATACGCTCATACGTCGATGAATATGTAACAACCCAGGGTTTCACATTTATTTTATTATCGTCCTTAGACGATTATTATTGTTGGCAATTTTCTAAATAGAGTTTTATTTGGTTAAACTCTTTTTAAAAACTTGTTTAAAAAATTCAATGGGCAATGAAATAATATTGGCCATGTTTTATTTTGGTGGCAAGCTATCTCAGGCAAACCCGTTCCCTCCTCGACCCATTTTCCATTTTCGAAAACCTAAACCTAAACGATCGAAAGAAATAAAAATGGCGGCCACGTTCGTTCGTTCCTTCTCGTTCATCCCTCAATAGATTAGGGTTTCATGACTTTTCAAAGTGCCGACTTCTAGTAGAGATAAGGTTCGAACGCAATTTCGCTCGTCTTCGCTTCGGTGAAAGGTGAGTAATTTCAATTACTCACATCTTCTTCATACGTAAGTTTGTTGGGTTTAAATTCTATGATTTTCGTTCGATTTTGTTTCGTTGATTGGTGATTTTTCTAACTTTGTCAGTTTCATGTAATCTGACACTTGATACTTGCGATTTTGACTCGTTCATGTATATAGTTTTGATGATTTTTGAAATGTTGAACTCCATGATTCTTCTGTTTCATTTTGTTGCTATTTAAACATGACTTCAGTCACTTGATTTCTCGGCTGTTGAATTGTGGTTCGATGTTGTTCATGTCTCTGATGTTTTCTATTCACTCGGGTTTGAATACTTGATTGATTGACGGATTAGGTTTGAATCTGTTACTATCGAACTTATTTGAAGATGTTGCTTTCTTTTGTGGCCATCAGGATCTTGATTTCTTATCACTTGACTTCGAGTGGATAACCCAGTTGCTGCTAGCATCAATGAATCATTTCTGATTTGTTGTGTTACTTGGCTATCACGGTTTGTACCGTTCCTTGTCTGATTCGTCGTTTCGTTTATTATGTGTTGCTCTTTGTAGATTGGAATTTTGCCGTGTTTTAGTCCCTGACACTGCTTAGTTGCGTGCATTGGGTTTGTTCATCCTGTAGCATAATTGTGAAAGAACCATTGCATTCCTGTGTAAGCACTTGAGTCAAATACTTTTAGATGTTTGTTCCGTCCAGTTTCTTGTTGTTTTTCGAGTATCCTTGCATACTATGTGCCACTCCGACAGTTGCAGTTCATTTACATATGCTAGATTGCTTCAATGTGCTGTTCACTGCTGCATATCATTGCATTTTCATTATTGCACTGTTTTTTTGCATATAAACTTGGATTCTTTGTGTACTTGTCTCTGTTCGAGTCTGACACTTTTTGAAGTTCCCATCTTTTAGTTTGTGGCCCATGTGTTGGTATTGATTTCTTTCACATTGATTATGTGCTTTGTACATGGTACTCCTTTGGTATGGTTGCAGACCACCTAACCATTTTTCATGTTGCATTGTCCAGTTTCATATAGTTGTTCATGAATCACTGCATATAAGTTCATCTTGTAGCTGTCTCGACCAATTGAGACAGATGGCAAACGTGTTTATTATAATTTGGTCTTTTCCATGCTTTATTGAGTAGTTTGAGGTTATTTACCTTGAGACAGTATCACTTGTGCACTGTCAGGCCCATATTGCATTTGCACTTGGGCACATATTAGAAACTGATACACTGCATTATTCATTTGCAATTGGTCTTGATGTTATACATCACTGTGCATTAGTCCACTTGAAGTTGTAGCCTTTGTGCATTGTTCACTTTTGACTGTTATTGCATAAAAATGAGGTCATTGCCCTTGTGGTCAGACCTGCATATACCTGAACCATTTTGTTGCTTACCTCTGAACATCACTGTCATACTTGTTGATGCCTTGAGTATACTGTTTGGTTCTGGCCATATTCTTGTTGCTTACACCTTCATTCGGCTGTGCCCTCATGTGTATCACTGCCTTGTGCAGTTCCATGTTGCACCTCTGTTTCATTTTATCCATGTGCAACTAGTAGCTTACATCCATTGCGTACATTTGGGTTCGCATTCATGTTGTCCAGGCTTGTTCCTTTGCATTGATGTTAGCTCTGGGCTTCACTGACCACTCTTGTTGTACCACTGTTGTCTCCCTCTCTTGACATTTCGAAACTTGAATTGTTGCATTGAGTTGAGTCATGACAACAGTGACTTGACCTCTGCATTTTGTTTTTTTTTCGAATTCACTTGAGTTGAATCCAGCGTGTAGCTTGGGTTTGACCTTGTGTTCGTTTGTGAATTTTCTTTGTGTACATATCAACGTAGTGGCGAGGCAGTGCACGCTAGCGTGAACTGCACCCACACGGTATTCGTTGGGTACATCATCACTGTAGTGGCGAGGCAGTGCACGCAAGCGTGAACTGCAGCCACACGGTATTGCTTTTATTGATAATTCAATTACTTTTGATCCATTAATCTTTTGCGTATTTCATATGCCGTATTGGCGAGGCAGTACACGTTAGCGTGTACTGCAGCCTATTAGAATTGACGTTTTTAAGTGATATTTCAATTGTTTAAATTTATTTAGTTTCATTTGATCATTTTGTTGTTATCTAATTATCTATTTGATAATTAGATTATGAGTTTCTAGTTATTTATTAATAATTAGATTTTGATGTTACTTGCCTATTAGGCAATTCTGATGTTCTTCTAAATTACCTTCATTAATAATCCTCTCTTCTATCTTCGTTGATAATTTGAGTTTGTTAAATTGTTGTTTAACACTATACGTGTTATATTCACCATTATCCGATTTTCTTGTTAAAGGATCGGATAGGTGAATTTATTTTGACAGTCGTCTAATTTTTATTTAATTATTATTGCTTCTGTGCACTAATAACTGAGTTTGAATTAGACTGACCCGTGTATTATTTTCTTTTGAATTTAATACTCGGGCCAGACGGAGTATTTATAGGTTGTTGATATCTTACTTTGGGTTGCTGCTTGAGCTATGAAGTCACTTCATATCTTTTGGAGTAGTCGTCGTCATTTATAGTAGTCGGTTTATTTGTATAGGAAGATATGTATTCATGTATATTATATACGATAATGTACCTGTATATGTAACTTTCAGAGTCGACAGTTGTAGTTGTATCATATGTACTGTATCACATGTATTGTAACTGACATCAGTTATATATATATGAGACTTTATATTATATCTGTGTTCCGCATTTACATTATCTGTGTTATTATTATATATATTGTCCTAAACTATTATGAACCATCGTAGTTCGTTTTATACTAGAATTGGGTATGTCGATGGGAGTAAATAAATATGTGATGAAAAATAAAAATATATACCACTCCTATCGAGGTAACTAATACTAGTGTAAGGCCTAACTACGGATGGCCGCTCCTATCCAGCCTTATTCTTCGTGATAACAGACAGTATTTCTTTTAATACTCTTTGTTATTGCGAGCATAGAGGTGGGGCGTCACAGTTGGTATCAGAGCTTGGGGTTTATGGACATAATATAAAACATAACTTAGATGGAACATGTGTTACAACTATTAATCGATGTTTTATTTGTGCTTTGAGTCAAAACTAAAGTTTTGAAATTTTGATGAAATTTTTAAATATCTTTAGTTAAAAATAAAAGTAAATTGGTGTTTTGATAAATTGATTGAATTGTGTTTTGTTATCAGAGTGCGCAGCGGAAAAAGTAAGACTGCTTCGCTGAGCACAGCTGATAATTATTTTGATTTAAAAATCGAAATATGAAAATGAATTTAATTTCATTATGTTGTTTAACCAGTGGTTTTGATTTGTTGAAATTCTTGTTGGTTTTCTTTGATGCTAATCATATCTGATTAGATTTTTGCTGCTTTGAATTATCTTCATTGAAGATATATTTGAATGATTTCTTTGTTCATTTAGTAGTATACGTGCAAATTTAAGTTGCACGTTACCACATTAATTTTACGTTGAACCGATGCTTGGTTATGAAGCGTATTTTGTTGCCGTTATTTTTATAACAGGATTTTTACACTGGTGCTAGATTTTTGGAAGTTCGGTGTTTTGTTGACATTTTAATGAATGAAAATTCACTGGTATTATGATTTGATGTAAATTATTTTGATGAGACTTTGACGTTTAAAAATTACTTCCGTATTGACTTCAGTAACCGTCAAATTTTAAGTGGATTTTCAAGCGGTTATCCCGCAATGTTGATTTTGAGATCCGTTTCTACGGTGTTTTGAGAAGTACAATTTTCTTACTGAAATTGTCAATAATGTTGCTGTTTTTATCACGGATTTGCAAATCGTTTTAAAAATAAAATTGTTTTTCAAATTTTTTATAGTTTATGCTTTCAAAAGAATGAGGAAGCGATTTAAACGATTCAGCAAAATCGAGGACTATGAACCCTTTCTTTTACTGACTCGCTTAATTCCGGACTTGTTCGTTTGAGAATGTAGATTATTTACTTTTATAAAATAAACGAAATTGTTTTCAGAATTTTTACAGTTTGCGTTTTCAGAAGAATGAGAAAGTGACTTAAACGTTTCAGAAAAATCGAGGATTATGACCCCTTTCTTTTACTGATTCGCTTAATTCCGGACTTGTCCGTTTGAGAATGTGAAATGTTATTTTTGGAATACACAATTTGCACTTTCAAGGAAATGATGAAGAGATTTAAATGATGTAGCAAAAGTGCGGAGTATGGAACCACACTTTTACTATTTCGGTTAATTCCGGACTTGTTAATTGAAACATTTTCTATTTGATGATTTCGATGATTTTACACGTTCAAGGAAACGATGAAGAGAATCAAACGATTTAGTAAAACACGTTTGGGACATGTGCGTTTGCTATTTTGGTTAATTCCGGACTCGTTAATTGAATATATGATGATTTTCGTGTGCTTTCGAGCCACCATGATGGACCTTCGGGTCAAATACCAGTACCAGACCTTCGGGTCATATGTTGGACCTTCGGGTCATATGATGGGCGCCAAAAATTATGATGGGTACTTGGTAGGCTTCGGCCATATGAGATGCACGTGCGGCGTAGCTAAAACTCGCCATATGATGGGATCAATCCAACCTTTTATGTTGATTTTCTAGAATATCTTAATTGATTTCAAGATATTTGTTGACTCTAATTATCTGCAGGTAATTAGATATTTGATGTTATGAGATTTGATTATCGTTTTTGATAATCGAATATTTGTTGATTTGATTATCGTTTTTGATAATCGAATATTTGTTGATTTGATTATCGTTTGTGATAATTACATATTTGTTGATATGAGTTCTAATTATCGTTTTTGATAATTAGATATTTGTTGATTTGATTATCGCTTGTGATAATTGAATATTTGTTGATATGAGTTCTAATTATCGTTTTTGATAATTAGATATTTGTTGATTTGATTATCGCTTGTGATAATTAAATATTTGTTGATATGAGTTCTAATTATCGTTTTTGATAATTAGATATTTGTTGATTTGATTATCGCTTGTGATAATTAAATATTTGTTGATATGAGTTCTAATTATCGTTTTTGATAATTAAATAATTGTTGATTTGTAATTTTTTATTATCGTTTTTGATAATCGAATATATGTTGATTTGAGATTTGATTGTCGTTTTTGATAATCGAATATTTGTTAATTTGATTATCGTTTTTGATAATCGAATATTTGTTGATTTGATTATCGTTTGTGATAATTAAATATTTGTTGATATGAGTTCTAATTATCGTTTTTGATAATTAGATATTTGTTGATTTGATTATCGCTTGTGATAATTGAATATTTGTTGATATGAGTTCTAATTATCGTTTTTGATAATTAGATATTTGTTGATTTGATTATCGCTTGTGATAATTAAATATTTGTTGATATGAGTTCTAATTATCGTTTTTGATAATTAAATAATTGTTGATTTGTAATTTTTGATTATCGTTTTTGATAATCAAATATATGTTGATTTGAGATTTGATTGTCGTTTTTGATAATCGAATATTTGTTGATTTGATTATCGTTTTTGATAATCGAATATTTTTTGATTTGATTATCGTTTGTGATAATTAAATATTTGTTGATATGAGTTCTAATTATCGTTTTTGATAATTAGATATTTGTTGATTTGATTATCGCTTGTGATAATTGAATATTTGTTGATATGAGTTCTAATTATCGTTTTTGATAATTAGATATTTGTTGATTTGATTATCGCTTGTGATAATTGAATATTTGTTGATATGAGTTCTAATTATCGTTTTTGATAATTAGATATTTGTTGATTTGATTATCGCTTGTGATAATTAAATATTTGTTGATATGAGTTCTAATTATCGTTTTTGATAATTAAATAATTGTTGATTTGTAATTTTTGATTATCGTTTTTGATAATTGAATATATGTTGATTTGAGATTTGATTGTCGTTTTTGATAATCGAATATTTGTAGTTTCAGATTATCGTTTATGGTAATTAGATATTTGTTGATTTACTGATTTGTTGAATTGATGATTTGAGATTTCTGATTATCGCTTGAGATAATTAAATATTTGTTGATCTGAGATTTCTGATTTTCATTTTGATAATTAGGTAATTGCTAATTTTGCTGATTATAAGATCTTCTAGTCTCTAATTGATTCTAGATTATGTTGATTATATTGAATTGCTGTTTTCTATCCATCTCTGTTGATAGTTTGAATTTACTGATTATGAAGTTCGTGTTTTCTATTTATCTGTTGAATAATTAGATATTGGCAGTTTGTGATTTGCGAATTTTGTTTTCTAATTATCATGTTGATAATTAGATTTTGCTGTTTTCTAATTATCATATCGATAATTAGATATTGCTGTTTAATGGTTTCTGTATTCTAATTATCAAATTGATAATAGAATATTGCTAATAATTGCCTTTATTCAGTTTCGTTGTTTTCTGATTATCTACTTGATAATTAGATTTTGTTGGGAATTTGTGAATTTCTTTTATGAAGTTAAAAGATTACATTGACGTTTGTATTCCTGACCTTTATTTTCTAGCTTAAACTAGTTTATGTTAGAAAAATAATTGTTATTGAAGACTTTTGTTATGAAAATTGCGGGGACGCAATTTTTATAAGGAGGGGAGTCTGTAACAACCCAGGGTTTCGCATTTATTTTATTATCGTCCTTAGACGATTATTATTGTTGGCAATTTTCTAAATAGAGTTTTATTTTGTTAAACTCTTTTTAAAAACTTGTTTAAAAAATTCAATGGGCAATGAAATAATATTGGCCATGTTTTATTTTGGTGGCAAGCTATCTCAGGCAAACCCATTCCCTCCTCGACCCATTTTCCATTTTCGAAAACCTAAACCTAAACGATCGAAAGAAATAAAAATGGCGGCCACGTTCGTTCGTTCCTTCTCGTTCATCCCTCAATAAATTAGGGTTTCGTGACTTTTCAAAGTGCCGACTTCTAGTAGAGATAGGGTTCGAATGCGACTTCGCTCGTCTTCGCTTCGGTGAAAGGTGAGTAATTTCAATTACTCACATCTTCTTCGTATGTAAGTTTGTTGGGTTTAAATTCTATGATTTTCGTTCGATTTTGTTTCGTTGATTGGTGATTTTTCTAACTTTGTCAGTTTCATGTAAGCTGACACTTGATACTTGCGATTTTGACTGGTTCATGCATATAGCTTTGATGATTTTTGAAATGTTGAACTCCATGATTTCAACATGACTTCAGTCACTTGATTTCTCGGCTGTTGAATTGTGGTTCGATGTTGTTCATGTCTCTGATGTTTTCTATTCACTCGGGTTTGAATACTTGATTGATTGATGGATTAGGTTTGAATCTGTTACCATCGAACTTATTTGAAGATGTTGCTTTCTTTTGTGGCCATCAGGATTTTGATTTCTTATCACTTGACTTCGAGTGGATAACCCAGTTGCTGCTAGCATCAATGAATCATTTCTGATTTGTTGTGTTACTTGGCTATCACGGTTTGTACCGTTCCTTGTCTGATTCGTCATTTCGTTTATTATGTGTTGCTCTTTGTAGATTGGCATTTTGCCGTGTTTTAGTCCCTGACACTGCTTAGTTGCGTGCATTGGGTTTGTTCATCCTGTAGCATAATTGTGAAAGAACCATTGCATTCCTGTGTAAGCACTTGAGTCAAATACTTTTAGATGTTTGTTCCGTCCAGTTTCTTGTTGTTTTTCGAGTATCCCTGCATACTATGTGCCACTCCGGCAGTTGCAGTTCATTTACATATGCTGGATTGCTTCAATGTGCTGTTCACTGCTGCATATCATTGCATTTTCATCACTGCACTGTTTTCTGGCATATAAACTTGAATTCTTTGTGTACTTGTCTCTGTTCGAGTCTGACACTTTTTGAAGTTCCCATCTTTTAGTTTGTGGCTCATGTGTTGGTATTGCTTTCTTTCACATTGATTTTGTGCTTTGTACATGTTACTCCTTTGGTATGGTTGCAGACCTCCTAACCATTGTTCATGTTGCATTGTCCAGTTTCATATAGTTGTTCACGAATCACTGCATATAAGTTCGTCTTGTAGCTGTCTCGACCAGTTGAGACAGATGAAAAACGTGTTTATTATAATTTGGTCTTTTCCATGCTTTATTGAGTTGTTTGAGGTTATTTACCTTGAGATAGTATCACTTGTGCACTGTCAGGCCCATATTGCATTTGCACTTGGGCACATATTTGAAACTGATACACTGCATAATTCATTTGCAATTGGTCTAGATGTTATACATCACTGTGCATTAGTCCACTTGAAGTTGTAGCCTTTGTGCATTGTTCACTTTTGACTGTTATTGCATAAAAATGCGGTCATTGCCCTTGTGGTCAGACCTGCATATACCTGAACCATTTTGTTGCTTACCTCTGAACATCACTGTCATACTTGTTGATGCCTTGAGTATACTGTTTGGTTCTGGCCATATTCTTGTTGCTTACACCTTCATTTGGCTGTGCCCTCATGTGTATCACTGCCTTGTGCAGTTCCATGTTGCACCTCTGTTTCATTTTATCCATGTGCAACTAGTAGCTTACATCCATTGTGTACATTTGTGTTCGCATTCTTGTTGTTCAGGCTTGTTCCTTTGCATTGCTGTTAGCTCTGGGCTTCACTGACCACTCTTGTTGTACCACTGTTGTCTCCCTCTCTTGACATTTCGGAACTTGAATTGTTGCATTGAGTTGAGTCATGACAGCAGTGACTTGACCTCTGCATTTTGTTTGTTTTTCGAATTCACTTGAGTTGAATCCAACTTGTAGCTTGGGTTTGACCTTGTGTTCGTTTGTGAATTTTCTTTGTGTACATATCAACGTAGTGGCGAGGCAGTGCACGCTAGCGTGAACTGCAGCCACACGGTATTCGTTGGGTACATCATCACTGTAGTGGCGAAGCAGTGCACGCAAGCGTGAACTGCAGCCACACGTTATTGCTTTTATTGATATTTCAATTACTTTTGATCCATTGATCTTTTGCGTATTTCATATGCCGTATTAGCGAGGCAGTACACGTTAGAGTGTACTGCAGCCAATTAGAATTGACGTTTTTAAGTGATATTTCAATTGTTTAAATTTATTTAGTTTCATTTGATCAATTTGTTGTTATCTAATTATCTATTTGATAATTAGATTATGAGTTTCTAGTTATTTATTAATAATTAGATTTTGATGTTAATTGCCTATTAGGCAATTCTGATGTTCTTCTAAATTACCTTCATTAATAATCCTTTCTTCTATCTTCGTTGATAATTTGAGTTTGTTGAATTGTTGTTTAACACTATACGTGTTATATTCACCGTTATCCGATTTTCTTGTTAAAGGATCGGATAGTTGAATTTATTTTGACTGTCATCTAATTTTTATTTAATTATTATTGCTTCTGTGCACTAATAACCGAGTTTGAATTAGACTGACCCATGTATTATTTTCTTTTGAATTTAATACTCGGGTTAGACCGAGTATTTACAGGTTGTTGATATCTTACTTTGGGTTGCTGCTTGAGCTATGAAGTCACTTCATATCTTTTGGAGTAGTCGTCGTCATTTATAGTAGTCGGTTTAATTGTATAGGAAGATATGTATTCATGTATATTATATACGATAATGTACCTGTATATGTAACTTTCAGAGTCGACAGTTGTAGTTGTATCATATGTACTGTATCACATGTATTGTAACTGACATCAGTTATATATATATATATATGAGACTTTCTATTATATCTGTGTTCCGCATTTACATTATCTGTGTTATTATTATATATATTGTCCTAAACTATTATGAACCATCGTAGTTCGTTTTATACTAGAATTGGGTATGTCGATGGGAGTAAATAAATATGCGATGAAAAATAAAAATATATACCACTCCTATCGAGGTAACTAATACTAGTGTAAGGCCTAACTACGGATGGCTGCTCCTATCCAGCCTTATTCTTCGTGATAAAAGATAGTATTTCTTTTAATACTATTTGTTATTGCGAGCATAGAGGTGGGGCGTCACAGAATATCTCCAGCTCTCCTCTGGAAACTCCAACTTTCTTCGACTATCCTGAAACTACTCGGATCTGACCCGAGTATTGAAAATACCCGGATCAGGCTTGATAAACCAGCATGAGGAAAACTCAACAATAGATGACAATGTCATATATCAGCCTTTTTTATAAATCCTTTGGAAATAAAGAGTATCTCATAAGACCACGCCCACACATAAACACAGACGGGTTTTTGCCTTATGATAACTAAAATAATTTTATATCAAAACCTTTGATATTATTTCTAATGACATCTCTTTGAAAACATTTGCAAATAAACTTACTAATCTTATCCGAAATGGTTACCCATATAGCATTTCGAGGCTATTCATTATGCCAATACAAACAAAACCATAGGTTCTTATTGGAGAATGGATTTCCATACAAATGACTAGGCGTAGGATCTACCTTCCGAAAGGGTACACCTCTAGATGGATGTCTCGAGGCACAAAACATCTGCCCTCTACCAACACAAGACCGACCTACCTCTTTAACTAGATAGTACCGAATATGTCATCCCCCGGTCGTTACCGACCTTTGATCGAGAGCTCTCTTTCCATACACCACATTTATTAACATCCCAAATGTCATAGAGGGAAGAAATATATCTAGAAGGGGATGATCATACCCTAATTGGAAATGACCCACTTAGCGTTGCCGCATCTAATCCTGTTTCGGTCTTTTCTGATTTGATGAGGCTTAAGGAAAAACGATTGCCTTTTCACATAGCACAAATCACATCTTTGAATGCCACATTGCCATTTCCGTTTAACTACTAATTGCCTTCCACAAAAATACAACTCTTGAGCTCGTATGTCTCAAGGAGGGTGTTAAGCTATGAGAAGTGGCCTTCTCCGCCACCACTGATGTACGTTTGTAACCGATGTACGTAATCGTTAGAAATGCAATGCTAGACAAATGTTCATACAAGTTGTCCAGGAATAGGACAAACCGAAGGCTCTTTCCTCGGCCATTACTAGGAGAGAAGCCCTTGCAATCCGCAAAATCTCTATCATGAGGAGACCACTGCTCTATAATGGAGGCCAAGCCGAGAATGTTTAACAAGCAGTCTACACGCTAGGAAGATCCACGGTCTTCAATCACCATCTTCAATATGTCTTATGTTCGAACGTATACATTGGTTCGAAGTGGTTTTCGGATAGGAATTACCCAAATCCGACTCCGGTTCCTTTGAAATCCAATCATCGATAAAAGTGAATATGAGTATATAGGATTTATTAAGTCTCTTTTCACTTCGGATGATTTCGAAATCTCTTTCTTTTAACTTAGGATAATTCTAGGTAATTCATTCTTTTGCTTTGAAAAATATCTCAAATTTTCTTACTTAATTCTTGATCCAAAACTTCTTAATTTTTAGGCGGGTCAAAAATAATGTTATTTAAGACATCGTTTACGATAAACCCTAAAGCAATCTTAGCAAACATTTTTGATTAAACAAGATCATAGAAATCATTCATTTCGGAGACTGCTTAAATTTTGGATAATACCATTCTTCTTTCAATTCAAAAACTGTAACGACCCAGGATTTTTAGTAATTAAAATTTGAATATTTAATTAATTTTAAATATTAATAAGTGAATTTATTAGTCGAACAAAATTTATTTCGAATAATTGGATTTAATTGAATAATTAAATCGATAATTTAATATGTTAAATTATGGAAATAATTGAAAATCGAGTTAAATATGATTGAAAATGATTTGTAAAATTTTATTTTATCATATTGGAGTTAGAACGATATTTTAGAACTTTTAAAATCGAATTAAAAGTTTGTTTGTGAAAATTGAATATTTTAATATTTAAATCGACTAGTGAAAATAGTCAATTTTTGAATAGTCTCAGAATTGGACGAAACCTGTTCCATTGGATCCGTAATAGTTAGTTATTACCGGATTTCAATTTTCGTGTCAATCGGAGCTATCGTTTGATCGTAGCAGCTCGAAACGCATCGAATTATTTTTAATATTAATTTGGCGAGTTAAAATAGTCATTTTTCAAAAAGTCTTGGATTTCGACGAATCTAGTTTCATCGGATCCGTAATGTGATATTATTGTAAGGGTTCAAATTTCGTGTCAATTGGATTTACCGTTTGTCCGGTACAAATTAAAACGCCTAGAAAATCGTTTAAATCGGTTTAATTTAAATTGAACGTTTATAGCCATAACTCGCACAGATGTCCGAATTAGCTTCCGAAACCTGTTCCATTGTGTCCGGAACGCGGGGTAAACCCTAGAAACGCTGGTTACGGCGCGTGATTCAGAGTTCGAAATTCCCGGATGAATAGTGATTGAAAAATTCCCTATAAATACACCTAAATTCTCACAAAAATAAAATAAAAAAAATAAACCCTAATCTAAACGCAGCCGGCCCTAAGATATGAATGGCCGAAAATTGTCCATCATCCTCCCTCAAAATCTTCAAATCCGTTGTTTGATTCAAGAAACTTCCAACTAGAAGATTGTAGAGGCCTGTGAGTTCTAGATATTCAACGGGTGTGATTGAATTTGGAGGCACGAATAAACGGGAAATCGCGAGCAATAGCCGGCCGTTCATCCTCGATTTTTGGGCATGGGGGGCGACCGGACTTCATGGCGTTAGGGGCGGTGGTAGTGCTAGCGAAGGGCTTTCGAACGGCGAGTCTTGATCGAGGTAGAAGGCGTAGGAGAGGGGTGCGGCCATCGAAAAATTGAACGTGAAAGTGGGTTTGATTGCGTTCGGCAACCTGGAGAGAAGAAGGAGGGGGGGAGACGCACGGTTCTGATGCAAGGGGTTTAGATCCAAGGGCCCAGATTCTCTTAGGTTTAAAAATTGAAAATTTATGTTGTAATTATTTATAGAAATCGAGTAAACCTCATAAATTCATATCTTTTTCATACGAGGTCGAAAACGCGCGAAACCAGTTGCGTTGGAATCGTATGGACGAGCACTACGCGATGGAATTGGATTGGAGTCGTTTGGAGTTAGTGAAAATTTCGGGTAAAATTAAACGTCCGTTTAATTTTATTCGAAATAAATCGCTAAAACGAAATTGAAATCAAGGTGAGAACTTCTCACTCAATCGAATCAGTTTCGATTTTATTTTAAATAAGTTAGATTTAAAATATTTGAATGCATTGAATGATGATTGTCATCTATTGATTGTTAAAATAGACATTATGCGCCGTTAGTAAGCGGATGTTATTTATTAAAAACATATACCGTGAATATTTCATAAACAGTGAAATTGGTATTATATATAATAGCAATATATATATATTGGCATATGTATATATTGGAGTTATTGATTTCCCGCATTTGCATAGCGGATGAGACCCTATTGCGCCGTTATTAAGCGGATAATATTTTAAATCCCATATACCGCGATAATTTCGTACTGGAGCGAAATTGGTATTGTGCTAATGTTTGTGAATGCAGGGAAACAGGTTGGAGGGATCCAACTGGATTCCTCAACAGTATTTATTTGAATTCAAATATTTTGATATTTGATGGATTATCATATCGATATATGATATCGTTGTTGTCGTGATTGACTATTTGGTATGTAGCATCATTGGACCAAATTTTGGAATTTTAAAATGTTTTTAAAGAGATTTTTGAAAGTGTAAGTTATAAAAATATTTTTTTGAATTGATCCATTATAAATAAATAACGTTATAATTTTAATGTTATAACAAATTATGATTTTTGAGAAATATAGTTAAAGGTTGATTTTTGAAAATATGAGGCTAATGATTTTATAAAATAGTTTAAATCGGGATTTTTGAATTTATTATAAAAAGTTGAAAATATAGGATTTATAAAATTTGATTATTTTATAAATCAAAATGATAAAGTTTTTAAAGGAGTTTAAAGACGTTTTAAAATATTAATATGAATGGATTTATATAAGAGATTTATAAATTGATAAATTTATAAATTAAAAATATTTGAATTATAAAACGAGTTTTTATAAGTGTTAGAATGAATTGTGAATGAATTTCATAAATGAATGAAATTTATAGAATTATAAATGGTGAAGTTATAAATGAAATTTTATAAGCAGTAGGTTTATAAAATTTATAAAGTTATTAAAAGAATGGTTTTGGATAAATAATTGAATCTTATAAGTTATAAGATTTATAATTATGAAGTTTAAGGGAACGATTTTGTAAAATAATCGTTTTATAAGCATTTAACTTATAATATGAATTTCTAGTATATCATTGAGATATGAATTGAGATAGGTTAATAAAGGAATTTATAAAGGAAGTTGTTATAAAATAAATAATAAAGGAATCTATAAACATTGTTTTATAAATTCGCAAACGACTTATTTTGATAAGTAAATTGTTGAAACTTATTAATGGAGTTATATTCACGTTTTGACTGTGACTAATCCTTTGAAATAAAATGAATAAAAGGATGAAATTGGTCAACGAAGTATATTCACGTTTTTGAATAGTGAATAATATGTTAAAGAAATTGTTTTGAATATGATGTTTTAAATTGAATTAAAACGATCTAACGATGCTTTTAAATGTGTTGAGATTCGAAACCATAGATTTCAACATTCATTGTTGAAATAAACGTTTTCGAGAAATAGAAGGAAATGGTGGACTATAATACTATTGTTATAGTAAATGATTTCCGAAAGGAAATGTTTTGTATAGTATTGGGATTTATATATCTATTTTAATTTCGAATCCCTATACTAGTGATTTTGGGTTGTCGTAACGATGTTTTACGCCACATTCGTTTTGGCCCAAATAAATATGTTTAAGAGAATGATTTCCTTAAAGAATGAAATATATGCTTAATCTCGATTTAAGTATATTGAATATTTTTCAAGTGTTGAAAATAAATGGATTTGAGAATTACTTATTAAGTAAGTATGGAAATGTTTTCCAGTATAAAGTGAATATTCTGAGAATTTATCTTTTTGGAGATAAATTGAAATGAATAATTGAAATCGTATATTCATAGATATTTTGAAATATAAATTCACTATGGAATTTATAAAAGAAAAGGGAACTTGTTTAAAAATAAATATTGATTTATTTTTGAAGTGTGAAAATTATATATCTTGTAAAGATATTTTGGAAAATAAAAAAATTTGGAAAATTATTTGGAAACTGGTGATGTGTGCATATCCATTGATAGTTCAATAACCGACTATCAATATTTCCCTTTGAATGGGTAATTGATGTGATTTGTTTGAATTTGAATGCCACACTTATTTTTGAATAAGCGTTCACTATTCGGGTTAACCGGGAAAGGACCATGGGGTCGTATGACCCATTCCGAATATGTGATACGTCGTTATGAATTGCATTTGAAGACCGGTGTTGAAGACCGGATCTTTTTTAAAGCGAAAGGACAACTCGTCGATTGTCTTTGCACCGAGTAGCTATGGTATAGAGACTCCCTATGTGATGGGAAGTCCGGACGTGATTAGAGATTATCCGGATTGCAAGGACTTCTTTGTAAGTGCCTTCGGTTTTGTTCGAGCCCGCAACAGACTTGTATGGATTGTATGTCTGACATTACAAATTGAGATATAAAGCAGATTTCTTTCAAATATATTTCTGTTGGCGGCGGAGAATTTATTCTTTTAGCTTAACACCCTTCTCTGAGACGTACGAGCTCAGAGGTTATGTAGTTGAAGGTTATCAGCGATATATTCCCAATTTGGTAATGTGACATGCTGAGTGTTACTGTGAAATGATCATTGTGTTGATTATTTGTGATATGATCGTTTATTTGATCGTCTATCCTGGTGATCATTTCTATGATCATTTGTTGACCCAAAGCATGGCTTTTGTATAAAGTATGTTTTTGTGGACGTGACTTCGTCGAGCCTCACACCCCGTGAATGGTCAAAACAGGAAAGATGCAGCAAGGTTATGAGGGGTAGCGCCCTTTAGGATGTGTGCATTTCCTTCTAGAAAAGGGTGGTATCATGGTATGGAGCCCAGATACTTACTCATGTTGAAAACACTTTATGATTGTGTGAATTGATTGCGAGCGCTCGGTTGAAAGGTCCCAAAGGACCGGGGATGGCATATTCGGTCAGTTGTTACTCAGTTAGGGGTAACCCGGCCTTGTGTTGGTAGAGATCCGGTTTGGTTCTCGGGGATGTCCATCCAGAGGCATTCTCATGTGGCAATGGGAAGTTCCTTGGCCTGATCATTCGTTGGAAATCCAAAGAAACAATACGAGACTTGTACGGTTTTAGTTGTATAACCTGCTATGGAATGTGGCGGTAACCTGCTATTGAACATAGTTAGCTATAGTAGGCATACGATAATGGTCGTATGTTGGCTAAGATTTATATTCTACCTTCGAAATATTTTCCTACACTATGCACTAGTAATAATATCAAATGTTCTTTTTAATGCGTATCAAGCATCTTTGACTATCATAAGGAGAAATCTCCTCCGATTCTGCGTTTGCATTGTGTGTGTGTGTGTGTGTGCGGGAGGCCTTATGGTAGTCTCATTTTTAAAAGCATTGCGAATTGACTTTAAAAATATCCTTCTATTTTGATTTTAAAGATAAATAAACTGTTTTGAGTTCTCACACCAGTCACATGACTGACTCGGAGTTTATCGTTTTCCTTCCTAAACTCTGGGTTCCCACCAATTTCCACACGGGCAGTCAAGAGTTAGGTTTATCAGGATATTTCTGGAGTTGCTGGAGGCAAGCTGGATAGCATGGCGTAATACTAGTATATAGTATTTCTTTTCCGCTGTTTGATGTTGTTTGTTGTTGTACACTCTGATGATATGATGATGTAATGTAATGTATAAAATGTAATAACTGATATAGTTCTTTGTTTAAAGATTATTCATTTATTATTATATGTTGTTCCGCTGCGAATTGTGAGATTCTGATATTGTTGTGTTCTGTTCCGTTCGATTTTCTATTTTCTTCTCTCTAATTTCTATCTTCTTATCTCTTCTTCTATCCTTTTTCTTCTTTTAAACATTGATAATTCGTATTTCTGTTCATCTTGAGTTAATCTATGGAGATTAGTGTATATTCAAGGAGTACGGATTTGCGGGTCTTCACAGGTGGTATCAGAGCATGTGGTTAAGCGACAACCATGGTTCTGTTGGGTATTATTCATTAGAGATAGAGTCAGTAGTACTCTAGAATGAGTTGAGTGTAATAATAGATATGAGAGCGTATTTGTTAGTGAATATAAAACTGTTTTATATTGTGATGATTGGTTTGTTGAGTGGTATATAAACCTTCGTCGGCGCAGCCTCGAAACTGAATCGAAGGGGTTTCTAAACACTTGAATAGAACAATTCGACACAGTATTGTTTTAAAATTGGGTAAATGAAATAATTTTTCCTTGAGTGTCTTTTATATATAGAGAAATAATTTTTCAGAATTATTAAAGTATATAAGTTGATTGTTTAGTTGTTTGAATAATCTAAATAAAGGAATAATTGTATAAGCAAAAGAATTATAAGAATTGAATTATAATTAAAGTGATTTACAATTGAGAAATAAACTTATATATATGAGAAGTGAAACCAAATGAATATATTTATGAATATGAGTTGTAAATGAAAATGAATTTAAGTTATATAAATGAAATTCAACTTTTGTAAATTGAATTGAATGAATGGATTGAATAATAATCAATTAAATGTGAATAATTGATATGGAATAATGAATATAGGTGTTAATGCATTAAAATCTAATGTTATTGAAAGTTGAATAGTTGAATGAAAATCAATTTAATTAAACCAATTGAAAGCAAAGGAATTTGGTTGAAATAAATATACATTGATTGTTATATGGTTGTTAGATGATTGTGTATAATTCATTAAGTGTTAATGAAATTGAATTAATGAAATTGGAAGCTAAAGTAATTGAAATTCAATTTGAAGTTAAGTGCATCTTAAATAGAATTGAATTTGATTTGGAAGTGAACCAACTTGAATATGAATTAGTAAATATAAACTAATTAAAAATGAATGTTAGTAAACATCCACTGTTAATGAATCAAATGTGATTAAATTGAAAACCATTTCATTGAATATTAATGAGAATATGAATGAATATTTATTGGTTATGAATGCTAGTTGGTTGATGGTTGAATATATTGCCTTTGTTTCAATTGCTATGTTGGCATATATAGTTATTGTGTTGCTATATGATGTATATTGATACTATTGTCTATATGCATGATTCTCATGTTGTTTGTTGAGTGTTTAGTAGGTGCGGATCGCGTTTGCTTCGCATTTGGAGCTCGCTTTCGCGCTATATTAGACGTATATGCTCACTAATAAAATATAAGGTACATATCTCGGATTAAATACCGTACTTTTACACTTTTTTCCCTTCGGGATGCCTCATTACTTGATGAGATGTATATTTGTGATATATATACTGTCATTTTTTTTCGGATCGAGCCGCGCAAAGGAGACTATGGCGAATTTTTCGGAAAATTTTAGGCGTTAGAAAAAATTTGAGAAAATTGGAAAATTTTGAAAACTTTAACTTTGATTTTGGAATTGAAAGTTAAACAATAGTAGTTGTTTTTGAAAAGATAACTAAGTATGATTTGAAAACTTAGTAAAGTTTTGTAAGAAATTTAACTATGGATTTTGGAAAGTTGATAGATTCTGTAACTTTTCTTACTTAATAATTTCGAGGACGAAATTCTTTTAAGGGGGGAAGATTGTAACGACCCAGGATTTTTAGTAATTAAAATTTGAATATTTAATTAATTTTAAATATTAATAAGTGAATTTATTAGTCGAATAAAATTTATTTCGAATAATTGGATTTAATTGAATAATTAAATCGATAATTTAATATGTTAAATTATGGAAATAATTGAAAATCGAGTTAAATATGATTGAAAATGATTTGTAAAATTTTATTTTATCATATTGGAGTTAGAACGATATTTTAGAACTTTTAAAATCGAATTAAAAGTTTGTTTGTGAAAATTGAATATTTTAATATTTAAATCGACTAGTGAAAATAGTCAATTTTTGAACAGTCTCAGAATTGGACGAAACTAGTTCCATTGGATCCGTAATAGTTAGTTATTACCGGATTTCAATTTTCGTGTCAATCGGAGCTATCGTTTGATCGTGGCAGCTCGAAACGCATCGAATTATTTTTAATATTAATTTGGCGAGTTAAAATAGTCATTTTTCAAAAAGTATCGGATTTCGACGAAACCAGTTTCATCAGATCCGTAATGTGATATTATTGTAAGGTTTCAAATTTCGTGTCAATTGGATTTAGCGTTTCTCCGGTACAAATTAAAACGCCTAGAAAATCGTTTAAATCGGTTTAATTTAAATTGAACGTTTATAGCCATAACTCGCAAAGATGTCCAAATTAGCTTCCGAAACCTGTTCCATTGTGTCCGGAACGCGGGGTAAACCCTAGAAACGCTGGTTACGGCGCGTGATTCGGAGTTCGGAATTCCCGGATGAATAGTGATTGAAAAATTCCCTATAAATACACCTAAATTCTCACAAAAATAAAATAAAAAAAATAAACCCTAATCTAAACGCAGCCGGCCCTAAGATATGAATGGCCGAAAATTGTCCATCATCCTCCCTCAAAATCTTCAAATCCGTTGTTTGATTCAAGAAACTTCCAACTAGAAGATTGTAGAGGCCTGTGAGTTCTAGATATTCAACGGGTGTGATTGAATTTGGAGGCACGAATAAACGGGAAATCGCGAGCAATAGCCGGCCGTTCATCCTCGATTTTTGGGCATGGGGGGCGACCGGACATCATGGCGTTAGGGGCGGTGGTAGTGCTAGCGAAGGGCTTTCGAACGGCGAGTCTTGATCGAGGTAGAAGGCGTAGGAGAGGGGTGCGGCCATCGAAAAATTGAACGTGAAAGTGGGTTTGATTGCGTTCGGCAACCTGGAGAGAAGAAGGAGGGGGGGGAGACGCACGGTTCTGATGCAAGGGGTTTAGATCCAAGGGCCCAGATTCTCTTAGGTTTAAAAATTTAAAATTTATGTTGTAATTATTTATAGAAATCGAGTAAACCTCATAAATTCATATCTTTTTCATACGAGGTCGAAAACACGCGAAACCAGTTGCGTTGGAATCGTTTGGAGGAGCACTATGCGATGGAATTGGATTGGAGTCGTTTGGAGTTAGTGAAAATTTCGGGTAAAATTAAACGTCCGTTTAATTTTATTCGAAATAAATCGCTAAAACGAAATTGAAATCAAGGTGAGAACTTCTCACTCAATCGAATCAGTTTCGATTTTATTTTAAATAAGTTAGATTTAAAATATTTGAATGCATGTTTGAATGATGATTGTCATCTATTGATTGTTAAAATAGACATTATGCGCCGTTAGTAAGCGGATGTTATTTATTAAAAACATATACCGTGAATATTTCATAAACAGTGAAATTGGTATTATATATAATAGCAATATATATATATTGGCATATGTATATATTGGAGTTATTGATTTCCCGCATTTGTATAGCGGATGAGACCCTATTGCGCCGTTATTAAGCGGATAATATTTTAAATCCCATATACCGCGATAATTTCGTACTGGAGCGAAATTGGTATTGTGCTAATGTTTGTGAATGCAGGGAAACAGGTTGGAGGGATCCAACTGGATTCCTCAACAGTATTTATTTGAATTCAAATATTTTGATATTTCATGGATTATCATATCGATATATGATTTCGTTGTTGTCGTGATTGACTATTTGGTATGTAGCATCATTGGACCAAATTTTGGAATTTTAAAATGTTATTAAAGAGATTTTTGAAAGTGTAAGTTATAAAAATATTTTTTTGAATTGATCCATTATAAATAAATAACGTTATAATTTTAATGTTATAACAAATTATGATTTTTGAGAAATATAGTTAAAGGTTGATTTTTGAAAATATGAGGCTAATGATTTTAAAAAATAGTTTAAATCGGGATTTTTGAATTTATTATAAAAAGTTGAAAATATAGGATTTATAAAATTTGATTATTTTATAAATCAAAATGATGAAGTTTTTAAAGGAGTTTAAAGACGTTTTAAAATATTAATATGAATGGATTTATATAAGAGATTTATAAATTGATAAATTTATAAATTAAAAATATTTGAATTATAAAACGAGTTTTTATAAATGTTAGAATGAATTGTGAATGAATTTCATAAATGAATGAAATTTATAGAATTATAAACGGTGAAGTTATAAATGAAATTTTATAAGCAGTAGGTTTATAAAATTTATAAAGTTATTAAAAGAATGGTTTTGGATAAATAATTGAATCTTATAAGTTATAAGATTTATAATTATGAAGTTTAAGGGAACGATTTTGTAAAATAATCGTTTTATAAGCATTTAACTTATAATATGAATTTCTAGTATATCATTGAGATATGAATTGAGATAGGTTAATAAAGGAATTTATAAAGGAAGTTGTTATAAAATAAATAATAAAGGAATCTATAAACATTGTTTTATAAATTCGCAAACGACTTATTTTGATAAGTAAATTGTTGAAACTTATTAATGGAGTTATATTCTCGTTTTGACTGTGAATAATCCTTTGAAATAAAATGAATAAAAGGATGAAATTGGTCAACGAAGTATATTCACGTTTTTGAATAGTGAATAATATGTTAAAGAAATTGTTTTGAATATGATGTTTTAAATTGAATTAAAACGATCTAACGATGCTTTTAAATGTGTTGAGATTCGAAACCATAGATTTCAACATTCATTGTTGAAATAAACGTTTTCGAGAAATAGAAGGAAATGGTGGACTATAATACTATTGTTATAGTAAATGATTTCCGAAAGGAAATGTTTTGTATAGTATTGGGATTTATATATCTATTTTAATTTCGAATCCCTATACTAGTGATTTTGGGTTGTCGTAACGATGTTTTACGCCACATTCATTTTGGCCCAAATAAAAATGTTTAAGAGAATGATTTCCTTAAAGAATGAAATATATGCTTAATCTCGATTTAAGTATATTGAAAAATTTTCAAGTGTTGAAAATAAATGGATTTGAGAATTACTTATTAAGTAAGTATGGAAAGTTTTCCAGTATAAAGTGAATATTTTGAGAATTTATCTTTTTGGAGATAAATTGAAATGAATAATTGAAATCGTATATTCATAGATATTTTGAAATATAAATTCACTATGGAATTTATAAAAGAAAAGGGAACTTGTTTAAAAATAAATATTGATTTATTTTTGAAGTGTGAAAATTATATATCTTGTAAAGATATTTTGGAAAATAAAAAAATTTGGAAAATTATTTGGAAACTGGTGATGTGTGCATATTCATTGATAGTTCAATAACCGACTATCAATATTTCCCTTTGAATGGGTAATTGATGTGATTTGTTTGAATTTGAATGCCACACTTATTTTTGAATAAGCGTTCACTATTCGGGTTAACCGGAAAAGGACCATGGGGTCGTATAACCCATTCCGAATATGTGATACGTCGTTATGAATTGCATTTGAAGACCGGTGTTGAAGACCGGATCTTTTTGAAAGCGAAAGGACAACTCGTCGATTGTCTTTGCACCGAGTAGCTACGGTATAGAGACTCCCTATGTGATGGGAAGTCCGGACGTGATTAGAGATTATCCGGATTGCAAGGACTTCTTTGTAAGTGCCTTCGGTTTTGTTCGAGCCCGGAACAGACTTGTATGGATTGTATGTCTGACATTACCAATTGAGATATAAAGCAGATTTCTTTCAAATATATTTCTGTTGGTGGCGGAGAATTTATTCTTTTAGCTTAACACCCTTCTCTAAGACGTACGAGCTCGGAGGTTATGTAGTTGAAGGTTATCAGCGATATATTCCCAATTTGATAATGTGACATGCTGAGTGTTGCTGTGAAATGATCATTGTGTTGATTATTTGTGATAGGATCGTTTATTTGATCGTCCATCCTGGTGATCATTTCTATGATCATTTGTTGACCCAAAGCATGGCTTTTGTATAAAGTATGTTTTTGTGGACGTGACTTCGTCGAGCCTCACACCCCGTGAATGGTCAAAACAGGAAAGATGCAGCAAGGTTATGAGGGGTTGCGCCCTTTAGGATGTGTGCATTTCCTTCTGGAAAAGGGTGGTATCATGGTATGGAGCCCAGATACTTACTCATGTTGAAAACACTTTATGATTGTGTGAATTGATTGCGAGCGCTCGGTTGAAAGGTCCCAAAGGACCGGGGGATGGCATATTCGGTCAGTTGTTACTCAGTTAGGGGTAACCCGGTGTTGTGTTGGTAGAGATCCGGTTTGGTTCTCGGGGATGTCCATCCAGAGGCATTCTCATGTGGCAATGGGAAGTTCCTTGGCCTGATCATTCGTTGGAAATCCAAAGAAACAATACAAGACTTGTACGGTTTTAGTTGTATAACCTGCTATGGAATGTGGCGGTAACCTGCTATTGAACATAGTTAGCTATAGTAGGCATACGACAATGGTCGTATGTTGGCTAAGATTTATATTCTACCTTCGAAATATTTTCCTACACTATGCACTAGTAATAATATCAAATGTTCTTTTTAATGCGTATCAAGCATCTTTGACTATCATAAGGAGAAATCTCCTCCGATTCTGCGTTTGCATTGTGTGTGTGTGCGGGAGGCCTTATGGTAGTCTCATTTTTAAAAGCATTGCGAATTGACTTTAAAAATATCCTTCTATTTTGATTTTAAAGATAAATAAACTGTTTTGAGTTCTCACACCAGTCACATGACTGACTCGGAGTTTATTGTTTTCCTTCCTAAACTCTGGGTGCCCACCAATTTCCACACGGGCAGTCAAGAGTTAGGTTTATCAGGATATTTCTGGAGTTGCTGGAGGCAAGCTGGATAGCATGGCGTAATACTAGTATATAGTATTTCTTTTCCGCTGTTTGATGTTGTTTGTTGTTGTACACTCTGATGATATGATGATGTAATGTAATGTATAAAATGTAATAACTGATATAGTTCTTTGTTTAAAGATTATTCATTTATTATTATATGTTGTTCCGCTGCGAATTGTGAGATTCTGATATTGTTGTGTTCTGTTCCGTTCTATTTTCTATTTTCTTCTCTCTAATTTCTATATTCTTATCTCTTCTTCTATCCTTTTTCTTCTTTTTAAACATTGATAATTCGTATTTCTGTTCATCTTGAGTTAATCTATGGAGATTAGTGTATATTCAAGGAGTACGGATTTGCGGGTCTTCACAAAAACATAATACAAAATCTTTTTATTTAAGAGCATCCAGGCTTTCCTTTCGATCTGTTCCACCTGTAACGATCCTCAATTTTAAACAATTTAATTTGTGAATATCTAAATTATTTTAGATATTTAAATGATGATTTGACTTGAATTTCAAATTATCAGAATAGATTGGCTATTAAATTTAAGAATTTAATCTATTTAAAGTTGAATAGAATTTGAATTTAACTTTGAAGTTGAAATTGAATATTGAATTTGTATTGAAATTCAAACTAACGACTTAGAAGAAAATAAATTTGGACATAAGAATTGTTGCTTATTTAAATTTATAAAGGATGGTTAGTTTTAATAATATTTTTCTTTAGCTTAAATAAAAAAAAGAATAAAATTTTAATCAATATAAAATAAATTGAGAAACACGTTAATATAAATTTATGTTTGATAAATGAACTGCAAAACGTTTATAAGTTTATTTAAGAAAAAGATTATACAAAACAAATTGAATTTATAATATAAAAAAAAGGTAAAAATAATATAACATAAAAAAAAGAGGGAGAAAAAAAAATAAATAAATAAAAATAATATAACATAAAATAAAAAAATAAGTATACACTGCCTTATACTTTGTTCAGCTACAAACACGCCCAAATTTGTGCCTTAATATCTGCCTTAACCTACGCCTTCAAACACGCTAAAAATCACGATCTCAACCCTTCTTATTTTCGCCATCCCTCTTCTCTTCACTTCAGAAAAAAAATAAAACACACGAAAGAAAAAAAAAATGGCGGCCTCGTCTCCACTTCGTCATTCAACAAAATTGGGGCTTTTCAAATCAAAGGCGCCGGCCTCGTTCTAATTTGCGTTGCTCCATTTCGATTCGGTGAAAGGTGAGTTCTTTACTCACGATTAATTTAGATTCAAGTTTTTAAATTTGGTTGAATTGAATGTTGGTTGCATGCTATGTTTTGAGTGTTGTTTGCTATCAATTGCTCTTTGCTCTCGGTCAATCCAATTTAAACTGTTAAAAACAGATGCTCTTTGAATTTGAATTTATTTTAAACTGTTGAGGACAGATGCTATTGATTTTTATTTTAAACTGTTGAGGACAGATGCAATTAAACCTTGTTAATTTTAAACTGTTAATAACAGACACTATTTGGGATTTAATTTTAAACTGTTAAAAACAGATGCTATAAAATTTGTTTTTAAAAAATCTAGACTGTTGAGAACAGATGCTACTTAAGTGTTAATTTAAACTATTAAGAACAGATGCTATGGATTTTAATTTTAAACTGTTGAGAACAAATACTATTTGATATTTGATATAAACTGTTAAGAACAGATGCTCTTTGAATTTGATTTAAATTGTTAAGAACAGATGCTATTTGAATTGTTTTTAAACTGTTAAAAACAGATGCTATATGATATTGTTTTTTTTACTGATGAAAACAGATGCTATAAATTTTGTTTTTTTAACTGAGGAGAATAGATGCTATTTGTAAATTTGTTTTTAAATTGATAAGAATAGATGTTATACCAAAAATTTTGCTTGTTTGAACTCCAGTGCATATGTGATGCATGCATGTGTCTGTAAATAAATTTTTTCCCCTCTAATTTGAAATGAATATCAGTTTCAAAGTTTAAAATCTGAAGCTTTTAATGTTAAGAAAATTTTGAACCCAGTTTCATTTGTTTTGATTTGATCCTTTGCTTTGTTTCACTGGTACCTTTCATTTTGTCTGCACTGTCCACTGCAGTCTCCTCATTTATGCATTTAGACTTGACTGTTGCACTTGTAGTTACATTCCATTTTGTTGCACTTGAACTTAACTATTGTCTGCATCGTCCACTTATGTACATGCTTGGCTTTGGGGTCTTCATATTTTGCTCTCTGAGTTGATTTGCATTTTACCATGCTGTTATCTGTACTCATGTTCTTGCAGTCATATTGGCATGGAGTTGCATTAATACTGTTGGTCTTTTGTAGCATTGAGTTGCACTGTAATTGTCCTGTCCACTGTTTCATTTAGTTTGCTATGTTCACACATTTTCCCATTCACTGTCACACTATACTTGCTTCACTTGAGTTTTGTAACTTGTACATGCTGTGTTCATTCGAATTGCTTCACCATTGAGTGTTTCATTTCATGAACATATTGGTCTGCATCCCTTTGTTTGATCATCTTGTAGCTTACTGTGTTCATTTGAATACTTTGTATTTCCAAAATTTTGATATGTTGTCCACCTGAGTATGGGGTCTGCCTTGTTGCTATGTCATTTCTGTTGACATGTTGTTGCATTCTCTTGAGTCTGTTGGACTTGGGTCTAGTTGTGCACTTGCATTTGAGTACTGTTTGCTCCTCTCTGTTTTAAATTGCAGACTCAAACTAAATAGGAAAACTTGTATCTTCCCATTTAAATGAATTTAAGTTATAAATTCTAAAAAAAATATGCCTGTAACAATATAAACAGAAAAATTGAAGGGAAAGATTAAGTAATCAAGCAAGATTTGTAGTCTGCACCACCATATGCTCATGTTGCCTGATTTTTTTTGTTGCCTCTAATTCACTGAGTTGCACATGTTGCACTGACCATATGGTCTTTGCTTATCTGTAGCTTGTATCACTTGTTCACTTGCACTTGTAGTTGCATTCCATTCCGTTGCATTTGGTCTGCAGATTCTGCACTCTGTAAACTTCGAGTGGTATTTGTGAATCTTTTGTTGCTTCATGTCTTTGGCATTTCTGAGTTTCTGCCCTTGGCTGTCTGTTTTGACAGTGCTGTTTGCACTGTGTCACTTGAGACTGCTGCCTGTACTTGTGTTTCTTGTTCATTTCACTGTGCTGCTGTGTATTATTTGTACTTGTGCAACCTCACTTTGACTTGTACATGATTTGTAGATTGTGCTTTTGTTTGGTGCACACGTGTTGGCGAGGCAGTGCACATGTGTGAAAATATACGTGTGTACTGCAGCCACACAGGATTGATAGATTTCGAAAAAAAATAATAATTTAATTGAAGTTGTTAATGTGAAAAATCCATAATAGATCTAAATTGATTCATGCGATTCGTCATCTCTGTTACCATTTATTTCAGTTCATTGCAAATTTAATTACTTGAATTAAGATTAATCCTGACTCGAGTGTTTTTGTGTTTTGCAATAAACGCTCGGGTCAGACCGAGTATTTTTACAGCTTGAAGATTTTCAGGCCGCGAAGTTAGAGAGAGAGGGGAAAGCACTCCACTAAAGTTTTTCTAGAAAATTTTTCTTGTACTTAATAGAAAATAAATTGTTCCGCTGTATAAATTCAAATGTATTGTGCAAACTCTGATATATGTATGTAAGAAAAATTCATTTATGAATAATATTATGATTATTCTGTGATTCTGTGGCTGATTCTGTTTAAACTTTATAAACTGAACAACAATCCGTCATTTTGAACGTTTCAAGTTGGTTTAATTACCGACTAGAGGCGGTCAGGGCGGCGGGTCGTTACAAAAGTGGTATCAGAGCTTTGGTTTACTCAAAGCTCAGTTTATGATGTTTAATATGAATAGTTACTAGAACCACTTTAAAGAAAACGTTTTTCAAATTTAAAAGAAGTATGAAATTGTTTCTTTGAAAAATAAAAGATATCTTAAAAATTCAAATCTTATTCGAAAATTCCCCTCTCTAAAATTAGGATTGCGATAGTTTCTCATTCGAAATCCATTATCGAATTATTGAGACATATGAAAAATAAAATATAAGTGAAGTGAATTAATGAAATTGGTTTAAATCAAATATTTTGAATATCTACAAAATAATAATTGTGAAATAAAATGATATTTCAATTTAGTTAGAGCCAAGAGGATAATTAAACTATAACTTGAGAATTTGATTCTGAATTCTTTTGAGAAATTGATTTCAAACGTTGTGAAGAACGAGTTAGTAAATAAATGGATTATAAGTATTTAACTTATAATATGGACTTTTGTTATATAATTGAGTTATATAAATTGAATTGAATTAATAAAGAAGATTTATAAATCGAAGTTTATAAATAGGAAAGGAATTTGTAAAGACTGTTTATAAATTCGAAACCAATTGAATTTGATAAATGAAAAATAGAAGTTATTAAAGGAGATATATTCGTGATTTTGGATAGCGAATTATCTTTTAAGTTGAATATTGTGATAGTAAATGTTGGTTGGGAATTTTATCCACGATTTTGGACAGTGGATAATCCTTTAAATAAAAAGTGTAGAAACACTGAATTGAATAGATAAGTATATTCACGATTTTGGACAGTGAATATATTATTGACTAAAACGGATATGTTTTAGGGAAGTGATATTATGGAAGGAAGTTTAATTGTTGATTTAACAGTATGAATCAAACTAGTTTGATGTGAAGTTTATATTTCAAGTTTAAAACTATTGCCTAAAATAGTTAATATGGAAATATAGATCTAATGGAACCAATTCGATGAATAATTTACTAAAGAACTAGTTGATTATTTTTGAAATAGAAAGCAAATGTAAAGTTCAAATGAAATTTAGATTTCAAATTTGAAGTTGTCAACAGGATAATCCATTATAGGTTTAATAAATTCAGTGATGAATTTGAATTTAAACGTGCGGAAAATTAAATTAAGTGAAAAACTTAATATTGAAAAGTTTGAAATTGGTTTAAAACTAATATTGTGAAAAGTATGAGGAATTCAAACTATGAATTAAGTTGAAGTTGAAAAGTTAATAGTTTTTAGGATGTTTTAAAATGCATTAACTATCGAATACATAGATTTCAACATTCAATTGTTGAAATAGGCGTTTTCGAGAAATAAGGAAATGGTGGACTATAACACTGTTGTTATAGTAAATGGTTTCCGGAAGGAAATGTTGTTTATAGTATTGGGATTTATATATCTATTTTAAATCCGAATCCCTATACTAGTGATTTTGAGTTGTCGTAACGATGTTTTACGCAACATTCGTTTTAACTCAAATAAATGTGTTTAAAAGAATGATTTCCTTAAAGAGTGAAATATATACTTAATTTTGATTCAAGTATATCGAATATTTTCAAAGTGTTGAAAATAAAAGAATTTGTGAATTACTTATTATTTAATAAGTATGGAAATGTTTTCCAATATGAAATGAAAGGTTTGAAATATTATCTTTTGAAGATAAATTGAAAAATGAATATTTGAAATTTGTTTCAAATGGTTAAGTGTGAAAATTATATATCTTGTAAAGATATTATTTTGAGAAATATGAACAATCAGTTCAATTTGGATATTTTCCAAAAAGATTGAATTTTGAGTTAAATTGAGTTTAACTTTGACATCAAAAACAATATAAGTTGAGCTTTGCATTTTGGATAGTCGATTGGGATTGTATGTCTAACATTGTGAATTGATGACATAACATTTGATCTCTATTAAATATATATCTGTGGTGGCGGAGAATTTATTCTTTTAGCTTAACATCCTTCTCTGAGACGTACGAGCTTAGAGGTTATATATCGATAGACATAATTATATGTTGAGAATTGACGATGTAACGTGAAATCCAAATCGAATGAGAAGTCGATAATAAATTGGATTGTGAATGTGAATTAGGTTTGAGATAACCTTAAATTTTCAAATCGATTTAGAGGAAAATTTTAAACGTGATGGAAAATTTGGAATCCTCTATTTGTTGTGAATGTGAATTGAGTTTTCGTAACTTATATATGTGAATATAATCGAAAACCATCAGTTTGGAAAGTCATTATTATGAAAAGTCCTGTGTAGGTTTATGTAACAACTGTGGTATTTTCAACCATTCGCATCCATTATAAGTGTATAGGTAGACACTCATGCCGGAATTAAATTGCTCAAAATACCGCGTTGTAAATAAAGATTTGGCAAATCTCAGAATATACAGTAAATAAAAATCATAGAATCACAGACACAGAGTAATAATAGTGCAGCGGAAGCAAAAGAAATAGTAGTTCATGAAGCTACTATATAAAAATATCAGAGTTACATAAAATACAATAGAGGAAATAAGGTACAAAAGAAGTCTCACTTCGTAGAAGTCAACTAATACAAGCGCTGAAAGGAACAACAGGTTTCAAAAGATAAACATGACAAGTAGATAATCTCCAGCGATTCCAATCTCCAGAAAGTGGAAATCCAAATCTGTGAATAACTCAGGCTGACCCGAGCGTAAATAAAAATACAAACACTCGAGTCAGGACATACATACTTATACAATGTAAACCAACTCAAGTGAACTGTAGTAAAGGTACAAGTAACTTAGAAGATGCTTGGGACCGCCCATCCTCTAAGGATCCGTTAAACTATTTACTATGTAGTATATTGCGCTATATACAGTAGTGTCTAATCAGTAAAGTATAATCATATAGAAAATAGCGTTAAGGGGATGGTGAACCTTAACGCTGTCGGATCTTTAAAACCAAAATCGTAGTGGGCTCGATATAAGGATATGACACGGCACGCGAGGCAATGCCAGGGTGGATACACCGTTTGCACTCCCGGACCGGTGGTGACGGCAAGCCAGCAGCTTCCGCCCACCTCGAACAATACCCCCGAATCAAATGTGGCGCCACCGAATCGAATCACAAAAGTAATAGAATGGTTTCCGATGGAGCATGCTCGATGAAAGGGTGCGACCCTTTGTGTAGCCCGGTATAGCTCCTGTTTTAGTCATATATGCCAACTCACGGGAGTTGGGTCCACGTAATATACCTCGAGAACGTCGCCACCATCCTACTTCATTCTGGAATCTCCACCGCGTACACAGTTGTTAAAGTGGTTTTCGGTATTGGCCGGCTATAAGACAATATCCGATCCCGGTCTCTTTAACAACCAATCGTTATTATAACCCGTAGTTATAACTTTAAAACATATTTTATACTTCAAAATAAAATATCATTTCAACCCAAATCTTTATCAAAATAAAGATTAAATCATTTCCAAACCATTTCAATATATCATCATACCATATCTTTCAATTCAAATATTTATCAAAGTAATTATCAAGTCATTTCAAATCATTTTTAATACATAAACATCACATCTTCCAAATTCAATATTTATCAAAATAATTATCAAGTCATTTCAAATCATTTTTAATACATAAACATCATATCTTCCAAATTCAATATTTATCAAAATAATTATCAAGTCATTTCAAATCATTTTTAATACATAAACATCACATCTTTCAAACTTCATTTTCAAATCGTCTTAATTTCAAAATATCATAACTTTCAAAACTTCATCTTCGAATCATTTAATATATACCAGAGTATCATATCTTTCAAAACTTCATTTCAAATCATTTCAATATATCATATCTTTTCGAAACCACATTTCAATCATTTAATATATCAAAATATCATCTCTTTTCACAACCACATTCATTTCAATATCATTATTCATTTTATTCAATTTAAAATACCATTTCAATTCATATTTCAAAACAGTTTATATTCCAAAAATCATTTTTAATCACTAAAATGAAGTTATTATGTTTAATAATTAAATTATTAAACTTCCAAAATTTTCAACTTTCAATGTTCATTTATTCACTTAAGTTTATTAAAACAGTAAAGATTCACTTTTCGTGGCATTTAGAAAATGCTACGGAAAAATACATTCAAAACAGTTCACTTTAACAAAAGACAACATTTTAAAATGTTGTAATAGGGTTTACTTAAATTTCAAATAAACTTAGTTAAATTCAAAAATTATAGCACTTACAAAAATTTTCTATAATAGCTTTTAATTCAGTTTAGCTTTTTAGTTCATTATCGTCAACTACAGCATTTACAATGCTGTAATATCATTCACATTGTAATTAATAGAATTTCAAAAATGCAGTAAATTAACTTCAAATATTCAATAAAATTTCTCAACCAATTATATTTTTATTTAAAACATTTTTTAACTTATAAAATCATACATTTCACATTTATAAACATCATTTAATTTTCCTCAAGTTCATGATTTTATAAAGTTAAATTTCCATTCAAAAATCAAGTTTTAATAATAATTCACTTATCAAAATGCAATGTTCAATTTTAGATTCACTACATTAAATTTCAACTTAACATTTATGTTAAAATTCTCAAATATAACTTATTTTTATTTTTATTTACTTAACTAAAATTTCCCTTTCAAGTCAATTTCATAAATTTCCAATTTTAGTTATATTTCAAAATTTCAACTTAAAATATTCATTCATTTCACATTTCAGCTTTATTAAAAATCATTAATATGATATAAAATCACTTTAAATTCAATTTATATTCAAATTATCATAAATTCATATTCAATTAAATTTCCAATTATAATTAAATCAATTTTTCCAAAATAACTTACGTTCAAAATTTCTAACTTTTCCATTAATTCAATTCACTTACAATTATTCATAAAATCAATAATATTTTACAAAAATCCTTTTTAATTATATTTAAATCAAAATAATATAATATTTACATTTCTAAAATAACTTTAAAGATTTTAGGAAAACATATATTAACTACGGGTCTATATATAATTTTCTACGCTAGGTAAAGTGATACGGATATGTATCATTTAATTCCGCAGTTTAAAAAGAAAAATCCGGGTTTTATCATTTCAAACCCGCAATCCCAAGTTAAATAAATGATTTGAAAATCATTCAGGCCTATCATTTCAGCCCATAACAATTTTCCCTTATTCCAAAGTCCGTTCGGGTATATATCATTTCAACCCATAGTGATTCTAATCAAAAGGGAACTTGCAGTGTAATAAACTGATATAAATAAACATAATAGCATAATAAACAGTAACAAGTGATATAACAGGTGTAATAACAGGTGTAAACATCATATGATCATAATATAGCAGTTATAACATGATGCAATACATTTACAGATTCAAATGGTGTCGGTATCAGTTATATAGGTACAGATTGTCTGGTGAGAATAACTCACCGGTTTGAGCTGGAGACACAACAACGAATTTCACGAACGGAATCTACACAAGCACAAAAGCATGACACAGATACGAATGGAGGAGCCAAGGATTAATTCCCTTGAATACAAATCAAACAAACAATAACAAACATGAATTATAAACCAAGATATTACAAAACAATGCTAGGAATAAGTACACAATTCAAAGCTAGAACTTTTGCACTTGCATTCACCTTTGTATGCTTCAGCTATGGACTGAAAAAGCACTGTAATGGAATGGTTTTGGATCAGGTTTGGATGCAACAGGTCAGCGTATCATGGATTTGATGATGGTGGAAAGGTATGTGTACATGAAACTATGACTACAAGGCATAAACAAGGATTTTGGTCCATATTTGGCTCGACCTATGGCACACTTGGGCTGGCTATACTTACTCCAGATCTAGACAGTGGAGAGTGATGGTATAGCAGCACCCAAAGGTCATGTGGTTGCTGGTGGTGGTGGTTCTAGGGGTGGCCAAGAGGAGTATGTGAAAGGATATTGGCATTAAGGCTCGGCTAGGCTAGTTTTAAGGGTTTGCTTGCAATTTTTGTAGAGTTTTCAACATGGGGAGGCCACGGCCTGATCTGGTTTAGGTCTGGACAGTGGGTAGGTGGAGGGTCAAAGGTTGTATCGTGGTGGTGGTGGAACAATAGGAGGTGGCCAAGGCAAGATATGAAGGAGATAGTGGAGTATATGGCTAGGCTAGGCAATTTCAAGGGGTTTGGTGCAAATTTTGTGATGCTAACCTCAATGGATGGGCAAAACTTGGTTAATGTCAGAGGAGGGGGAGGAGGAGCTGCTGTAGATGGTGGAGGAGATGGTGGAGCTGATGGTGGAGAGGTTAGGCTGAGCAAATCATGAAGAAGCAGGGCAAAAATCAAGGCAAACAAATGGAAAAAGGAAGAAGATGAGAGGAGAATGGAAGCCATATTTTTCTTTGAAGTGCCGTGAGTTTTTAGGAGATGAAGGAGGCCATTTGTTTACGTGCAAATGATATGTGATCAGCTGAAAGAAATGAGATATGGTTGGCCTCAATTGAATGCAAGAGTTAGAAAATGAAAAGGTGGGAAAACAAAGAGACTTAAGCAACTAAAGAGTCACAAAACCTTTCAAATTTCCACTAAATTCTTTTTAATTTTAAATAACTGAAATATATATATAAATCCAGATAAAAATACGAAAATTTAGTAAATAAACAATAATAAATAAATAAATTATTAATTATATATAGTTTAATTAAATAAAACAGCAAAATTTACAACTAGTCCTGAAAATATGAAAAATAAGTGCAATGAACTTGGAAAAATTTTTATGTACTTAAAAATATTTATAAATAAAGACAAGAACACAAAATAAAATGAATTCACAAAATAAATAAATAAATTTTAATTAAAATATAGTTTAGACGATGTTGGGCGAATTCTCACCCAGAGGATCTCAAGACCAAGAAGTCACAAGTTTTACCCGGGCTCGCAACCTCCACCTCGTTCAGCAAACACAAGGCTCAACGTAAGCATAGGAGCCCATCTGGCATTCTCAGTGTACAAACCCATTCGGGCATGAGTCCATTCGGCATATCCTATGTCCCATTCGGCACGACCCATTCGGCAGCCATCAACCAACTTCATCCGGTCAGGCCCCATACCGAACCAGACCCAACCGGTCCAGTCACTACCGGTCCACCAGCCTTCATGCCCCTATGCCGAACCATGCTCCTCTCACGAACTCCACCGATCCACAAGCCTTCACCGAGCCTGTTTGGTACCGAACCGACTCACCTCCAAGACCGAACCAACTCCATGTAAACCCATTACCGAATGGCACATATCCACCCATCACCGGACCACCATAGCCGGACGAGGCTACCACCGGTCCAACCTCAACACGGCCGAACCAAGGCTTCGCCGAACCAGAAGGTTGCCAGTCCAGATTGCTCCAGCCCGGGCCCACCAGCAGCTATACACTTCCAAAACCCCTGCCCCCTACCTCACTCTATAAATAGAGGGGCAGGGGTACAACAATGGCAGACAAGTTTGAGAGCTCAAGCAAGGAAGGAACTTTCAAACTACTTTCATACACTTGTATACAAAGCATTGTACTTGTAATCTGGAAGAAGAAAGATAATAACATATAAAGTGGACGTAGGCACACTCTGGCCGAACCACTATAAATCTGCGTGTCTTTTACATTTCAGCCCTTACTTTTCTCATATTTACATACTCATCTAAAATCATTGAAAATCACACATACTCAACTAAAATAATACGACTTGGAGGTGTTTGTCCATTTTTTGTGCAAACATTTTTGGTGCTTTCACTGAGAGTTGAACTCGAAGCTTCAGCTTCTCCCACTCAACCTTCTTCCTCATAACGACGTTCGTCGCTTAGAAATCATGCCTTCCAAGCAACGGAAGGATGTTAACAAAGGAAAGAACATCGCAACTAGCAGTCTTCCGGATCCAGTAGCCCCAGATCAAGAGGATCATCCAATTTCAACAGCAGCACCAGATGGATACCAGGAAAATCTGATAGCTCCTGCCACCGAACAACCAATAACTAGGGCAGATCTAGACAGAGTTGTGGCTGAAGTAACCAACCACTTCACATCCCAACAAGAAGCTTTAGTGGACCAACTTATGTCACGCTTAAGGGATGCTGAAGAATCCAACCGCAACACTGAATCATGGGATGAGTCTCAATCTGGAGGATCTCGGAGACAGCAAAGGTATTCCTTCTTCGAAGAAACTATCGACAGGAATCATAGAAACCCCGCTGAACGGAGCCAAGCTGGAACCCAGCCCGAAGTTGGCCCCATGGAAATGCTCGAAGCAGAACCCCACCGGGTAAGATCAAGGCAGGGGGCAACTGTAGCTGGTCCTAGCATGCATCCGAGCAGCCAGAGACAACCACTGGATAATGCAAGAAGTGATAGATTGCACCATCCCTACAGGTCATCTGGACGAGATAGATCCCGCAGGGAAGAACTAAGCTCATTTTTGTCCGCTCCAAGTTCTGACGAACGAATGGCACGATTATTCAGAGAGTGTGTCCAACGAGAGCAAAGGGACCGGGGGATAGGCGCTAGGGTCACCAGCCCCTTTACCCGAAATATCGAAACTACCATCGCCCCCCGGGAATGGAAAATGCCAACCATGGAACCTTACAAAGGAACTTCCGACCCCATCGTACACTTACAGAGATACACCCAGCATATGCTCATGAGTGGAGCAACAGAAGGAGTATTATGTAAATGCTTTCCGCTATTCCTAGCAGATCTAGCTACCTCCTGGTTCTGCCATCTACCCCGAGGATCCATCAGCTCATGGGAGATGTTGAAAGAAAGGTTTATTAGCCAGTTCCTCATCCATGTGGAACAACCCAAGGATGCTTATTCTCTATCCAATATCAAACAGAAATCCGGAGAGACGCTGCAACAATATCTAACACGGTTCAACGCCACAGCAGCAACAGTTCAAGATGCCAATGAGAAACTTATCCTAACGGCCCTTTGTAGTGGCGTGCATCCGGATACCAAGTTTGCTAGGAGGTTAGCAAAAGATAAACCAGCTACGTTACCTGACTTCTTCCATGAAGCTGGGAAGTATATGAGGCTTGAAAACGCTACCGCTAAAAGACAGTCAGGACAACAGGCTAAGACTACCCATGGCGACACTCCCGCTGCAACAAAGGACGTTTGAAGAAATGACTCTAGAGATAACGCTGGGGGCAAGAAGGGAGGAAAGCGTTTATATCAACCAGGACAGAGATTTGACTCTTGCCCCCCTCCCTTGCTTTAAACTTTGTCCTGGATGGCTAGAAGGATGTTTTTAATCATTTCACCAAATGGGTGGAAGCGGACCCTTTAAAATAAAATATCTTTGGCATAAATTGTCAACTTCTTACATAAATTATCAACTTCTTGATCAAAAAATATTCTACGCAGGTACGGAGTCCCACTCAAGATCATATCAAACAACGGACTCCAGTTTGACAACAAAGAGTTTACCAACCGATGCCAAGAGCACATAATTCACAAAAGCTTCTCATCTGTAGCTTATCCTCAGGCAAACGGACAAGTCAAAGCTGTCAACAGAATTCTCAAAACCCTAACCAAGAAGAAGCTTGAAAAGTCAAAAGGCGCTTGGGTGGACGAACTTCCTACGGCACCCTGGGCCTGCCGCACCTCTCATAGAACATCAACGGGGCATACTCCTTTCTCTTTGGCATACAGATTGGAGGCCATGCCCCCAGTTGAAACTGTAGCGCCATCTCACCATGGGACCCACTGCAACCCAGAAGAAAACGAAGAACTCCTCCTCATGTCTTTGGATCTGATTGAGGAGAGGAGAAACGATGCAACACTTAAAAGCAGAAGCCCACAAGCAAAAAGTGGCAGCACAATGCAACTCCAAAATCAAGCATCGCAGCTTACAAGAGGGAGATCTTATCCTCATGCGGATCCTCCCGCAACACCGAATCATGGACCGAGTCCCAATCTGGAGGATCTGTGAGACAACAATGACCTTTCTTCTTCGAAGAGGTTAATAAAGAAATGGTCATGGTAGGAGCCGAGCCCGGACTCAGCCCGAATTCCGACCTGAGGAAACACTTGGAACCAAACCCAACGGGGGAGGTGCCAGGCAGGGGTCGGATATAGCTGAGCCTGTCATGCTACCTAACCATGAAAGCACCAGTAGACGGACCATATGAAATTCATCAAGATCTTCACAACAACGGAGCTTATATTTTGTCAACAGTGGACGGAGTGGTGTTCCAGAGGGCTTGGAACATCCGACACCTCCGTCGATACTTTGCTTAACATGTACCGCCCATATGAAGCGTATTAACACGGTGGACGTAGGCATTATCGTGCCGAACCACTTTAAAAATCTTATCTCTTGTTACCTTGTGCCTTCATATCTTGGCTGCTTGTTAAGCTTTATCCCTTTCTGTTGAACAAAATCCTATGGCATCTCCACTCAAGATGCACCGCGGCCTCATCTGGACTAGGCCTAACAGGTACGCTACGATTCTATGCACTCGCCAATGAGACACTTTTGCTCCAGCATCCCTCTGCTGCGGGTTAACTCATTGTGCGCCTGCCCTCAAAGCCAACTGTAATGAGCCGATTATAAGTCATCATAAAGGCCGACTATAGCCGATGGCAGCTCATTACGGCGTTCGGCTCGCCGGTAACTGTGAACCTACTTTAAGCCCCAACATAAGGTGTGGCCAGCCAGGGGTAGTTCACGGCCAACGGCACCCACGCTAGCCGGCCACGGTAAATCGAATAATACCCACGATTACGGACCATAATGGTTCGGGTAGTTACCGTGCGCGATCTCGGCTCCGATGTGTCTTAAGTGCGGCTGTGGTAAAAAAGAAAACTCCCCGCGGAGGCGTAAGATGGGTGACAAATGTCTCCAAGACCCACAGCTAGGGAAAGTGACTACAAAACCCGTTTGCCACGAACTTAAGCACATCGACGGCCTTCCGTGACTGGAAGTTTTACTTTTACTATATTTCCATTCCATTTAAATATTTTTCTCCTATCCTGTATAACAAACTCTCAAGTACAGGAAACCGAATAGGAAGCATTTACTCATGAGGCTTTAAGCCTGCGTACTGGGTGAAAGGGCGCTCTGCTATACCCGTGAACAGTTACACAAGACACTCAAAGCTACCGCCTGCGAATAAAACATAAAGGGCGGTACTCTCTTCTCTTGTACATAAATGCGTAACTATAACTTATTCATACACTGACATTGCAAAACGTGAAATTATATTTCAAGCAAAAACTTAACATCAAACACAAGTGGAATCACAGGCATACACATAATTATACTTCTCACACAGCACATAAAGATAGCAACAACATTTAAACATGACAAAATCAGCTTATATTATAAGATCACACGAAGTTATTCTTTGCAAATAATTTTATTACAGTTGCATATCAAAGACTAACATGAACAGTGATAAAAAAGAAACAAAAAGATGGCAGATGCATCCACACTCCATCACCGACTCCCCCAGCCTACTTAGCCGCAGGATCAGAACCCCCAGCATGTGGATCTGAAGTCCCACCTGTCCAGATCGGAAGAGGAATTCATTAAACGAACGATCAAGTTATGAAAACACGGAAAGAAAAGAAAGGGAAAAGAATAACTCACCAGCATCCGCCGCTTGATCCTCATCATCCAACTGCACGCCCGCTTCCTCCGCAGCAAGCAGCCGCATCCCCTCCTTCACCGCCGCTTGCTCCTCCTTTGAGAACTGAGCAGTAACCGCACTCAAGTTGAAAGCCTCTCCGCCTTCCTTACCCGCGTTCACCCTGGCCTCCTCTAAAGCCTGGAGATACACCTTGGCCATGACCCGAGGGTAATCGTCCATCCAAGACAAGCCGCCCTCTTTCCAAGTATGGAAGTACATATCCTGAAGCATCTCATCCATCATCCCCTCATTTTCCTCAAACTCCCTCACCCGAGCCTCGGAAGCTTGCAACTTAGCGACGGCGACGTCCCTCTCTGATTGGTATCTCAAGCAGTCAGCCTGGAGAGACCTCCTCATTTCCTCCTCCTTCAACCTAAGGGACCTCCTCATCTCCTCCATCTCCTCCTTCAACTCAGCCTGAGCCATCTCCGCAGCCTCGAGTCTCCCCGACAACTCCTCTACCCGCTCGAGATCCGCATTTCGAACCTCATCCACCGTTGTAATGGCCATGTTAATCCGCTCCCTGCAGGTAATCTCCATCTTCCGTAACTCCGCCCTACTGGCCTTCTCCATGGTCTCTTTCAGACGCTGGGAGGCTTCCTCATGCTGGGAGATCTGGATGGCTTGGTCGGCAAGCTGCTTGGCCTGATCGGCAACCTTTAGCCTTAACCGAATATTAGCACTCCCAATCTCCTCCCCGGCCTTGACCAATCGAGCATGATGCTCCATTAACTTCTTAGTCTCTTCGGCCACCCGGTCAATATTAGCCTTGGCCTCGTCCCCCATAGTAACTACCCGAGTAGTAAGCAGATCAAGATCTAGGGACTTGGCCTCATCCAGCACACGTACCATGGGGTTGCGGGGAAGTAGGTGCTCGCCCGTGGTCTCATCAAATGAAATGTCCCGAAAACTTGGGTCTAAATCAGGATGACCGGCAAAAGGGTCACGAGGCACGGGGCGAGGCACATCGGGACGCCTTATATGAATGACAGTAGATCTCTTGGAAGGAGGAGGAGGGGGGCAGGGCTCCGTGCTCTCCTCCGTAGTATCACGAGGAGGCTGAGTAGGGGGAGGCAGAGTAGGAAGCTGCGAAGCAGAAGAAGACTCAAATAAGGAACGGCTCCGCTTCCTTTTCTGAATGCCCTCTTCGATGACCCCAAGGAGAGGGCGGTACTTGACTACGTCCCCAGTGCGATCAGTAGAAGGTTTCGCGGAAGCTCTCCTCGACTTAAATTGTTCAAGACGATGTCGAACATCCGACGTTTTAACTGCCTGGCCTGCCCCTGGAATAAAGAACAAGTGTTACGAACATACAATAATCCGCAATTCAAAAAATGTGCTAAGTTAAAAAGAAAGAAAAGTGAGGAGACACATCTATTATACAAACCCGGCGGAGGAGTGGGATACGGCAATAAGTCCTGGATCTCATTCCAGGACGGAAGTGAACCGTAAAAAAAATTTCTAAGTCCTTATCGAAAATAGAATCGGCAGAAGACAAAAGTTCACCTTGCATCGCCGGGATCACCCTAGCTGAGGAACCCTTAGAGGATGGGTCAGTGCCAGCCACAGCTTTGCCGGTTTCCTTTGCCTTCTCCGTTCCCTTCTCCGTTTCCGACTCTCCCTCCGACTCCCCGAAGGCCCGACGGAGAGCCTCATCCAGTTCGAGGTCTTGTTCAGAGGTTAGAGCAGCAACACCACTACCACCTTGACCGTCGCCATCTCCTCCACCCTCCGACCCTTCTCCAACTTCGCCTCCTTCCTCCTCTTCCACACCTTCCTCCTCCGGGACAGTCGGGCAAGTACTTGGAGAAGGGCCATCGGACTTCTTCAGTTTCTTCCCCCCAACCGCAGGACGCGCTGCGAAAGGCTCCCTCTTACCGCTCTTTACCGTAGCCCCCTCCTTAGCTTTAGCAGCCCTCTCCTCAGCCGTATCCCTTTGCTTAACCACGGACTGGCGCGGTAAGATCAAATTATACTCCAAGAGGGCTGCGTTCCTGATCAAGAAAGAGGCCGACCGGTCCCGTGCCGGAATAGCCTTTAGTTCAGCAGCCATTCGCACTAAGGAATCGTCCTCCACGACTGCAATACCACCTGTCGCTAGCCAGAAATAGAAGCATGTCAGAAAAAACACTACAGTCAAAACACATGAAAAATATAAATGAAATCAATCTTACAGCCGGAAGTGAAAAGGCGGAAAGAAACAGCATCGTCCTTGACGAAGAACCACTCCTTCTTGAACATGGTGAACTTGGAATACAAGTCCAGAACTGGTTTGAAGGGTACGGCCGCCTCCAGACTAATATACGGAGACCCCTTCTTATAGCCTCTCAGGTTGTACAAGTATCGGATTTCCCGGTTAGAAGGAGGACGCCCGTACCTCCTCTGGAAGATGACAAAGAGGCTCACCAGGATAGCATATGAGTTAGGCTGAAGCTGGAAGGGAGCCACCTTCAAATATGCGGTGAAGCTTACTATCCAAGCGTTGATAGGAGGAATGGCCCCACACATGCAATGGTATCTGCTAAAAGCGAAGTAGCCCTCGGGAGGATTATATGGCATCACCCCATCTCCTGGCAGCAGCATAAGAGCCCTATCTATCCCAAAGGAACGGGATATGACGTCAAGTTGCTCCTCCTTTAAGGAGCTAGGAAAGCAATCAGGGGGGGAGATCAAAAGTTCCTGTGGACCATATCCATCCACTAGAGACCTTGGAATGGGTCGATGTTGCTCGGATCCTGATTGGACTGGGGGCAAGGAAGAGGAGGGCTCTCTTGTGCCTCTAGATTTCTTTCTGTCTGATCGTGTTTCCGCTTTGCGAGACATTTTCTGCAGCACAAGAAAAACCTAATATTAGAACAAGGAAAATAGAAAAGTGAACAAACAAGTGCGTGCAAGTGTGGAATTTCATTCGCAAGCTGAAGTCTTCCAGATCACAAGTTCATTCGGTTTCCATGTTCATTCGGCTTCCAAGTTCATTCGGTTTCCAAGTTCATTCGGTTTCCGAGTTCATTCGGTTTCAACCCCATTCGGTTTTCATCTCATTCGGCTCCAAGGCAGTAGTCCCATTCGGTGAAGCAAGGACATACGTGTGTATTCGGTAATAAGTATATACCTGGTTCGGTATAAGGTTGGTTCGGCAAACACTTGATTCGGCAATGGAGTGATTCGGCTCTACTCGTTCGGTAAAGAAAAACAAGGGGGGTACGGCCTCTATATATAGGCAAACTCACAACCACCGAACCAGATGTCTCGCCCAACCGGACCAATGATACCGGACCACCAGAAGCCGGATGAGAATAGCCGGACCAACCAAGAACCGAACGGAACCCTCTATCTACCGTCCAAGACCAGGAACTGGGGGCACGCAGGGCGCTTCACTCAGATAAGTGCCGAACTCTAAGAGCTTACTAATAAAATAAAAAATATGATAACAATGGATAAGTCGTGAATCTCTCACTAACATGGATTAATCATTTACACGTGCACGCGACCACGAACGGTCCATAGGCACGCTCTGAATGGCTATTAACCCTATCGTCATGAGAATTTACACTTTGACATCCCTTTTTAAGCCCATCAGTCAAATGGATATTTGATAATTATGAAATGGCTAAGCTACTTACACATGTACGGGGTCGAGAACAACCCCTAGGCATGCTCTGAGCTAGCGATAAACCACCTTGACAAACGATCCAGGGAACCACTCTAACGTGAACCTGGCATCGATAACCCCCTCGGGGTACACTAACTCACCCCGAACGGCACAATTCACTTCATCGCGAATATTTCGATCCCGAACGGTCGTTATTTGAAATCACACTAAAACTGTAAATTCCTTTGCAGGACATCAACATGATATGAACATCTAGCCCATGGCATTACAAAAACAAGCCTCCCTACAACAAGGAAACAAAGCGCGACACATGCAAGCACGTGCCCCACTTTGGGGGGCAAATGTTGGGCGAATTCTCACCCAGAGGATCTCAAGACCAAGAAGTCACAAGTTTTACCCGGGCTCGCAACCTCCACCTCGTTCAGCAAACACAAGGCTCAACGTAAGCATAGGAGCCCATCTGGCATTCTCAGTGTACAAACCCATTCGGGCATGAGTCCATTCGGCATATCCTATGTCCCATTCGGCACGACCCATTCGGCAGCCATCAACCAACTTCATCCGGTCAGGCCCCATACCGAACCAGACCCAACCGGTCCAGTCACTACCGGTCCACCAGCCTTCATGCCCCTATGCCGAACCATGCTCCTCTCACGAACTCCACCGATCCACAAGCCTTCACCGAGCCTGTTTGGTACCGAACCGACTCACCTCCAAGACCGAACCAACTCCATGTAAACCCATTACCGAATGGCACATATCCACCCATCACCGGACCACCATAGTCGGACGAGGCTACCACCGGTCCAACCTCAACACGGCCGAACCAAGGCTTCGCCGAACCAGAAGGTTGCCAGTCCAGATTGCTCCAGCCCGGGCCCACCAGCAGCTATACACTTCCAAAACCCCTGCCCCCTACCTCACTCTATAAATAGAGGGGCAGGGGTACAACAATGGCAGACAAGTTTGAGAGCTCAAGCAAGGAAGGAACTTTCAAACTACTTTCATACACTTGTATACAAAGCATTGTACTTGTAATCTGGAAGAAGAAAGATAATAACATATAAAGTGGACGTAGGCACACTCTGGCCGAACCACTATAAATCTGCGTGTCTTTTACATTTCAGCCCTTACTTTTCTCATATTTACATACTCATCTAAAATCATTGAAAATCACACATACTCAACTAAAATAATACGACTTGGAGGTGTTTGTCCATTTTTTGTGCAAACAGACGAAGAAAATAGCAGAAAAAGGAAACAGCCTTTTAAAAATAGGAAATCATCATAGTAAATTTTAGAAAAATCCTATTATTATTTTTAAAATATTTAGAGATGAAAATATACATAAATTAACATATCTACCCATATTAAAAGAAATATAAGAAAGAAAAATATGATTTATAAAATTTAAAATAGGCAAAATTGCACAATAAAACAAATTATACTAGAAATTGAAATGTACATAACTTTTACATTTTAACTCCGTTTTTCAACGAAACGAAAAGTGGTGTTCTTAGAATTTTATGTAATTTCATAATAAAAGATAAAATTTATAATTTTAAACTTTTAAAATTTTAAGTCAAAAGTCAAAGTTTGACTATTTTGACCAAAATCAACATTTCAGGAACATATTCAAATTACACAAGTTTGGAATTATAATTTCATATAAAATCAAGATTTATATTTAAGTAACAAAATTTAATCATTTAAAATAAGTAAAATAAGTTTTTTTTTAAATCAAAATAATTAAAATATATAAAAAAAAATACAGGGTTGTCACACTCTCCCCCACTCAAATCTTTTCGTCCTCGAAAAGGAACGAGGTACGGAAAAGCACAGAAAAAAGATAGAGTGAAATAGGATGAAGATAAGATGACAAGAAGATTGAAATTATACCTGATAACTGTTGTTATAGGTAAGTTTAACAAGGTGGAGATGATCTTTCCAAGATTCTCCAAAATTAAGAACACAGGCACGAAAAGGTAGATTCAAAATGATTACCAAAGATCTATCAAAGATTATAGAAAGATTTCTAACATAAAGATTGTAGAAAGATGCCTATACCAATCTATATCAAGATAAGGATGATAAGGACAACCAAAATATAGTTTGGAAAGCAAAATAAGGAAACAGATTTGAAAGCATGGAAATTTCAACTTAAATTGATAATTAATATTTTTACACAAGTTAAATAAATCTTAACTATATCAAGTTTCATTATCTTATTATCCTATCATCTTAAACTAACAAAAAAATTCTTATAATTGAAAATATTCTTTAAAAATAAAATTTAAGAATTAAATTTTCGATTACATTCAAACCATTTAGAGATAAGTCATAATATATATAATATGTCAAATCAAATTTCAATCATATATCTATATTATTATAAATCAAGTCATATTTTAGAAATTCAAATCAATTAAATTCCCCAAAACAAAGCTGTAGCAAGACTACATAACAGTCTCTTAACTTCGAACTCGAAAATGAACGTCGATGATGTCGCGATCATCACCGAAGTTATTTTCCAGCGACAAAGAGAAGAGCACTAATTTTAAACCTTTAAAATTCTTTGAAAACAAATTCTATTCAAAATACTTTAAATAATATAACCCTTTTAAAACTTTTAAACCAAAGTTCGAGATCATCGGAAAATAAATTCTCAGATTTCTTTTCTAAATTCATTTAAGTTCCCAAATCAATTTATAAACAATTATTTATAAATTCATTTATAGAACAATAAATGATAAATCAAGTATTATCATTTCAAATTATCAATTTGATTCATTTCATTAAGTTCCATAGATATATATATCAAAATTTTATTTCATTAACCAAATTTTTAAAATAATATTGTGTCAGTTTGTTCTATCAAAGTGTTTTAGAAATCCTATCGATAGCGCTGATCAGCCGAATCGATCGGAAACCCAAATCAACATCAACAACTCAAACAACACAATATATAAAAAAATATAGATTGACAAATACAATTCAAAATGTTTGAAAATATGTTGGAAACAAAAGACAAGATGATTAAATATAGAGTAGGGAGGTGGATTAGCTAATATAAATCACGGGCAACCTTAATCGGGTCAACCGTGACTTAAAGTATAAGGTCGAAGTGGATTTTCTGGGGTAAATCTACATTCAACCTCATAAGATAGAGTTTTGGATAATAGGAGATACTACCATCTAAACTGAGGATATAAAATCTTTGGTGAATCAATGCTGTTGTAAAGGAGTTTCACCCCTTTTACAAGAAAATTTTTGAGATTGGCGAGACCGCCAATTCACTATAAAGATCATTCGAAGTGGAGTTATGGGATACTCCAGAATCAAATGAAGATGAATAGCGGGGAATAAGAATGGATTTTGGAACCACAGGGAACGTTCCAAAATTCAAAGGAATCGAGTCAAAAGAAAGAGATTCAACTCGAATGAAAGGGATTCTGTAAATACATCTACTCCATATGCTGAGTTTTGCCTAGAGCTACCAAAGCTCTGATACCAACTGTAACAACCGTGGTATTTTCAACCATTCGCATCCATTATAAGTGTATAGGTAGACACTCATGCCGGAATTAAATTGCTCAAAATACCGCGTTGTAAATAAAGATTTGGCAAATCTCAGAATATACAGTAAATAAAAATCATAGAATCACAGACACAGAGTAATAATAGTGCAGCGGAAGCAAAAGAAATAGTAGTTCATGAAGCTACTATATAAAAATATCAGAGTTACATAAAATACAATAGAGGAAATAAGGTACAAAAGAAGTCTCACTTCGTAGAAGTCAACTAATACAAGCGCTGAAAGGAACAACAGGTTTCAAAAGATAAACATGACAAGTAGATAATCTCCAGCGATTCCAATCTCCAGAAAGTGGAAATCCAAATCTGTGAATAACTCAGGCTGACCCGAGCGTAAATAAAAATACAAACACTCGAGTCAGGACATACATACTTATACAATGTAAACCAACTCAAGTGAACTGTAGTAAAGGTACAAGTAACTTAGAAGATGCTTGGGACCGCCCATCCTCTAAGGATCCGTTAAACTATTTACTATGTAGTATATTGCGATATATACAGTAGTGTCTAATCAGTAAAGTATAATCATATAGAAAATAGCGTTAAGGGGATGGTGAACCTTAACGCTGTCGGATCTTTAAAACCAAAATCGTAGTGGGCTCGATATAAGGATATGACACGGCACGCGAGGCAATGCCAGGGTGGATACACCGTTTGCACTCCCGGACCGGTGGTGACGGCAAGCCAGCAGCTTCCGCCCACCTCGAACAATACCCCCGAATCAAATGTGGCGCCACCGAATCGAATCACAAAAGTAATAGAATGGTTTCCGATGGAGCATGCTCGATGAAAGGGTGCGACCCTTTGTGTAGCCCGGTATAGCTCCTGTTTTAGTCATATATGCCAACTCACGGGAGTTGGGTCCACGTAATATACCTCGAGAACGTCGCCACCATCCTACTTCATTCTGGAATCTCCACCGCGTACACAGTTGTTAAAGTGGTTTTCGGTATTGGCCGGCTATAAGACAATATCCGATCCTGGTCTCTTTAACAACCAATCGTTATTATAACCCGTAGTTATAACTTTAAAACATATTTTATACTTCAAAATAAAATATCATTTCAACCCAAATCTTTATCAAAATAAAGATTAAATCATTTCCAAACCATTTCAATATATCATCATACCATATCTTTCAATTCAAATATTTATCAAAGTAATTATCAAGTCATTTCAAATCATTTTTAATACATAAACATCACATCTTCCAAATTCAATATTTATCAAAATAATTATCAAGTCATTTCAAATCATTTTTAATACATAAACATCATATCTTCCAAATTCAATATTTATCAAAATAATTATCAAGTCATTTCAAATCATTTTTAATACATAAACATCACATCTTTCAAACTTCATTTTCAAATCGTCTTAATTTCAAAATATCATAACTTTCAAAACTTCATCTTCGAATCATTTAATATATACCAGAATATCATATCTTTCAAAACTTCATTTCAAATCATTTCAATATATCATATCTTTTCGAAACCACATTTCAATCATTTAATATATCAAAATATCATCTCTTTTCACAACCACATTCATTTCAATATCATTATTCATTTTATTCAATTTAAAATACCATTTCAATTCATATTTCAAAACAGTTTATATTCCAAAAATCATTTTTAATCACTAAAATAAAGTTATTATGTTTAATAATTAAATTATTAAACTTCCAAAATTTTCAACTTTCAATGTTCATTTATTCACTTAAGTTTATTAAAACAGTAAAGATTCACTTTTCGTGGCATTTAGAAAATGCTACGGAAAAATACATTCAAAACAGTTCACTTTAACAAAAGACAACATTTTAAAATGTTGTAATAGGGTTTACTTAAATTTCAAATAAACTTAGTTAAATTCAAAAATTATAGCACTTACAAAAATTTTCTATAATAGCTTTTAATTCAATTTAGCTTTTTAGTTCATTATCGTCAACTACAGCATTTACAATGCTGTAATATCATTCACATTGTAATTAATAGAATTTCAAAAATGCAGTAAATTAACTTCAAATATTCAATAAAATTTCTCAACCAATTATATTTTTATTTAAAACATTTTTTAACTTATAAAATCATACATTTCACATTTATAAACATCATTTAATTTTCCTCAAGTTCATGATTTTATAAAGTTAAATTTCCATTCAAAAATCAAGTTTTAATAATAATTCACTTATCAAAATGCAATGTTCAATTTTAGATTCACTACATTAAATTTCAACTTAACATTTATGTTAAAATTCTCAAATATAACTTATTTTTATTTTTATTTACTTAACTAAAATTTCCCTTTCAAGTCAATTTCATAAATTTCCAATTTTAGTTATATTTCAAAATTTCAACTTAAAATATTCATTCATTTCACATTTCAGCTTTATTAAAAATCATTAATATGATATAAAATCACTTTAAATTCAATTTATATTCAAATTATCATAAATTCATATTCAATTAAATTTCCAGTTATAATTAAATCAATTTTTCCAAAATAACTTACGTTCAAAATTTCTAACTTTTCCATTAATTCAATTCACTTACAATTATTCATAAAATCAATAATATTTTACAAAAATCCTTTTTAATTATATTTAAATCAAAATATATAATATTTACATTTCTAAAATAACTTTAAAGATTTTAGGAAAACATATATTAACTACGGGTCTATATATAATTTTCTACGCTAGGTAAAGTGATACGGATATGTATCATTTCAATCCGCAGTTTAAAAAGAAAAATCCGGGTTTTATCATTTCAAACCCGCAATCCCAAGTTAAATAAATGATTTGAAAATCATTCAGGCCTATCATTTCAGCCCATAACAATTTTCCCTTATTCCAAAGTCCGTTCGGGTATATATCATTTCAACCCATAGTGATTCTAATCAAAAGGGAACTTGCAGTGTAATAAACTGATATAAATAAACAGAATAGCATAATAAACAGTAACAAGTGATATAACAGGTGTAATAACAGGTGTAAACATCATATGATCATAATATAGCAGTTATAACATGATGCGATACATTTACAGATTCAAATGGTGTCGGTATCAGTTATATAGGTACAGATTGTCTGGTGAGAATAACTCATCGGTTTGAGCTGGAGACACAACAACGAATTTCACGAACGGAATCTACACAAGCACAAAAGCACGACACAGATACGAATGGAGGAGCCAAGGATTAATTCCCTTGAATACAAATCAAACAAACAATAACAAACATGAATTATAAACCAAGATATTACAAAACAATGCTAGGAATAAGTACACAATTCAAAGCTAGAACTTTTGCACTTGCATTCACCTTTGTATGCTTCAGCTATGGACTGGAAAAGCACTGTAATGGAATGGTTTTGGATCAGGTTTGGATGCAACAGGTCAGCGTATCATGGATTTGATGATGGTGCAAAGGTATGTGTACATGAAACTATGACTACAAGGCATAAACAAGGATTTTGGTCCATATTTGGCTCGACCTATGGCACACTTGGGCTGGCTATACTTACTCCAGATCTAGACAGTGGAGAGTGATGGTATAGCAGCACCCAAAGGTCATGTGGTTGCTGGTGGTGGTGGTTCTAGGGGTGGCCAAGAGGAGTATGTGAAAGGATATTGGCATTAAGGCTCGGCTAGGCTAGTTTTAAGGGTTTGCTTGCAATTTTTGTGGAGTTTTCAACATGGGGAGGCCACGGCCTGATCTGGTTCAGGTCTGGACAGTGGGTAGGTGGAGGGTCAAAGGTTGTATCGTGGTGGTGGTGGAACAATAGGAGGTGGCCAAGGCAAGATATGAAGGAGATAGTGGAGTATATGGCTAGGCTAGGCAATTTCAAGGGGTTTGGTGCAAAGTTTGTGATGCTAACCTCAATGGATGGGCAAAACTTGGTTAATGTCAGAGGAGGGGGAGGAGGAGCTGCTGTAGATGGTGGAGGAGATGGTGGAGCTGATGGTGGAGAGGTTAGGCTGAGCAAAGCATGAAGAAGCAGGGCAAAAATCAAGGCAAACAAATGGAAAAAGGAAGAAGATGAGAGGAGAATGGAAGCCATATTTTTCTTTGAAGTGCCGTGAGTTTTTAGGAGATGAAGGAGGACATTTGTTTACGTGCAAATGATATGTGATCAGCTGAAAGAAATGAGATATGGTTGGCCTCAATTGAATGCAAGAGTTAGAAAATGAAAAGGTGGGAAAACAAAGAGACTTAAGCAACTAAAGAGTCACAAAACCTTTCAAACTTCCACTAAATTCTTTTTAATTTTAAATAACTGAAATATATATATAAATCCAGATAAAAATACGAAAATTTAGTAAATAAACAATAATAAATAAATAAATTATTAATTATATATAGTTTAATTGAATAAAACAGCAAAATTTACAACTAGTCCTGAAAATATGAAAAATAAGTGCAATGAACTTGGAAAAATTTTTATGTACTTAAAAATATTTATAAATAAAGATAAGAACACAAAATAAAATGAATTCACAAAATAAATAAATAAATTTTAATTAAAATATAGTTTAGACGAAGAAAATAGCAGAAAAAGGAAACAGCCTTTTAAAAATAGGAAATCATCATAGTAAATTTTAGAAAAATCCTATTATTATTTTTAAAATATTTAGAGAAGAAAATATACATAAATTAACATATCTACCCATATTAAAAGAAATATGAGAAAGAAAAATATGATTTATAAAATTTAAAATAGGCAAAATTGCACAATAAAACAAATTATACTAGAAATTGAAATGTACATAACTTTTACATTTTAACTCCGTTTTCAACGAAACGAAAAGTGGTGTTCTTAGAATTTTATGTAATTTCATAATAAAAGATAAAATTTATAATTTTAAACTTTTAAAATTTTAAGTCAAAAGTCAAAGTTTGACTATTTTGACCAAAATCAACATTTCAGGAACATATTCAAATTACACAAGTTTGGAATTATAATTTCATATAAAATCAAGATTTATATTTAAGTAATAAAATTTAATCATTTAAAATAAGTAAAATAAGTTTTTTTTTAAATCAAAATAATTAAAATATATATATAAAAAAAAATACAGGGTTGTCACAGTTTACATAGGTATGATATGTACGAAATGTGAAATGAAGTACTATATGTATATGACATATGTTTTCTAAAAACTGAGGATATGGAAATGTACCTTCCATTTATTATGTGTGAAGGTGATTGGAACTCGGTGGAGTGTCCATTAGAAATCGTAGCTACGTAGAATTCCATTAGTGGAATGTCCATTGGGACTCATATGATATCCCCCACGATGGATCATCGTGTTTGGGATTATGTGAATTGATGCTGGCGTAATTCGTGGGGCGTGATGCCTACAGTTACAAGCGATTCCACTGAGATAGTGGCGCAGCCGCCGTGTAAACTGCGATCTGGAAACCGAAGCGAAATTCAAGGGGCGTGATGCCTAAGGCCACGAGCGATTCTACTGAGATAGTAGCGTAACCGCTGTGTGGACCGCGATCTAAGGCGACAACCATGGCGAAATTCAGGAGTGATGAGAAATCTAAGGTTACAAGCGATTCTACTGAGATAGTAGCGTAACCGCCGGGTAAACTGTGATCCATGGGGGAACGTGCTTTCCATATCCATTTTTAAAATAACTTTTAAAAAGTATTTTCACTGGGAGTTGAAGCAAGTATGTTTAGTACTTGGAGATTTTTAGTCTTGCGCCTGGCCAGCGTATGCCTAATGTCTGTAAGAACGACGATGGACTTGTTAAACTTCGAGTTATCAAGTATTTTCAAACTTTAAATAGAAAATCAATAATCTGAAATTAGAATTACATAATTCTAACTTAATGAATTAAGGAAGAAGATCTTTAAAATATCTTGAAAGCACACAGCTTTGGAAATGATGTAATATGCAAATATTTAGCATGAAAGATTTCAAGTTTAAAAATCTGAGTTTTTGTAAGTCAAAAATTTAGTGAAAGACTTTTGTGTCTTGATTATTGAAATTGATGAACAAAACTGCTGAGATGAAATAAATGGAATGAATCCTATAATTATTTGTGAGTTTGAAACTTGATAAAATTGTGTAGGGTATAAATATCGGTGAGATTTTAGCAATCGTTTTTCCTAACTTATAATTTCGGGACGAAATTCTTTTAAGTAGGGGAGAATGTAACGATCCTCAATTTTAAACAATTTAATTTGTGAATATTTAAATTATTTTAGATATTTAAATGATGATTTGACTTGAATTTCAAATTATCAGAATAGATTGGCGATTAAATTTAAGAATTTAATCTATTTAAAGTTGAATAGAATTTGAATTTAACTTTGAAGTTGAAATTGAATATTGAGTTTGTATTGAAATTCAAACTAACGACTTAGAAGAAAATAAATTTGGACATAAGAATTGTTGCTTATTTAAATTTATAAAGGATGGTTAGTTTTGATAACATTTTTCTTTAGCTTAAATAAAAAAAGAATAAAATTTTAATCAATATAAAATAAATTGAGAAACACGTTAATATAAATTTATGTTTGATAAATGAACTGCAAAACGTTTATAAGTTTATTTAAGAAAAAGATTATACAAAACAAATTGAATTTATAATATAAAAAAAAAGGTAAAAATAATATAACATAAAAAAAAGAGGGAGAAAAAATAAATAAATAAAAATAATATAACATAAAATAAAAAAATAAGTATACACTGCCTTATACTTTGTTCAGCTACAAACACGCCCAAATTTGTGCCTTAATATCTGCCTTAACCTACGCCTTCTAACACGCTAAAAATCACGATCTCAACCCTTCTTATTTTCGCCATCCCTCTTCTCTTCACTTCAGAAAAAAAATAAAACACACGAAAGAAAAAAAAAATGGCGGCCTCGTCTCCACTTCGTCATTCAACAAAATTGGGGCTTTTCAAATCAGAGGCGCCGGCCTCCTTCTAATTTGCGTTGCTCCATTTCGATTCGGTGAAAGGTGAGTTCTTTACTCACGATTAATTTAGATTCAAGTTTTTAAATTTGGTTGAATTGAATGTTGGTTGCATGCTATGTTTTGAGTGTTGTTTGCTATCAATTGCTCTTTGCTCTCGGTCAATCCAATTTAAACTGTTAAAAACAGATGCTCTTTGAATTTGAATTTATTTTAAACTGTTGAGGACAGATGCTATTGATTTTTATTTTAAACTGTTGAGGACAGACGCAATTAAACCTTGTTAATTTTAAACTGTTAAGAACAGACACTATTTGGGATTTAATTTTAAACTGTTAAAAACAGATGCTATAAAATTTGTTTTTAAAAAATCTAGACTGTTGAGAACAGATGCTACTTAAATGTTAATTTAAACTATTAAGAACAGATGCTATGGATTTTAATTTTAAACTATTGAGAACAAATACTATTTGATATTTGATATAAACTGTTAAGAACAGATGCTCTTTGAATTTGATTTAAATTGTTAAGAACAGATGCTATTTGAATTGTTTTTAAACTGTTAAAAACAGATGCTATATGATATTGTTTTTTTTACTGATGAAAACAGATGCTATAAATTTTGTTTTTTTAACTGAGGAGAATAAATGCTATTTGTAAATTTGTTTTTAAATTGATAAGAACAGATGTTATACCAAAATTTTTGCTTGTTTGAACTCCAGTGCATATGTGATGCATGCATGTGTCTGTAAATAAATTTTTTCCCCTCTAATTTGAAATGAATATCAGTTTCAAAGTTTAAAATCTAAAGCTTTTAATGTTAAGAAAATTTTGAACCCAGTTTCATTTGTTTTGATTTGATCCTTTGCTTTGTTTCACTGGTACCTTTCATTTTGTCTGCACTGTCCACTGCAGTCTCCTCATTTATGCATTTAGACTTGACTGTTGCACTTGTAGTTACATTCCATTTTGTTGCACTTGAACTTAACTATTGTCTGCATCGTCCACTTATGTACATGCTTGGCTTTGGGGTCTTCATATTTTGCTCTCTGAGTTGATTTGCATTTTACCATGCTGTTATCTGTACTCATGTTCTTGCAGTCATATTGGCATGGAGTTGCATTAATACTGTTGGTCTTTTGTAGCATTGAGTTGCACTGTAATTGTCCTGTCCACTGTTTCATTTAGTTTGCTATGTTCACACATTTTCCCATTCACTGTCACACTGTACTTGCTTCACTTGAGTTTTGTAACTTGTACATGCTGTGTTCATTCGAATTGCGTCACCATTGAGTGTTTCATTTCATGAACATATTGGTCTGCATCCCTTTGTTTGATCATCATGTAGCTTACTGTGTTCATTTGAATACTTTGTATTTCCAAAATTTTGATATGTTGTCCACCTGAGTATGGGGTCTGCCTTGTTGCTATGTCATTTCTGTTGACATGTTGTTGCATTCTCTTGAGTCTGTTGGACTTGGGTCTAGTTGTGCACTTGCATTTGAGTACTGTTTGCTCCTCTCTGTTTTAAATTGCTGACTCAAACTAAATAGGAAAACTTGTATCTTCCCATTTAAATGAATTTAAGTTATAAATTCTAAAAAAAATATGCCTGTAACAATATAAACAGAAAAATTGAAGGGAAAGATTAATTAATCAATCAAGATTTGTAGTCTGCACCACCATATGCTCCTGTTGCCTGATTTTTTTTGTTGCCTCTAATTCACTGAGTTGCACATGTTGCACTGACCATATGGTCTTTGCTTATCTGTAGCTTGTATCACTTGTTCACTTGCACTTGTAGTTGCATTCCATTCCGTTGCATTTGGTCTGCAGATTCTGCACTCTGTAAACTTCGAGTGGTATTTGTGAATCTTTTGTTGCTTCATGTCTTTGGCATTTCTGAGTTTCTGCCCTTGGCTGTCTGTTTTGACAGTGCTGTTTGCACTGTGTCACTTGAGACTGCTGCCTGTACTTGTGTTTCTTGTTCATTTCACTGTGCTGCTGTGTATTATTTGTACTTGTGCAACCTCACTTTGACTTGTACATGATTTGTAGATTGTGCTTTTGTTTGGTGCACACGTGTTGGCGAGGCAGTGCACATGTGTGAAAATATACGTGTGTACTGCAGCCACACAGGATTGATAGATTTCAAAAAAAAAAAATTTAATTGAAGTTGTTAATGTGAAAAATCCATAATAGATCTAAATTGATTCATGCGATTCGTCATCTCTGTTACCATTTATTTCAGTTCATTGCAAATTTAATTACTTGAATTAAGATTAATCCTGACTCGAGTGTTTTTGTGTTTTGCAATAAACGCTCGGGTCAGACCGAGTATTTTTACAGCTTGAAGATTTTCAGGCCACGAAGTTAGAGAGAGAGGGGAAAGCACTCCACTAAAGTTTTTCTAGAAAATTTTTCTTGTACTTAATAGAAAATAAATTGTTCCGCTGTATAAATTCAAATGTATTGTACAAACTCTGATATATGTATGTAAGAAAAATTCATTTATGAATAATATTATGATTATTCTGTGATTCTGTGGCTGATTCTGTTTAAACTTTATAAACTGAACAACAATCCGTCATTTTGAACGTTTCAAGTTGGTTTAATTAACGACTAGAGGCGGTCAGGGCGGCGGGTCGTTACACCACCCCTCGCCTAAGAAAAGAAAACATAGGCCAGTAAGTTCAGGGCACTGGTTGCTCCATCCCTAACCATAGTTAAACCCTTGTTTTATCTTCCCAGATCCCACAGGCGGGACAAATGTACTAGTCGTTTCCGCATACTAAGATTTTCAACTTTATTTTGGAATTGCTTATAAAGATTCCAAATTATCTTTCAAAATGCTTAATTATCCTTTTTAAAACATTCACAATTGATTCTGGAAAACGTCATTGCATTTAAACTCATATTCCAAAAGTCATAGAATTCGCAGCAGAAAAGTGCTACGGAAAGTACTAAATATGCTTATTTGAAATAAACCACTTTTAAATAGTCGAAAACTCATAATTTCCAATCCAAATCTCTTTTAAATCATTTAAATAGATTTATCAAATTTATTCCATATTTTTCCATAATTAAAAACGTTCATTTAAACAGATTTCCTATTATGGTCACTAAACTGCATTAGCGCGATTTTTCTAGAAAATTGATTTGAACTTAATTCAAAATCTACTTATCGAAACTTTGATTTTCTTTCTCCGTTTAGAAGATATGGATATAATAGTCTGAAATTTTCTTATCTCGAAGAATTCCAAGCTATATTCCACTCTATACACTTATTTGAACTTTTCGGCATGAAATCGCGAACTACCGTTGCGCGACGCACCTAGTTTTAACTTATTTTTCAATATTTGAAATAATCTATTCAAATTGGATTTTATCACATATAAAATCATTACAAACATTTTAAATCAATATTTTTACTTTTTAAAGCATTGAAAATAAATTTTCCACTATTACCATATTATAATATTATTATATTCCTATTGTTTTAATATTAAATTTTAAATTCCAATTTCAACTCTATTTCAATTCTAATCTCAAATTAAACACATTTAAAACTTAGATTTCAAATCTAATTTCAATTTAAGCTTCAATTCAATCTCAAACTAAACTTCACTTTTCAAAATCTATTTCAATTTCACTATTCATTTAAATTTCAATTTCAAATTAGCTATCCTTCTCAAATCCATTTCACTTTAAATTTCAAATTCTCTTTCATTTTATCTTTAATTTCACTTTTAAATGAAAAGAGACTTATTTTTTCATAATTTCTCATATTACTAAAATATGGTCTTATTTAACAAAGGGATTACTAAATTAATAGAAATTTGATATCCAAATTATCATCATAACCATACAACAATCATATAATACTAACATTTTCAATACGGTAAATGTCATAACATTACTACGGATTATCCAACATATTCAAACAATCAATCAAACATCCATATCATCAAATAGTGATTATCTAACATAACATTTAAAGCATAATATTCGATATAATTTAAAAAGCGGTGAGAATTTCTCACCTTCATATCCACTCCGTCAATCTTTAACGTAAGATACACGTTTCTACTAACGTGCTATTTCCAACGTCTCGCCTTTTGCTATTTCTTTTCCGAACACTTTTTTTTTCCTTTCCTTTCCTTTTCTTCTCTTTTTTCCTTTTGTTTTTTTTATTTGGAGAAGAGGGTGTATGGCTCGGCCAAGAGGTGCACGACCTAGGGAGGAGGGTACGGCCTAGCTATAGGGGAGGGTATGGCCTTGGGTATGGTGTGTAAGAGGGTGTAGGAATGTGTGGTGCTCGGCCTAGGGGTGTAGGAAGTTGTATGGTGCTCGGGTGTGGCTTGGTGTGCTCGGCCTTGGGTTTTCGTGGTGGGACGTGGGGTGTAGGGGTGAGGAGGAGGTGGGTATGGCTTAAGGAAGGGGTGTTTGGCCAAGGTGGAGTTTTGGTAGAGATGGTGGAAGAGATTGGAGAGGTGGGAAGCCATGGAAATGGAGGTGAAGAAGAAGAAAGTGAAGAAGAAAGAAGGAATGAAATGTGGAAAAGTGAAGGAGTGTAGGTGCTTATTTATAGTTGAAGTTTTACAACCAAATTACCATTTTATCCCTTAGCCAAAAAGACAAAAATACCCTCTAAATCAAATCAAACTTTGTCTTCCCTTTCACACTTTCCAATGCATGATTTTGATTTGTTATTAATGTTGAAATGTAGTGTATTAATTAGAATTGATGTATTGATTTTATTTTGTACTTATGACATGATTTCTTCTCTTTTTCTTACATTTTTAAAAATGTTAATAAATCATTTTGCTCCTTTTCTCTGCATACACGTCACATCTCATTAATGTGATTTGAATTTGTGAAATGATTACTCTCTTTTCTTTCTTAAATTTTATGTTTTAAATGGAAGACTTTTGCATTGATGTGATTTGCATTAATGGTGGAAAGATGGTTTAGTAAAGATGTTGTTTTTATGTTAAATCGTGTCTTTTCACTTTTTTATACATTTATTTAAACTTTTCAAAAGTCAACTTCTTTTGTCTTTTAGTGCTAAATGTAGAATGTTTACATGGTTTGTAAATTTGTATTTATGAGTTAGAAAATGTATCAAGTTACAACAACTTGTTGACAACTTGTTTTGCTTGAAAACGGTGTTTTTGATGACAAAGTTTACAATCAAAATTTGACGTTTTTATTAAGCTATATATTGAAGTAAATCAAACTTTTAAAATAACTTTTTACTTCTTTAAATAAATTAAAAAAAGTCTCTTTATATTTTAAAATTTTCTTTGATTAATATCAAAATCTCTAATTTCACAGTGTATGTAAAACTGATAAAATGCGACAAATTTTGGTTATTTTTGTAAAACAATTATTAATAAACTTTTAAATCTTTCAACATACTTTTATTATCTTACAAAGATGTCTTCAATAAGATTTACCTTTTTGAAATAAATATTTAAATTCATTTATTCAAGCATTTATTTATTATTAACAAAACTTAACCTTTTTCGATTTGTTTTAAAATCCAATTTTGTACTTTTCAATATATTAACTATAAGAATAGATAGTTGTTATTAGATATAACATATTATTTAAGATTTGAACTCCTTTTTAAATTTAAATTCAACGAAATCTCTCATTTTCGAAGTAGCGAAATTACGGGTCGTTACAAAAATCAAACTTTATTATTAAGCTTATTTTATATTAAAACAAATTTATGCATAGCCTAAAATCAAGAATTTAACTATATATAAAATAACATTTATATAATATCTAAAATCAATATTTATATAAAACCATATATTTCCTTCCAAAACCATAGTGATCATTTCATTTTCTTATATATAGACCAACGGTGTCTGTATATAATTTCCTATCTGATGGTCAAGTGATACAGATATTTATCATTTCAATCTGAAATTTAAATATATGCAGGTATTTATGACATTTCAACCCGCAGTCCTAAATTCAATTCAATGAAAATCGCTTGGGTTTATCATTTCAACCCATAGCGATTTTCTCATATTCTACAAATCGTTCGGGTGTGTATCATTTCAGGAAACTTGCAGAGTGATAACAGATATGATAACAATATAACATGCATATATCATCAATGTAAATAACAGATAATGTGTCAGATGCCACAGGTGAACTGATATAGGTAAATAACACACACACATATATATATATAACAATTTAAATAACTAACCACAGCATATTTCAATTGTCATTTCACTTGTAATCAAATTTAATAAATAAAAGAACATTAATCGTGAGTGATTGCTCACCTTTCGAGGCTAGAGATATAGACAATGAAGTTGAGCTACGAAATCCAGACACGAATCTCAAAGCAAAGCTAGATGGATACGGTTCGACGGACAAGCTAAAAGATAAGGAATCGATGAACAGTTTGAATTAGTTTGATAGAAACAGCAAGTATATATAATTATTATTTCCATGAAATCAATATTAAATTTAAAAATATTTTTAATAACATATATATTTATGCCCAAATCAAACTCAAATACATGCAGACTTAATATATTACTTTAAGATCCATCCTTATTATAAAACTAATACTAAATTTAAAAACAAACTTGTTAAAATCAAAATCTATATGCCTATATATATATATATATATATATATCTCAAAAACCAATTTCACTTAATTTATAGTATACACATTTATAACATACAGCGCTCCAACTATGATATAAATATAACAGATTGAATACTATAACAAAATCTTGGAAGGTAAACAAACATAAACAATTAATACACACACACACATACTTTTATAACCATATATTTTAAACACCTAATCTAAACTGTAACATATTCTGTAAAATATAAAGCAAAGAAACACAGCAGCTTTTAGACTTAAAAGATTCCACTACAAAGCATATACTAAAACTATAACTACTGTACACTCTGTATACTAATATATATGCTTTGCTGCAAACTTCTAAAATCAAAAAAAAAAAAAATATGCACATATATAAATACTTTACTGCATTTTTCAACACAAAGCGAAGCCACTTATAAGAAATTACACACACTGAACAAAATTACTTTATATATAAAACTAATGTATTTACACAACACGTTCTACATAATAACGTATTATATAAAAAAATTCAATGTACTGTAATGTAAAACTTAAAGTAAATATGCATATAGATAAAATAAAATATTTAGTAAGCAACAAATATATAAATTCAACAACCTGACCCATAATGCATCAGACAACCTTATATCTAAGAATGCATATTCAACAAGATATGCAGACACATCATACTATAACTAAAATACACATACTTCATGATATGATTTGTATGAAATATATAACAGGAACCTTAATAACTAGACTGACATACACATATTATCTAACATAATATAACTTATACTTCCTATATATATCTAACAGACCTTATAATATTACATACAAGTAAACCCAGTTTATATACTGTGAACTATACATATAGTAAACCCATACTTAATATATACCTAGTGTAAACATGGGGCTGAAGGAAGAAAGCCTCCAAACGAGAAGAGGAGGAGCGGAAGAGGTGTGCTCGCCCGAGTGGCACGCAAGGGCTGCCGTGTGCTAGCCAAAGTCGAGGGGAGAGAGAGAGTGTGGAGCCGGCTGCATAGTGGCATGTCGGCACCGCCACGACCTGGACAAGTGGCACATGCTTGGCCAATCATTGCCTCGGGTTCGACCATCACAGGGAATTCAAGGCAGAGGAGGTTGAGGCGACGGTCTGGGAAGCATAGCGGGGCGATGGCGATTGGAGGAGGCTCGGCTATTGAGGCGGTGGGTCTTGCCTTGTGGCTGCTACTCACATGAGGCCGGAGTGAGGAGAGAGGGTGGCAAAGTGTGGGGTTGCGGCAGCTCGGTCAATGGGCAGAGGGAGCTAACGGCGGAGGCGATTGGTTGAAGGAGTTCATGGTGGGTTTGGTGGTGAGAGAAAAAAAATAATGTTAGCCAAAAACTGGAAATAGCAGGCTAGAATAATAAAAGAATGGAAGATAGGGACAGTAAAGGGGGTATATAATTCATTTCCTGGTCAACAGTAGAGAAAATGATGGATCCGGAAGGAATTTGAACGAACCAACAATTGTTAACCTTTGGGAATAGAGAAAGGTTAATAGCTGGATTTCCTGGAAAAATGCAAAGGTTACTAACGCAATTTATTACAATGGTTGGGCTGCACGGTTCAAAATTTGGAAAGCAAGAAAAAGTAACGGTCACAAATCTCGGTACAGTACGACGCACTGTTTATTATATCCTTCGCGCACCAGATCTCAAAATACAGAAATAAATATACATGGAGATCAGTACGACGAGATGATCAAAATGGTATACAGATATCAATGGTATGATTAAATTATAAAATTCGAAATTCTGCTAGCAGAAAAATGCAGCAAAAACGTAGAAAAATAAGATCGACGGAGCTAAAAAATCCGAATTTGATTAAACGAAATTTGACGTCTCACTCAGAAGATGATTTAGAATTTTTCTATGAAAAAATATTCAGGTTTGGAAATTTTTTTATAACCATCACATATTTACTGATATAAATTGAAATAGAACTATACAATAAAATAAACTTCAATATTTTCAGACGAAAATTTGCAGTTTGCTACATTCTATTAGACGTATTCCAAATATTAAATTTTTGTTTCAAAATTATATTTTTGAAATTTCACGAAAATTCAATTAATCATATTATTAAAACAGTTAAAATTTACGGGTAGTTACGCTCTCCCCCACTCAAAAATTTTCGTCCTCGAAAAGAAAAAAAGTAGGAGAATAGAAACAACCAGAAGAAAATAAACTTGAATTACAAAATAAAACAATTAATTTAAACCATATAGATTTCAATTTAATTAATTAATATTTAACAATTTGGTTAAATCCATTTATATTAAATCAATAAATAATCATTCAATTTAAATTTGTTAGTTTAAACTGTTAATTCTAATCATATAAATTTCAATTTAAATCAATTAATATTCAATAATTGATTTTTGATTCGAGGTATTTCATTAAGTTGATTCAATTGTTAATTTATTAATTCCTTCAAAGCAAAATTTTATTTAATTCATCTCATTTATTCATTATCATATTGTCCAATTTTCCTCTATCAATAATTTCCTAAAATCATAAACTTGAATAGTCATTTATTACAATCATATTTTATTCAACAAATTTAATTCTTCTTTATTCCAAATTATTATTAAATTTATTCCACTTAATATATCCTATCACACATGTTAAGTATATTTCACTTATTATAACTACTCGAATTTATTTAAAATTTCTTATAGCATCATTTTATATTGTATATTATTCAATTACACGGTTAATTACTGAGTAATTTAGGTAAGTTATATTTTAGAGTGCAATTGAGTACTATAAAAGTAAAGTTTCCTTAAAAAAAACAAGTTTAACTATTTATTCAAAATTTTAGCTTTATTTAAAATCATCCTTTAACATAATTTCAAGGATTAAATTTCCGATTAACTTCAAACCATTTTATAGATAAATATACATACTATATATATCAAATCAAATCTATAATCATATTCTTATATATATAATATATATTATAGATCAAGTCATTCTTAAGAAGTTCAAATCAAATTCATTTTCCAAACAAAAGGGTAGCAAAGCTATTGAATGGTCTCTCCACTTCGAAACTCAAAAGTTAATGTCGATGATGCGGCTGCCATCACCAAAATTATTTTCCAGTGACAAAAAAGGAGAGCACTGCTTTAATCATTTAAAATTCTTTGGAAATGATTTCTATTCGAAATTACTTTATATAATACGCATTTTAAAATTTGAACCCAAAGTTGAAATCACTGGAAATTAAATTCTCAAATTCTCCATTACATTCATTTGAATTTCCAAATCAAATTATAAACCATATTTCATAAATTCATTTATTTATATCGTGCAATAGTCAATGGGTCACAAACAATAAATAAAATCAAATATTATCATTTCTGACAACAAATTCATTAACAATTTAATTCCATAAAAATTTATACTTATATATATAATATAATCATACAAAATTATTTTATTTACCAAATTTGAAAATAATATTGTGTCAGTTTGCTCTGTTCAGGTGTTTTGGAAATCCTATCGATAGCGTTGATCAGACAAATCGATCGAAAACCCAAATCAACATCAATAACTCAAACAACACAATATATATAAAACATTTTAAATATAGATTTACAAATACACTTCCTCGTTCGACAATATAGAAATAAATTTTCAAAGCAAGGATAGAGACTTAAATTTGATTGACTCAAATCAAAGAGAATTCTGATTTGAAGATAGTCGGAAACAAAGGATAAGACGATTAAATAACAGAATAGGGAGATGGATAAGCTTATATAAATCGCAGGCAGCCTTAACCGGGTCAACTCAGACTTCAAGAATAAGACCGATGCAGAATTCCGAGGTAAATCGACATTCGATCTCAAGAGATAAAATTTCATGCATAACAGAAGATAATAGCATCGTAAACCTAGGATAAAAAAATCTTCGGTGAATCAATGCTTGTTGTAAAGGAGTTTCACACCTTTACAAATCATTCAAAGATTGGCGAGACCGCCGAGTTGTTATAGAGATTTGTTTGAAGTGGAGTTATGGGATACTCCAGAGTACGAATATGGATGGACAGAAAGGATTTCAAAATGAATGGGAGAGTTCAAAAATCCGAAAGAAATCCGGATCAAAAGAAGGAAAGTCAAGCTCGAACGAAAGTAATTCTGGAAATAAATTTACCGTATATGCTAAGTTGTGCCTAGAGCCAAAGCTCTGATACCAAATGTAACGTCCTGATATTTTCAACCATTCGCATCGAAACATGACGGAATTGAATTGCTCAAAATACCAGATTGTAAGTTTATATTTCGCAAAACTCGGCATATACAGTAAATAAATGATCACAGACATAGAGTAATATAACAATATGCAGCGGAAACAAATGAATAGTAGTTCATGAAGCTACTATATATATATATAAGAAAGTTAAACAAGGTACACAGAAGTCTCGAATACAATAGTCAAATACAAGATCAGAATACATCAATGGAATCAACTGAATATCTGAAAGCTGAATAGATAGCTAGATCTCCAAGCGAAACCCCAACTCCAAAGGTGAGTCTCGAATACTCGTACACTCAGTCTGACCCGTGCGTAAAGAAAAATACAAAACACTCAAGTCATGATTAACATTCTTATATAAATAAATGCAAATCAAGTGAAATAACAACTAAAAATACGGGTAACTCAAAAGATGTTTGGGATAACCATCCTCTAAGGATCCGTTAAACTATTTGTATGCACACTAAGTAGATAATGCCTATCAGTAATATAAAGTATCAAAATAGCGTTAAGGCGTTACCATTATCCTCCTTAACACATTTTATATAAGCGTCATAGTCTATACAACACTGTAAACTCTACCGTGAACTAGTGGGCTATCAGGGAGTACTCCATAGGTATAAAGCAAAACAAATCGTAGTGGTCGTGCATAGGGACACAAGTATGACAAGGCACATAAGGCAATACCCAAGGTAGTGATACTACCATTTGCCTGATCCGGACTAGTGAGAACGCATCGCCGCAACGATCGCAACATCGCGAAACAACACTCCCAATTCAAGGGTGCGCACCAATCAAAAACAAGTAATGAGTAGTTTACAAAGAAGTGTGTCCGCTAGAGGTAGCTAACCTTATTGGCCCGGTATGGCTTCTGTTTAAGTCATTTCAAATTTGACACAAGTGTCAAGGCTATCCATTATCGTTCTCTTTCTTCAAATCTAGCAACATCATCATTCCAATCACTTCATTCTGGACCACACTCCGCATAATAGTTATTAAAGTGGTATTCGGTTTAGACAGAGAGTATGTCCCTAACCAATCCCGAACTCTTCAATAACCACGTAATTATTACACCGATCGGTCATTTAATAAACTTTCCAAATAGTTTATATTTCGAAACCAAAATATCATTGCCATTTCAATTTCAAATATATCCACTTACAAAATATTAGTACTTCAAAGTTATAACACTTTCAAAATCAAACACTTTAAAAATCATAATACTTCGGAAATCAAAATTTAGAAATCATAATGCTTTGGAATCATAACACTTCCCACTTAACTGTTTAAATATAACTAATAGTATATATAATAAATTAGTTTATAATTTAAAATGGTTTATATAAAAATAGTTATAATTTAAAATAGTTTATATTAAATTAATTTATATTAAAATAGTTTATATGAAATAAATTTATAAAGTAACATAAAGAAATAGTTTAAATATGATTTAAAAATACTTTATATAATAAAATAGCTTCCTCAAATTTCACAAATCAATTCCTAATCAACACCAATCCCAAAAATTTCAAATTTAGTCGAATCTCAAATCATCAGTTTCAATTCAATTCAGTTCTCTATAAATCATTATATCGATTTCAAATACAGATTTGAACCACAAGTAAACCATTTAAATTTTGATATATTCCAAAGCTTTAAATATTTCACAATCTCAAAACTAAATTTGATAATTTCATATATATCTTAATTTAACTTTATTATTATTTAGTTCTGAAATATTCACTTAATAAATCCAATATTATTTAAATAAAACCCCAAATTACAAATAAACTAAATATTTCCTTCAACTTATTTAGACTTGAATTATTTATTTAAAACACCTTAAACAAAATCAAGTTATAAAATTATAACCTTTAAAAATCTCAAATTCAATAAGTTCCAAATCGATTTCTAATCAAATATATATTTATTAATTAAATACAATTTCAAATCAATTTCAATCGATCTTCTCAACCTTAATTTATTAAATCATTATAAACTCTATATTAAAATATACTTTAAATAAATACTTAACCATATTATTTTTAATAAAATCAAACTTTATTATTAAGCTTATTTTATATTAAAACAAATGTATGCATAGCTTAAAATCAAGAATTTAACTATATATAAAATAACACTTATATAATATCTAAAATCAATATTTATATAAAACCATATATTTCCTTCCAAAACCATGGTAATCATTTCAAATTTTTTATATATAGACCAACGGTGTCTGTATATAATTTTCTATCCTAGGTCAAGTGATACGGATATTTATCATTTCAATCCGCAATTTAAATATATACGGGTACATATAGCACTTCAACCTGCAATCCCAAATTCTATTCAATGAAAACCGCTTGGGTTTATCATTTTAACCCATAACAATTTTCTCCGATTCTACAAATTGTTCGGGTATGTATCATTTCAAACCATAGTGATTCGATACTGACAGGGAACTTGCAGAGTGATAACAGATATGATAATAATATAACATGCATATATCATCAATATAAATAACAAATAATGGTGTCAGATGTCACAGGTGAACTGATACAGGTAATAGCATATGTATAACAGTGTAAATAACTAACAGCAGCATATTTCAATTATCATTTCACTTGAAATCAAATTTAATAAATAAAAGAACGTTAATCGTGAGTGATTGCTCACCTTTCGAGGCTAGAGATATAGACAATGAAGTTGAGTTACGGAATCCAGTCACGAATCTCAAAGCAAAGCTAGATGGATACGGTTCAACGGACAAGCTAAAAGATAAGGAATCGATGAACAGTTTGAATTAGTTTGATAGAAACAGCAAGTATATATTATTATTATTTCCATGAAATCAATATTAAATTTAAAAATATTTTTAATAACATATATATTTATGCCCAAATCAAACTCAAATACATGCAGACTTAATATATTACTTTAAGATCCATCCTTATTATAAAACTAATACTAAATTTAAAACACAAACATGTTAAAATTGAAACCTATATACCTACACATATATATCTCAAAAACCAATTTCACTTAATTTATAGTATTTACATTTATAACATACAACACCCAACTATGATATATATATATATATATATATATATATATATATATATATATATATATAACAGATTGAATACTATAACAGAATCTTGTCACATAATCAAAGATAAAAAATTAATATATATATATATATACACTTTTATAACCATGTATTTTAAACACCTATTCTAAACTGTAACACATTCTGTAAAATATAAAGCAAAGAAACACAACAGCTTTTAGACTTAAAAGATTCGACTACAAAGCATACACTAAAACTATAACTACTATATACTCTGTATACTGATATATATTCATTGCTGTAAACTTCTAAAATCAGAAAAAAAACATATATACACATATATAAATATTTTACTGCATTTTTCAAGAGAAAGCGAAGCCACTTAAAAAAATACACACACTGGACAAAATTACTTTATATATAAAACTAATGTGTTTACACAACACATTGTACATTATAACCGATTATATAAATTGTTTCAATATACTGTAATGTAAACTTAAGGAAAATATGCATATAGCTAAAATAAAATATTTAGTAAGCAACAGATATATAAATTCAATAACCTGACCCATAATGCATCAGACAACGTTATATCTAAGAATGCATATTCAACAAGATATGCAGACACACCATACTATAACTAAAATACACATACTTCATGATATGATTTGTATGAAATATATAACAGCAACCGTTATAACTAGACTGACATACACATATTATCTAAAATAATATAACTTATACTACCTATATATATCTAACAAACCTTATAATATTACATACAAGTAAACCCAGTTTATATACTGTGAACTATACATATAGTAAACCCATGCTTAATATATAACTAGTGTAAACATGCGACTGAAGGAAGAAAGGCTCCAGACGAGAAGAGGAGCAGAAGAGGTGTGCTCGCCTGAGTGGCAGGCGAGGGCTGCCATGTTCTAGCCGAAGTCGATGGGAGAGAGAGAGTATGTGGAGCTGGCTGCATAGTGGAGTGTCGGCACCGCCACGGTCTGGACAAGTGGCATGTGCTTGGCCAATCATGGCCTTGGGTTCGGCCATCACAGGGAATTCAAAGCGGAGGAGGTTGAGGCGACTGTCTGGGAAGCATAGCGGGGCGACGGCGACTGGAGGAGGCTTGGCTATTGAGGCGGTAGGTCCTGCCTTGTGGCTGCTACTCGCTGACCTGAGTGAGGAGAGAGGGTGGTAGAGTGTGGGGTTGCGACAGCTCGGTCATGGGCAGAGGGAGCTAACGGCGGAGGCGATTAGTTAAAGGAGTTCATGGTGGGTTTGGTGGTGAGAGAAAAAAAATAATGGTGGCCAAAAAACTAGAAATAGCAGGCTAGAATAATAAAAGAATGGAAGAAAGGGACAGTGAAGGGAGTATAGAATTCGTTTCCAGGTGAACCGTAGAGAAAATGATGGATCCGGAAGGAATTTAAACAGACCAACAATTGTTAACCATTAGGAATAGAGAAAGGTTAACAGTTGGATTTTTTGGAAAAATGAAAAGGTTACTAACGCAATTTATTACAATGCTTGGGCTGCACGGTTCAAAGTTTAGAAAGGAAGAAAAACTAACGGTCACAAATCTCGGTCGGTACGACGCACAGTTTATTATATCCTTCGCGCACCAGACCTCAAAATATAGAAATAAATATACCGTAGAGACCAGTACGACGAGACGATCAAAAAGATATACAGATATCAGTGGTACGATTAAATTATAAAAAATCGAAATTCTGCTAGCAGAAAAATGGAGCAAAAACGCAGAAAAATAAGATCGACGGAGCTAAAGAAGTCCGAATTTGATGAAACGAAATTTGACGTCTCACTCAGAAGATGATTTTAGAATTTTTCTATAGAAAAATATTTTGGTTTGGAAAATATTTTATAACCATCAAATACCAAGTGATATAAATTGAAATAGAATTACATAATAAAATAAACTTTCTTATTTTCAGATGAAAATTTACAGTTTGCTATGTTCTATTGGACGTATTCCAAATATTAAATTTTTATTTCAAAATTATAATTTTAAAATTTCACGAAAATTCAACTAATCACATTATTGAAATAGTTATTTATGGGTCGTTATAAATAGTTTGGAAACAGAATTTGAATTTGAAATTCAAAAATAAATATCTTAAAAGTAAATTGGATTTAAAATACTCTATATTTTAAAATTTATAATTTTTTTTCTAATTATAATTATTTTACACACACAAACACACACACACATAGACATTGTGATTTGGATGTTATGATTTGAATTTAATATAATAATTTTTTAAAAGCTATTTAGAAGTTAAATTCTATATTTAAAAAACTTATACATAATATATATGTGTTTGTTAATTAATGTGTAATTAGATTTTAAAATCAATTTCTTTAACGTTGTAAATATATCTCTACTACTAATAAAGAAAATTCGTTAAACTAATTTGCTCGGTGTCTTATTGAAATTCCAAAAATGCCCTTACTTTCCGTTTACATATTTACGCTCAAAAAATATCAACGTATACAACAACACAAACAACACTTGTGCGAAGCGCGGGCCCATACTAGTGTGTGTGTGTGTGTATATCTACATATGAAAAGGAAATGTGTTTAATAAAAAAATATTAAAAAGCTTTAATATATATATATATATATATATATATCTTTTGGACAAAAATAATAAGTTAAAAAATAAATATAAAATATATGCGAAAATAAAAGGAAATGCATTAATTAAAATATAAAATGTAATATTAAAATTATATAAAAATAGAAAATATAAAATAAATTATATTTAAACATTAAAAATACATGCAAAAGACAAGTGTAAAGATTTTAAAATATTATTCAACATTTGTAAGCAGACTGTAACATGCAATTAAACATTGTAAGTTTATTTCAACATGCACTTACAAGTGTCATTAATTCTTTCTATTTTTAAAATTAATAAAGGAAAAAAAACAAGATTATATACACCTTTCTATCATACTCTTCTCATTTTTGTTTCTTATATCCAATTCAAATTGAAACCTGGAAAACTTAAAGAAAAAAAATTAAAAGAAAAAAACCAAAAAAAAAAAAAATCAAATCAAAACAAAGATCTGATCATCTCAGATCAAACAAGCAACCTAAGATTCAAATTCGAAACCTGAAAACATAGACAAAGCAGATCATCTCAAATACCAAGCTTCAGTTCAAATTCTTTTCAAAACAAAGTAGATTCAACTCAACAAAGAATAGCAAGCAATCCCTAGTTTTCAAAGTAAAAGATCAACTAATTTTCCAGTTTTTAAAATCAAAATTCAAATCTAGGCTTCTCTGTTCTCTGTCAACATGTTCCAGGTGGGCAACTAACATTTTAAACTCAAATCTGTTCATAGATCTGGGTGTTTGTGATTAATACTTGAAATTTGTTTTGAAAAATGTTTGTATAGATGTTGAAAATGCCTGCATATATATATATATATATATATATATATTTATATATATATATATATATATATATATATATGTACGTATGTGCATGCTTGTGTTTAGAGATACATGCCTCTGTGCTTGACTAGCAGACACAAAATAAATTCTCAAAATTCTCTTCATACAATCCATTGTAGGTTATGATGTTCAAAAGGAAGTTGTTTGTAATGATGTAATATTAATTTTAAAAATAATTTTCAAAAGAAATTATAATGTGGTTATCTGGAAAAGAAATTTACAGTGAAATCTAAATCATATGATAAAAATTGACAAGCATAATTTCTTGTTTCACTTATATGTTTAGATTCTTTACTGAAAAATATGATTTTCAATGATTACATCTAGATTTTGAAGATTGTGATTTATGAGAAATTGAGAATTGAACAGAATCGAGATTTTTCACGATTTCGGCAATCGCAAGGTTTAGTAATCTCGGGATGGTGGTTGGAGGAAGGTTGCAGGTCGGTGGTTAGGGGAAAAATGGCAACTGAGTTTCTCGTGGGTTGTGGTGGCCGAAAAGTGATAATGTAGGGTTTAAGGACCAGGTTTGGTCGATGGTGTTTGAGAGTCAATTTTGGCGACATGATCGCATCGAGCTTGACTAGAGAAAAGGGAATTGCAGCGTTGGACAGTGGCGAGGTTTTATGTTGGTCGTTGTGATCTCCGGTGGTCGGAGATAGGAGGAGCGGGGTAATTTCATGTAATGACCTGCCTTTCTCTCCCTAGATAGACGCATCATCATTAAGAAAGAAAGAAAGGGATAGAAAGAGAAAGATATAGAGGAAATAAAAGAAACAACATCAGAATCTCAACAGCAGAATGAATAAATTATATTAATCACATAAGATATTACATAGTATACAACATTTATCAGAGTTACATAGATTATACATCACATATTAGACAGTTATAAACACCTGTCTAGTTATTACAACTCAGTACAACACAAACATTTGACTCGGAGATCACACAGCGGAACCACTTATATCTACAACGCTGAAGCCTCCTACTCCATACCTCCTCCAGAGTTCATCAAAGCTAACCTCAATCCCTTGGCTACTCGTAAAAATTAGAGTACCCAAGAGTTTAAGAAAACAGAAGATAAACTCCGGGTCAGACATGGGCCTGGTGTGAGTAACAGGTTATGGTTGCTTAACTTTTGAAAACCTTGAAAAGAAAAGGTATCACGTAAGACTCCCCACACATAAACACGGGTAAGTTTTTACCTTACGCTAACTAAAACATTAATAGGAAATCCAGTGATATTATAATAGGGTCTAGGATTTTCAAGTATATATAAAATAGCTGAAATTGTTACATTCATTAAATTCCAGCATACTAGCCATAAAGTGGGTAATACAATCAAAACCGTAAAGGCACGCAGGAAGAATGGATTTCCATCAATGGTAGGGCTACTGGGGTACCGTCCGCCACAGTACGTGGCCTAGATCACTGTACCGAGGATTACTTCCAATCCCCTAGAACATAAGGCCGGAACCATCCCTTACTGGATAGTTCTGAACAAGACAAACCCGGTAGTTGTTGCAATCAACTGCCCCACACAGCCGAATAAAAAGGGACTTCTAGACAGGGGTAAATCTCGTCCTACTTAGGTGCTACCCACTTAGCCTTGCTGCACCTCCCCTATTTTAACCATTCCCGGTTGACGAGGCTTGAGGCTACGATTACCTTTATAGAACACATCTATCTTAGAATGCTCATCGTCCATCTGAAGATGTTCTGAAAGCATTCAATCCTTACAAGTTCGTTCCAGGTTCGAACGAAACCGAAGGCACTGTCTCATTACACTCATTTTGGAATCACCCTCAGAGTTAATGACAATAGCCCTTGCACTCCGAATCTTCATCTCGAATCTGGAAGTACCATTTTCGTCAACTCATTTTGGAATCACCCTCAGAGTTAACGACAATAGTCCTTACACTTCGAGTCTTCCCTTCATTTGAGATTCATGACCTAACGTTTAATTCGGATCGATGTGGTTTTTGATATCCAAATCTGGAAACCCGATCCCAGTCTCATCGAAATCCAAAACGCCATCTTTTAGGTCCAAGTTGCTTTAGAGTTAAAATAATTCAATTCATAATCTATATTCACACAGATAGATAGTTCACAATCTCAAAAATAGATAATCAACATCATCACAATTCAACCAAAGCACCCAATATCACAGATCAACACATATCTCATATCAGAGATATCAAACAATCCAAGGCATTCAATAAAATCAGCCATCTATAAGCAAAGATTTATTAATCACACCATCTCTAATTAATTTAAAATAAATTAAATTAATTACTTCCATCTCTAATAAATTTAAAATAAATTAAATTAATTTCTTCCATTACTATAAATCTTACTTACTTAACCATTAATTAATTACAAACCAATTAATTAATCATCATCTAATTTCCATCTTAATTAATCATCCATGATTAATTATTCTCTAATTACATTAAGTAATTAGTCTTAATTAATTACACAAATTATTATCCTTAACCATTTACAGAATTAACCTTTAATCACTTTCAATACTTAATTAATTATAGTTAATTACATTAATCCTTAATTAATTACATTAATTAATTATCCTTTAATTAATTAATCATCCCTTAATTACATCATTAATTACTTAATCAATGATTCCTTAATTACTTCTTTAATTAATTACTCTATTTAAATTAATTACATTTAATAATTAATCTTTAATTAATCACATTTATTAATCACCTTGGTTAATCTCACTCAGTAATTTACTACCTTTAATTACTTTATTAATTAATTAATTACTCCTTAATTAATTATATTTGATTAATCCCATGATTAATTACACAAAGTTATTAAACTCAAATTACTTCCATTAATAAATCACCCTTCAATTAATTACATCCAGTAATTACTTTACTAAGTAATTATACTTTATAAATTACATTAAGTAATTATACTTATCAAATCATCAAGTGATTATCTTAAATTAATTAAACTAATTAATTAACTTAAACTAATCACATTACTCTAATTAATTACATTGAGTAATTAATCCCTTTCATTACTTTATTAAGTGGTCATACTTAACCAATTCTACAAATGATTATCCTTAATTAATTAATCTAGTTAATTATTTTAAATCAATCACATTAATTAATCATTTGATAATCCTTAGTTAATCATCTTTCATTAACATACACATTAACCAGTCCTTTAATTGCTTCCTCAAGTAATTAAACTTTATATAACCATTATTAATTACAAATTAATTAATTCTTAATTACCAATTAATTCTTCTCTCATTACTTAACTAATTAAGTGCTTAATTGAAACTTAATTAATTTTTAATTACTTGATTAATTAATTTCTAATCATTAATTAATAATCTTACTTATCTAATTAATGATTCTTAATTACAAGTTAATTAATCCTTAATTAATCAAATTAAATTCTTAACTACTTACTTATTTATCCTTAATCATTAAATAATTAAATTAATTAATTATGTCTTAATTAACTTCTTAATTTAATCAATTTCAAGTTATCAAATCAATAATAACTTAAGATAAAGTATTATCCTTTTTATTAATTATCATTTACAAATGCCTTTGAAACATTTTTACTTTTAAGTTTGCTTTAGATTTCATTTCAAATTTAAGATTAGAATGATTAACAATTTAAACTTTAACCAAATTTTAATCAATTTATAAATCTTTTAAACAAATGCAAATAACCATTTGTCATTTATTAAAGAAACCTATATAAAGAAAGGTTTAAATTAAATTACTTAATTATATTTAAAATCAAGCTTTAAAAATAACTAAATCATTTAAATTGCAAATTTAAGTTAAATTAATTTATATAACTTTCCATTCAAAGGTTAAAGAAAACTTTTTATAATAGAATTTTATGTAAATAATGTTTTAAACATTTGATTGGAAAACTAATTCATTTAAAAATATACATTAAGTCCTAAACTTGTTTAAACATTTTAATTTTATAAAAAATTATTTATTTCAAAAGTAGGACACAAATTTAATTTGAATCTAAACATAAAAACTTGTTTTAAAACTCTGTTTAAAATCTTGCTTTAAAATTTTTAAATTCATTTTTTAAAAAAAAAATAACAGTTTAAAATCCGGTAACCAAATTCACTAACGTATACTCGAGTACTCACTCGCGTTACCTTCCAAAAATCACGAAACCTCCTTCGAGACAAATGATCAAAAACCCTAAAGCAAACCCGAGCTCTACGCAAACCACCCAAAACTCGAGACAAACTCATGATTTACTCGAGTCCTACTCGAGTGACAAGCTTCTTCCCCCAAACCACTACAATCTCCAGATACGTCGTGCACCTATGCACGTACACCTATCGCCTGACCTCCTCCTATCCCTACCGAGTTCACCAGCAAGTCGACGATCACCGGCGCAAACACTCCAACCCTTCAGCACCAATGAACATGCACGAAAACAAAAACGAGCAACCCAATACCCACTGGAAAAAAAACCCGACCCACAAACTCCCCTCGCGCCGCCGATCATGGTCATCAGAGACCTTGCTGTCTCGATCAAAGTTGCACCACATCATCCAGCTTCTAATCCCATATATGTGATCATCTCCAATGATCTACTGATGCCGAACGAAGATCAAACATCAACATGCCCAAAGCGATACGTCGAACCCTACATCACCCGACTTCGACCATCACAGCCAAAAGTAAAATCAACCATTATTTTTCTTGTGACCACCCAATCACCCTCTACCTCCAGCCATGGTCACGGCCGCACACAATTTCCCGTTCGTTGTCAATTGGCGAATAACTGAATTCTGATCAATTCAAAATATCCCATTTTCGACACACTTTAAAATCATAAAACTTAGGTCAAAAATCATCGTTTCACTTTACTAATCTGTTTATGGAATGAAATCACAAAATTAAAAATATTGGTCTTTGATTTATTTTATTTATTTTTCTGTTATTTCACATTCTAGAGTTAATTACTTAATAAAAATGTTTGAAACTATTTTCAAAATTTGTACAACATGGTTATGAACAAATTTCATTTATAAATCATAGCCTGAAATTATTTGTATGGGAAGATAAAATTTTATAAAAGAAATTTGGAACCTGCGAAAACAACAGAGTCCTATACATGAATATATACACAGACAATCTTTATCATAACACAATATATACATACATCTACATTCATATCACATATGCAAACTTTATTCACTACTTTTCTACAAGAATCATTTTATTCAACAGATATAAAAATAGAAAAAAAAAATGTTTTTAAAGGAGGGTTTACTCACCTGAAAATGATAAACATAGAACAGTTTTTTAGTTTCATGGAACTTTGCATTTTATCTGATCTTTGATGTTGATTTCTTTAATTTTCTTGCTGTTGAATTAATTTGTTGAATTTGAATCTATACTTGCTGAATTGATTTTACATGTTGGTGTGTTGAATTTGAACTGGATCTTGAAGCTTGAAACTGTAGTACTACTCCATTGATTTAAGTTTCTAGATTTGATTTTGTTTTCTTCTTTAGTTTTGCAAATAGAAGAAGATAGAAAAAGATTTAAAGAGAAGAAAAATGAACAGCCTGAATTCTGTGAAATATTTTTATAAATTTTCCCAAATAAATGATACCATTGTCACTTGTTATTATGCTTGACATCTAGCTTACACATGCATTTCTCATTAAGTTTTTAATTGACAAGTGTGAAGGCTTGTTTTAAATTTTAATTTCCTTAAGTTTTACATTAATATATTATGTATTAAAGATTAAATCATATAAATATGTATACAATTATTTTATACATGTATGTCTCAAAAATCTTATATACTTACAAACTATGTTTTAAGTGTATATATATACAAATTGTACTTAGTTCATAAGATATTTAAAAGAAAGAAATATTTTAAACCTATATATATAATTTATAACTATTTTAGTTTAAGAACATTATAAAAGAAATCATAATAAAACTTTTTTAAATTTGTATAAGCTATCACATTTTTAAGAATAAATATTTATCTCATATGTCGGAAATATAGAATTTTAATTTAAATAGCTTTTGAAAAGTATTGTATTAAATTCAAACATTATCTTCCTAATCATAATATATACATATACATACATACATACATATATATATATATATATATATATAAATTTGAAAACATATCTTCTTATTAAGTTCAAACCAAAGCTTTTTATCACAATGTATGTACGTTATAAGTAGAATACAATTTTAATATTAATTTTAGAAATAATTATATTGAATTTTAAAATAATACTTCAAATCACAATGTATACAAACATATATATTATAATTTGAAAACATATCTTAAATTAAATTAATACCAAAGACTTCTTATTTACAATATATATATATATATATATATATATATATATATATATAGACCAATATATATCGTAAATATAATATACTTTTATTAGCTTTTAAAAGATAAAATTTACCAATTTATTAACTTTAAAAAGAATAAACTTTCCAATTTAAATTTCAATTATAAAAGAAAATTATTAAATCAATTAAATTATTAATACAGATTATTAAATTGATATTGCCCAAAATTCCGTGTCATCACATTCCTCCCCCCTTAAAAGAATTTCGTCCCCGAAATTTAAAAGCAAAGGTAATTAATAACCCATTACAGATTTGAATTTTAAATCACAAGCATATATTATCAACCATATGCTAACAACCATAGCAACCAATTCACTTAATCAAACAAATCTAATGATCTTGACACAAATCAGGATAGATCTTCCTAATACTATCTAGAGTTTCTGAGGTATAAATACTGGGATACTTGCTCTACAGAATCCAAACAATCTATACAACTAAGCTACAGAGCTCCTTCTCATCTAGATCAACAAAAATGAACAGGATATCAGACCATACTCAAGTCCTGCTCAATTACCAAATCCTCCTGATCTGCTGGTTCCACAACCAATGATAGATCATACACGTACTCGCTCATAGATATATGAAACACATCGAATCCCAGTCTTCCAAACTGGAAATTCAACCTTGAAGACCAAAGCACTTATCATCACAAGATTTCAAAAAGATCCAATATACCTCAGAGCTATCTTCCTATTCTTACCAAATCTTATGGCTTCTTTGATTGGAGGAAACTTATCCAAAATCAAATCTCCGACTATGGAATCCAAATTCCTCCATCTCTTATCCCCAAAATTCTTCTGACGATCCTGGGCTTCCTACATCCTTCCTGATCAGCTCAAACTTCGCTGATGCCTCACAAAACAAACGGGACCAAAAACAACCCAACAAAATGATCCTCTCAAGATCAACCAAGATCAAGAACACAACCTCTACTCCACAAACATCAGAAGACTTCAAATTTCTCCTAACTGGAAAAGACAAAGCAGAAGCACTCGCCAATCTTTCCTCAGATCCTGAAAACTTCCATTTTAGAACAGCTGCTTCCTTGCTTCTGCTGCACAACTCTGATCTGAAGTAGATGAGAATGTTGACGATGAATACGAGCACAAACTAGCCACACATCCCGGGAGACATGGTTCAACGGATCCATCAAAGAAACCTCAGAAGTTCAACCAAATCTTGAGCTACTACACCAAACCTTTCTCCAGGAGCCATCCTTCTACTAAGCTAAACCACCAGAACCACTCCTGCAATCCAAGTCGATATGAAAACTCAATCTCCAGATGCTAAGGCAAACCTTGGCTTCTACGAAGACATCCGGTAGAATCGTTGCAACTTCCATAACTCCTACATCTCCTAGAGATGCCTCGATTCCAAGCAAAAGATTACTCAAGAGAACATTCAACTATCGCAAGTCATTTTTGCTATCAATCCCAACCTAATTTCCAAAGAAACTGTTCTCTCTTTATCAATCAGAATGACTCATACTTATCAAGTCAATCCATCGAAGAAATGGATCCACTCCGCTGCTTCTGAACTCCACCTCTAGAAAGCCGCCTAACTAGATAACCTTCTGCTGGACCACAGAACACTCCGAGCTGCAACGCTGCCACTGATGCCAAAGATTTCCTAATCCATAAGCTCCTCGAGAAACTCTGGCCTCAAAGCCAAACACAAACACCCTACTGAGCCTAGCCTCATCACCGATGCAGACGCACTTCCTTAAACTTGCTCCAAAAGAAACATCTTCGGAGACATCCATATTCACTTCGTATCATCACATAGCTATTACTTCCTGAGGTTGCAAAGATACCATCTGTAACGAATGCGATTTTATCGGGATCCAAAGGTCGGCATTCTTACGTCCACTATATCAAATGCCGCATAATCGAATGCCGGAAAACCGAATTATTAGGGTTAAAAAGAAAAGGTAGAAGAAAAAAGATAGAAGAAATAAGGAAACAGAACATAAACAATATCAGAATCTCACATATCGCAGCAGAACAACATATAATAGATAAATGAATAATCTTTAAATCAAAGAACTATATCAGTTATTACATTATATCACATCATCATCAGAGTGTACAATCACAATATACAACACAACAAAACAATGGATAGTTATACAAACATGTCCCTACAAGTAAATTATACAGCGGAAAGATAATATCATATACAAGTAATACGTCACGCCATCCAGTTCGCCACTTGAGCTCCAAAGCACTCCTAAATCCAGAATAACCTGATAACCTGACTCTAGGCTGCCCGTGTGGAAAATTATGGGCACCCAGAGTTTAGGAAGAGAACAATAAACTCCAAGTCAGTCATGGAACTGGTGTGAGAACTCAAAACAGTTATTTATTTTTTAAAACAACAACAACGATAAAAGTGGAAAATATCCGCAATTTTTTTAGAAAATGAAACTACCATAAGGCCTCCTCGCACACACACAATGCAAACGCAGAATTGGAGGAGATATCTCTTTATGATAGTCAAAGATGCTTACTACGCAAAACAAATCATTTTTGATATTATTATTAGTGCATAGTGATGAAAAAATTTTGAAAGTATAATATAAATCTTAGCCAGCATGGGTACCATTATAGTATGCCTACTATAGCTACCATATTAAATGGCAGGTTCTACAACTAAAACCGTACAAGGCTCGTATTGTTTCTTTGGATTTCCAACAAATGGTCTGGCTAAGGAACTTCCTACTGCCACATGGGATCGCCTCTGGTGGGACGTCCCGAGAACTTAACCAACTCTCTGCCAACACAAGGCGGGGTTACCTTTGTAACTAGGTAACTACTACACGAATATGCCACCCCCCGGTCCTTTGGGACCTTTATCCGAGGGCCCTCGATCACCAAGCAACAACCACACAGAAAATGAGGTTGGAGCAACCACATAGGTTAAGCATCAGGGCTTCATACCTAACACCACGGTTTTCCAAAATGAAATGACATACCCTAAAGGGAGCTACCCTCATAACCTTGCCGCATATTCCTGTTTTGACCATTTCCGGGGTGTGAGTTCTGACGAAGTCTCGTCCACAACGCTACGCTTTTTCACAAAGCCACGCTTTGATCAACAAATGATTAACAAATAATCATCACACAGCAACACTCAGCATACCACATTACCAAATTGGGAGTATATCGCTGATAACCTTCAACGACAAAACCTCTGAGCTCGTACGTCTCAGAGAAGGGTGTTAAGCTAAGAGAATAAATTCTCCACCACCAACAGAAATGTATTTGAAAGAAATCTGCTTTATATCTCAAAATGTAATGTCAGACACGTAACCATACAAGTATGTTCCGGGTTCGAACAGAACCGAAGGCACTTCAAAAGAAGCCCTTGCAATCCGGTTATTCACAATCCCGATCGAATTTCCCATCACAAAGGAAATCTCTATACCGTAGCTAACGGTGCAGAGACGATCGATATGTCATCCTATCGTTTTCACAAATACCCGGTCTTCACCACCGGTCTTCAATGCCATCCATTACGTCATATCACTATTCGGAATGGGTAGTCCGAACAACGAGCGCAATAATTTAAAAATAAGTGCAGCATTCAATTTCAACCAATTCACAACAAATAGCCATTTAAGGGTCAATATTGATAGTCGGTTATTTGACTATCAATCCATATTCACAACATCACCCGATTTCAAATAATCTTCTCAATTATTTATTTCCAAAATATCTTTATAAGATATAATTTCCACACTTCAACCATTTGAAAACAAATTTCAAATCAATTTTCACCTTTACAACTTTCATTTCAAAATGGTTCATTTAAACCAATCAAATAAATCCTTACCGATTTATTAAATTTACGTCCCAAATCCATAAATTTATTTTCACACTTTTAAAAATAAATCAATGTTTATTTTCAAACAAATCTCCCTTATAAATTTCCATTGTGCATTTAAATTTTCAGATATCCATTGATATACGATTTTCAAATCGATTTCAAATATCCACCTTCTATTTATCTTTAAAAGATATAATCTCAAAACATTCACTTCATATTGGAAAATATTTTCATACTTATTCAATAATAAGTAATTCACAGATCCATTTATTTTCAACATTTGGAAAATATTCAATATACTTAAATCCAAATTAAGTATATATTTTATTCTTTAAGGAAAACTTCCCTTAAACACATTTATTTGGGTCAAAACGAATGTTACGTAAAACATCGTTACGACAACCCAAAATCACTAGTATAGGGATTCGGAATTAAGATAGACATATAAATCCCAAGACTATACGAAACTTTTCCTTTCGGAAATCATTTACTTTAACAATGGTGTTATAGTCCACCATTTCCTTTTATTTCTCGAAAACATCTATTTCGACAATGACGTTGAAATCTATGGTTTCGATACTTAGTACATTTTAAAACTTTTTTTTTGAATCGTTTTAATTCTATTTAAAATATCACTTTCCCAAAATATTTCTTTAATATATTATTCACTATCTAAAATCGTGAATATACTTCGTTAACCAAATTCAATTTCTACATATTTTATTTAAAGGATTATCCACTGTCCCAAAATCATGGATATATCTCCTAGAATCAGCTATAATAATTAAACTTATCAAAATAAGTCGATTTCGGATTTATAAAACAACGTTTATAAATTCCATTTATACTTTATAACAATCTTCAACTTATAAAAATCACTTTATTAACAAATTCTATCCATATCCCATTTACACGCCAAAATCCAATTTATAAGTTAAGTACTTATGAATCTGTTATTTTACAAAAATCCATTCATTTTATAACTTCACAATTTATAAATTTATAGATTTCATCCACTTATGAAATCCATTTATACTTCATTTTAATACTTATAGAAACTCGTTTTATAATTCCAACATTTTAATTTATAAATATCGATTTTATAAATCTTTTATAATAATTCAAAAATCCTAATTTAAACCATTTTATAAATTAATCAACTACTTATTTCAAAAATCACATTTCGGTTATATTTCACAAAAATCAAAATTTTTATAACATAAAAATTTCAACGTTTATTTATTTAAAATGAATCAATTCCAAAATTAAATTTTATTATGAATTCTCAACTTAATTTTTCAAAAATCCAATTTTATTTATTTTCGGCATCTAACGATACCAAAAATATATTCAGCTAAAATTTAGCCTTTAATGATTTCAATCACAAAGATAATCACGCAGATTATAAATAGATCAACACACAACATTGAAACCAATTCAATCATTTGAGGAATCCTGTTGGATCCCTCCAACCTGTTTCCTTGCATCCAAAGATGTTAGCACAATACCAATTCCGCTTCTAGACGGAATATCGTGGTATATGCGATTTATAAAATACTATCCGCTATCATGCGGCGCAATAGGGTCTCATCCGCTATATAATGCGGGAAAATCAACTCCAAGTACATATATAATACCAATTCCATTCAAGTTGGAATTATCGCGGTATATGTGTTTAATAAATAACATCCGGTTAATATACGGCGTATATGGTCTATTTCAATACAATAGATAATAACTATCATCCAATCACACAATCAAGCAATTTAAAATTTAACTATTTAAAATTTAAATCGAAACAATTCGATTGAGTGAGGAATTCTCACCTTGATTTTCCGATAACAGTTGTAGCGTATTATTTCGAATAAAATTAAATGTGCGTTTAAATAACCGAAATTATCACTAGCTCCAAACGACTCCAAACAAAATCCATTGTGTAGTGCTCGCCAAAACGAAGCCAACGCAGCTTGTTTCGTCCGTTTTCGACCTCGTATGAACAAGTTACAATATTTTAAAGTTTACACGATTTATAATATAATAATTTACAATTTAATTTACAATTTTAAACCTAGATCGCATCAGAACCGTTGATTCCTGGAGCAACAAATCTTGGCCGTGCCCCTCCCTTTTCTTCTCCAACGCAACAGTACCCAGGTAAAACACACGCATGAAACCCACGGCCGCCGTATCATCTACGAGTTATCCTCCCTCCACGATCATTTCCAGATCGATCAACTAGCGCCACGCGAATGCTTGACCTCGCCTCCACCAACGCCCAGAGTCTAGAAGAGCTTGGCCTCCCCTATGCCGTACGATTTACCCATGAACGACGCACGAACGGGAGCTATTATCTCCCCCTATAATACTCGAAAACCCATTATTGCCGTATGGATGGGAAGCTCTCGCGATGCTCTATGATTTATTAGTTGGAAGTTTGTTGAAATATCGCATGGATTGGAAGAGATTAATGGAAGAAGATGAGCCATTAATATTATAACTGGCGGCTATGAAACCCTAGGGCTTGATGTTTGCAAGTGAAATAATAGAGGTGCTTTTATAGAAATTTCAACGAAAACACTATTCACTCCAAATTTCCGAACTCCAAATCTCGCGTGGTGACTGGCGTTTCTATGGTTTACCCCGCGTTTCGGACACAATGGAACGTGTTTCGGAGGCTAATACGATCATATGTACGAGTTATGGAAATAAACGATCAAATTTAAATTAGATCGATTAAACCAATTTCTATGCGTTTTGGCTTGCCCCGGACAAACCGTAAATCCGATTGACACGAAATTGGAAACTATACAATAGTTTGACATTATGGATCCGATGAAACTAGTTTCGTCGAAATCCGAGATTGTTTGAAAAATGACTATTTTCACTAGTCGATTAAATATTAAAATATTCAATTTTCACAAATTAACTTTTAATTCAATTTTAAAAGTTCACAAACATTGTTCTAACTCTAATATGATTTAATATAACTTTATAAAACATTTTTAATCACATTAAACCCAATCCCCAATTTTTCTGTTATTTCAAATATTAAATTGCCGATTTAATTATCCAATTAAATCTAAATATTCGAAAAATAAATTATTCGACTTATAAATTTTACTTGTTGATATTTAAAATCGATTAAATATCTGAATTTCAAATGACAGAAATTCTGGGTCGTTACAAACTTCCCCCCTTAAAAGAATTTCGTCCTCGAAATTGCCAAGTAAGAAAAAGTTACAGAATCCATTAGCTTTTCAAAAAAAATCCACTTAGTGAAAATTTTATATTCACATTTTCCAAAACCTTTAACTTCAACCAAAACACTGGTTTCCATTTTCTAGTTCAACTCCTACGTTTTCATTATAATTTGTTCAAATTAAATTACCAAAATCACTTAAGTGTTTGACTTTCCTAAAAATTCAATAGTTAAACTTCTTATAAAATATTTACTAAGTTTTCAAATCCATATATAATTATCTTTTCAAAATCAACTATATCGTTTAACCTTTAACTTCAAATCAAAACTTAGTTTTCACAATTTTTTTTCCAAAATTTCTCGAAAATTTTCTAACGCCTTAAACTTTTAGAAAATTCCGCCATAACCTCCTTTGTACGGAGGAGCTTTTACAATATCACAATAGTTATAAATATATATACATCGACCCACACGGTCGGAAAACAGAAAAACAGTTCATATTTCCTATTTTTATTGCATAGGCGTATCTTTTTAGCATTTTTAAGCAAAGCAGTTATTTATTTAGCATTTTGCGCAACCCAAATCCCGCTAATGGTGGCCCCGGTACCTGTACTTACTCAATATAAACACGTAAGTGACATATATAAGAAGTTATTAACATTTTACTCTTTTAAACAACTACAACACATGCATATTAAAAGAAATGCATACTAAACAAGGTTTATAAACAACTTATATGATTTCAACATTACTTGTAATTGTTTACGATCAATTCAAATACAACGACATTCAATTCAATCAATTTCCATCCAATTTAAATTTACTTAACTTCCAATTTGAATTTCATTGCTTTAGCTTTCAATTTTATTCATTCAATTGCATATGAATTTCTATTTAATCCTATTAACAATAATTTAACAACCAATGTATAACTAACACAACTAAATTTATTCTCTTTGTTTACATTCATTCAATTTATTTCATCACCAATTATCTTTAATGAATTTACACTTATATCCATTATTCTATATCAACTCATTACATTAGATTGATTAACATTCAATTCATTAGTTCAATTACCAATTTATTTTAAAATTAAAGTTGAATCTCCTTTATATAATTCAAGTTCACATCCATTTAATTCACTTCATTTTATTAATTTACTTCGATACCAAAATCAACTTCATTCAACATCACCAAGTTATATTCCTTTTAAACATCATTTGTTTAACTTAACTTAAATTTCCATTTCAACGACATATCTAATCCAGTTAAAATCCAATTCAAATTCCAACTCCAAAGTAAATTCTATTTAACGTTTACCAAAGTCAATTTTATCACTTATTCAGATTCATACCTCGTTTTGCTTAACAAAGTTGTTTAACCATTTTAATAATTGGTTTTACTTACATCTTCACATTTAATAAGTTATACAACTTATTCAACTTCCAAATCTGATTTAATTTATTTAACTTCCTTTAGTTAAATTTCACATCATACATTTTATCATACCAATTCAAATTTATTTCAACTTTATTAAAGTTAAATCTTTATTATCTCATATTTATAAGTTCAAAACTTGATAACTTATATTCATCAATTTCAACTTGGATTTTAACTTCAAATTTGTTTATCATAACAAAATTCAATTTCAATTTACTATGGTAGCAAATCCATCACACAGAAACTCGAAAATGATACTAATGATGCTGCAGTCATCACCCTTATTATTCCCCAGCAACTGTAGTGAATCCAATGCTTTAAATTCTCTCAAAATTTTCCTTTATTTATAAATCACATTTATAAATCTTGCTTATATAATTTCACCATTTCCCTTTACTTATACAAGGTTATTTCACAATTGTAAATCATTTCAATTAAAATTCTATACTTATACAATTGTTGCTTTTATATAATTTATTCTTTCACAATTGTTGTTTTTTTAGATTATTCGAACATCTTTGATTCACTTATATTTTCTTACATTTTCAACAATCAAACAATTCAATTTTACATACACTTTGATAATTCTGAAAAATTATTCCTTTATATATAAAATATAATCGAGGTAAAATTATTTCATTTACCCAATTTAAAATGATACTATGTCGGTTTATCTCATTTAAGAGTTTAGAAACCCATATCGATACAGTTAGCTAGACTGCAACGACCAGATTCTATAAACAATCAACTGATAAGTCAACATAATACAAAACAATTTCATATTCACTAACAAATACGCGCTCATATCTATTATTGCACTCAAACTCATTCTAGAGTACTGCTGACTCTATCTCTAATGAGTAATCCACAACAGAGCCAAGGTTGTCACTTAACCATATGCTCTGATACCACATTGTAACGAATGCGATTTTATCGGGATCCGAAGGTCGGCATTCTTACGTCCACTGTATCAAATGCCGCATAATCGAATGCCGGAAAACCGAATTGTTAGGGTTAAAATGAAAAGGTAGAAGAAAAAAGAGAGAAGAAATAAGGAAAAAGAACAGAAACAATATCAGAATCTCACATATCGCAGCGGAACAACATATAATAGATAAATGAATAATCTTTAAGTCAAAGAACTATATCAGTTATTACATTACATCACATCATCATCAGAGTGTACAACCACAATATACAACACAACAAAACAATGGATAGTTATACAACCATGTCCCTACAAGTGAATTATACAGCGGAAAGATAATATCATATACAAGTAATACGTCACGCTATCCAGCTCGCCACTTAAGCTCCAAAGCACTCCAAAATCCAGAATAACCTGATAACCTGACTTTAGGCTGCTCGTGTGGAAAATTATGGGCACCCAGAGTTTAGGAAGAGAACAATAAACTCCAGGTCAGTCATGAGACTGGTATGAAACTCAAAACAGTTATTTATCTTTTAAAACAACAACAACGATAGAAGTGGAAAATATCCGCAATGCTTTTAGAAAATGAAACTACCATAAGGCCTCCCCGCACACACACAATGCAAACGTAGAATTGGAGGAGATTTCTCCTTATGATAGTCAAAGATTCTTACTACGCAAAACAAATCATTTTTGATATTATTATTAGTGCATAGTGATGAAAACATTTCCAAAGTATAATATAAATCTTAGCCAGCATAGGTACCATTATAGTATGCCTACTATAGCTACCATATTAAATGACAGGTTTTACAACTAAAACCGTACAAGGCTCGTATTATTTCTTTGGATTCCCAATAAATGGTCAGGCTAAGGAACTTCGTACTGCCACATGGGATCGTCTCTGGCGGGACGTCCCGAGAACTTAACCAGCTCTCTGGCAACACAAGGTCGGGTTACTTTTGTAACTAGGTAACTACTACACGAATATGCCACCCCCCGGTCCTTTGGGACCTTTATTCGAGGGCCCTCGATCACCAAGCAACAACCACACAGAAAATGAGATTGGAGCAACCACATAGGTTAAGCATCAGGGCTCCATACCTAACACCACCCTTTTCCAAAAGGAAATGACATACCCTAAAGGGAGCGACCCTCATAACCTTGCCGCATATTCCTGTTTTGACCATTTCCGGGGTGTGAGGTCTGACGAAATCTCGTCCACAAAGCCACGCTTTTTCACAAAGCCACGGTTTGATCAACAAATGATCCATAAATAATCATCAACAACAACACTCAGCATGCCACATTACCAAATTGGGAGTATATCGCTGATAACCTTCAACTACAAAACCTCTGAGCTCGTACGTCTCAGAGAAGGGTGTTAAGCTAAGAGAATAAATTCTCCGCCACCTACAGAAATGTATTTGAAAGAAATCTGCTTTGTATCTCAAAATGTAATGTCAGACACGTAACCATACAAGTCTGTTCTGGGTTCGAACAGAACCGAAGGCACTTCAAAAGAAGCCCTTGCAATCCGGGTATTCAAAATCCCGATCGAATTTCCCATCACAAAGGAAATCTCTATACTGTAGCTAACGGTGTAGAGACAATCGATAGGTCATCCTATCGTTTTCACAAATACCCGGTCTTCACCATCGGTCATCAATGCTATCCATTACGTCGTATCGCTATTCGGAATGGGCAGTCCGAATAATGAGTGCAATAATTAAAAAATAAATATAGCATTCAATTTCAACCAATTCACAATAAATAGCCATTTAAGGGTCAATATTGATAGTCGGTTATTTAACTATCAATCCATATTCACAACATCACCCGAATTCAAATAATCTTCCCAATTATTTATTTCTAAAATATCTTTATAAGATATAATTTCCACACTTCAACCATTTGAAAACAAATTTCAAATCAACTATCACCTTTACAACTTTCATTTCAAAATGGTTCATTTAGACCAATCAAATAAATCCTTACCGATTTATTAAATTTACGTCCCAAATCCATAAATTTATTTCCACACTTTTAAAAATAAATCAATGTTTATTTTTAAACAAATCTCCCTTATAAATTTCCATTGTGCATTTAAATTTTCAGATATCCACTGATATACGATTTTCAAATCGATTTCAAATATCCACCTTCTATTTATCTTTAAAAGATATAATCTCAAAACATTCACTTCATACTGGAAAATATTTTCATACTTATTCAATAATGAGTAATTCACAAATTCATTTATTTTCAACATTTGGAAAATATTCAATATACTTTAATCAAAATTAAGTATATATTTTATTCTTTAAGGAAAACTTCCCTTAAACACATTTATTTGGGTCAAAATGAATGTTACGTAAAACATCGTTACGACAACCCAAAATCACTAGTATAGGGATTCGAAATTAAGATAGACATATAAATCCCATACTATACAAAACTTTTCCTTTCGGAAATCATTTACTTTAACAACGGTGTTATAGTCCACCATTTCCTTTTATTTCTCGAAAACATCTATTTCAACAATGAATGTTGAAATCTATGGTTTCGATACTTAATACATTTTAAAACCTTTTTTTTGAATCGTTTTAATTCTATTTAAAATATCACTTTTCCAAAATATTTCTTTAATATATTATTCACCGTCTAAAATCGTGAATATACTTCGTTAACCAAATTCAATTTCTACATATTTTATTTAAAGGATTATCCACTTTTCCAAAATCGTGGATATATCTCCTTTAATCAGCTATAATAATTAAACTTATCAAAATAAGTCGATTTCGGATTTATAAAACAATGTTTATAAATTCCATTTATACTTTATAACAATCTTCAACTTATAAAAATCACTTTATTAACAAATTTTATCCATATCCCATTTACACGCCAAAGTCCAATTTATAAGTTAATTACTTATGAATCTTTTATTTTACAAAAATCCATTCATTTTATAACTTCACAATTTATAAATCTATAGATTTCATCCACTTATGAAATCCATTTATACTTCATTTTAATACTTATAGAAACTCGTTTTATAATTCCAATATTTTAATTTATAAATATCAATTTTATAAATCTTTTATATAAATCATTTATAATAATTCAAAAATCCTAATTTAAACCATTTTATAAATTAATCCACTACTTATTTCAAAAATCACATTTCAGTTATATTTCACAAAAGTCAAAATTTTTATAACATAAAAATTTCAACGTTTATTTATTTAAAATGAATCAATTCCAAAATTAAATTTTATTATGCATTCTCAACTTAAATTTTCAGAAATCCAATTTTATTTATTTTCGGCATCTAACGATACCAAAAATATATTCGGCTAAAATTTAGCCTTTAACGATTTCAATCACAAAGATAATCACGCAGATTATAAATAGATCAACACACAACATTGAAACCAATTCAATCATTTGAGGAATACAGTTGGATCCCTCCAACCTATTTCCCTGCATCCAAAGATGTTAGCATAATACCAATTCCGCTTCTAGATGGAATATCAGGTATATGGGATTTTTAAAATACTATCCGCTATTATGCGGCGCAATAGGGTCTCATCCGCTATATAATGCGGGAAAATCAACTCCAAGTACATATATAATACCAATTCCATTCAAGTTGGAATTATCGCGGTATATGTGTTTAATAAATAACATCCGCGGCGTATAGGGTCTATTTCAATACAATAGATAATAACTATCACCCAATCACACAATCAAGCAATTTAAAATTTAACTATTTAAAATTTAAATCGAAACAATTCGATTGAGTGAGGAATTCTCACCTTGAGTTTCCGATGATAGTTGTAGCGTTTTATTTCGAATAAAATTAAACGTGCATTTAATTTTACCCGAAATTATCACTAGCTCCAAACGACTCCAGACCAGATCCATTGCGTAGTGCTCGCCAAAACGAAGCCAACGCAACTTGTTTCGTCCGTTTTCGACCTCGTATGAACAAGTTACAATATTTTAAAGTTTACATGATTTATAATATAATAATTTACAATTTAATTTACAATTTTAAACCTAGATCGCATCAGAATCGTTTATTCCTGGAGCAACAAATCTCGACCGTGCCTCGTCCCTTTTCTTCTCCAATACAACAATACCCAGGTAAAACACACGCATGAAACCCACGGCCGCCGTATCATCTACGAATTATCCTTCCTCCACGATTGTTTCCAGATCGATCAACTAGCGCCACGCGAATGCTTGACCTCGCCTCCACCAATGCCCAGAGTCTAGAAGAGCTCGTCCTCCCCTATGCCGTATGATTTACCCATGAACGACGCACGAACGGGAGCTATTATCTCCCCCTACCACACTCGAAAACCCATCATTGCCGTATGGATGGGAAGCTCTTGCGATGCTCTACGATTTGTTAGTTGAAAGTTTATTGAAATATCGCACGGATTGGAAGAGATTAATGGAAGAAGATGAACAATTTTAGGCCATTAATATTATAACTGGCGGCTATGAAACCCTAGGGCTTGATGTTTGCAAATGAAATAATAGAGGTGCTTTTATAGAAATTTCAACGAAAACACTATTCACTCCAAATTTCCGAACTCCAAATCTCCCGCGGTGACTGGCGTTTCTAGGGTTTACCCCATGTTGCGGACACAATGGATCATGTTTCGGAGGCTAATTCGATCATATGTGCGAGTTACGGAAATAAACGATCAAAATTAAATTAGATCGATTAAACCAATTTCTATGCGTTTTGGCTTGCTCCGGACTAACCGTAAATCCGATTGACACGAAATTTGAAACCATACAATAATTTGACATTACAGATCCGATGAAACTGGTTTCGTCGAAATCCGAGACTATTTGAAAAATGACTATTTTCACTAGTCGATTAAATATTAAAATATTCAATTTTCACAGATTAACTTTTAATTCAATTTTAAAAGTTCACAAACATTGTTCTAACTCCAATATGATTTAATATAACTTTATAAATTATTTTTAATCACATTAAACCCAGTCCCAATTTTTCTGTAATTTCAAATATTAAATTGTCGATTTAATTATCCAGTTAAATCTAAATATTCGAAAAATAAATTATTCGACTTATAAATTTTACTTGTTGATATTTAAAATCAATTAAATATCTGAATTTCAAATGACAGAAATTCTGGGTCGTTACACCATCACTCGCTTCTGCCAACCGACAGCTCAAAACCCTACTCATCCAAACTTGAACTACAAAGATGGACTTCGAACCTCAAAAAGAAATCCTTCAGAGAATGGTGATATCCTTAAACCACTACAAAGCTCACTCTTGACTGTATTAGGTATACAGTCACGACATATATGCTTCCAACCTCAACATCAGACTCATACCATTGGTTGTCGTGCTACACACACCACTACCTTTCCTACCTCTAGAACTTATATTGGAAAATCCGAACAGGTAACCCTACAAATAGGTAGAAATAATACATACATACATACATACATACATACATAGATACATACATACATACATACATACATATATATATATATATATATATATAAACACAAGTATGCTATGTCAAGAAAGAAATCACTCCAATGCCTAGGTATTCACTCAACCTAGCGCTCTGATACCAAATGTAATGACCTGCCTTTCTCTCCCCAGAAAGACGCATCATCATTAAGAAAGAAAGGGATAGAAAGGGGAAGATAGAGAAGAAAGAAAAGAAACAACATCAGAATCTCAACAGCGAACGAAAAAATTATATTAATCACATAAGATATTACATAGTATACAACATCTATCAGAGTAACATAGATTATACATCACATACTAGACAATTATAAACACCTGTCTAGTTATTACAACTCAATACAACACAAACATTTGACTCAGAGATCACGCAGCAGAACCACTTATATCTACAACGCTGAAGACTCCTGCTCCATACCTCCTCCAGAGTTCATCAAAGCTAGCCTGAATCCCTTGGCTACTCGTAAAAATTTGAGTACCCAAGAGTTTAAGCAAACAGAAGGCAAACTCCGGGTCAGACATTGGTCTGGTGTGAGTAACAGGTTAAGGTTGCTTAACTTTTGAAAACCTTTGAAAAGAAAAGGTATCACGTAAGACTTCCCACACATAAACACGGGTAAGTTTTTACCTTACGCTAGCCATAACATTTGATAGGAAATTCAGTGATATTATAATAGGGTCCAGGGTTTTCAAGTAAATATAAAATTGCCGAAAATGTTACATTCATTAAATTCCAGCATACTAGAAACAAAGTAGGTAATACAATTAAAACTGTAAAGGTATGTATGAATAATGGGTTTCCACCAATGGCAGGGCTACTGCTTTACCGCCCATCACAGTACGTGGCCTAGATCACCGTAACGAGGATTACTTCTAATCCCCTACAACGCAAGGCCGAAACCACACCTTCCTAGATAGTCCCGAACAAGGCAACCTTAGCAGTCGTTGCAATCAACTGCCCCACACAGCCGAATAAAAAGGGACTTCTAGACAGGGGTAAATCTCATCCTACTTGGGTGTACCCACTTAGCCTTGCTGCACCTCCCCTGTTTTAGCCATTCTCAGTTGATGAGGCTTGAGGCTACGATTACCTTTATAGAACACATCTATCTTAGAATGCTCATCGTCCACCTAACGATGTTCTTAAATCATTCAATCCATAGAAATTCGTTCCGGGTTCGAACTAAACCGAAGGCACTATATCGTTACACTCATTTTGGAATCACCCTCCGAGTTAAAGACAATAGCCCTTGCACTCTGAATCTTCATCTCGAATCTGAAAGTACCATTTTCGTCAACTCATTTTGGAATCACCCTCATAGTTAACGATAATAGTCCTTACGCTTTGTGTCTTCACTTCACTTGAGATTCATGACCTAATGTTTAATTCGGATCGTTGTGGTTTTCGAATATCCAAATCTGGAAACCCGATTCCAGTCTCATCAAAATCCAAAACGCTATCTTTTAGATCCAAGTTGCTTTAGAGTTAAAACAATTCAATTCATTATCTATATTCACACAGATGGGTAGTTCACAATCTCATAAATAGATAATCAATATCATCACAATTCAATCAAAGCACCCAATATCACAGATCAACACATATCTCATATCAAAGATATCAAAAAATCCAAGGCATTCAATAAAATCAGCCATCTATAAACAAATATTTACTAATCACACCATCTCTTATTAATTTAGAATAAATTAAATTAATAACTTCCATATCTAATTAATTTGGAACAAATTAGATTAATTACTTCCATTGCTATAATTCTTTCTTACTTAACCATTAATTAATCACAAACCAATTAATAATCATCATCTAATTTCCATCTTAATTAATCATCCTTGATTAATTATTCACTAATTACATTAAGTAATTAGTCTTAATTAATTACACAAATTAATTATCCTTAACCATTTACAGTAATTAACCTTTAATTACTTTCAATAATTAATTAACTATAATTAATTACATTAATCAATAATTATTTACATCAATTAATTATCCTCTAATTAATTAATCATCCCTTAATTACATCATTAATTACTTAATTATTGATTCCTTAATTACTTTTTTAATTAATTACTCTATTTAAATTAATTACATTTAATAATTAATCTTGAATTAATCACATTTATTAATCACCCTTGGTTAATCTCATTCAGTAATTAACTACCTTTAATTACTTCATTAGTTAATTAATTATCTTTAATTAATCCCTTGATTAATTACACAAACTTATTAAACTCAAATTACTTCCATTAATAAATCACCCTTCAATTAATTACATCTAGTAACTACCCATTAATTACTTCACTGAGTAATTATACTTTATAAATTACATTAAGTAATTATTCTTATCAAATCATCAAGTAATTATCTTCAATTAATTAAACTAATTAATTAACTTAAACTAATCACATTAATCTAATCGATTACATAGAGTAATTAATGTCTTTAATTGCTTCATTAAGTGGTCATACTTAACCAATTCTACAAATGATTATCCTTAATTAATTAATCTAATTAATTATTTTAAATCAATCATATTAATTAATCATTTGATAATCCTTAGTTAATGATCTTTCATTAACTATACACATTAACCAGTCCTTCAATTACTTCCCTAAGTAAAACCACTATTAACTACAAATTAATTAATTCTTAATTACCAATTAATTCTTCTTTAATTACTTGATTAATTAAGTGCTTAATTGAAACTTAATTAATCTATAATCAGTTGATTAATTAATTTCTAATCATTAATTAACAATCTTACTTATCTAATTAATGATTCTTAATTATAAATTAATTAACCCTTAATTAATTAACTTAAATTCTTATCTACTTATTTATTTATCCTTAATCATTAATTATTTAAATTAATTAATTATATCTTAATTAACTTCTTAATTTAATCAATTTCAAATCATTAAATCGTAAATAACTTAAGATAAAGTATTATCCTTTTTATTAATTATCATTTACAAATGCCTTTGAAACATTTTTACTTTTAAGTTTGCTTTAAATTTCATTTAAAATTAAAGATTAGAATGATTAACAATTTAAACCTTAACCAAATTTAAATCAATTTATAAACCTTTTAAACAAATGCAAATAAACATTTATCATTTATAAAAGAAACTTATATATAGAAAGGTTTAAACTAAATTACTTAATTATATTTAAAATCAAGCTTTAAAAATAACTAAATCATTTAACTTGCAAATTTAAGTTAAACCAATTTATATAACTTTCCATTCAAAGTTAAAGAAATCTTTTTATAAAAGAATTTTATATAAATAAAATTTGAAAAGTTTGATTGGAAAACTAATTCATTTAAAAATATACTGTAAATCTTAAACTTGTTTAAACCTTTTAATTTTATAAAATTTATTTATTTCAAAACTAGGATACAAAATTAATTTGAATCTATACTTAAAAACTTGTTTTAAAACTCTGTTTAAAATCTTGCTTTAAAATTTTTAAATTCATTTAAAAATACTAACAGTTTAAAATATGGTAACCAAATTCACTCACGTATACTCGAGTACTCCTCATGTCACCTTCCCAAAATCACGAAACCTCCTTCAAGACAAATGATCAAAAACCCTAGAGCAAACCTGAGCTACACGCAAACCACCCAAAACTCGAGACAAACTCATGATTTACTCGAGTCCGACTCGATTGACAAGCTTCTGCCCCCAAACCACTACAATCTCCAGATACGTCATGCACCTGTGCACATACACCCATCGCTTGACCTCCTTCGATCCTTACCAAGGTCACCAGCAAGTCGACGATCACCTACGCAAACGCTCCAACCCTTCAGCACCCACGAACGTGTGAAAAAACAAAAACGAGCAACCCAATACCCACTGAAAAAAATCCTGACCCACAAACTCCCCTCGCGCTGCCAATCACGGTCATCGAAGACCTTGCCGCCTCGATCAAAGTTGTGCCACATCATCCAGCTTCTAATCCCACATATGCGATCATCTCCGGTAATCTACTTATGACGCATGAAGCTCAAAAATCAACATGTGTAAAACGATACGTCGAACCCTAGATCACCCGACTCTGACCATCACGGCCAAAAATAAAATCAACCATTATTTTTCTTGTGACCACCCAATTACCCTTTACCTCCAGCCATGGTCACGGCCGCCCACAATTTCCCAATCATCATCAATTGACGAATAATTGAATTCTGATCAATTCAGAATATCCCATCTTCCACACACTTTAAAATCATAAAACTTAGGTCAAAAATCATCATTTCACTTTGCTAATCTGTTTATGGAATCAAATCACAGAATTAAAAATATTGGTTTTTGATTTTTTTGATTTATTTTTCTGTTATTTCATATTCTTGAGATAATCACTTAATAAAAATGCTTGAAACTATTTTTAGAATTTGTATAACATGGTTATGAACAATTTCATTTATAAACCATAGCCCGAAATTATTTGTATGGGAAGATAATTTTTTTAAAAAGAAATCTAGAACCTGTGAAAACAATAGAGTCCTATACAAGAATATATACACAGACAATCCTTGTCATAACACAATATATACATACATCTACATTCATATAACATATGCAAAATTTATTCACTACTTTTCTACAAGAATCATTTCATTCAACAGATACAAAAATAGAAAAAAATGTTTTTAAAGAAGGGTTTACTCACCTGAAAATGATAAACAAAGAACATTTTTTTTAGTTCTTGAAACTTTGCATTTTATCTTATCTTTGATGTTGATTTCTTTGATTTGCTTCCTGTTGAATTAATTTGTTGAATCTGAATCTATACTTGCTGAATTTATTTTGCATGTTGGTGTGTTGAATTTGAAATAGGTCTTGAAGCTTGAAACTGTAGTACTGCTCCACTGATTTAAGTTTCGAGATTTGATTTTGTTTTCTTCTTTAGTTTTGAAAATAGAAGAAGATAGAAAAAGATTTGAAGAGAGGAAAAATGAACAGCCTGAATTCTATGAAATATTTTTATAAATTTTCCAAATAAAAGATACCATTGCCACTTGTTATTATGCTTGACATCTAGCTTACACATGTATTTCTCATTAAGTCTTTAATTGACAAGTGTGAAGAATTGTTTTAACTATTAATTTCCTTAAGTTTTACATTAATATATTATGTATTAAATTTTAAATTATATAAATATGTATATAATTATTTTATACATGTATGTCTCAAAAATCTAATATACTTACCAACTATGTTTTAAGTGTATATATATACAAATTGTACTTAGTTCATAAGATACTTAAAAGAAAGAAATATTTTAAACATATATATATATATAATTTATAATTATTTAATTTAAGAACTTTTCAAAAGAAATCATAATAAAACTTTTATTAAATTTGTATAAGCTATCACATTTTTAAGAATAAACATTTATCTTATGTGCTGAAAATATAGAATTTTAATTTAAATAGCTTTTGAAAAGCATTGTATTAAATGGAAACATTATCATCCAAATCACAATATACATACATACATACATACATATATATATATATATATTTGAAAAATTGAAAACATATCTTCTTATTAAGTTTATACCAAAGCTTTTTATCACAATGTATATACATTATAAGTAGAATACATTTTTAATATTAGTTTTAGAAATAATTATATTGAATTTTAAAATAAAACTTCAAATCACAATATATAAAAACATATATATTATAATTTGAAAATATATCTTAAATTAAATTAATACCAAAGACTTCCTATTTATAATATATATACACCAATATATATCATAAATAGAATATATTTTTATTAGCTTTTAAAAGATAAAATTTACCAATTTATTAACTTTAAAAAGAATAAACTTGCCAATTTAAATTACAATTATAAAAAAAAGTTATCAAATCAATTAAATTATTAATATAGATTATTAAATTGATATTGCCTAAAATTCCGGGTCATCACATTTCGATGGTCAGGTTTGGTTCAAGGTTGTGTTTAGTTGCTAAATTCTGATTTCCAATCGAGTTCGTCAAACTGGATGGTCGGAAAGACTGAGGTGAGTGTCGATGACTTGTAGATGATCGTGGCTCTAGTTGGAGGTGCCTAGAATTCATGTGTACATGCACGATTTCATTTGCATATCTGTTGATTGCAGGCTTTGGGAAGATGATGTTTGTCTCGAAGTTGATCTCGGGAATGTGGCTTGATGGGTCGAAGATGCTTGCGAGTGTTTAAACTATATTTCAGTTTTTTTAAAACTTAAACTAAAACATAGTTTAAAAAAAAGGAAGAGGGAGAAGTAGCTCGGGTCTGAGATCGGGTTCGTTTCGGCATCGTCTCGGGTAATTGAGTAACAATTTAAAATTTTTATAAAAATAAGTTTTGAAATAATTTCTAAATTTATTCTTTTAAATAATTACTTTTGTTTAAGTATGGGATTGGTAATGGTTTAAAAATAAATTATTTAAAATAAATTATGCTTAAAATTATTTATTTATGTGATCATTATTTATAATAAATTATTTAAAACAAATTCAATATTGTAATTAAGAAATTGTAACGACCCAAGATTTTTTTGCAAATATTTTTTTAATAGATTTTATTTCAAAATTTTATTTTCAAAACATTTTAAAAGCGTAGTTGTAATTTTCCTATGTTAGTTATATTTTGTTTACAATTTTTAATTCTAGTTTCAATATGACAAACTATTTTTTTATTTATTTTCCTATTTTTCCTAAGACATTATTTTATTTTCATTTCCACTTTATTTTGTGTCGACTTCTTTTTTATTTACTTGGTTTTTTATTTGTTTATATTTAATTAATAGATTTGGAAATTCAAAGGGACAAAAGTTTTACACTTTAACTTGTGACTTTTCCTTTTCTTGTCCCTTCATTGCCTTAGCCGTCCATTTCTCTTTGATAGCCATGTATTTCATTTGATTTATCACGTGAAAACTTTCTCACCTCTTCACCATTCACGGCTATTCTTAATTCTGAAATTTTTTATAAGTCATGGCTTCTCTCTTCTCTTTTCTTCTTCATTTAGATTGATTTTTTTGCCTTGCTCCTCTCTAGCTTTGCTCAACCACAACCACCATCACCATCACCGACCACTACCATCATCTCCTTCCCCTCATCATCCATGGCTAACCACCCTATGCCTTTGTCCAGATCTGGCCGTGACCATCTAGGTGAACTTCCATCACAAAATTTTTGCAAAAAACTCCAAACAATGCATAACCAAGCCATATTCCCATCACCATCTCATGTTGTAGCTTCGACTATCACCCCTAGCTCCACCACCAGCACATGACATCACCTCTCGACATTACATCAGCCTCTGACCTGACCTGTAGTGTCATAGATGAGCCTAAACTTGACCCTAGGCCGAGCCTTATTGCACCAAAAACTCCTATTTTTTGCCTTGTCTTTTGACATTCCTTCACTTGTAACTCCAAACCCTTCACATTCCTATGTAGCCGTGCCTATGTGATGTCAAACCCGAGCCTTGTTCTTCAAATTTGAACCATGGCCGAACAAAAATAGAGGAGGACCGAGCCTATGTTCCATCAAGATCAAGCACTTTTGTGTTAAAGCTTGCTGATGTCATTTGTTGCTTCAAATTTCCAATTGTTACAATTTAAATTTTGAGTTGAATATATATATTTACATTGCTTCATTTTGTATACAAGATCAATATCTTGGCTCTCTCTCTCTACTTGAATCTAAAATCGTGCTTTCTGGAATTTATCTGTGTGTTTTGATTTGCTAACTCCAACATGAAAAGGTGAGTATTCACGCTTGGCATTCATACTTATGCAATTGTGAAGTGATAACAAGTGAATGTATAGAATTGTTATATCATGTTATACCTGCCTGCGATATGAATTATATGATGCTAACCCTTATTTATAGAACTGTCACATCATCTGATATTGTTATATTTTGCCATATTGTTATTTTATTCTGTCTCTCATACTGCAAGTTCGCTGCAGAATAGAATCACTATGGGTTAAAATAATACATACCCGAATGGACTTTAGAATAGGGAAAAATCATTACGGGCTGAAATGATAGGCTTGGGCGATTTTTATTTACTTTTATTTACTCGGGATTGCGGGTTTGAAATGATAGAACCCGGATTTTTCTTTGTAAATTTCGGATTGAATGATATATTATCCATGTCACTTGACTTAGGTTAGAAAATATTATACAGACCCGTGGCTATTTTATAATTTTTCTGAAATTTTTAAGCACTTTTTTATGTAAATTTGTGATAATTTGATTTAAATTGATTTTAAACTATTTTAAATAAAGGGTTAGTGATTTTTCTAAGTTAAAAATGTTAAATAAATGAATGGTCAAATTGTGGTTTAAAATATAACTTAATTTGAAAATTTGAGATTTGTTTTAAAAATGAAGTTTAAGTTAAGAAAAAAATGGAAATTAAGTTTTATATTTTGAAATGGTAATTTAAAATTAAGTGTTAAGTCAATTGTTAAAAATGCGAAGAATAGGAAATTTGTACATTTGGATTGAATAAGTGAATTACTAAAAATTTGATTTTTTTTAAAATTTTTACTTTATAAAAATCATAAGTTAAAGGGTATTTAAATGAACATTTTTGAGTGGAAAAATATGATTTTTATAAGTTAAATGGTTAAAATCGAAGTTTATTTGTTTCTGAAATTTTATTTTAAAATTTAGAAATTGAATTAGTAGCACTTCAGAAATGCCATCACTTCTGGAACTAACTTAAAATCCAAAGTAAAGGATACTGCAACACATGGTAAGTGTTGTAGTTGCTGTAAATAAACTATGGCTGAAATTTAACAAAGAGATTGTGCAGCACTTGGTAAGTGCTGTGGTTGCAGAAAGAGAATTTAAAATATGAAACAAATAAAGCTGAACTACTATAATTTTTAAATGCCGTTGTTTCTGAAATGAATTATTTTATGAAACTGAACGACTACAGTAGTTTTTAAATGCTGTATTTTCTGAATTGAACTTGTTTATAAAACTGAACTACTACAATAGTTTTTTAAATGTTGTCTTTGCTGAAATGAACTGTTTTATAAACTGAACTACTACAGCAGTTTTTAAATGCTGTCTTTGCTGAAATGAATTGTTTTCATATATAACTTACCGCAGCATTTTTCTAAGTGCTGTAAAAGCTGAAATTTCAATGTTTGTAGTATTTAACTGAATAAATGAGCTTAGAAAAAGGCTAAATTTGGGAATTGAATATTTGATTTGTAAGTATAATGATGTAGCGACCCAACTTTCTAACACTAGAAATTCGCACCACTAATTAAGAAAGAAAGGGATAGAAGAAGAAAAGAAAGAGAAGAAGAAACGCAACAACATCAGAGCACTCACAGCGGAACGAATGAAATATAATATATCACATAAAATATTACATAGTATCATATTACATCAGAGTACACAACTTATACAACATATATTAGATAGTTATAAACATCTGTCTAACTATACAACTCAAGAACACAAGATACATATACAAACACAGCGGAACCATAATATATCTACACGTGGAAGCCTCCTACTCCATTACTCCTCCAAAATTCGTCAAGCTAACCTGAATCACTTGACTATTCATACATAATATGAGTACCCAAGAGTTTTAATAAAACAGAAAATAAACACTTGGGTCAGACAGGGGTCTGGTGTGAGTAAACGGGTTATAATTGCTTAACTTTAGAAAATCCTTTGAAAAGAAAAGGTATCATGTAAGACTTCCCACACATAAGCATGGAAAAGTTTTTAACTTACGCTAACCAAAACATTTGATAGGAAATCCGGTGATATTACAATAGTGTCTAGGGTTTTCAAGTAAATAAGAAATAGCCGAAATTGTTACATTCATTAAATACCAGTTACTAGCCACAAAAGTGGGTAATACAAACAAAACCATAGGGTCTCGTAGGAAGAATGGGTTTCCATCAATGGCAGGGCTACCGTGGTACCGCCCGTCATAGTACGTGGCCTAGATCACCGTACCGAGGATCACGCCCAATCCCTTGCATCACAAAGCCGAAAGCATTCCTTACTGAACAGTCCTGAGTAAGATCACCCCATGGTTGGCGCGACCAACCACCCACTAAGCCGAAATAAAAGGGACATCTAGATAGGAATGACCTCACCCTGAAATGGGTGCTACCCATCTAGACTTGCTGCACCTCCCCTGTTTTAGCCATTCCCGGTTGATGAGGCTTGAGGCTGCGATTACCTTTATAGAACACATCTATCTTAGAATGCTCATCGTCCACCTGACGATGTTCTGAAAGAATTCAATCCATACAAGTTCGTTCCGGGTTCGAACGAAACCGAAGGCACTATCTCGTTGCACTCATTTGGAATCACCCTCAGAGTCAATGACCAAAGCCCTTGCACTCTGAATCACCATCTCGAATCTGTAAGTACTACGTCCGTCAAACTCATCACGGAATCACCATCAGAGTTATACTGACGAATAGTTCTTACACCTCGAGTCTTCACTAAGCTCCACTTGGATTCATGACCTAATGTTTAATTTGGATTGATGTGGTTTTCGGATATCCAAATATGGAAACCCGATCCCGGTCTCACCGAAACCAAACGCCATTTTAATGTCCAAGTTGTTTAAGGGTTTAAACATTCAAACTTATTTTCAGAATGATATAAAGAGATAGATGAATCACATTATCACAATAGATAATTCATATCAACCATTCATCTCACAAAGCAGCATATCACATACTATAGATATCCAAATCATCCAATATCGACCAATCACCCAATATCAATCATCCAATATAAATTGATCATCCAATATCAATCACCAAATATCAATCAATCATTCATAAGCAGAATTGATTAATTCATAATCAATTGGATTACCTAAATCCTTCTTCATTAATTTATTCCAAATAAATAAATTAGTCATCTCTTAATGATCTTCCTTAATTAATCTTCCTTGATTAATTATCCTTTAATTACATTCATGTAATTATCCTTAACCATATACAGTAATTAACCTTTAATTACTATCATTTATTTCCATTAATTAATTAACTATAATTAATTGTATTAAACCTCAATTAATTACAATTAATTAATTACACTTAAATTAATTACTTTTATTAATCTACCTTGATTAATTCATTAATTATATTAACTAATGATCCTAATTAATTAATAATTCCTTTAATAAGTTAAATAATTAACTTGTAATTAATCATTTTATTAATCATAAACATTAAGTAACAACTTGTAATTACTTATCTTAACTAATTAACTTCTTAATTAATTATATTAATTCTTTGATTAATTAATTTAATTAAATAGTCTTTAATTACTTCATTAAGTAATTATTATTCAATTTAAAATAATCAATAATCATTAATTAATTACCTTATTAATTACTTACAATTTAATTAATTACACTTAGTAATTAATCTTAAAATTAATCACATTTATTATTTAATTAATCACATTAATTAATTAACTAAATTAATTAAGTAATTAACCCTTAGTTACTTACATAAGTAATTATCTTCTAACTACTTCATAAGATGATTACTCTTTTAATTAATTACTTAACAAGTAATTAATCCCATCATTAAATAATTCTTAACTCTTTAATTAATTAATTACTCCATAATTAATTAACTTCAAACAATTATATTAATCAATTCCTTAATTAATAACCTCAAGTGATTATCCATTAATCACTTCCATTTAATTTCTTCTATGGGTAATTTTCCACTAATTACTTCCATAAGTAATTTCCTCTTAATTACATTCAATAATTAACCATTAATTCCTTCATTAAGTAATTACACTTAATTAATTCATAAGTAAGTGATTATTTAAAATTAAATAAACAATTAACTAATTATTTAAAATTAATTAAATAATTAATTAACTTCTTATATTTAAAAATCCTTAATTAATTAAGAAAACATTTTATCTTAATCAATTCTTTACTTATTAATAAATCATAATAATTAAATATTCTTAAGTTCATGTCAAAGATAAATTAACCATATTTATCTTCATAAATAAATTATTTGAAATTAATCAAATCTTAATAACTTGGAAACAAATTATTTTATTGGTTACAAGATCGTAAATATAACCTTATTTGAGAATAAGGCATTTAGAAATCAAATTTAAAATTTAAAATACTTTAATTTTCTAATACAAACTTATTCATTTTCAATAAGTTTAAAACTTAAGTTTTTAAACATTACTTTAGAATTTTGCTCAAAACTTTGGTTCTACATTTAAATTCAAAACATTCTTCTCTAAATTAAAAATTAAAAATTAATTAAGGTAGTTACTTTCAAAAAAATAAACATCTTAAACAATTTAAAATTTCGAAATAAATTTAATTTATACTTTTAAAAGTTTGATTAACTTTATTTCAAAAAAACAAGTTTTTAACTTTGAATGTTTTCTTTTATAAAACTTGTTTTATAACTTAATACTTGATTTATATTAATTCAAACTCAAGTTTCATATGCAATTTAATATCTACACAGTACTTAACAAAAAGCATCACCCTAAAAATACTCGAGTAAATCACTTCAACAACTCGAGCTTTCCCCGAAGCAAAACCCAACTCCTTCAACTCCGAGACGATCACGATGATAACGCGAGCCAAACCTGAGAAGAACTCGTCTTCCCCAACGAAAATCCCCGGTGCACATAAACGTGCACGGTGCACGTGCGCAACTGTCTCCGACCACCATAGTTCGTCGCGACTGTCGACAACAGTAACCATATCACAAGCGATCACAACTATAAACCCAGATCCAAAGATTCAAACACATAATGAAATTTGACCCATTGCTCGAATTTCTGCAGAAACTCAACCCCCCAAAAACAAACATCACCGACGATTGCCACCACCAAAAACTCCAGCGGCCCTCCAAGGCACCATCGGACCTTCATGCCACCATCCCCCATAATGCGAACACTCTCGCACCAATTTCCAAGTCGCAAAAGCCACGACATCAAGCCGAGCAAAGAAACTGGCTAAAACCCTAAAACAATCAAATTAAAACTCCTCGGCTATTTGAAAAATTCCTGAACAATTTTCCTATGCTCACCATTGATCGAACTACCTCCACACAAAAAATTGGCCAGCTTCGCCACGCCGATCATCGGCAATCACCAGAAACACCCAAAACATTCAAACCCGGAATTCACACGAAATACTCAACTAAAAGTTACAAATTGCATATCAAAATTCACGATTTTCCATCGTGATTACATGCATGTAATTCAATTTAGAATTTAAAGCAGTTGATTTTTAACAAAAATTTAAGTTTCACCGTATTTACCATTTTAAATTCTATTTATAAATTTAAACTTACATAAACTATTTTTAAAAATTTCATCAAACAATAACAAACAACTTCCATTCAATCATCAAAGTCCAATAAAGGTGAAATTGGGAGTTTTGGATTTTTGAAGTGAAATCTGTTCTTAAAAAAACAGAAAACAAAGTTTCCATATAAACACAGACCTATTTCACACACACATATATATATATATACATATCTATAAATTCAAAAATATGAATACTGAAGATTTCCATGCAACATCAAGATAAATTTTAAGATCATCACATGCATGTGGTAAAAACCCAGATCAAACTATTTTTAAATTTATTTACTCACCATTTTTATAAGCAGGGAAGTTTTGATTTTTTTTTCCAGGCTTGAACACTTTAAATCTGGAAAAGCTTTTGATTGCATGCTGTTGAAAATGAATCCCTCTGCATGCCTTAATTTGATGATCTAAATGTTGAAATTGATCTTTAACTTGCTGAGTTGAACTTCATTTGATTTGCAAAAGATTTGGAGGTTGCAGCTTTTCTTTCAAATTTGATCTTCATTTGAATTTGCAGATTTGAAATTGCTGATTTACTTTTGCAGATTTTAATTAAATTCAGATTTGCTTTTTAATTCACGAAGGAAGAAGAATAATTTGAGTAGAAGAAAGAAAGTTTGGAAAATGAAAGAGAAACAAATTTTTTTATGTTTTAAATGAATTATGTTATGTTAGTTAAAATTAATATGTTGCCACATGTTATCGAATTGAACAAATGTCATTAGCATATTTTTAAAAAGTTACAAGTGTTAAAATGTTTCATCTTTGATTAACAAATGTTAACCCATTTAATTAAATCATTTAATGTATTTATGAAATATTTTTATGTGCATATGAAATGTTTTTAAGTATTTGTAATTAAATGTTCATTTAATTTAAAAGATAATATATGCTTACATTTTAAACAAAATATTATAAAACTAATTATAATACAAATATATCCCTATACATGTATTTTAAAATCTAAAACATTTATATGTATACATCTATAACCATTTTAAATTTAAGCACTTTAAAGAAAACAAAACAAAACTTTATTTAAAGTATCATATTTAAAATAAACAATTATCTTATAATTTGCAAACAAATTGAATTAATCTTTAGTTAACTTTTGAAAAATACTAATTTTAAAACAAAGCTTTAAATTACAATTCATACATATATAAATTATCAATAGATAAAAATAAATTTCAAAACAATTCCAAATTATAACATATACTACATATATATTACAATTTTGAAATTCATTTTTTATTTAAAACAAAAGATCTTTCCCATTCACAAATATATCAAATATATATATATATATTATAGATAGAATAAATTTTATTACCTTTGACAAATAAATCTTATCAAATTTTAAATTGTTAAAAAGATATTGATCAAATTTACCAGATTATATATTTATTAACCTTTAAAAGATTAAATTTACCAATTCAAATTAAAATTATAAAGAAAAATTATCAAACTAATTAAATTATTAATACAGATTATTAAATTGATATTGCCTAAAATTCCGGGTCATTACAATCCTCCCCCCTTAAAAGAATTTTGTCCCCGAAATCTAAAAGCAAAGGTAATTTAATACCCCATCAAAGATTTCAACTTCAAACAGCAAAGCATACCTAACATCCAGTTACTAACAACCATAGCAATCACTCAATCAAACAAACCTAACTAATTATCCTGACACAAATCAGAATAAATCTCAAATACTATCTAGAGTCTCCAAGTATAAATCACTGGGAGACTCGCTCTACAGAAGATAAAAAAACTACACCACCAAAATCTAGAGCTCCTCTCTTCTCTAGATCCACCAATCTGCACAGAACCTCAGACTATACTCAAGTCTAGCATAGCTTCCAAGTCCAACTGAACTGCAGATTCAACAACCAACAATGAATCATACATGTACTCCCTCAGAGATACGTGTAATACAATGAATTCCAGCTATCCAAACTGGCAATTCAATCTTATCCTATCAAAACATAGATAAGAAATCTCAAATGCCTCAGAACTAGCCATCCAATCTTACCCAAATGCTGCTCTCTTAACCAGAGAAATCTTAACAACAATGAAGTCTCCAACTTTGAATTCCAAACTCCTTACCTCATATCTGTACAACTCAACAAACAATCCTGGGCTTCCAATCTTCTTGATCAGCTCAACCTATGCTGATGCTTCCAGAAACAACTAGACCAAAGCAAACTAGTTTCTGGATCCTATCCAACAGAAAAGTCTTCCAAAATCCGTCGAAATCCAGAACACAAGCTTTCTTCCCAAGCAATAGCAAACTGAACTTGCTTCATTCCTTGCACAGCTGCTACCTCGCTTCCGCTGCACAACTCTGACTCTAAAATAAATAAGAATACTATTGATGAACACAAGTACAAACTTACACAATATATACGGGAACTTTGTTCATCAAACCATAAAATCGTAGTGACACATCCAACTCGGTCACACAACCTTACAGCAGAATCCAACTCAAAAACTAGATCTGACCAATCCAAATTCCAAAAAAAATTCTGAGCTGCTGCATCAACTCTAGCTCTCCAAGAACCATCCTACTACCAGGCTAACTACCAGTACCGCTTCTAGAACCAAAACAATATGGAACTCAACTCCAGATGCAGACAAACTTCTGATTACATCGATAGCTCCTACTTCTACATGAGAACCCTCAGTCTCAAACAAAAGATTGCGCAAGAAAAATTCTAAACTAATCGCAAGTCACTTTTGCGATCCTAGCTAATTCGTATTCCAAAGAAACTGTCCTCTCTATACTAATTAGAACAAATTTAAGCTTTTCCAAACAAAGTTAACCCTTCAAGAAAACATTCACCATCTGCCCGGACTGTTGAAAAAGAACCACAAAGATTCCTGAACCATCCGAGAAATGAGCCACACTGCTGCTTCTAAACTCTACCTTGATGATACTGCAGAGCTAAAAGAACCTTCTCGTCAACACATCGAACACTTCGAGTTGCACTGCTACCACAGATAACCAAAGACTTCTAATCCAAAGGCTCCTCGAAAACCAAAACTATCAACAAACCACACAACGGACCTTCAAGATGGCAGACAACCTCTCAAGGAATTTGGGCTCCAAACCAAGCATCAACATCTCCTTAAGGAATGACAAATGAGAGCATGCCGAAGCAAAGCAACTTATAGACCTTAATCTCAAATTCCAAAACAGCCAACCCCCATGCCGAAGATCCAAACAACTTCTACACAGACGAATCTTCCCTGCAGCAGGTAAAGACTGCTCCTCAACTACTTCTAAAACTGCTTCAAGAGAAAACATCTTCGGAAATGTCGATGGATACTGCATCTCATCACGCAGTTATCAAGATATCATCACTTACTTCTACACTTCCGACAGATCCAAACTTACACTTCAAAGATAAACTCCGAATCTTTAAAAGATTTCCTTCGGATATCAGAGAAATCCTTACTCCAAGGTAAAGTCACTCGAGACGGTATTAGGTCTACAGTCTCGAAAAATACACATCCGACCTCAAACATATGGACCTCTTCCATCAGCGGTAGTCGTGTTACACAGACCACTGCTCCATCTACCTCTAAAACTTATGTTGGAAAATCCAAACAGATAACCCAACAGATTAGGTAGATATATATATCTGTGTGTGTGTGTGTGTGTGTATTATATAAAAATTACAAGTACGCTCTCTCAAGAAGACACTACTCCAGAGCCTAGGTATTCACTCAACCTGGCTCTGATACCACTTGTAGTGACCCAACATTCTAACACCAGAAAGTCGCACCACTAATTAAGAAAAAAGGGATAGAAGAAGAAAAGAAAGAGAAGAAGAAACACAACAATATCAGAGAACTCACAGCGGAACGAATGAAATATAATATATCACATAAAATATTACATAGTATCATATTACATCAGAGTACGCAACTTATACAACACATATTAGACAGCTATAAACATCTGTCTAACTATACAACTCAAGAACACAAGATACAGATACAAACACAGCAGAACCATAATATATCTACACATGGAAGCCTCCTGCTCCATTACTCCTCCAAAATTCGTCAAGCTAACCTGAATCACTTGACTACTCATACATAATATGAGTACCCAAGAGTTTAATAAAGCAGAAAATAAACACTCAGGTCAGACAGGGGTCTGGTGTGAGTAAACGGGTTATAATTGCTTAACTTTAGAAAATCCTTTGAAAAGAAAAGGTATCACGTAAGACTTCCCACACATAAACATGGAAAAGTTTTTAACTTACGCTAACCAAAACATTTGATAGGAAATCCGGTGATATTATAATAGTGTCTAGGGTTTTCAAGTAAATAAGAAATAGCTGAAATTGTTACATTCATTAAATTCCAGCTACTAGCCACAAAAGTGGGTAATACAAACAAAACCGTAGGGTCTCATAGGAAGAATGGGTTTCCATCAATGGCAGGGCTACAGGGGTGCCGCCCGTCACAGTATGTGGCCTAGATCACCGTAACGAGGATCACGCCCAATCCCCTGCATCACAAAGACGGAACCATTCCTTACTGAACAGTCCCGAGTAAGATCACCCCGTGGTTGGCGCGACCAACCACCCACTAAGCTGAAATAAAAGGGGCGTCTAGACAGGAATGACCTTACCCTGAAATGGGTGCTACCCACCTAGCCTTACTGCACCTCCCCTGTTTTAGCCATTCTCGGTTGATGATGCTTGAGGCTGCGATTACCTTTATAGAACACATCTATCTTAGAATGCTCATCGTCCACCTGACAATGTTCTGAAAGCATTCAATCCATACAAGTTCGTTCCGGGTTCGAACGAAATCGAAGGCACTATCTCGTTACACTCATTTTGGAATCACCCTCAGAGTCAACGACCATAGCCCTTGCACTCTGAATCACCATCTCGAATCTGTAAGTACTACCTCCGTCAAACTCATCACGGAATCACCCTCAGAGTTATACTGACGAATAGTTGTTACACCTAGAGTCTTCACTAAGCTCCACTTGGATTGACGACCTAACGTTTAATTTGGATCGATGTGGTTTTCGGATATCCAAATATGAAAACCCAATCCCGGTCTCACCGAAACCAAACTCCATTTTAATGTCCAAGTTGTTTAAGGGTTTAAACATTTAAACTTATATTCAGAATGATATAAACAGATAGATGAATCACATTATCAAAATAGATAATTCATATCAACCATTCATCGCACAATGCAGCATATCACATATCATAGATATTCAAATCATCCAATATCGTCCAATCACCCAATATCAATCATCCAATATAGATTGATCATCCAATATCAATCACAAATATCAATTAATCAATCATAAGCAGAATTGATTAATTCTTAATCAATTGGATTACTTAAATCCGTCTTCATTAATTTATTCCAAATAAATAAATAAATCATCTCTTAATGATCTTCCTTAATAAATCTTTCTTGATTAATTATCCTTTAATTACATTCATGCAATTATTCTTAACCATATACAGTAACTAACCTTTAATTACTATCATTAATTACAATAATTAATGATCCTTCATTTGTTTCCATTAATTAATTAACTATAACTAATTGCATTAAACCTCAATTAATTACAATTAATTAATCACACTTAAATTAATTACTTTTATTAATCAACCTTGATTAATTCATTAATTATATTAACTAATGATCCTTATTAATTAATAATTCCTTTAATAAATTAAATAATTAACTTGTAATTTATCATCTTATTAATCATAAACAATAATTAACAACTTGTAATTACTTATCTTAATTAATTAACTTCTTAATTAATTATATTAATTCTTTGATTAATTAATTTAATTAATTAGTCTTTAATTACTTCATTAAGTAATTATTATTCAATTTAAAATAATCAATAATCATTAATTAATTACCTTATTAATTACATACAATTTAATTAATTACACTTAGTAATTAATCATAAAATTAATCACATTTGTTATAATTAATAACATTAATTAGTTAACTAAATTAATTAAGTAATTAACCCTTAATTACTTACATAAGTAATTATCTTCTAATTACTTCATTAGATGATTGCTCTTTTAATTAATTACTCAACAAGTAGTTAATCCCATCATTAAATAATTCTTAATTCTTTAATTAGTTAATTACTCTATAATTAATTAACTTCAAACAATTATATTAATCAATTCCTTAATTAATAACCTCAAGTGATTATCCATTAATCACTTCCATTTAATATCTTCCATGGGTAATTTTCCACTAATTACTTCCACAAGTAATTTCCTCTTAATTACATTCAATAATTAACCATTAATTACTTCATTAAGTAATTACACTTAATTAATTCATAATTGAGTGATTATTTAAAATTAAATAAACAATTGACTAATTGTTTAAAATTAATTAAATAATTAATTAACTTCTTATATTTAAAAATCCTTAATTGATTAAGAAAACATTTTATCTTAATTAATCCTTTACTTATTAATAAATCATAATAATTAAATATTCTTAAGTTCATATCAAAGATAAATTAACCATATTTATCTTCATAAATAAATTATTTGAAATTAATCAAATCTTAATAACTTGGAAACAAATTATTTTATTGGTTACAAGACCATAAATATAACCTTATTTGAAAATAAGGCATTTAGAAATCAAATTTAAAATTTAAAATACTTTAATTTTCTAATACAAACTTATTCATTTCCAATAAGTTTAAAACTTAAGTTTTTAAACATTACTTTAAAATTTTGCTCAAAACTTTGGTTCATTCTTCTTTAAATTAAAATTTCAAAATTAATTAAGGTAGTTACTTTCAAAAAAACAAACATCTTAAACAATTTAAAATTTCAAAATAAATTTAATTTATACTTTTAAAAGTTTAATTAACTTTATTTCAAAACAACAAGTTTTTAACTTTGAATGTTTTCTTTTATAAAACTTGTTTTATAACTTATACTTGATTTATATTAATTCAAACTCAAGTTTCATATGCAATTTAAAATCTACACAGACTTAACAAAAAGCATCATCCTAAAAATACTCGAGTAAATCACTTTAAAAACTCGAGCTTTCCCCGAAGCAAAACCCAGCTCCTTCAACTCCGAGACGATCACGATGATAACGCGAGCCAAACCTGTGAAGAACTCGTCTTCCCCAATGAAAATCCCCAGTGCACATAAACGTGCACGGTGCACGTGCGCGACCGTCTCCGACCGCCATAGTTCGTCGTGACCGTCGATAACAGTCACCATATCACACGCGATCACAAATATAAACCCAGATCCAAAGATTCAAACACAAAATGAAATTCGACCCATTGCTCGAATTTCTGCAGAAACTCAACCCTTGAAAACCAAACATCACCGATGGTTGCCACCATTGGAAAACTCCAGCGACACTCCAAAGCACCATCGGACCTCCACGTTACCATCCTCCATAACGCGAACACACCCGGTCCAATTTCCAAGTCACAAAAGCCACGACATCAAGCCAAGCAAAGAAACATGCTAAAATCCTAAAACGATCAAATTCAAACTCCTCGGCCATTTGAAAAATTCTTGAACAATTTTTCCATGCTCACCATTGATCGAACTACCTCTATACAAAAAATTGGCCAACTTCGCCACGCCGATCATCGGCAATCACCAGAAACACCCAAAACAGTCAAACCCGGAATTCACGTGAAATACCCAACTAAAAATTAAAAATTGCATATCAAAATTTACGATTTTCCATCGTGATTATATGCATTAATTCAATTTATAATTTAAAGCAGTTGATTTTAACAAAAATTTAAGTTTCACTGTATTTACCATTTTAAATTCTATTTATAAATTTAAAGTTACAGAAACTATTTTCAAAAATTTCATCAAACAATAACAAACAACTTCCATTCAATCATCAAAGTCCAATAAAGGTGAAATTAGGAGTTTTGGATTTTTGAAGTGAAATCTGTTCTTAAAAAAACAGAAAACAAAGTTTCCATATAAACATAGACCTATTTCACATATATGTACACATATCTATAAATTCAAAAATATGAATACTGAAGATTTCATGCAACATCAAGATAAATTTTCAGATCATCACATGCATGTAGTAAGACCCTAGATCAAACTGTTTTTAAATTATTTACTCACCATTTTTATAAGCAGGGCAGTTTTGATTTTTTTTTCTGGCTTGAACACTTTAAATCTGGAAAAGATTTTTATTGCATGCTGTTGAAAATGAATCCCTCTACATGCCTTAATTTGATAATCTAAATGTTGAAATTGATCTTTAACTTGCTGAGTTGAACTTCATTTGATTTGCAAAAGATTTGGAGGTTGCAGCTTTTCTTTCAAATTTGATCTTCATTTGAATTTGCAGATTTGAAATTGCTGATTTACTTTTGCATATTTTAATTCAATCAGAATTGCTTTTTAATTCATGAAGGAAAAAAAATAATTTGAGAAGAAGAAAGAAAAATTGGAAAATGAAAGAGATACAAATTTCTTTATGTTTTAATGAATTATGTTATGTTAATTAAAATTAATTTGTTGCCACTTGTAATCAAATTGAACAAATGTCATTAGCATCTTTTAAAAAGTTACAAGTGTTAAAATGTTTCATCTTTGATTAACAAATGTTAACACCATTTAATTAAATCATTAATGTATTTATGAAATATTTTTATGTGCATATGAAATGTTTTTAAGTATTTGTAGTTAAATTTTCATTTAATTTAAAAGATAATATATGCCTACATTTTAAAGAAAATATTATAAAATTAATTATAATACAAATATATCCCTATACATGTATTTTAAAATCTAAAACATTTATATATATACATCTATAACCATTTTAAATTTAGCACTTTAAAGAAAACAAAACAAAACTTTATTTAAACTATCATATTTAAAATAAACAATTATCTTATGATTTGCAAACAAATTGAATTGATCTTTAATTAACTTCTGAAAAATACTAATTTTAAAACAAAGCTTAAATTACAATTCATACATATATATAAATTATCAATAGATAAAAATAAACTTCAAAACAATTCCAAATTATGACATATACTACATATATATTACAATTTGAAAATTCATTTTTTATTTAAAACAAAAGAACTTTCCCATTCACAATATATATCAAATATATATATATATATATATATATTATAGATAGAATAAATTTTATTCGCTTTGACAAATAAATCTTGTCAAATTTTAAATTATTAAAAAGATATCGATCAAAATTACCAAATTATATATTTATTAACCTTTAAAAGATTAAATTTACCAATTCAAATTAAAATTATAAAGAAAAATTATCAAACCAATTAAATTATTAATACAGATTATTAAATTGATATTGCCTAAAATTCCGGGTCGTTACAAATGACTTCACTTTTAAATGGTTTAAATGGAGTAAATTTGAAATATAAATAGTTTTGAAATGTATAACCACGGGTTATAATAACGATTGTTTGTTAAAGAGACCAGGATCAGATATGGACATACTCTCTGTCGATACCGAAAACCGCTTTAACAACTGTGTATGCGATGGAGTTTCCAGAATGAAGTAGGATGGTGGTGACGATCCTATTGTGGTATGAATGTTGACTTGACTCCCGTGAGTTCGCTTAAGGTGGTTAAAACAGGAGTGATATCGGGCCAAAAGGGGTAGCTCCTCTTGTCAGACACACTTCTTCGATACTATACCCTTATCTTGTGATTGATTTGATGGCCATCTTCGATTTTTATTTGGGTGTGTGTTCCGAGGTTTACGGAAGTGGCTGCTATGCGTTACCACCAGCCAGTGTGCGTAATTGGTATATCTACCCTGGTATTGCCTTGTTGTGCCGTGTCACCTACCATAGCGAGCTTTACTACGAGTTTGGTTTTCTCCCATAGCCCATGGAGTATTTAGGGCAGCCTCCCGATCTGGAGGTATGCTGATACTGGATGGACTACTAGGACTATTACGTGTTAAAGGCTATATGGGTAACCTCTTAACGCTATTAAAATGTAAGTTTATTTTAATGTTAGACATTATTATAATAGCGAAATATTACCACATAGTAAATATTTTAACGGATCCTTAGAGGATGGGCTGTCCCAAGCATCCTTTAAGTTACTTGTGCTTTTATTACAGTTCACTTGAGTTGGTTTACATTGTATAAGTATGTATGTCCTGACTCGAGTGTTTGTGTTTTGTTTACGGTCGTGTCAGCCTGAATATTCACAGCTTTGGATTTCACTTTCTGGAGCTAGGAATCGTTGGAGATTCTGCTTATCTAGTTTTTATCCATTTCAGTTTCAGTTGTTCTATTTCAGCTCTTGTATTAGTGGATTTCTATGTATTTGGGATTTCTGTTGTATTTGTTTTTTAGACTGATATTATGTATTTGTTTTGAGACTTTGTTTTAGTAGCTTCATGAACTACTATGGTATTTTATCTTCCGTTGCGAGTTATTCTAATATTTCTGTGTTTGTGATTGGTTTTATTTGCTCCAAATTTTACTACAGTATGTTATTTTGAATTATTCAAGTCTGAAATGTGTGGATTATTGTCGATTTGAATTGTCCAAAATAGTGGGTCGTTATAGTTGGTATTAGAGCTTTGGTTTTTTAGGCAAACTTTAGCTTGTGGAGCAAAAACTCATTAGAGATAGGGTAGAGATACCCTAGAATGAATGAAATCAATCTCAGAGTCATTTCTTTGTGAGAGAACGTATTTTCAAAGTATAAATGATTTTCAAATGTTTTTTAAGGATATTTCCAAAGATTATTTTGATATAAATTTTCTTATTTTAAAAGCAAATTTTTCTAAATTCCCTTACTTTCATATCTACCTTGTTAGAAATTTATTTAATAAGGATATTCATCCAAGTGATTTTATCTTGTCTTATCGTATCTTATCTTATCTTTATCTTCTCTTTACCTTTGTCCTAAAATTCATTCTTGATTTTTCAGGATGAATCGTGGAAATGCCAGAGGTAGGGGTCGTAGTATTACCTCAGCTCCTCAACTTGCTGCACATGTTAGGTTTACTGTTCTCTGTAAGGAATTTTCTCAACTTGGTGGTACCAAGTTTTCTGGTTCAGAGAGCATTATTGAAGCCCAGACGGAGTTTAGAGAGGATATTTACCGATCTCGAGATTGCCGATGCCCAGAAGCGTCAGTTAGCAGCTTGGCAGCTGCAAGAGTCAGCCTTGGATTGGTGGGAGTCTTTTACAGCTCACACTGACGAGGGTGATATTTCATGGGAGCAGTTTAGGTATCCTTTGGGTTATCTTGAATTTTGTTCCATTTTTTTTCTTCTCTTTCTTTTGAATCTACCTTAAGTTTGTTTCAGTATCTTCTTTCCAGGGAGGCTTTTGTGGAAAAATGGATGTCAGAAGCCGGTAAATCTCAGGTTTATCATGAATTCATGGATCTCAAGCAGGGTACCATGTCCTTTTCTTCATATGAGCGGAAGTTCAATGAACTTTCCAAGTTCGGTCCGGGCCTGATTGACACTCATCTTAAGAAGAATGAGAATTTCATAGCTGGTGCTCGTCCTGAATATTATGATCGTTTCATTTCTCATGTTCATGGCACTTTTACCGAGCTTATGGATATGGCCATCCGTTATGAGAACCCTACTTCTAAGGGTCCCACTGTTGTTGGTACTCCTTCAACTCAGACTTCCTCTGCTAACTCTAAGAAGAAAAGGCCCAATTTCCATCAGCAGAAGAAGAATTGGCTCAAGAATCCGGGTTTGGGATCTTCATCATCTTCTCCTTCTCAGAGGCAGCCTGTTGACCTTTCTACCATCACCTGCTTTAAGTGTGATCAGAAGGGACACTATGCTAATAGTTGTCCTACTTTAGTTGGTGCTGCTGTTCGTCCTCCTGCTAAGTTGAATAGGCGTGATCTATGCCATATTTGTCTTTAGCCTGGCCATTTCAGAAAGGATTGCCCTACCCAGCAGAAGAGCAAGCCCTCGGTATATTTGTTGTCTCCTATGCATCTTCTCCAGCTCATGCTCCTGCTCCTAGTGATGATCAAGGTACTCTTCAGGGTACCTTTTCTTTATTTCAGCATCCTGTTCGTTTTTTATTTGATACTGGAGCTTCCAATAGTTTTATTTCTTTTGATTTGTGCGATAAGTTCGAACATCTCCTTTCTCCTGAGTATGTGTCTGTACCTTTTTGTGTTTCCAATCCCAATTGGGGCCCTGCGAACCTTAATAGGATTTGTAAGCAATTGAAACTTCTTTATTTTGATCATTGCTTTAGTGGTGATTTCAATGTTCTGGGCTTCGATGCTTTTGATTTATTGCTTAGAAGTGATTGGTTAGGATGGCATGATGTCTATATTTCTTGTAAAGCCCGGTTTGTTTATCTTGTTGATGATCGAGGAAATCCCTTGATTATTCAGTGTCGCATGCCTCAGTATTTTGCTGGCAGTTTTATTTATTCTCTGGATTCTTCTCCTGGTGATATTCATTTGACTCCTGTGGTTAGACTCTATCTCGACATATTTGGTGAATTCACCGCTTTACCTCCTAAGCGGGAAATTGATTGTCGTATTGATCTTATCTTGAAGCTCGACCTGTAGTTCTTCCTCCTAGAAGAATGGCACCTCGTGAGAAGGTTGAGTTGGGAAAACAAATGGAGGACTTGTTCTCTAAAGGTCTGATAGACCTGGCTATTTCGAATGGGGAGCAGCTGTGGTTTTCGTCACTAAGTCTGATGGTTCCTTGAGGATGTGTGTTGATTATAGGGAGCTGAACAAGCTCACTATGAAAAATAGATATCCAATGCCTCACATCAATGATATGTTTGATCAGCTTTATGGTGCTACTGTTTTCTCTCAGCTTGATCTTGCCACCGGTTTCCATCAGCTCAGAGTTGCCGAGGAAAGTATTCCCAAGACTGCTTTCCATTCTGAGAATGGGTTTTATGAATGGTTAGTCATGCCTTTTGGTTTTACTGATGCTCCTGCTTTCTTTGTTGACTTGATGAATCGTGTTTTTTGTGATATTCTTAATAAATTTGATCTAGTCTTTCTTGATGATGTCCTTGTCTTCTCTAAGACCAAGGAAGAGCATGAGTCACATTTGAAATCTGTTCTGGAGACTCTTAGAAATCATCAGTTGAAGGCTAAATTTTCTAAATGCTATTTCTGGATGGATGAAGTTCGATTCCTCGGGCATATTGTTTCTGGTAGTGGAGTTTCTGTGATCCAGTCAAGATTGATGCGAACAATGTGAATCTTTCTTTCTTTCTCTTTTTCCTTTAACATTTAAGTATTCTATCCTTCTGTTGTCTTGATTTCTCCCTATTCTATTACAGGATTGGGAGACTCCTAAGACTCCTTCTGATATTCGTAGTTTTCTAGGCCTGGCCGGTTACTACCGGAGATTCATTGAGAATTTTGCTCGGATTGCTGCACCTCTCACTGTTTTGACTTGTAAGAATGCCAAATTTATCTGGGATAAGAAGTGTGAAGCTGTATTCGATGAGTTAAAGAGCAAGCTTACTTCTGCACTAGTTCTTACCGTTCCGAATGGTAGTGAGGGATTGACGGTATACACTGATGCTAGTCATGAGGGATTGGGTGCCATTCTCATGTAGGATGGTAGGGTCACTGCCTATGCCAGCCGACAGTTGAAAACCCATGAGGCTAATTATGCTGCTCATGATTTAGATTTGCTTGCTGTGGTCTTTGCTTTGAAGCTTTGGAGGCACCATCTTCTGGGAACGAAGTTTGAGCTTTTCACCGATCATCAGTCTTTGAGATATATCTTCACCCAGAAGGATTTGAATCAGAGGCAAGTTCGCTGGCTTGAGTTTTTGGCTTCTTACGACCTTGATATTAGCTATACTCTCGGTAAAGCTAATGTTGTGGCCGATGCTCTGAGCCGAAAGATGGCCATGTTATGTCAGCTTGTTGTTTCTTCTTCTCCTCTTTTGGATCGTATCAAGGCAAAGCAAGATGAGGATGGGATGCTTAGATTGATGAAGGAGAGTGTTCGAAGTAGGGTTAGTGGTAGTAGTCGGGGTAGTAGTGGAGTTCAGATTGATGATAGAGGGATTTTGAGGATTAATGGTAGGATTTGTGTCCCGAATGTTGATGGATTGAGCAAGAGTTACTTCGGCAGAATCATCGATCCAGACTTTCTATCCATCCTGGTGTGATGAAGATGTATCAGGATATGAAGAGGCTTTATTGGTGGAAGGATATGAAGCGGGATATCTCTATCTTTGCTAGTAGGTGTGCGACTTGTCAGCAAGTCAAGGCCGATCATCAGAAGACCCTGGTTTGTTGCAGCCTCTTGAGATTCCCAATTGAAAGTGCGAACAGGTTTCCATGGATTTCATTGATGGATTATCGAGGACTAGGAGGGGTAATGAGGGTATCTAGGTTATTGTGGATAGACTGACCAAGTCCGCTCATTTTATTCCGGTCAAGTCTACCCATTCTGCTTCTAGCTTGTCTGAGATCTACATGAGGGAGATTGTTTATCTCTATGGTGTTCCTCTCAGTATTGTTTGTAATCGTGATCCTATCTTTACCAGTCAGTTTTGGAAAGCTTTTCAGGAAGCTTTGGGTACTCATCTGAATCTGAGCACTGCTTACCATCCATAGACCGACGGTCAAACAGAAATAGTGAGTCAGATTCTCGAAGATCTTCTTCAAGCTTGTGTGCTTGATTATGGAGGGTCTTGGGAAGATCATCTCCATCTTGTCGAATTCACCTACAATAATAGTTATTAGGTATAATCTAATCTTTTTTTTGAGTTTATCTTAATCCTTTGTCTATCTCATTCTACCTTTGAATTCAGGCCAGTAATACAATCTCACCATTTGCTGCTCTTTACGGACGACCTCGTAGATCTCCATCTTACGGGATTGAAACCGGTAATCGTTTGGTTCTTGGTCCTGATATGATTTTGGAGGCTTCTGAGAGAGTCGAGGAGATTAAGAGGAAGTTGAGGGTTGCGCAGGATAGGCAGAAGAAGTACGCTGATAGACATAGGCGAAGTCTAGAGTTTGCTGTTGGTGATCAGGTTTTCCTTAAGGTCTCTCCCTAGAGGAATGTCATTTGCTTTGGTCGTAAAGGGAAGCTTTCTCCTAGGTTCATTGGTCCTATCTACATTGTGGAATGAGTTGGTTCTTTGTCTTATCGTCTGTATTTGCCCGAGAAGCTTTCTGGAGTGCATGACGTATTCCACGTCTAACATCTTCGTCGTATCTTCATGACCCATCTCTTATTGTTCAGCCTTCTGCTCTCGATAGTTTGGATATAGAGCCTAATCTGAATGTCGAAAGGAAGACACTTCATATTGACGACCACGAAGCAGCTAAGAAGGAAATCTGTTAGTCTGGCCAAAGTACAGTGGAGTATTGATGATCGGGATTGTACCTGGTAGACGGAGGAGAGCATTTGTGTTTCGAATCCGGAATTGTTCGTTTCAGGTACTATTTGTTTTTCTATCTTGCTTTTCCTTTTTTCCTTGTTTCATTCTTTTCGAAGACGAAAAGATTTGAGTGGGGGAGAGTGTAACAACCCAAGATTTTTTTGCAAATATTTTTTTAATAGATTTTATTTCAAAATTTTATTTTCAAAACATTTTAAAAGTGTAGTTGTAATTTTCCTGTGTTAGATGTATTTTGTTTACAATTTTTAATTCTAGTTTCAATATAACAATCTATTTTCTTTACTTATTTTCCTATTTTTCCTAAGACGTTATTTTAATTCCATTTCCACTTTATTTTATGTCGACTTCTATTTATTTACTTGATTTTTATTTGTTTATATTGAATTAATAGATTTGGAAATTCAAAGAGACAAAAGTTTTGCACTTTAACTTGTGACTTTTCCTTTTCTTGTCTCTTCATTGCCTTAGCCGTCCATTTCTCTTTGATAGCCATGTACTTCATTTTATTAATCACATGAAAGCTTTCTCACCTCTTCACCATTCACAGCTATTCTCAACTCTAAAATTTTTTGTAAGTCATGGCTTCTCTCTTCTCTTTTCTTCTTCATTTATATTGATTTTTTTGCCTTCGTCCTCTCTAGCTCCGCTCGGCCACAACCACCATCACCTTCACCGACCACTACCATCATCTCCTTCCCCTCATCATCCATGGCTAACCGCCCTAAACCTCTATCCAGATCTGGCCACGACCATCTAGGCGAACTTCCATCACAAAAGCTTTGCAAAAACTCCAAATAATGCATAGCCAAGCCATATTCCCACCACCATCTTATGTTGTAGCTTCGGCCATCACACTTAGCTCCATCACCAGCACATGACATCACCTCTGGACATCACATCGGCCTCTGACCTGACCTGTACTGTCATAGCCGAGCCCAAACTTGACCCTAGGCCGAGCCTTGTTGCACCAAAAACTCCTCTTTTTAGCCATGTCTCCTAACATTCCTTCACTTGTAACTCCAAACCCTTCACATTCATATGTAGCCGTGCCTATGTGATGTCAAACCCGAGCCTTCTTCCTCAAACTTGAACCGTGGCCGAGCAAAAATAGAGGAGGATCGAGCCAATGTTCCATTAAGATCAAGCACTTTTTGTGTTAATGCTTGGCGATGTCATTTGTTGCTTCAAATTTCCAATTGTTTCAATTTAAATTTTGAGTTGAATATATATATTTACATTGCTTTGTTTTATTTGTTGTATACAAGATCAATATCTTGGCTCTCTCTCCACTTGAATCTAAAGTCGTGCTATCGTGCTTTCTGGAATTTATCTGTGTGTTTTGATTTGCTAACTCCAACTTGAAAAGGTGAGTATTCACGCTTGACATTCATACTTATGCAATTGTGAAGTGATAACAAGTGAGAATTGTTATATCACGTTATACCTGCCTGTGATATGAATTATATGATGTTAACCCTTGTTTATAAACCTGTCACATCATCTGATAATGTTATATTTTGCTATATTGTTATTTTATTCTGTTTCCCATACTGCAAGTTCCCTGTAGAATAGAACCACTATGGGTTGAAATGATACATACCCGAACAGACTTTAGAATAGGGAAAAGTCGTTACGGGCTAAAATGATAGGCTTGGGAAATTTTTATTTATTTTTTGTTTACTTGGGATCGTGGGTTTGAAATGGTAGAACCCGGATTTTTCTTTGTAAATTTCAGATTGAAATGATATATTATCCACATCACTTGACTTAGGTTAGAAAATATTATACAGACCTTGGTTATTTTGTAAACTTTCTGAAATTTTTAAGCATTTTTTATGTAAATTTATGGTAATTTGATTTAAATTGATTTTAAACTGTTTTACAGTGATTTTTCTAAGTTAAAAATGTTAAATAAATGAATGGTTAAATTGTGGTTTGAAATATAACTTAATTTGAAAATTTGAGATTTGGTTTATAAATGAAGTTAAAGTTAAGAAAAAAAAATGGAAATTATGTTTTATATTTTGAAATGGTAATTTAAATTTAAGTATTAAGTCAACTGTTAAAAATGCAAAGAATAGGAATTTTGTACACTTGGATTGAGTAAGTGAATTACTAAAAATTTGATTTTTTTTATAAAATTTTACTTTGTAAAAATCATAAGTTAAAGGGTATTTAAATGAACATTTTTGAGTGGAAAAATATGATTTTTATAAGCTAAATGGTTAAAAATTGAAGTTTATTTGTTTTTGAAATTTTATTTTAAATCTGGAAATTGAATCAGTAACACTTTGGAAATGCCATCATTTCTGAAACTAACTTAAAATCTGAAGTAAAGGATACTGCAGCACTTGGTAAGTGCCGTGGTTGTTGTAAATAAACTATGGCTGAAATTTAACTAAGAGATATTACAACACTTGGTAAGTGCTGTGGGTGCAGAAAGAAAATTTAAAATCTAAAACAAATAAAGCTGAACTACTACAGCAGTTTTTAAATGCTGTCTTTTCTGAAATGAATTGTTTTATGAAACTGAACTACTACAGCAGTTTTTAAATGCTGTCTTTTCTGAAATGAACTGTTTTATAAAACTAAACTATTACAGCAGTTTTTAAAATGTTGTCTTTGCTGAAATGAACTGTTTTATAAAACTGAACTACAACAGCAGTTTTTTAATGCCGTCTCTGCTGAAATGCATTGTTTTCAAATATAATTACCGCAGCATTTTTCTAAGTGTTGTGAAAGCTGGAATTTCAATGTTTGTAGTAATTAACTGAATAAATGAGCTCAAAAAAAGGCTAAATTTTGGAAATTGAATATTTGATTTGTAAGTATAATGACTTCATTTTTAAATGGCTTAAATGGAGTATTTTGATTTGAAATATAAACCGTTTTGAAATGTATAACCACTGGTTATAGTAACGATTGGTTGTTAAAGAGACTGGGATCAGATATGGACATACTCTTTGTCGATACCGAAAACCACTTTAACAACTGTGTATGCGGTGGAGTTTCCAGAATGAAGTAGGGTGGTGGCGACGATCCCATTGTGGTATGAACGTGGACCCGACTCCCGTGAGCTGGCTTAAGGTAGCTAAAACAGGAGCGATCTTGGGTAAAAAGGGTAGCTCCTTTGGTCGGATACACTTCTTTGATACTATACTCTTATCTTGTGATTGATTTGATGGCCATCTTCGATTTTGATTTTGGAGTGTGTTTCGAGGTGGGCGGTTGTGGCTGCTACGCGTTACCACCAGCCCGTGTGCGTAATTGGTATATCTACCCTGGCATTGCCTTGTTGTGTCGTGTCACCTACCATAGCAAGCTTTACTACGAGTTTGTTTTTCTCCCGTAGCCCTTGGAGTATTTAGGGTAGCCTCCCGATCTGGAGGGATGCTGATACTGGATGGACTACTGGGACCATTGCGTGTTAAGGGCTATATGGGTAACCCTTTAACGCTATTAAAAAGTAAATTTATTTTAATGTTAGGCATTATTATAATAGCAAATTATTAGTACATAGTAAATAGTTTAACGGATCCTTAAAGGATGGGCGGTCCCAAGCATCCTTTAAGTTACTTGTGCTTTTATTACAGTTTATCTGAGTTGGTTTACATTGTATAAGTATGTATGTCCTGACTCGAGTGTTTGTTTTTTATTTACGCCCGGGTCAGCCTGAGTATTCAAAGCTATGGATTTCACTTTCTGGAGCTAGGAATTGCTGGAGATTCTGCTTATCTAGCTTTTATCCATTTCAGTTTCAGTTGTTCTATTTCAGCTCTTGTATTAGTGGATTTCTATGTATTTCTGATTTCTATTGTATTTGTTTTTCAAACTGATATTATGTATTTGCTTTGAGACTTTGTTTTAGTAGCTTCATGAACTACTATGGTATTTTATCTTCCACTACGAGTTATTCTGATACTTTCGTGTTTGTGATTTCTGTAATTGGTTTTGTTTGCTCCAAATTTTACTACAATTTGTTATTAAAATTATTCAAGTCTGACATGTATGGATTATTGTCAATTTGAATGGTCTAAAATAGTGGGTCGTTACAGAAATTAATTAAGAAGATGAAGTGTTTTTAATTATTAATTGACTTAAGGATCTTAAGTTAATTCATGTATTTCAAAGGCTATTTTCAAAATAAGTTTCAAGGACTAAAATTTTATGTTGTCAAAAGTTAATTGATTTGGTTTTGGAATAATTATATTAAGTTAATTTATATGTTAATGAGAATTTATTTTCAAGGTATATTAACTAAAGATTTAAATGATAATTAGGAAATAAATTAAAGTAATAATTTATCTTTGATTTATTAAGGTCTTGAGTAATTAAAGAATCATTTATTAATGTAAGTAATAAAAGGTTAATTACATAATGTAATTACTTAAAGATTAATTACTTTAATGAAATTAAGGGTTGATTAATTAATAGAGGTAGTTAAAGGATAGTTAATTACTTAATATCATTAAATTAAGGTGATTAATTAATAGTTAATTACTTAATGTAATTAAATTAAAGGATGATTAATTAATGGGAGTAATTAAAGGATAATTACTCAATAATATTAATTAAAGGTTAATTAATTATTTAAAGTTAATTAATGTAAGTAATTAAGGGATAATTAATTATTTAAAGATTAATTACTTAATGTCAGTAGTTAAAATATAATTAGTGATTTAAGGTTAATTCATTAATAATTAAAGGATAATTAATTAAATAATTAAAGGATGATTGAGTAATAATTAAAGTGTAATTAATCAAGTGATTAAGGATAATTACTTAATATGATTAATTAAAGATAATCACTTATTATAATTGATTGTGGATAATCAATTAATATATTTAATTAAAGGTTAATTAATGATACTTACTTAAAGGCTAACGCCTTAATATAAATTAATTATGGATAATTAATTAAGGGTTAATTTGCTAATGTAATTAATTAAGGGTTAACTAATTAATGTGATTAATTTTAAGGCCAATTAATTAATTAATATTTATTAAGTAGGGTTTGAAAATTAATTCATAAGTAATTAATCTATTTTGAGATAATTAAATTAATTATAATTAGGTGATTAATTTAATCTTGTTGATGGATGATTGGACTATATTGAATACCTTGAATTGTTTGATATCCCTGATGTGTGATGTTCTGTGGTATGAATTGTTTTGGACTGAGCTTTGAACTATGATTTATTTATCTGTGATGAATTTACTTGTTTATCTATAAATGAATGATAAGTGTTATAGGATTATATCGCTTATTGATATTGTTGTGCTTGGATTTATGATGGTTGTTTATTCTTGCCTGTAAAACCCCTGGACAACACACAATAAACGCACAAATATAGATTTCACAAGAAATTGGTCAAGTCACGGGTATTTTGAATTTAATATTATTTTATTCAAAATGGTGAAAAGTTTAAAAGTTGAATTTTGAATCCAAATGGTTTGGAAGTCAAATTGATTTTAGTATGAAAATTTTTTGAAAAGGGAATTTTGAAATTAAAATTATTTTGAATATAATATGGTTTGTTAAAGTTTTTAAAATAATAATATGGTTTGAAAAAGGGTTATACAGGTTATATATATATATATATATATATGGATTTTAAACCATTTTTGAAGTATTTTTGGGAATTTAAATTTAACCCAAATAGAGCTTGCCAAGGATACGGCAGTTCGCTGGTTTTTCGATCTATATTTTAAAAGTCTATAACTTGAGAAAATTTAATTGGATTTTCCTGAAGAAAAGAAAAACCTTTGTTTTCAAATGATAATAGCTTTCATATAAAGGAAGAATTTTCAGCTTTTGTTGAAAGGGTTTTGAATTTGGAATGGAAATAATTTTGAAAGCTATGAATGAATATTGTTAAAGATTGGTGAACCTTATTTTCAAATTGAAGAGGATCTTAAAGGGTGAATCTTTTGTTTAAAAGAATAAAAATGGAAATTTGTTTAAACCATTCGAAAGAAAAGGTTTTGGGGGGCTAAAAAGTCGTGACTTAACTAAGATCCCAATATATCCATATGCTTTTTAAAATAAGCACTCTTTATTCGGATTAGCCAGGAGAGGACTTTATGTCATAAAACCCATTCCGAATAATGATACGATGAAATGGATAGTAATTGAAGATGGTGGTCGAAGATCGGGTATTTTCAACAACAAAAGGATTACCTGTCGAATGTCTCTGCACCGAGTTGCTCCGGTATAGAGATCTCTATATGTGATGGGGAGTCTGATCGGGATTATGGATATCCAGATTTGCAAGGACTTCTTTTAAAGTGCCTTCGGTTCCATTCAGACCCAGGATGGACTTGTATGGATGTATGTCTGACATTACACTTTGAGATATAAAGCTGGTTTCAATCAAATACATTTCTGTTTGGTGGCGTAGAATTTATTCTCTTAGCTTAAAACCCTTCTCTGAGATGTACGAGCTCAGAGGTTATGTAATTGATATTTACTAGCGATATATTCCCAATTTGGTAATGTGGCATGCTAAGTGCTGATCATTGGTTGATCGAAGCATGCCTTTTGTGAAAAGCGTAGCTTTGTGAGACGAGACTTCATCAAACCTCACACCCCGAAATAGTCAAAACAGGAAGGATGCGGCAAGGTTACGGGGGTCGCGCCCCTTAGGATATGTCCATTTCCTTCTGGATATAAAGTGGTATCATGGTATGGAGCCCAGGTATTTAACTTATGTGGTTGTTGGAATTTTGTTGGTGAGGCCTCGGTAAAGGTCGGTGATGACCGGGGGATAGCATACTCATGATAGCTAGTTACCTAGTTACAGAGGTAATCCGGCCTTGTGTTGGCAGAGATCTGGTTAGGTTCTCGGGGCATCACTCCAGAGGCGTACCCATTAGAAAAGGAAGTTCCTTAGCCTTGGCCATTTGTTGGAAATCCAATCACCCAATACGAGCCTTGTACAGTTTTAGTTGTAAAACTTGCCATTTAACATGACAGTTATAGTAGGCATACTACAATGGTACGTATGCTGGCTAAGATTAATATTATACTTTCAAAATGTTTTCCACATTATGCACTAATAATAATATCAAAAGGATTTTCGCGTATCAAGCATGTTTAACTATCATAAGGAGAAATCTCTCCCAAGTGTGCGATTGCATTGTGTGTATGCCGGAAGACCTTATGGTAGTTTCATTTTCCAAAAAGCATAGCGAATTTCTTTTATTTCTTTTTGTTGTTTATTTTTATTCAAACAACTGTTTTTGTTTGCTCACACTAGTCTAATGACTGACCTGGAGTATACTGTTCCCTTTATAAACTCTAGGTGCCCAGAATTTTCCACACGGGCAGCCTAGACTCAGGTTATTAGATAGTCAGCTAGTAGGTGTAGATTTGGAAATCTTTAAAGTCTGTGGATTTGGCGACTGCACCGAGTTTGCTATATTGCAGCATGATGGTGGTTCGAGCTTTTGGTTTGGAATTTTGGAGCTTTGGCAATAAAGATGTTATCTTTCCGCTGCTGTTGCTGCTTTGTTTTTCCGCTGTTGTATATATCTCTGATAATGTTGATCACTTCATATTGTATCATTGTTGTATTGTGTATCAATAAAAATTAATTCTGTTTCCGTTGTATTGTTTTTCACCTAATGTTGTTATATGCTCCGGCGAATCGGACTTCGACGTTTGAATCTGCGGCATTCTAATACGAGTGATGTATTGGATGTCGATTTTAAACGCTGATTCCGGGTCATCACATTTGGTATCAGAGCTAAAGGTTGAGTAAGAACTTTAGCTTTGGAGTATAACACATTAGGTGACTCATTAGAGATAGGGTTATAAATACCCAAGAATGAGTATATTCCCTAAGATATCTTATCCGTATGCCTCAGTAAATTCTCTTACTATTCACTGATAGTGAGAATGAGTGCAAAAAGAGGACGAGGTAAGGGATAGGGGAGTACCGCTACAAATGGTCGATACCCTGTAACAACAACAATAATAGTGGAAACAACTTTTCTCATCAACCTTCTCTGATTATTATCCAATTTCAATTCTTTGATGGCTTCCTGGAAACTACAAGAAGAAACTTTGGTGTGGTGGTGGCCCTGTGAATCTTTGTTTACATTGTAGAAAGGTTTCTATTTCCTATTCTCTTCATCAGTTTCTTATCAATCTTTTCGTCTTAACTTTAATGAATTTGAAATTTTAATTTGAATGAATTGGTTAACAAAATATGAAGCTAAATTAAATTGTATCCATTTGTCTATTCTTTGTGGTCCGTATATGTTCTACGAATGGTTAGTTATCCTCCAGAACTTACCAATGCCCTTGCATATTTCGTAGACCGGATGAGCTGAATATTTCATAAAGTATTGAAAGTTCGTTCTCGTATTTATTGATGATATTTTGATTTGGTAAGCCAAATATAGAATAAATATTTCAGCTTGATCCGGAAAGCTATTTCTCTATCTTTGTGTGTTTATCTGTTCTTTGTTCATCTCCCGGTCTAGCAACTTTCGAGGACGAAATTTTCTTAAGGGGGAATCATAACGATCCCATTTTAAGTCAAATTTAAATTGGCAATTAATATAAATTTTGAATTAAATTGTGAATTAATTTGGAATTTTTCAAAATAAATAAGATATGTGTTTGTTTTATAAAAATAGTTTAGAAATAGAATTTAAATTGTTCAAGAATAAATATCTTAAAAGTAAATTGGATTTAAAATACTCTATATTTCAAAATTTATAAAAATTTGTTTTCTAATGATAATTATAACACACATACACATTTTGATTTGGAAGTTATGATTTGAATTTAATATAATAATTTTTCAAAAGCTATTTGGAAGTTAAATTCTATATTTAAAAACTTATGTATAATAATATATGTGTTTATTTATTAATGTGTAATCAGATTTTAAAATTAATTTCTTTAACGTTATAAATATATATGTAAATATATGTATAAATGAAAAGGAAACGTGTTTAATAAAAAATAATAAAAGCTTTAATATATATATATATATATATATGCATTTAAAAAAAAAATAAGTATTAAAATAAATATAAAATATATGTTAATATAAAAGGAAATGTATTAATTAAAATAGTATATGTATTATAAAAATTATGTAAAAATTGAAAATGTAAAATAAATTATATTTAAACATTAAAAATACATGCAATGGACAAGTGTAAAATTTTAAAATGTAATTCGACATTTGTAAGTAGATTGTGACATGCAATTAAACATTTGTAAGTTTATTTTGACATGCATTTATAAGTGTCGTAAATTCTTTCTATTTTTAAAGTTAATAAGGAAAAAAACAAGATTATATATACCTTTCTATCCTACTCTTCTCATTTTTCTTTCTTATATCCAATTCAAGTTGAAATCTGGAAAACTTAAAGAAAAAAAGAATCAAAACAAGAAAACCAGAAAACAAAATGAAATCAAAACAAAGATTTGATCATCTCATATCAAACAAGCAAGCCAAGATTCAAATTCAAAACCTAAAAACATAGATAAAGTAGATCATCTCAAATACCAAGCTTCAGTTCAAATTCTTTTCAAAACAAAGTAGATTCAACTCAACAAAGAACAGCAAGCAATCTCCATTTTTCAAAGCAAAAGATCAACAAAGTTCCCAGTTTTTAAAATCAAATTTCAAATCAGGGCTTCTCTGCTCTCTGTCAACATATTCCAGGTGAGTATACTAACATTTTAAACTCAAATCTGTTCATAGATCTGGGTGTTTGTGATTGATACTTGAAATTTGTTATGAAAAATGTTTGTATAGATGTTGAAAATGCCTGCATGTCTATATATATCTATGTGTGTGTGCATGCTTATGTTTAGATATACATGCTTCTGTGCTTTACTAGCAGACACAAAATAAATGCAAAAAAAATTCAAAATTTTGTTCATACAATCCATTATAGGTTATGACGATTAAAAGGAAGTTGTTTGTAATGATGTAATATTAATTTTAAAAATAAATTTCAAAAGAAATTATAAAGTGGTTATCTGGAAAAGAAATTTACAGTGAAATCTAAATCATATGATAAAAATCGACAAGCATAATTTCTTGTTTCACTTATATGTTTAGATTCATTACTTAAAACTATGATTTTTAATGATTACATCTAGATTTTTAAGATTGTGATTTATGAGAAATTGAGAGTTGAACGGAATCGAGATTTTTCTCAATTTTTGGCGATCGCAAGGTCCAGTAATCTCGGGATGGTGGCCGAAGGAAGGTTGTAGGTCGATGGTTAGAGGAAAATGGCAATTGAGTTTCTCGTGGGTCGTGGTGGCCGAAAAGTGATGATGTAGGGTTTAAGGACAAGGTTTGGTCGATGGTGTTCGAGAGTCAATTTCGGCGACATGGTCGCATCGAGCTTGACCAGAGCAAAGGGAATTACAGCGTTGGACAGTGGCGATGTTTTAGGTCGGTCGATGTGATCTCAAGTGGTAAGAGATAGGAGGAGTGGAGTAATTTCGATGGTCAAGTTTGGTTCAAGGTTGTGTTGAGTAGCTCAATTCCGATTTCCAATCGAGTTCATCAAAATGGATGGTCGGAAAGACTGAGGTGGGTGTTGACAACTTGTAGATGGTCGTTGCTCTAGTCGAAGGTGCCCAGAATTCGTGTGCACGTGCACGAGTTCATTTGCATATTTGTTGATGACTGGCTTTAGGAAGATGAAGTTTGTCTCGAAGTTGATCTCGGGAATATGGCTTGATGGCTCGAAGATGCCCGCGAGTGTTTAAACTATGTACCAGTTTTTTAAAACCTAAACTAAAACATAGCTTGAAAAAAGGAAAAAAGAAAGGAAGAGGGAGAAGTAGCTCGGGTCTGAGATCGGGTTCGTTTCGGGATGATCTCGGGTAATTGAGTAACAATTTTAAATTTTAATAAAAAAAAGTTTTGAAATAATTTCTAAATTTATTCTTTTAAATAATTACTTTTGTTTAAGTAAGGGATTAGTAAAGTTTTAAAAATAAATTATTTGAAATTAATCAAGCTTAATATTATTTACTTATGTGTTCAATATTTATAATAAATTCTTTAAAACAAATTTAATATTGTAATTAAGAAATTAATTAAGAAGATGAAGTGTTTTTATTTACTAATTAACTTAAGGATCTTAAGTTAATTCATTTGTTTCAAATGCTATTTTCAAAACAAGTTTCAAGGATTAAAATTTTATGTTGTCAAAAGTTTATTGATTTGGTTATGGAATAATTATATATTAAGTTAATTTATATGTTCATGATAATTTATTTTCAAGGTTTATTAAATAAAGATTTAAATGATAATTAAGAAATAAATTAAAGTAATGATTTATCTTTGATTTATTAAGGTCTTGAGTAATTAAAGAATCATTTATTAATGTAAGTAATAAAAGGTTAATTACTTAATGTAGTTACTTAAAGATTAATTACTTTAATGTAATTAAAGGTTGATTAATTAATATAAGTAATTAAAGGATATTTAATTACTAATATCATTAAATTAAGATGACTAATTACTTAATGTAAAAAAACATAAAGGATGATTAATTAATGGGAGTAATTAAAGGATAATTACTCAATGAGATTAATTAATGTAAGTAATTAAGGGATAATTAATTACTTAAAGTTAAATTACTTAATGTAAGCAATTAAAAGATAATTAGTGATTTAAGGTTAATTAATTAATAATTAAAGGATAATTATTAAGTAATTAAAGGATGATTGATTAATAATTAAAGTGCAATTAATCAAGTGATTAAGGATAGTTACTTAATATGATTAATTAAAGATGATAACTTATTGTAATTGATTAAGGATAATCAATTAATATATTTAATTAAAGGTTAATTAATGATAATTACTTAAAGGCTAATGACTTAATATAAATTAATTAAGGATAATTAATTAATTAAATGGTAATTAATTAAGGGTTAATTTGCTAATGTAATTAATTAAGGGTTAACTAATTAATGTGATTAATTTTATGGCCAATTGATTAATTAATTAATATTAATTAAGCAGGGTTTGAAAATTAATTCATAAGTAATTAATCTATTTTGAGATAATTAAATTAATTATAATTAGGTGATTAATTTAATCTTGCTGATGGATGATTGGACTATATTGAATACCATGAATTGTTTGATATCCCTGATGTGTGATGTTCTATGATATGAATTGTTTTTGATTGAGCTATGAACTGTAATTTACTTATCTGTGATGAATTTACTAGTTTATCTGTGAATGAAAGATAAGCGTTATAGGATTATACCGCTTATTAGTATTGTTGTGCTTGGATTTATGATGGTTGTTTATTGTTGCCTGCAAAACCCCTGGACAACACAGTGTGTGAGGACCCAAAAAATTTTAACATTTGAATTTGAAATAATTAGTTGAATTTTATTATTTGGAGGTTAATCTAACTTGAATTTCAAATATTACTATTGTTTGGCAATTAAATTTTTGAATTTAATAATTTGAAATTGGTTCAAATAGGGAATCTTGGATTTTAAGCTGATATAAAAAATAATCTGAAGGCTTGGAAAATTTATATGGATAATACTGAAAGTAATAGAACTTTTAAAATTAAATTTGAAAGTTTTTTGTTCAGTTTGGAATTTATATCGTTAAATCGATTTTTAAAAATAGCCTTCCGGGGCACAGTCTCGGAATTCGATGAAATCAGTTCCATTGGATCTATAACATTGTATTATTATCGGATTTCAATTTTCGTAGTATTTGGAGTGATCGTTTGGCCGTATGATAAGCAAATGCGCTGAAAGTTGTATCGAAATTTAATTTAATAACTAGGTACTAAAAGCTATCTTCTCCATACGATCAAATTTGGACTCGAAACCTTTTCCATTGTGTTTGAAATAGGGGCATAACCTTATAAACGCCTGGCGACATGACTCGATAGGAGGTCAAAATTTTTGGCTTGATTTCGAGACGTTCGAATTCAAATTTAAATTTAAATTCTATAATTATGACCAGTCAAAAAAAAAACATTTGATTCAACACGTTGTTGCACTTTCTAACACCTATCAAGCATGCAAAAGATTTTAAGGCACGCTACAGTTTTAAAATAAAAAATATATGTATAAAACAAATGAAAAACATTTTCTTTCGTTCAGAATCAATATAGCAGCTGAGCCTTCATTTCTATTCCTCTCTTCCAAATCAAAATGTTAGTGGCCGCTTCCTTTATCAGATTCATATCGAATTCCTTCGATATAACAAAAAGATGGCCATTATCTAAGAAAATCGCGTGCTTCCTCTCATATAATCGAATTCTCAAATCGAAAGAAGCAGGGCCATGAATTCATTCGAACTCGGTGGATGGCAACCGCGATGCGACTGGAGAGGAGCGCATGCACTCGCGCGAGGCAGTAGATAGTTTCGTCGCGTGCATCGATGGTGGGTCGCGAGCAGGAGGTAGAACGGGGCAACTTGTAGATGGTATGCATGCAAATTTAGGGTAGAGGTTCTGTAACAACCCAGGGTTTCGTATCGATTGATCATCGTCATTAGACAATCAAATCGGTTAGCTAATTACTTTTGGGAGCTTTTAAACCGGGTTGAAATTCTTTTATAAATTGGTTAAGGGTTGTGGGCTTTAAAATCATCTTGGCCCATGTGTTTTTTTGTTGAGGCTGTGATAAATATCAAAGTGAATAACCGGTTCCTTCCTTTATTCTTTTCATCGCAACCCTAAATCAAAACGAAAAAATATATATGGAGGCTCGTTTTCATTCGATCCTCCTCCTTCAGCAATTAGGGTTTTTCGCTAATTTGTTGATGCCGATTACAACTCGACTTCCTTGCTTTTTAATCGCTCGTCTCTGAGATACGTGCGGCTGCTTGATTGAGTTCGTCTTTGGCTTCACTAAATTCTTCGATTTCAACGGCTTCGCTTCGTAACTGTCGATCTTTGATTCGTGCTAGGGAAACAAGGTGAGTGAATTTCGATTTTCCCTCACATCTAATTCAAATTATTGTTTATATTTGATTCGAGATAAAAATTGATTTGGGGATTTGCTTTTATGCTTTCTTACTTGCGTTCGAATCTGTGAAATTGCCGATGATGTTACTCGAAAAAAATAGGATTGTAAAACCTAATATTTCGTTCAAATGTACATCTCGGCCTGAACATGATTTTGCACTGCGAATCTCGGCAGTGCTTGCTTGTTCCCGCTGCTTTGAATTGTGATGCATTTGTATCCACAGCTATTCTTTGTATTTGTATGATTCTTGGTTTGAAACCTTGTCTCATTTGCATATGATGATCGGTACTTATGATACTGATTTTTGAACTTGTTAAATTCTTTGGTTTGAAACTGCTGTGACTCTTTCATTGTTTTTCGACCTGATACTCGATCACTGTTCATTTTTGGAGTTCAGTAGTTTGCATTGGTTTCACTTGTATACAGTTGCATTCGTTGGTCTTTACGGCAACCTTTGGTTGCATATCGAGTTGTTTCACTAATGCATCATGTATGGACATTTACTTGAATTCACTGTTGGTTCATGCCTTGACATTGATTGTGGATTGACCTATTTTGTTTACGTGAGCTGCTGTTTTAATAGCAGTTTGTAATTTGTCGAGCATCATTTATATGCATACATATATATGCTCCATTGTTGTTTCATTGGTATGTGCTGTCTGCACTTGATTCTTCTCATCTTCAACAATGATGTTTTGAATCATGCTCGTTTGAGTATATTGCAGTCTTTATATTGTGGTTTCATGATGACTCTGGTCTGTTGGCTTTGCTGCCTTCATACATTTGCAGTTTTTAGTTGTTTTGGTTGTTGCATAGTCTATAAGAACGTGGTTCATATTTATGCTGTGCCTTGAGCATTGCCCTGTATTTTAAATTGCCTGACCACTTTGGTTGCCATTGTGGTCTGGTTCCTTTATGTTGTACTTGACTCATTACTGTTGTGTGCCGTGGTACCATATTTTGGTGCTCTCACCTTCATTCCGTTGTCTTCTTGTAGTTTGTACCACTGCCTTTGTGCACTTGGTCATTCGAGCTGAGTTGTTTTGTTGCATTCATTAGTCTTGCTTCCATGTCTGGACAGGAGCTTTGCACTTGTAATCTTCACTCTGGCATGTTTCACTGTCATGCTACTTGTATGTGGTCTTGTTCTTTGTGTCTGCGCCTTGAGTGTGCTTGCATCTGAGTTTTTGTTGTAGTCTTGCCCTTGTGATCTTGTGGTGGCTGCAGTTTTTGGTTGCAGTTTGCCGTTGTATTCTTGTGGTGGCTGCAGTTTCCTTTTGTTTGCAGTTGTGTTGAGTCATGATAGCCGTGACTTGCCTCTGCAGTTTCGAGTGGCTGTTAATATTTGGAGTCGTGATGTGCATCTTTGCATATTGATATTGCTTCATTTTTGTTGTACTAGTGCATTCTGTTGTACCTGTTTTTGCTGGTTAGAGCTTTGCTTTTGAGGTATAGCCTCTGTTTTCAGGTGTATATCTGATTTTGGCAAGGCAGTGCACGCGTGCGTGTACTGCAGCCAAATCAAAATTACGTTTTAATTGATGATTTCAATCGCTTGAATTGTTTTGTGTGTCCAATTCAATATTTTGAAATTGTAATTTGATTTGTTTTGATTTGATCCTTTTGTTGTTGTCTAATTATCTATTTGATAATTAGATTATGAGTTTCTATTTATTTATTTATTAATTAGATTTTGTTGTTAATTGCCTTTTAGGAAATTCTATTGTTTTCTAAATTATCTTCATTGATAACCCTTTCATTTATCTTCGTTGATAATTTGAAATTGCGGATTTGTTGTTTAAAAATAAAATAAATATACACATTTTAATTTACTAAAAAATAATTATTACAGGAAATTTAGTTTTAAATTTAATTTTTAGCTAAATAAAGATTTTAAAAAGGGAAATTAGTTTAAAATCTAATTATTGGTTTAAATTAAATTATCAGTTAAACTTAAAATAAATTTATTAAATGGTAATTAATTGTTTGATTCATTCAAATATTAATCAACTTTATAATGTTATACAAGGTCAAAAATTGTGAAAACAAGCTGGAATGGAAATGGATTGCAAAATAAAAGCAAAGATGAGATCTTCTCATTCAATTGGTTTGCTTGCATAATTTAAATAGTTAAATTTAAATTATGGATGTGCTTGGATGAATTTGATAATTTATCTATTGGTGATATTAGATATAGTAGTATGTATATATTGGAGTGATTGATTTCCCGCATTATATAGCGGATGAGACCCTATGCGCCCCATAATAGGGGATGATATGATATAATCCCATATACCATGATATTCCATCTCGAAATGGAATTGGTATTTAATTGTTGTGCTAACATCTGTGGATGCAGAGAAATAGGTTGGAGGGATCAAACTGGATTCCTTAAATTGTTGAATTTATTTCGTATGTTGTGATGTGATTATTGATAATCTGTGAATGATTATATTGGTGATTGAAATTTATTGAAGGCGATGGTTTGGCCGAATATATTCTAATATTTTAAAATACCGGAAATATATAATTGGATTTTTAGAAATTGAAGTAGAAAATTTTAAGTAAATTAAAATTTTTAGAAGTGGATTAATTTAAAAGTATAAAAGTTGATTTTTGTTGTCCTATCAAATTAATTCCAAAATATGAGAAAAAGATTTTAATAAATGGATTTGAGTAATATTGTTTAAAAGTTGAAGAATTTATTTCAAAATTCAGATTTTAAAAATCAAGATAAAGGTATGAATATTGGATTAATGGTTTTGAAATAGATTTGGATAAATAAGGAGTAATTTTAAATGGAATAAATTTTGGAAATCAATTTGGAAATTGATTTGGTGTTTGAAAGTAAATTTGGAAATTAACTTGGAATTTGATTTGGTGTTTGAAAGTGAATATTTAAAAATCGTATATCAGTGGATATTTGAAAATTTAAATTCACAATGGGAATTTATAAAGGAATGGGTATTTGTTTTAAAATTAAATATTGGTTTATTTTTTAAAAAAGCGTGGATAGAAAATCTGCGAATTTGAGATGTGAATTTAAAATAAATCAAGAAGGATTTATTAATTGTTTAAATGGATTATTTCGGAATGAAAAGTGTATTTTTTCTGGAAAGCCGAGTATGTTTTCAAAGTAGCTTTTAAAATATAAATTAAAAATTCTAGAATTGGTTTAGAAAAGAATTTTGTTGGAGAAATTATTTTCATAAATTGTTTTTAAATCTTTAAGTTAACTATAGAAGTGATTATTTTAAAGATTTAATTGATATTTGATTTCGAAAATGGTTATTAAATAATTACACTTATCTAATAATTATTTTTTAAATCATTTGGGCTTAAGTTTATATGAGATATTAGTATAAAAATCTCATAATCAATATTTTAAATAAAGTGTTTTAAAATAGTTTTCATTTTAAGTGTTTCCAAATATATTTTTGGATAATTTATTTAAATTATTTTGAAGTATTCAGACTTGGCAAATTTTCATTGGAAATAAATAATATTTGGAATTTTATTCTGTAAAAAGAGAAAGTGTTTTGAAAATTGTTTTTAAAGGGTTGAAGTGTGAAAATATATGTTGCGAAGATATTTTGAAAATAAATAATTTAGGGAAATAATTTAAATTTTATGGTTGTTGTGAATATTGTTTGATAGTTAAATAACCAACTATCAGTATAAACAGTTTGTGAAATTATTGAGGCTTGATGGTTGTTGTGAATATTGTTTGATAGTTAAATAACCAACTATTAGTATAAACAATTTATGAAATTACTGAGGCTTGATGGTTGCTGCGAATGTTGTTTGATAGTTAAATAACCGACTACCAATATTGGCCCTTGTAACGACACTTGAATTTGTTTTCAAAATAAGCGCTCATTATTCGGTTAAGCCGGGAGAGGACTTTATGTCATAAAACCCATTCCAAATAATGATATGACGTAATGGGATTGCATTTGAAGACGGTGTTGAAGACCGGGTATTTTCGAAAGCGAAAGGATTACCTATCGAATGTCTCTGCACCGAGTTGCTCCGGTATAGAGATTTATATCACCCTTTGTGATGGGGAGTTCGGACATGATTAGTGAATATCCGGATTTGCAAGGGCTTCTTTCCTTAATTGGAGGAAGTGCCTTCGGTTCCATTCAGACTCAGGATGAACTTGTATGGATATATAGACGACGTTACATTTTGAGATGTAAAGATGGTTTCTATCAAATACATTTCTGTTGGTAGCGGAGAATTTATTCTCTTAGCTTAACACCATTCTCTGAGACATACGAGCTCAGAAATTATGTAGTTGATGGTTACTAGTGATACATTCCCAATTTGGTAATGTGGCATGCTAAGTGTTGAACATTTGTTAATCGAAGCATGGCTTTTGTGAAAATCGTAGCTTTATGGATAAGAGTTCGTCGAACCTCACACCCCAAAAATGGTTGAAACAGGAAAAGATGCATCAAGGTTATCAAGGCCGCACCCCTTAGGGTATGTTCATTTCCTTCTGGATAAAAAGTGGTATTCTGGTACAGAGCCTAGATTATTTACTTGTGGTTGTTGGTTGTTGAGGCACCTCAGAAAAGGGCGGTGTAGACCGAGGGATGGCATACTCATGACAGTTAGTTACCTAGTTACAGAGGTACTCCGGCCTTGTGTTGGCAGAGAGCCGGTTAGGTTCTCAGGGCGTTGCTCCAAAGGCCCACCCATTCGGTGGAGGAAATTCCTTAGCCTTGACCATTTGTTGGAAATTCAATCAAAACAATACGAGCCCTTTACGATTGCAGTTGTATAACCTACCACCTCAGGTGGTAGCTATAGTAGGCATAATATAATGGTACCTATGCTGGCTAAGTTTAATAATATAGTTTCGAAATGTTTTCTACACTATGCACTAATAATACTATCAAAAAGATTTTGTGTATCAAGCATGTTTGACTATCATAAGGAGAAATCTCCCCCAAGTGTGCGATTGCATTGTGTGTGTGCCGGGAGGCCTTATGGTAGTTTCATTTTTCAAAAATCATAAACGGATTTCTTTTTTGCAAATAAATGTTTAAAGATCTCACACCAGTCCCATGACTGACTTGGAGTTTATTGTTCCCTTTCTAAACTCTGGGTGTCCATAATTTTCCACAATGGCAGCCTAAAGTCAGGTTATCAGTTGTTCTGGAGCGAAGTCAGAAAATATGTTGTGGAGATCGTAAGGCAAGGTGGATGGTGAGACGTATCACTTATATTATGTAGTATCCGCTGCATATGGGTTGGTGCAAGTTCAGTTTCCATGTGAACAAGTTATAATGACTGCCAGTGTTGTGTTGTTGTTGTAATAATCTAATATTGTAATGTATAAACTGATATAATTATTTTGTTTTAAAGATTATTCATTTGTCTACTATACATTGCTCCGCTGCGAAATGTGAGATTCTGATATTGTTTCTGTTTCTTCTTCTATCTTCTTCTTCTTTAACCCTAACGGTTCGGTTTTTCGACATTCGATTGTTCGACATTTGATACAGTGGACGTATTGATGTCGACTTACGAGCGTCGAAAAATTGGGTCGTTACAGATTGGTATCAGAGCAATTGGTTAAGCGATAACCTTGGCTCTAGTGGGGGGATTAATCATTAGAGATATACTTAATAGTACTCTAGAATGAGTTTGAGTGTATTAATAGATGTGAGCGCGTATTTGTTAGTGAATATAAAATTGTTTTATATTATGCTGATTGGTTTGTTGAGTGGTATATGGATTCTGGTTAATGCGAGTAATTAACGCTATTGATAGGGATCTCTAAACACTTGTATGGAACAATTCGACACGATATTGTTTTAAAATAGGGTAAATGAAATAATTTTACCCAAATTATTTTCGTATATGAAAGAAATAATTTTCCATAAATTATTATAGTTATATGTGGTTGCTTGGTTGTTAGGAAGTGATAATATTAAATTATTGTCATTGATTATTGAATAAGAAATTTAAATCATAACTAAAAGTTAAGAAATAAATTCATGAAAAAATGGGATTTGTAAATGTAAATTGTAGATCTGATTCATAATTTGAAATAGAATTCCAGAGAAATATTTTAAAATTGAAATTTTGGTGAAAATTTTAAAATCACCTTAAGTTTGGAAATGATTTTCAAAGGTTTTGGGAAAAATGGAGAGATTATTTGGGAAATATTTTTGATTTGGATTTGAAATCTGGTGAAATTTGGAATTTAAAAATATTTGGAAAAATATTTTAAAGGGATAAAAGCACGAAATCTTTTTGGTCGTTGGAAAATAATTCCAATAATGATTGCGACATCATCGGTGTTTATTTTTGAGTTTCCAGGAGAGGAATTGCGGCCAAATTGCTTTAGATGGAAGTTGTTTGCAAAAAAAACTGGGTTTGGTTTTAGAAATTCAAAAATTAATTTGAATTGATTTCAAAGTGGTTTTGAAATGTTGGTAAGACTCTAGAATCCTATTTAAAATACTTATGGAATCATAAGAGGTTTGATAATTTATTAAATTTGGAAATATGCTTGGAATGAAAATAAGTAAACTTATAGAAGTTAAAATTTTAAACTAAATTAAAGTGTAACTAAATCAAGTAAGATAAAAGTAAATAAGCTTAATAAATAGCGATTGTAATAGGATTTACTAAGCATGGAATAAATTTGTAAATAAATGAAATTAATAAGTGAAACTAATTGAAGATAAAAGTTGAATTCATATGGAATTGGAGATCCAGTTTAAATATAAGTAGTTTTAAACTCCAGTGGTGAAGTGAAGAATAAATATAAGAAGCTATATAAAATATTTATTAAACTTAAGAAACAAATGGTGAAATTCTTAAGTAAAATCTAGAATTGGGAGAACATAAAAAGTTAATAATTGAGTGAAGGTTAAACTGGAAGTTGTAAATTGGATAATTCTGAACAAGTGAATGAAAATCAAAATCAATGTGAATAAAATAGAAGAGAATATAGCTAATAATCAATTGAAATTAATACGTGGGATGTACGTATATTATTTTATTTGCATAGTGATTCGATCCAGAATTCGAGCACAGAATTTCGAGATAGTTATATCGATCCGAGTTGGAATTTTTAGCTCGATTTTCGATGGCGAACCTGGATATGGATTTTTGGTTGATTCTAGAAATTATCTATCATAGTTTACGGCTATGTAAGGAGAATGACTGTTTCTGGTCAAGAAACCAGATCTGAGTCCGCACTAGAAAGTCGGGTGGATGATACTAGTTCGAAAGTGAAATTGTGTGATCGAGTGAGCGGTCGAATTTGGTATTGTGTACGAATGATATAAGTACATCGTACGGGATTGAATGAATATTGAAACTTTTGAAAAGAAATGTGCAAAATAATTTTGAATGTTGTAATTGAATATTATTGTTAAGTAAGATATGCAGGTGCTATAAAGGAAAAGGAAAATTTGGATTTTGATTTCGAAGATAAATTTGAATTGCTCGAAAGGTATGTATTTAAATTTCTATATGAAATTTGATGATTTTCTTATCTAGCCACTTGGCTTTTTGTTTTCATTTGAAATCTGAGGGCCCGTGGTGGCATTTTGTAGTCGTACCGAGCTAGCCGCACAAAGGAGATGCTGGCGACATTTTTCGAAAATTAGGGAGTTAGAAAAATTTTGAGAAAATTTTGATAATTTAAAATTTGAATTTAAATTTAAATTTGAATTGTTAATAAAACAATATATTTTGGAACTATGGTTGGGTTTAGAGTTAGTTGAGGTGATAATGGATCTTTAATAAAAAGATTTGTTTTGGCAAGTTGATTAAAACTATTTGTTTTGAGAAATAGTAAACGGGTTATGGATCATTCTTCTTAACTAGTAATTTTGGGACAAAATTCCTTTTAGGGGAAAGAATGTGACGACCTAGAAATTTTTAACATTTGAAATTGAAATAATTAATTGAATTTTATTATTTGAAAGTTAATCTAACTTGAATTTCAAATATTACTATTGTTTGGCAATTAAATTTTTGAATTTAATAATTTGGAATTGGTTTAAATAGTGAATCTTGGATTTTAAGTTGATTTAAAAATAATTTGAAGACTTGGAAAATTTATATGGATAATACTGAAGCTAATAGAACTTTTAAAATTAAATTTGAATGTGTTTTGTTCAGTTTTGAATTTATATCGTTAAACCGATATTTAAAAATAGCCTTCCAGGGCACAGTCTCAGAATTCGACGAAACTAGTTCCATTGGATCCATAATATTGTATTATTATCAGATTTCAATTTTCGTCATGTTTGGAGTGATCGTTCGGCCGTACAATAAGCAAACGCGCTGAAAATTATATCGAAATTTAATTTAACAACTGGGTTCAAAAAGCTATCTTCTCCATATGATCAAATTTGGACTCGGAATCTTTTCCATTGTGTTCGAAATAGGGGCATAACCATATAAACGCCTGGCGGCACGCCATGATAGGAGGTCAAGATTTTGAGATGTTCGAATTCAAATTTAAATTTAAATTCTATAATTATGACCAGTCAAAAACAAAACATTTTGATTCAACACATTGTTGCCCTTTCTAACACCTGTCAAGCATGCAAAAGAATTTAAGGCACTTAACAGTTTTAAAAATAAAAAGATAATATATAAAACAAACAAAAAACATTTTCTATCGTCCAGAATCGATATAGAAGGCAAGCCTTCATTAATATTCCTCTCTTCCAAATCAAAATGTTAATGGCCGCTTCCTTTGTCAGATTCAAATCGAATTCCCTCGATAAAAAAAAAGATGGCCATTGTCTAAGGAAATCACGTGCTTCCTCTCATATAATCTAATTCTCGAATCGAAAGAAGCAAGACCACGAATTCGTTCGAACTCGGTGGAAGGCGATCGCGATGCGACTGGAGAGGAGCGCATGCATTTGCGCGAGGCAGTAGATAGTTTCGTCGCGTGCATCGGTGGTGGGCCGCGAGCAGGAGTTAGAACGAGGCAACTTGTAGATGGTATGAACGCGAATTTGGGGTAGAGGCTTGTGGCGATTCTAGCGTGCTACTCGTTCGTCTAAGCTTCGATCTAGGGCAAATTTGTGGTTGCGACTGTGGAGGTGCAGCACTCGTCGATTCGTAGTAAGGCATCAACCTGGTTTAATTCGATTTAATGCAAATATATATATATATATATGGATAAGATTTTATTTATTTATTACAAAGTAAGATTTAAAAGCAATTATATTTTAAAATTTTTAATAAATATGTATAAGTACACCCATATTTTCATTTTTATAGTAAAATAGAAATTATATATATATATATATATATATATATATATATATATGTGCAGGACTTTGGAAAATATAGAAAATATATAGAAATTTTTAAATATTTAAGGATTTGTGTCAAAATAAGAATTTTAATCTATATAAATTTATCTTATAAGGGTGGGTTTCAAAATAAAATAAATATACATATTTTAATATACTAAAAAATTTATTAAAGGAAATTTAGTTTTAAATTTAATTTTTAGCTACATAAAGATTTAAAAAAAGTAAATTAATTTAAAATCTAATTATTGGTTTAAATTAAATTATTAGTTAAAATTAAAATTAAAATAAATTTATTAAACGGTAATTAATTATTCGATTAGTTCAAATACTAATCAACTGTATAATGTTATATAAGGTCAAAAATCGTGAAAACAAGCTGGAATGGAAATGGATTGCAAAATAAAAGTAAAGGTGAGATCTTCTCACTCAAGTGGTTTGCTTGCTTAATTTAAATAGTCAAATTTAAATTCTTGATGTGCTTGGATGAATTTGATAATTTATCTATTGGTGATATATATATATATATATATATATATATATGGAGTGATTGATTTCCCGCATTATATAGCGGATGAGACCTTATGCACCGCATAATAGCAGATGATATGATATAATCCCATATACCGCGATATTCCACCTCGAAGTGGAATTGGTATTTAATTGTTGTGATAACATCTGTGGATGCAGGGAAACAGGTTGGAGGGATCCAATTGGATTCCTCAAATTGTTGAATTTATTTCATATGTTGTGATGTGATTATTGGTAATCTATGAATGATTATATTGGTGATTGAAATTTATTGAAGGCTATGGTTTGGCCGAATATATTCTGGTATTTTAAAATACCAGAAATATGTATTTGTATTTTTGGAAATTGAAGTAGAAAATTTTACGTAAATTAAATTTTTGAGAATTGGATTAATTTAAAAGAAGGAATTTAAAAGTATAAAAGTTGGTTTTTGTAATCCTATCAAATTAGTTCCAATATATGGGGAAAATATTTTAATAAATGGATTTGAGTAATATTGTTTAAAGTTGAGGAAATTATTTTAAAATTCATACTTTAAAAATCTAGAAAAAGGTATGATTATTGGATTAATGGTTTTAAAATAGATTTGGGTAAATAAGGAGTAATTTTTAAGTGGAATAAATTTTGAAAATAAATTTGGAAATTGATTTGGTGTTTAAAAGTAAATTTGGAAATCAATTTGGAATTTGATTTGGTGTTTGAAAGTGAATATTTGGAAATCGTATATGAGTGGTTATTTGGAAATTAAAATTCACAATGGGTATTTATAAAGGAATGGGTGATTTGTTTTAAAAATAAATACTGGTTTATTTTAAAAAAAGGTATGGAAAGAAATTCTGCGAATTTGGGATGTAGATTTCAGATAAATCTAGAAGGATTTATTAATTGTTTAATGGATTATTTCAGAATGAAAAGTGTATTCTCTATGGAAAGTCGAGTATGTTTTCGGAGTAGCTTTTAAAATATAAACTAAAAATTCTAGAATTGGTTTGAAAAAGAATATTGTTTGAGAAATTATTTTCGTAAATTGTTTTTAAATCTTTAAGTTAATTATAGAAGTGATTATTTTAAAGATTTAATTGATATTTGATTATAAAATGGTTATTTAAATAATTACACTTTATCTAATAATTTTATTTTTAAAATCGTTTGGGCTTAAGTTTTATATGAGATATCAGTATAAAAATCTCTTAACCAATATTTTAAATAAAGTGTTTAAAAATAGTTTTATTTTAAGTGTTTCCAAATATATTTCTGGATAAGTGATTTAAATTATTTTGACGTATTCGGACTTGGCAAATTTTTCGTGGAAATAAATAATATTTGGAATTTATTCCACAAAAAGGGAAAGTGTTTTGAAAATTGTTTTCAAAGGGTTGAAGTGTGAAAATATATTTTGCGAAGATATTTTGAAAATAAATAATTTAGGGAAATTATTTAAATTTGATGGTTGTTGTGAATATTGTTTGATAGTTAAATAACCGACTATCAGTATAAACAATTTCTGTAATTATTGAGGCTTGATGGTTGTTGTGAATATTGTTTGATAGTTAAATAATCGACTATCAGTATAAACAATTTGTAAAATTATTGAGGCTTGATGGTTGTTGTGAATGTTGTTTGATAGTTAAATAACCGACTATCAATATTGGTCTTTGTAACGACACTTGAATTTGTTTTCAAATAAGCGCTCATTATTCGGTTAAGCCAGGAGAGGACTTTGTGTCATAAAACCCATTCCGAATAATGATACGATGAAATGGGATTGCATTTGAAGATGGTGTTGAAGACTGGGTATTTTCAAAAGCGAAAGGATTACTTACCAAATGCCTCTGCACCGAGTTGCTCTGGTATAGAGATTTATATCACCCTTTGTGATGGGGAGTCCGGACATGATTAGTAAATATTCGGATTTCCAAGGGCTTCTTTCCTTAATTGAAGGAAGTGCCTTCGGTTCCATTCAGACCCAGGATGGACTTGTATGGATGTATGTCTGACCTTACACTTGGAGATGTAAAGCTGGTTTCCATCAAATACATTTCTGTTTGTGGCGGAGAATTTATTCCCTTACCTAACACCCTCCTCTGAGACGTACAAGCTCAGAGGTTATATAGTTGATGGTTACTATTGATATATTCACAATATGGTAATGTGGAATGCTAAGTGTTGATCATTTGTTGATTGAAGCATGGATTTTGTGAAAAGCGTAGCTTTATAGACGAGACTTCGTCGAACCTCACACTCCGGAAACGGTTGAAATAAGAAAAGATGCAGCAAGGTTATGGGGGTCTCACCCCTCGGGGTATGTTCATTTTCTTCTGGATAAAAAGTGGCATCTGGTATGGAGCCCAGATATTTAACTTGTGTGGACAAAAAGTGGTATTCGGTATGGATCCTAGATTATTTACTTATGTGGTCGTTGGTTGTTGAGGCGCCTCGGAAAAGGTCGGTCTAGACCGAAGAGTGGCATACTCATGACAGTTAGTTACCTGGTTACAGAGGTAACCCAGCCTTGTGTTGGTAGAGAGACGGTTAGGTTCTCGAGGCGTCCCTCCAGAGGCGTATCCATTCGGTAAAGGAAGTTCCTTAGCCTTGACCATTTGTTGGAAATCCAAAGAAAACAATACGAGCCCTTTACAATTGCAGTTATATAACCTGCTACCTCAGGTGGTAGCTATAGTAGGCATAATATAATGGTATCTATGCTGGCTAAGATTAATATTATACTTTAGAAATGTTTTCCACACTATACACTAATAATAATATCAAAAAGATTTTGCGTATCGAGCATGTTTGACTATCATAAGGAGAAATCTCCCAAGTGTACGATTGCATTGTGTGTGTGCCGAGAGGCCTTATGGTTGTTTCATTTTTCAAAAAGCATAATGGATTTCTTTTCCTTTTCTTTTGTGTAAATAACCGTTTTAAGATCTCATACAAGTCCCATGACTGACCAGGAGTATATTGTTCCCTTTCTAAACTCTGGGTGCCTATAATTTTCCACATGGGCAGCCTAGAGTCAGGTTATCAGTTGTTCTGGAGCGAAGTCAGAAAAGTATATTGTGGAGATCGGAAGGCAAGATGGATGACGAGATGTATCACTTATATTATGTAGTATCCGCTGTGTATGGGTTGGTGCAAGTTCATTTTCCATGTGAACAAGTTATAATGACTGCTAGTGTTGTGTTGTTGTTGTAATACTCTGATAATGTAATTTATAAACTGATATAATTTTTTGTCTTAATGATTATTCATTTATCTATTATATATTGTTCCACTGCGAAATATGAGATTCTGATATTGTTTCTATTACTTCGTCTATCTTCTTCTTCTTTAACCCTAATGGCTCGGTTTTTCGGCATTCGATTGTTCGGCATTTGACACATTGGACGTATTGATGTCGACTTTCGGGTGTCGAAAAATTGGGTCGTTACACAATGCACACGCAAATATGGATTTCATTGGAAATTGGTTAAGTCACGAGTATTTTGAATTTAATATTATTTTATTCGAAATGGTGAAAAGTTTAAAAGTTGAATTTTGAATCCAAATGGTTTGGAAGTGAAATTGAGTTGAGTGTGAAAAACTTTTAAAAAGGGAATTTTGAAATTAAAATTATTTTAAATATAATATAGTTTGTTAAAGTTTTTAAAATAATAATATGGTTTGAAAAAGGGTTATACAGGTTATATATATATATATATATGGATATATATATATATATATATATATATATATATTGATTTCAAACCATTTTTGAAGTATTTTTGGGAATTTAAATTTTACCTAAATAGAGCTTGTCGAGGATACGGCAGTTCCCTGGTTTTTCGATTTATATTTTAAAAGGCTTTAACTTGAGAAAATTTATTGGCTTTTCCCGAAACAAAAGATGTAACAACTGTGATTTTATTACCGTCGTAATAAAAAATTTAAAATAGGAATTTTATAAATTAAAATTTGAAAGAAAAAAATGGAACAAATATTTTTTAAAAGTCAGTGAACTCTTTAGTAATAGTATGTTGATTATGAGCATAAAAGAGTAGAACCAACTGTATAACAATTTAAACCTTCTTGTGCTCTCACTTTCAGTTCATAAAGCAAGTTGAATTCTTTTTGTGCCTTTACATACGTGTAACAAAGAAGGTTGTTCATTTTATTAAAATAATATGAACTTGCTGTCATTCATTTTAAAAGTAAAGCTAGAACATTTTTGCACCCATCCTCATTAGTACATTTGTGTCCTTACTCCCACTTGTGCACGTCAAAAATTAAATACATTTGTACTTAAATTGCCAGCACACTTTTATATTGACTTATACACAAATAGTGAAAGAAGGGATAGCTGCAACATTTTTCTTTTTTGTTTTAAACGCTTCAAAAGCCGTGAGAAATGAATTAATGGCGGTTCAATGGTCGCTCTCTTTTGGTCCGAGTTGCTTTTTGGTCTTTGAAGCAAATTATGGTGAGTGCCAAACTCACGTTTTCTAATTTTTCATTACCATGGTGTCCAAAATTACTTGTGAATTTTGTGCCGAATACTAAACCCGGTGACGAGGGTTTTAATTCTGAAACTAAAGAAAACAAAGCATAATTGCACATATTTGGTTATTCTGCAAATATAAGGTCCCTGGAGTTTGAATGAAGCATGTTCAGCACTTTGATCATCATTACGTTATGGATGTAAATTCAAAAGTAAACTAAACAGAATAAACATTTCCAACAATGTATTCAAGAGTAATTCATCAGTCAATCCTCTAATGTCATTTTCAAACAGAGTCATACAAATTACGTTTGTAAGTAGAACTAACTACTGTATGGATTTGCGCTTCATACATGTAAGTGCATAACTTTTATCACTCATCCCCGTGTTATATATTGGCATAAGACGTTGGATGAGTGGTTTATAACAATCTATTGAGAAGGCTATAGTTAAAGTTTCGTTATAGCAACGTTAAAGTGGGGTTAATAGCGTTATTAGACTATCATGCTTAACTTGTTATACACGATTCATATATGAAAGAAGTGCACATATATTTACTGCGTGTACTTTTTTATGACACTTGGCTTTACATTTTTCTTGCATGCATATGTCCAGACCCTGCCTTCGTTTCATGCGTGCGTCGAAGTATGCATGTTTTGTACAAAAGAGAACAGGTCCAGGCCATATTATTTTTACTTTCTTAAAATATGTGTGTCAGGCATATTTATTTTATTGCTGCGGGTGAAAACTTAAGTGTATTTCACAAATGATGCCCAGGTTAATTACAATATGAGTACATTATTTATAATCTATGTACTGTTTATAATCTACGTATTGTTTATAAACTATGAGTCACCTTAAATTGCAATATGAGTCACCTTCCTTTGCATTTATATGTGTGCAATATGACCATTATTATATGTCATGCATGCATGAAGTGTCCGGGTCAATTGCAAAAAGAATTATTTTTGAAAGTGTGTTTACAGTTGTATCAAAAGTATGAAGTTGCATTCTTTTAAATTTCCCGAGTCATTAAGTTGCATGCAAAAGTATGAAGTTGCATTCTTTTAAATTGCCTGAGCCATTAAGTTGCATGCAAAAGTATGCAGTTGCATTCTTTTAAATTTCCTGAGTCTTTAAGTTGCATGCCTGATCATTTGGTATATTGAGTAAGTTAGTTTGTACTTTGTTGTAAATATGGCATGCATATTGTGTACGTGTATTCTACAGATTATAGTCTAGGTCATTTTTATATTTTGACAATTTCATTTGTGCATGTTTTAATTCGTGCACGTATATTGTAGTGCACGTGTAAATTGAGGCGGTGCAATATTTTTGATGAAAATATAGTGGTGCAGTCCACTATTTAATTTACGTAGAACTAGTGTTTAGTTTTAAAACGTATTTTGTTGCCGTTATTTTTATAACAGGATTTTTACTCCAATGTTAAATTTTTGAAGCATGTGTTTTGCTGACAGTTTTGGACGAATAAAAATTACTGTTATTTTGACTTCAGTGGCCGTCAATTTTAAAGTGAATTTTCAGGCGGTTATCCCGCAACGCTGATTTGATATTCGTTTTTACGGTGTTTTGTTAAGCGCAATTTCCTTGTCGAAATTGCTACAGATGTTGCTGTTTTAATCACGTGTTTTAAAAATCGTTTTAAAATAAAATTATTTCCAAATTTTTTTACAGTTTGCGTTTTCAAAAGATTGAGGAAGCGATTCAAATGCTTCAATAAAATTGAGGACTATAAACCCTTACTTTTGTTGATTCGCTTAATTATGGACTTATCTGTTTGAGAACGTAAAATATTATTTATATAAAGTACATAATTTTGCACTTTCAAGGAAACGATGAAGAGATTTAAACGATTTAGCAAAAGTGCGGAGTATGGAACCATACTTTTACTATTTCGGTTAATTCCGGACTCGTTAATTGAAATATTTGCTGTTTGATGATTTTGACGATTTTGTTTGGGCTTTCGAGCCACTCTGCTAGACCTTCGGGTCATATGATGAACCTTCGGGTCAATTAACAGTACTAGACCTTCAGGTCATATGTTGGACCTTTGGGTCATATGTTGGACCTTCGGGTCATTTGTTGGGCGCCAAAAATTATAGTACTTGGCAGACGTCGGCCATAATATGCACATGCGGCGTAGCTAAAACTCGCCATCTGCTGGGATCGATCCATCTTTTATGTTGATTTTCTAGTTATCTTATTTTGATTTCTAGATTCTGCGTATTGCTGTTTTGAATTCGAATTGTGAATTTTGAAGTTGTTTTTGATGATGTTTAATGGGATTTCTTCCTTTAAACTATGCTGATTACTATGTTGTATAGTCTCAACCGAGGCTATAATTTTTATGTATAGTCTCATCCGAGATTATAATTTTGTGTATAGTCTCATCCGAGATTATAAATTTGCGTATTGCTGTTTTTAATTCGATTGGGAATTTAAAAGCTAATTTTGATGGAGTTTAAATTGAGATTTCTTTATTTAAACTATGGTGATTATTAATGTTGAATAGTCTCATTCGAGACTGTTGATTTTTATGGAGTTTAAATTGAGATTTCTTCATTTAAACTATGTTGATTATTTATGCTGTATAATCTCATTCGAGATTATAATTATTTGCTTAAGTGTTGTTTATCATACACTTATTTCTGAAGTTTAAATTAGACTGATCCGTTTATTATTTTCTTTTAAATAATACTCGGGTCAGACCGAGTTATTTCCGGATAATCACTTTCTCTGATTCTGTTGCCGCTTCAGCTTTTGGGATTTCACATTATCTTTTGTCTAGGCTTCGAGGTGTTACTTTTGGAGTTTTGACTCTTGTCTCGGGTATGTTGATATCTATGTATTTGTACATTTGGTTCATGTGAACTATCGATTGTTGTGGCATGTATCCAGACTTGCCTTCCTCTATATATCTGATATTTCTGTTCTGATGTGATTATATTTATCCACGTTGTTGTTATTACTAGTTGTTCTGAATTTTTCTTTAGCCACCGTAGTTTCGTTTTAGATTTGGATTGAATTTATATCTTTGAGAATAATTTATAAAACTCCTATCGATGTAATCAATACTCGCCTAAGGCATGACTTACGGATGGTCGCTTCTAACAAGCCTTATTCTTCGCAATAGCAGACATTATTCCTTATAATAACCTTTGTTATTGTGAGCATAGAGGTGGGGAGTCACAGCTTGGTATCGGAGCTGAGATTCAGAACAAATTATAGTAAACACAGAACAGAAGCAGAATAGAACATGTGTTACAACTATTCGAGGGTTTTATTCGTGCATTTCTAATCTATTCCTTCGTTGTTCTTAAACTTTTATCCTCTCTAACAAGTTGGAATATGTCTAGGAATATATCTCATACTTCCATAGGATTCCATTTGTTAAATTCCTTATCGATCTTGCTTGTAGTTTCCTTGAGTTAAAACAAGGAAAGTCCACTGTTTACGATTGTTTTAACTGCTCCTAAGGGTTTCAAATCTGGGAAGCTTAATGTTGCTAAAGCTTCTGGTGATTCTTTTCATCCCAAAGGTATTACTCCTTTTGTTTTGGAAGGTTTTATTTTATTTCATGGCCGTTCTATTAGAGTTTTTTTCGATATGGGTGCATCACATTCATTCGTGCCAAAGGAGCTTGTAGAAATTATTCATTTGGATGTAGATAGTCTTTGCGACCCTTTGAGGATTGTAAATCCTATTGGTGGATCCTCTACTTTTGGCTTGTTGTGTGTTGATGTTGAGATTATTCTTTGTGGTTTTTCCTTTTATGCGAATCTGCATGTTATGGATCATCTTGGTTTTGATATGATTTTGGGTATGGATTGGATCGTCTGTTATGAAGTTCAGTCCTATGTCCCGAAAGAACTTTATTTCTCAAGAATCCCGATGCTATCGAGCAGTTATCTATTATATTTCGAAGCATGGACCATACTTCGAATGCTATCATTTCTTCCTTCGAATCAGAGGATGTCGTAGCTAAATATCCCAGTTGTTTGTGATTTTTGTTGTCTTTGAGCCTACTTCAAGTTTGCCGTCGAAGAGGGCAATTGAGTTCCGTATTGATCTTATCTCTGGTGCTCATCCTGTCAGTCGTCCTCCCACGAAGATGTCTGCTAAGGAAAATGAGGAACTCAAGCAACAATTATCTGAATTGGAAGCCAAGCAAGTTTTTCGTTCTAGCTCTTCTCCTTAGGGCGTCGCGGTTGTCTTCTTTAAGAAGCCAGATGGTACTCTTGGGTTCTGCATTGATTATTGCAAGCTTAACGAGCTCACTATCAAGAAAAAATATCCATTACCTAGGATCGACGTCATGTTCGATCAGTTAAGTGGCGCTAAACTGTTCTCCTAACTCGATCTTGCCACCGGTTTTCATTTGGCTACGACTTGCGGAAGTTAGCATTCCACTTACCACATTCCGATCTCGTTATGATTCTTATGAACGACTTATTATGTCATTCGGTTTTCCCAGCTTATTTCATCCATTTTATGTATCGAGTATTCTACGAAAATCTCGGTGACTCCATTTGTGTAATTATTGATTTTGGATGGAAACAACAATGTAAATTTTTGCAAAACTTTTTCATAAGATTTATTTACAAATATAATTGGAATTGTGTTTATGTTTATCATATAGAAGATGATTTTGTGATTGTGTTGCCCATTGAGTGCTTAAAGAATTCTGGTCGATGCGCTTGGTCAACGTTATCGATAGGAATCTCCTAAACGCTTTGATGAGACAATTTGAAACAATAAATTGACTTATAAAAAGAAAAAATTTCAAGAAAATGATTTCATAAAGATAATTGTAATTTTGGAAGTTTTAGCTTTTCAAGAAAGAAGATTATTTGGAAGAACTTATTTCCCGATACTCTTATCCTTATGATTCTCGAAGCGAACCAAGATTTCATTATTTGTACCAATACTAGCCGTATTGGTTTCGGTGCTATTCTTATGCAAAAACATAGTGTAGTTGCCTATGCTTCTAGACAACTAAAGCCTAACGAGATTCGTTATGCTACCCATGATTTGGAGTTAGCCACTATAGTCTTTGCTCTAAAGATTTGGCGACATTATTTTGGGCGAGCATTTTATTCTCTTCACTGATCACAAATCTCTGAAGTATCTATCTACTCAAAAAGAACTTAATTTAAGGCAACAACGTTGGCTTGAATTTCTTGCTTCATATGATTTTGATAATCGGTATACCCCTAGTAAGGGTAATCGAGTTGCTGATGTGCTTAGTCGCAAGCAGTAAGTTGTTGTTTCCATGATGCTAGCAAAGTGAAATATATTAGAAGCTTATCTCATTGTGATATTAGAGACCGTTCTTCGGTTTCTGATTCTCCCATGCTTTTATTTAGCATGGAAGCTCGGCCTGGTTTGTTGGATTGTGTTGCCGATGCCCAGGAACAAGATCCACATATTGCTTTTCTAATTCAGAGTTGTAAACTGGAATCCCGAAGTGATGATCTAAAGGATTTCGATGTTGTTATTCGTGGTTGTATTCAGAAGAAGGGAAGGTTGGTCATGCCTGATGTTTCTAATCTTGGAAATGACATTCTTGAGGGCTGTCATCATTCTAAGTATACTATCCATCCGGTTAGTAGTAAGATGTCTGCTGATATGAAACGCTTATACTATTGGGAGGGTATGAAGCGTGATATTGCAAGTTATGTAAGTCGTTGCATGAGTTGTCAACTTGTTAAAGCAGAACACCATTGTCCTAGTAGTCTTTTGCAGCCTCTTGAGATTTGATTATGGAAATGGGAATAAATTTCTATGGACTTCATTAATGGTCTACCTCATTCGAGTTCGGGCCATACTAGTGTTTGGGTGATTGTTGATCGATTGACCAAATCAGCCCATTTTATTCCTATCTAGTCCAAGCGGGCTGCTTCTTGTCTTTGGTGGTAGTTGCGAAGACCACTTATCTTTTGTTGAATTTTCTTATAACAACAGTTTTCAATCCAGTATCGGTATGACTCCTTTCGAAGCTCTTTATGGAAGGCCGTGTCGATCACCATCTTGTTGTTGGAATCGGAGGAAAAGTTAATTCTTGGCCCCGATTATATTCGTGAATCTTTGGAGAAGATTGATATTATCAAACAGAGAATGAAAGAGGCTCAGAATAGGCAAAAATCTTATGCTGATCATCATAGGAAGCCTTCGGAATTTTCTATTAGCGATCGCGTATTCATTCGTGTTTCTTCGATGAAGGGTGTGGTGCGATTTAGTAGCTCCGAGAAATTGGCTCCTCGATATATTGGACCGTTTCCTATTACGGAACGCATTGGCCCAATTGCTTATCGTGTATCGCTACCTATTCATTTTTCAGGAATTCATGACGTATTTCATATATCCCAGCTTTGTCGATGCCTTCGAGATTCGGATTCTATTATTGATTCTCATGTGTTGCAAGATTTTGAGATCCCACCGGCTTGTTTATTGTGCAAAATCCTATTCGTGTGCTAGCTTCGGAGGTTAAACGCCTTCGGAATAAAGAAGTCCTGCTTGTGAAAATACAATGGACCGCGAACCCCAAAAATTGCACCTGGGAAACGAGAGAATTCATCGAGCGTTCTTATCCGGGTTTTCTCTCCTCTTCGGGTGGGGGTGAGCTGTTCGTCGACGGAAATTCTATCGGTTTAGAAAACCGTCGAACGAATTTAGAGATAAAAATAACCGCAAGCACACGGTGTACGAATGTAGCACGTGGCGAATACGGGTCGATCCACAGGGAATTGATGATTTTAAAATTCTATTCAATCAAATTATACCGAAGTCGAGAGTGAATAGGTAGAAATGTAAGAAACTAACAAAAACTAGCAAAAGAAAATGATAAAAATATGAGAGTCAAAAGAACAATTTAGAGATAAATCCACTCTCTAGATCATATAAATCAACAAAATGAAGTTATGATCTCTCTTTTCTTGTCATTAGTGAATTAGTTGATGTGTTTATCATAAGTATGGTATATTTGTGCTATTAATTAGCTCAATATAAACCATCAAACTATAACACAACCACTAATACACATTTAACTCTAATGAAATATGACAAAAAAGTTGAAATAAAAATCTATTTTAAGCATAGCCTATTAACTATTGTTTAGAAATATAGGCTATCAAATTTCAATTTCAACATTCACTTCTTTGTCATAATCATATTTAGATGAAGAGGCAATTTGTGTTATGTTTGTTTAAGCATAGCCTATTTATTATGAACAACATAGACTATCAAATTCAAAGCTAAACAACATCATTAAACCACTTCAAGTGTTTCCATTAAAGCACAAAAAGAGAGCATAAACATCAAAATGTTGCATCTACATACTAGAGAGCTTCATTACCCCTAAATTGTTGGGATTAAGCTCTCATATTTGTTATCAAATCAACAAATGTAGAAAGCAACATGAAAGCAAAAAGAAAGGAAAATGAAAGCAAAGTGAAATGGAAAACTATTCTAATTGCATAAAGGAAAATCTACACTACTTGCATAAAAGGAAATGAACATGTAATTAAAAAGAAACAATAATTAACATTGCATAAAAAAAAGAATTACATAAGAGAAGAAATGGCTAAGTAGCCATGGAAAAAAAGAGATATTTGATTTATTTTCTAAACTAAAACTAACTAACTAAGAGAGGATGGCTACATGAAACATAAGTGGTATATATACAAGTTTTAAAACCCTAATTCACTTTTTGGGGAATGCCCAAAATGCCCCTTAGGAAGTGTGGAGGCCAAGTAATCATTAACATGTCTTAATCCCCCATTAAGTGTACATGAAGCCATTAAGTCCAAAAGCATGTGCATTAGCCTTTAATTTGTACATTAAGGTAGGTGGGTAGGTGGGGTCCTACATGATCTTCACTTTGAATTATTTCCATCTTCATTCCTTTATATCCATTTTATGCATGCATGTTTCTTCATGAACCCACTAATATGAGAAGCTAAATTCCTACAAAATATTATAGAAATTTCCAATTAAATTCTTTCAAATTAATATACGCGCACAAATGGCCATTTTGCCCTTATATGAAGATGAATATGTGAAAATTTGGAATTAATATGAATTTTGGTTAAAACAAGTTAAAATACCCAATATGATCATTTATTTAATTAAAATAGAATAAATATGGTGGTAAAAATATGCACATTTACGTGCACATCAAATACCCCCACGCTTATCTTTTTATTCGTCCTCGAATAAAGAAAAACTGAGATAAATCCGTTTTCGTAGGAAGCACGATTGCATTGAGCGTATGCAACAAGCCGTTAAACCTCTGGGTGTCCCCAGTAGGACGAGTGTTGTCTCGTGAGGGTTTTCAGCGGATGCTACCTACAAAATCCAAACGCAGGATGAAAATATTTACAAAATGCAAGATATATTTACAAAGTGATGAATGCAAATTTTTGAAAATATTTACAAATGAAGGATTTATTTTTAAATTGACATGAATAAGTTAAATATAGGTTTTGGTTATTATCTTGAAAATTTATGTCATTTACTCGTCAAAATTTCCAACAAAAATCAAGTTATCATATCAAATAGACTATAGTTTAACTCGTTGTTTTGGTTAATAACAAAGTGTAACTATGAAATGGATCCTTAGTTGATTATCAAAGTTTATCAAAGTAGTATTTTCATTTCTTTTCAATAACAAATCAAATCAACTAAGTAAAAATAGTGCTAGGATTTCAATTGCTTGCTCTCTCATTATTTGCAAGATAAATTACACACCTAGCTCAGGTAAACTTAGGCCAGATATACCACACATGCACTGCCTTTCGGGCTTATGTGAGGGGAGTATAGAGCATGACGAGTGCACACACTTTCATGCATACACTATCTACCGTAGGTGGTTTTTATTAAGTCTTTTTTTTTACATGTGTTCCATACATCATAACCGTGAGGACTTTTAAATGAGTATGAAATCACATAATCAAAAATTCCAAGTAATCACCCATGCATAACCGTGAGGACTTTAAATGAGAGTGAACACTTGGATGTTATTATTTTTGATTTTTTTATTTTTTGAGAGGGAGTTTTGCAAAATCATCTTAGCACATTTAACTTAGAAGACAAAAAAAATGTTATATCCTTTACTTTAAATCAACCACTTTTTAAAACAACGATTTTCAATTAGGATGTACTTCATAATTAACACGTATGAATCTTCCTATATACTAGTTAAACCATTATTATTTGTAATCAAACTTCATTTTTATTTTTGTTAAGACCAATAAATTTTCAAAAATTTCAATTTAATAAACCAAAGCCATATATTTATCTTATAGTGTTTCTTTTAAAAATAAATCAAAAGAAAATTAGTTTTTGGGATTTTTTTTTAATTTTTTTTTGTTTTATTGTTTTTGTGATTTTAAAGCAAAAATAAACCATGAAAAAAAAATAAAGGTGAGTCTCCCCTCCCCCACACTTGATTTTGACTGTGTCCCCGCAGTCAACCCAAGTGGAAGGAGAAAAATAAAATAAAAATCCTATATTTACATGAAAGATTATTATTTACAAGAGATGAGAAAGTATGCAGTCAAAAAGTAAATGAAATGGTCTTCTAAAGACCGATTCATTTGTCTCGTCAACTGTGTGAGACACAGTTTAAGCACGAAAAACCAAATTGTAAAAGATTTCGAAGTTGAGTGTGGATTTGGACAAACGAAAGTCGTTTTATTGAAAATCGTATGAGTTGTTTTATTTTCGATGATTTTTGGAGTTGATAAAACAATTGATTGACATTCAAGTTTATTTCCACCAAATTGAAGTTCAAACTTATCACTGAAAACTTCCTCAAAATTATCGATTTCAAAATCAAAACGGTGATCGAAATTTTCCCCTTTAGAATTCAACAACTCATTTTCAAAAGGTCCATAAAACTCATGTTCGTTAAATTCGACTTCCTTTGTTGGATTATTAACAACTTCATCGTGTAAATGGAGTTTAAAATTCAAAGTTGTCGTATTCAAGTTTTCAGAAAAAGGAAGATCGAAGTTTAAATCGAATTTCGCACCCTCAAAAGAATTGAAATCCAACTTAATTACCGTATTTTCAACAACTTGATTAAGATCGTCATTATCAATTTCAAAAGTTGTTATTTGAAATCCTCGATTTGGGTAAAAGATGGATTATCGTTTGACTTCTCACACGTTGGAATTTGAGTATGTTTATCACGTTGATTCAAATATGTTTCGAAAACCAAATCCATGTGATCATTGTACATTTCATTCATTTGCTCAACAAAGTCAAATTTGTAATTATTAACTTGAATTTTTTTAATTTGGACTTGTTGAGAACAAGAATTGTCAATTTCGATAAACAGTACATTATTATTTGATTCTTTGCAAGTTGAGATTTGTTTATGATTTTCACGAAAAGTTTTGTATTTTTCAAGTAATAAATCCCCGTTATCTTTTTCTATTTGGTCAACAAAATCAAATTCATAATTATTAATTTGAAAATTTTCATTTTGAATTTGTTGACAACCAAAGTTTTCAATCGTATCATTATTGAAACTATTCCCATTGCCAAAATTATTTGAAAATTGGTTCACATTTTCGTCTTGATTTGGGAATTCATTTTGAAGCTCGAAATTGAATTGGCATGGGCTGCACTCGAAATCATTTGAATTTTGAAGTGAATTCAAATTTTGATTATTTTGAAAACCTTGATCCGAGTTATAGCACAAATATGAATTGCACAACTCATTTATCTCTTGATTTTGTTCCGTAGAGAGTTCAAGTAACGATGAAATGCTATTTTCAAGAGTTGAGGGTTCATCGTTTTGAAAATTTTGTGGTTCAAGACTCAAATTGTTTAAATAATAGTTGTTGTTGTAATATCCATAAGAATTTGAAGTGAAATTATATGGATTATATTGATTTTCACAACTATCGTAAAATTTATGTGAATATGGAAATTCGGACATTTTCAAGAAATTTCTTTTTTTTTCTTTATAAAGGAAAAATATTTGCAAATAGAATTTATTTTTCAAAATGGAAATTAATTTTCTTTTTCTTTTTTGGTTTTTAATTTTTTTTTTTGTTTTTGAAAAAGTTTTATAATTTTTTTTTGGATTTTTGTTTTTCTAATTTTTTTTGGATTTTTGAAATTTCAAGGAAAAAGGATTAAAAATTTCAAAGGAAAAGGAATATTTACAAATTATTTTTTTTGTTTTGGATTTTGAATTTTTTTTTTTTTTTAAATATGCATGAACTAATGCAACTAAATGAATGCAAGATTTTAATTACAAATGATTTATTCTAAGTTGACCCAAAATTGTATAATTACAAATTGTCTTAAATCAACAAGATAGTTCTCAGCCAGGTAACGGACAGGATTTATCGGTGCACCACGAATCACCGTAGCAATGCAGCCGAAGGTTTAAGTAACTTCAAAGGAACAACCACTATAATATTTACGAATCAACGTAATATTTATAAATGGTTATTACTCTGCCGTAGCCTAGACACCAAAAAATTAAATTGTTCAAAGAAGACAACATGTCAATATATTCGTAAAAGTTATTGATGTCTAACCGTTACTATTAATCAAAATATAAGATGAAATGCAGAACAGAAACTAAACGTGTATTAACAATGCAACTACGAATGAATTTTTTTATTTTTTTAAAATGCAAATGCAAGCAACCACCAATTCAATTCAAATAAAACTAGAAATGAAGCAGAATTTTTTAGCAAGCAGAGCAATTTATTTTGGCTAGCTAAGGAAGCAATTTTCAGCAAGCTATTCTTCCTTTATTTCCTGCTTTGGCAACCTGAAAATTAAAAACTAAGATATATACAATATTATTTTTTTGGTTTTTTTTTTGAAGGGAAACTTAAAAGTAGGGTTTTACTTAAAAAAAAAAAAATTGAAACAACACAAAACAAATTTTTTCTAATTTTTTTTTAAAGGAACAAGACAAAACTAAACTAAAGACAATTTAACTAAATAAGTTAAAACAAAGCAATAGGAAAAGAAAATAAAAATAAAATAATAATTCACTCAAGCTTTAAAAACATCCAACCCGGCCCAGGTAAAAACAAATCCAAACTTTCCTGATGTTAACACAAATCATCATTTCCAAATCACTTCCCGTAACAATTGCAAAATCATGAATTTCAAAACCGCATGTCGTCAACCAATTCCCCAATTTCCACAAACTTGTTCGTGTTAATCGATTCAAGGCGATTGAGCAAGCGCAGGTCTTTTGTGCAGGAGGCTAACGATTTCAAGTGGTGGTGGGTGCGATTAGGGGTTGGGTGGTTCGAGTTCTAGTGGCTGTGGTTGGCTTGAAGTGGTAGGGGATTTCGATGTTGGACTGTTGATCGACTTGGGTGGAGGCAATTGCGTGAAGTGGCGAAGACGAGTGCAGAGGTGAGGTTGGCGGAGATGACAGGAAGATTGTTGTGGTGGTGGTTCTGTGCAGAGGTTGGGTATGGTTAATTTGACAGCAGATTTGTGTGGTGATGAGGGAAGGAGTTGAAGTTTGTGAATTCAGAGTGAGCAGTGATGATATTGGGCAGTGGGATTGAATTGGGGACGAGGCGAGTTTGTTCGAATTGCTGTTGGTTTATAGTGAAGTGTGAATTGGCAGTTTGGATTTTTGCAGTTTGAGGACTGCGATGTTGCAGGGAAGATTGGGTTGTTGTTTGAATGGGGACAGAGGTGTTTGTGGTGGAGTTGTAGCTACTGTCGTGGGAGAGGATGGGTATGCAGGAAGCAGGGAGATTGTGATGACAAGCACAATGGTGATATTGTGATATTGAATGGATGTGTTTGAATGGAACAGATTGTGGACAGTGGTGATAGTGGAGTAGGAATGACTGTTTGTAAATTTTGGTTTGTTGAAATGGAAATTTGGTTTTGAGGAGGGTGAGATTGCGGAGGTGTAGGCAGTCAATTTTGCAAGTATGATATTCTCTGCTGGTCTGGAGTGATAAGCAGGCGATGGGGCACTGGTATGCGATGTGAAGGAGGAAGATGGTTGTATGAAGTGACGATGTTGAGGCAGAAATGTTTGAACTGTGGTTATGAAATTTGTTTGCAGTTTTGTGAATGGTTGTATTTGGTGGTTGCTGCAGTTTGTATGGTCGTTTGCTGGAGTGGGAGATGTGTGGAAGAAGTGGGGAATTGGCAATGTTGTGTCGTTTGAATGGTTGTTGAAGCAAGGCACTGATGTTAAGGGGAAGTTATGGTATGATAGAGATGACAGGTAGTGGGGATGTGCAGAGGAAAAAAAAAGGTGATGGATCGGGGAGTATGTTTGAAGTGTTACGGCAAGTGATGAGGTGAGGCAAGTTGATAAAGAAGAGGGTGGAAGTATTGTAAGGTGGAAGACAGGGGGAGGCAGTATGTATAGGTCAGAGGGCAAAGGGGATGGCAATGATTATGATGAAAAGTTGATGGTAGCCAGTCAGTGATTGTCTTTGACAGTGAAGATGGTGAGGGTAGGTTAGTGCAGTTGATATGGTGATGTATGTTGCTGTGTAGTGAATGTGGCAGGCGGTTAGATGGCACGGCGGTTGAAGGTGAGTGAATTGTGTCGACAATGTTAGTTGAGGGATGAAGCAAGTGGAGCGGTAGCAGGCTGAAATGTATGAAGTACAGGCCAATATGCACAGTGGATTGTGATTTGTCTGGTGATGTGTCTGGAGAAGTAAGAAGGGGGAGTTGTGACAGTTTCTGGTTGATGGTAGTAAAAAAATTGGCTGTAGCGTGCACTGTGCTGTAGGAAGGGTGTGCTTGTTTGAGCAGAAGTGGTTGAAGAGAAGCAGGGTATTTGATATGCAAAGAAGTGTTGTGTGCACTGTAGCAAACAGAGAGTGAAAACAGTTTTGTAAACAAAGAGTGAAAATAATGTAAAATGTAAAACAATGCAAATGTATGTACACTGTAAATGTGAAATGCAAGGAAATATTTTTTCTTTTTCAAATGAAAGTGTGGTTTTCTTTTTTTCAATATGAAATGCAAATTGTAAACAAAACACTAGAGAACAATAACACACAAACAAAATGCAAACAAAAATCAGTTTTTTTTTAATATGCAAACAAACACACAAAACAAAAACACACAAAAATCAAACAAAGAAAAATAATCCGAAGAATAAAAATTTAAAATCAAAACAATTCCCCGGCAACGGCGCCAAAAACTTGTTCGTCGACGGAAATTCTATCGGTTTAGAAAACCGTCGAACGAATTTAGAGATAAAAATAACCGCAAGCGCACAGTGTACGAATGTAGCACGCGGCGAATACGGGTCGATCCGTAGGAAATTGATGATTTTAAAATTCTATTCAATCAAATTAACCAAAGTTGAAAGTGTGATTAGATAAAAATGTAAGAAACTAACAAAAACTAGCAAAAGAAAATGATAAAAATATGAGAGTCAAAAGAACAATTTAGAGATAAATCCACTCTCTAGATCATATAAATCAACAAAATGAAGTTATGATCTCTCTTTTCTTGTCATTAGTGAATTAGTTGATGTGTTTATCATAAGTATGGTATATTTGTGCTATTAATTAGCTCAATATAAACCATCAAACTATAACACAACCACTAATACACATTTAACTCTCATGAAATATGACAACAAAGTTGAAATAAAAATTTATTTTAAGCATAGCCTATTAACTATTGTTTAGAAATATAGGCTATCAAATTTCAATTTCAACATTCACTTCTTTGTCATAATCATATTTAGATGAAGAGGCAATTTGTGTTATGTTTGTTTAAGCATAGCCTATTTGTTATGAACAACATAGACTACCAAATTCAAAGCTAAACAACATCATTAAACCACTTCAAGTGTTTCCATTAAAGCACAAAAAGAGAGCATAAACATCAAAATGTTGCATCTACATACTAGAGAGCTTCATTACCCCTAAATTGTAGGGATTAAGCTCTCATATTTGTTATCAAATCAACAAATATAGAAAGCAACATGAAAGCAAAAAGAAAGGAAAATGAAAGCAAAGTGAAATGGAAAACTATTCTAATTGCATAAAGGAAAATCTACACTACTTGCATAAAAGGAAATGAACATGTAATTAAAAAGAAACAATAATTAACATTGCATAAAAAAAAGAATTACATAAGAGAAGAAATGGCTAAGTAGCCATGGAAAGAAAGAGATATTTGATTTATTTTCTAAACTAAAACTAACTAACTAAGAGAGGATGGCTACATGAAACATAAGGGGTATATATACAAGTTTTAAAACCCTAATTCATTTTTTGGGGAATGCCCAAAATGCCCCTTAGGAAGTGTGGAGGCCAAGTAATCATTAACATGTCTTAATCCTCCATTAAGTGTACATGAAGCCATTAAGTCCAAAGCATGTGCATTAGCCTTTAATTTGTACATTAAGGTAGGTGGGTAGGTGGGGTCCTCCATGATCTTCACTTTGAATTATTTCCATCTTCATTCCTTTACATCCATTTTATGCATGCATGTTTCTTCATGAACCCACTAATATGAGAAGCTAAATTCCTACAAAATATTATGGAAATTTTCAATTAAATTCTTTCAAATTAATATACGCGCACAAATGGCCATTTTGCCCTTATATGAAGATGAATATGTGAAAATTTGGAATTAATATGAATTTTGGTTAAAACGAGTTAAAATACCCAATATGATCATTTATTTAATTTAAATAGAATAAATATGGTGGTAAAAATATGCACATTTACGTGCACATCATGAGCATTCTTAATTATCATTTCTTTTTTTAAATCTTTGGTGTGTTGAAGTATTTGTGTTATTTGACCGCTTCTAGTATGAAAATTGCGGGGACGCAATTTTTATAACGGGGGAGTCTGTAACGACCGTGATTTTATTACCGTCGTAACGGAAAAATTTAAAATAGGAATTTTATAAATTAAAATTTGAAAAAAAATGGAACAAATATTTTTTAAAAGTCAGTGAACTCTTTAGTAATAGCATGTTGATTATGAGCATAAAATGGTAGATCCAACTGTATAACAATTTAAACCTTCTTGTTCTGTCACTTTCAGTTCATAAAGCATGTTGAATTCTTTTTGTGCCTTTACATACGTGTAACAAAGAAGGTGGTTCATTTTATTCAAAAAATATGAACTTGCTGTCATTCATTTTAAAAATAAAGCTAGAACATTTTTGCAACCATCCTCATTGGTACAGTTGGGTCCTTGCTCCCACTTGTGTGCGTCAAAAATTAAATACATTTGTACTTAAATTTCCAGCACACTTTTATATTGACTTGTACACAAATAGTGAAAGAAGGGATAGCTGCAACATTTTTCATTTTTGTTTCAAAAGCTTCAGAAACTGTGAGAAATGAATTAATGGCGGTTCAATGGTTTCTCTCTTTTGGTCCGAGTTGCTTTTTGGTCTTGGAAGCAAATTATGGTGAGTGCCAAACTCACATTTTCTAATTTTTCATTACCATCCTGTCCAAAATTACTCATGAATTTTGTACCGAATACTAAACCCAGTGACGACGGTTTTAATTCTGAAATTAAGGAAAACAAAGCATAATTGCACATATAGGTTATTCTGCAAATATAAGGTCCCTGGAGTTTGAATGAAGCATGTTCGGCACTTTGATCATCATTACGTTATGGTTGTAAATTCAAAAATAAACTTAACAGAATAAACATTTCCAACAACATATCAAAGTAATTCATCAGTCAAACCTCTAATGTCATTTTCAAACAGAGTCATACAAATTATGTTTGTAAGTAGAACTAACTACTGTACGGATTTGCACTTCATACCTGTAAGTGCATAACTTTTATTACTCATCCCTACGTTATATAGTGGCATAAGACGTTGGATGAGCGGTTTATAACAATCTGTTGAGAAGGCTATAGTTAAAGTTCCGTTATAGCAACGATAAGTGGGGTTAATAGCATTATTAGACTATCATGCTTAACTGGTGTTATACACGCTTCATATATGAAAGAAGTGCACATATATTTACTGCATGTAATTTTTTATGACACTTGGCTTTGCATTTTTCTTGCATGCATATGCCCAGACCCTACCTTCATTTCATGCGTGCGTTGTAGTATGCATGTTTTGTACAAAAGAGAACAGGTCCAGGCCATATTATTTTTACTTCCTTACAATACGTGTGTCAGGCATATTTATTTTATTGCTGCGAGTGAAAACTTAAGTGTATTTCACAAATGATGCCCAGGTTAATTGCAATATGAGTACACTGTTTATAATCTATGTACTGTTTGTAATCTACATATTATTTATAAACTATGAGTCACCTTAAATTGCAATATGAGTCACCTTCCTTTGCGTTTATATGTGTGCAATATGACCATTATTATATGTCATGCAAGCATGAAGTGTCCGGGTCAATTGCAAAAAAAATTATTTTTGAAAGTGTGTTTACAGTTGTATCAAAAGTATGAAGTTGCATTCTTTTAAATTGCCTGAGGCATTAAGTTGCGTGCAAAAGTATGAAGTTGCATTCTTTTAAATTGCCTGAGCCATTAAGTTGCATGCAAAAGTATGAAGTTGCATTCTTTTAAATTGCCTGAGTCATTAAGTTGCGTGCCCGATCATTTTGTATATTGAATAAGTTAGTTTATACTTTGTTTTAAATATGGCATCATATTGTGTACGTGTATTCTACAAATTATAGTCCAGGTCATTTTTATATTTTGACAATTTCATTTGTGCATACTTTGTTTTAAATCATGCACGTATATTGTAGTGCACGTGTATATTGAGGCATTGCAATATTTTTGATGAAAATATAGTGGTGTAGTCCACTATTTAATTTACGCAGAACCGGTGTTTGGTTTTAAAACGTATTTTGTTGCCTTATTTTTAAAACAGGATTTTTTCTCCGGTGTTAAATTTTTGAAGCGTGTCTTTTGATGACATTTTTAGACGAATAAAAATTACTGTTGTTTTGACTTCAGTAACCGTCAATTTTAAAGTGAATTTTCAGGAGGTTATCCCGCAACGCTGATTTGGTATATGTTTTTACGGTGTTTTGTGAAGTGCAATTTTCTTGTCGAAATTGCTACGGATGTTGTTGTTTTAATCACATGTTTTAAAAATCGTTTTAAAATAAATTTGTTTTCAAAATTTTTATAGTTTACGCTTTCAAAAGAATAAGGAAGCGATTTAAACGCTTCAGCAAAATTGAGGACTATGAACCCTTACTTTTACTGAATTGCTTAATTCCAGACTTGTCTGTTTGAGACCGTAAAATGTTATTTATATAAAGTACACAATTTTACACTTTCAAGGAAACGATGAAGAGATTTAAACGATTTAGCAAAAGTGCGGAGTATTGAACCATACTTTTACTATTTCGGTTAATTCTGGACTAATTATTTGAAATATTTTCTATTTGATGATTTTGATGATTTTATTGGGCTTTCAAGCCACTCTGCTGGACCTTCGGGTCATATGATGGACCTTCAGGTCAATTACCAGTACTAGACCTTCGGGTCATATGTTGGACCTTCTGGTCATATGTTGGACCTTCATGTCATTTGTTGGGTGCCAAAAATTATAGTACTTGGTAGGTTTCGGCCAAATGAGATGCACGTGCGGCGTAGCTAAAACTCGCCATCTGCTAGGATCGATCCATCTTTTATGTTGATTTTCTAGTTATCTTATTTTGATTTCTAGATTCTGTGTATTGCTGTTTTGAATTCAAATTATGAATTTTGAAATTGATTTTGATGATGTTTAATGTGATTTCTTCCTTTAAACTATGCTGATTACTATGTTGTATAGTCTCAACCGAGGTAGTAATTTTGTGTATAGTCTCATCCAAGATTATAATTTTGTGTATAGTCTCATCCGAGATTATAAATTTGCGTAGTACTGTTTTGAATTCAATTGGGAAATTAAAAGCTGATTTTGATGGAGTTTAAATTGAGATTTCTTTATTTAAACTATGGTCATTATTTATGTTGAATACTCTCATTCGAGATTGTTGATTTTGATGGAGTTTAAATTGAGATTTCTTCATTTAAACTATGTTGATTATTTATGTTGTATAATTTCATTCGAGATTATAATTATTTGCTTAAGTGTTGTTTATCGTACACTTATTTCTGAAGTTTAAATTTGACTGATCCGTTTATTATTTTCTTTCAAATAATACTCGGGTCAGACCGAGTTATTTTAGGATAAAATAAGAAAAACCAAAATCATCACCATACTAATGCAAAAATAAATTATAGGAGATAAAAAATTGGACATAGGATTTGAATAAAAGAGATGAAGCTATGAATATAGAAAAGACAACAAATTCAACCTGAAATAAAATAAAATAAATAGGTGATAAATTAAAGACCTAACCTTCAAATCGAGTTTTTCGATTTAATGAACCAAGGTTTTTGATGATTTTTAGATAATTTTTCCATAAACATCCCAAACTAAGAAAACTTAATAAAAAACAACCACTATAGAAGATGAATAAATTAAAAAATTAAGTAGAATATAAAGGTGAAAAACTATTAATGAATTAAATTATAACGATTTAAAATTATTTAAGATCGGTAAATAAATTACGTTGAAAGATTCTATACTTTATTTGGCTCTAAGATATGAATTTTTTTAGATGAAACTATAGAAGTAGAAGAAAAAAACAGTGAGAGGAGGAAGAAGAAAGTGAAGATGGAGGAAATAATAATAATAATAATAATAATAATAATAATAATAATACATATACTGAATTGAAAATGTAAAGAATATGAAAAGACTATATAGTGAATTACAAAATGAATGCAGGGAGTGGGATAGACGAAAAAGAATATTACGATGGAAATTACTATATGGATTTTATTCTTAAAAATTATGAGAAAAAGAATAGACACATTGATGGATTGCATTTTCTATGTAACATAATATATAAAGTGGCTTCTTTTTGTTAATTGACATTAAACAGGATAAAGAACAGATTGGCCTAAGCATAAATTATCTACCATTGTGACATATTCCCACATAATTAGTCCATACACATCACACTTCAAGATAGGCATGGTTACCTCGTAGGTTATCGTTCAAATATTGGAGTAGAAGGTTGCTAATACAAAATGATACCCAAAACGATAAAAAAAACAAAAAAGTTGAAATTACACTAAATTGAAACATTAAAGTAATATATGTATTTGAGAAGTAATTGATATATGAACTAAAAACATAATTAAATAGTTATGAAATTATAATAAATCAGAATTGACGAAGAATCGGTACAAAAATATTACAAATGCTAAAATAAATAGAAAACATGTGTATTAAAGTTACCATGGAAGTTGAGTCAAAATCGTTTCTAGTCCTATTACTTGAAGGTTTCAACAAATAGATTACCTGCAACAAAAGATGGGCAATTACATTGCCTTTCGGAATAATAATGTCTTTAGCATTTTTTTTCTTCTGATTATGGTTCTACAAAAATGACCACATGTCGGAAATTGAAAAATATTTTAATTGACATATTAATTTTTTAAGAAGCCAATCCTAATTCTTAAATACTTAGTCAAAAGAATACAAATGTTTTCATTCCCAAAGTCATGGCGCATCCTATAAAGAAAGAAGTAGACATTCTATGACTCCACTAAAAGCAGTGAGCAAACAGAAATATCAAAAGAGTAAATACAAATAACAAATGAAGCAAATTTTCCTTCTAGATTCAAAAACAAAAAAACAAAAAGATGATAGTGTATGATAATTTAAGGTTTTTTTAGGGGAATAGGATGAGAAAAAAGCAATAAAAGAAAGTAAAAGTGGAAGATATATTTAAATAATGAAATAGAAAATGAAAAGGAAATTTTTATTTTATAGTGGAATTTTTACCTTAATAAAACATTATTACTATACTATTTTTACACAAAAGGAATTAAGGTATGATGCATAAATAGCTTACATAGTCAAATGAATATTACATTAATTGTAGTGAAAGAAAAGTGTAAATGAAAAGACATTAGTTAGATATACTACCTGAGAAAAAATTGAAGGGGTAAAATATTAAATCCACTAAAAAAACTGTAATAATTCTGTATTTCGAATAAGAATGAATGTGGCAAGAAAAAAAATTGTTGCCTTGTGATTGCTTTCTTATAGAATAACATAATAGGTATACAATAAATTTTCCTATGTAACAATATGATTTGAGTGAAAGGATTAATTTTAGTTTTAATGGAAGTGAGAATTGGATATAAACGTAATGCAAAGTGGAGAAGAAATAATAAAAAAAATCATGAAAGTGTTATAAATCGAATATTGTTGATTTCTATGACAATTAATGTGACAATGTTAATGCAAGTGTACAAATCTCAGGACTATACTGTAAAAATTATGCAAGAAATTCTAATGAATCACCATTTAAGATGAAAATGAATGCGATGAGACATAAGCATTGAATCCATAAAAAGTTTGGATTTTCCTGATGTGACAAAATAATTTGAGTGGAACAACTAATTTAATTTTTAATGGAAGTGAGAAGGGAATATAAGTATAGTGTAACTTGAAGGAGAATTAAAACTATAACTTAAGAAAGTGTCATAAATGGAAGATTGTTTATTTCTATAAAAACTAATGTGACAGTATTAATGTAACGACCTGATAAATTTATGATATTTTTATAAATTTAATTTATATGTTTGCTAATTTAATCCAGTATAAAATTAAAGTCTTAGGATTTTAAAAGGATGAATGTAGGAGTTAGATAGTAACTGTAATTACAGGTAGAGATTTAAAAAGTTATATGACATAGTTTTGAAAATAACTGAAAGTTGTGTTGTAGTTATAAGTCTTAATTTGTTGGTTTAATGGTATTAATGTAACAATAACTGAATTGGATTACATACACACAAACATTTGAAAAATTTATTAGGTGGACTAAATTGGTTAAAGTTCATAAGTTGTGCATTTCAATTTAGTAGAAATTCTAAACGATAAACGAAGATTTAAATAAACGCTAAATTAAAACTATGTAAAATGGTGACTTAAGGCCTAGTTATAGGAATTGGAATATAATCCAAAATTTAATTAATGATAGTAACGTAGTATTAGCTAATAAATAGATTTCAATGCAGTAACCAAATGAAAGGAATAGGAATGAATATATATATTGAATAGGAATGAATATATATATTTATTTGAAATGAAATAAAAATGTGTCACATTTAGATGGAGTAAAATTTAAGAAACCTATAAATGTGGAATCAGTAAACATTTGTAAAAAATATTGCCTAGAATAAAATTCATTTAATATAAGAATTAAAAGGTGGAAGATTTACATTTGGATTGAAAGGTATAATTAATTGAATTGGTGATTTGAGAATTTAATCCAAGGGTTACTCTAAAAATAAATACGGATAAAAAGAGGTTAAACTAAGGAGGGGCATTAATTGATTTTTAGGCTTATTTAATACGTTAATAGGCAAGACTCCGCATTCATACATTTATACAAAGCTAAATAGAAGCACAAGTGTGATATAATGTAAATAGATGGATATCAACCTTTATTTATATGTTAATGGGATTTAATTTCTATTGTATAAAAACCGCAATTTAATGAAGATTGAAATAGCTAATTCATACGTTAGTTGATTTAGCTGGAATATGAAGATATTTAATGGAATAGTGAAATCAAATGGGAATGGGTTTCCATTGTTCATTTGAATTCACATTCATCATAAAAACTTATTTGAAAACCAAAGGAATAATAAAGGAATCAAGACTTAATTAGTAATTTGGATTTAAGACATGGCAATTTGGATTTATTGCAACATTTAATACCATAGAATTTAGTAAAGCTTATTCAAATTTTAGTTGACCATTTGTGATATAACTTTTTGAAAACAAGACTTTATTTATGAATTGAGTATTTGATTCAACGAATGGTAATTACTTCATTTAAAAATGGAATTTAACGTAAATTTGTACGTTATTAAAGTTAAATGAAAGCTGTAAACATTTGACTTAGAGAACAATTGAGTGAAATCTTAACTAATGTAAACTTCATCATATTGACATCCATAACTGTGAATCATAGGAAGAAGGTAAATAAATGAACTTAACCAAACTATTTATGTTGAATATTGAAAATTTGAATAAATAAATAGTTAAGAAAATTAAGGGAATGGGAATAAAAATTTATTTATAATTTGGAATTTTAATTACGGTGAAAAGGGTTAACTGCAATTAAAAGTAAGTTGAGATGGAAATCAAGTTATTTATTTAATTTGGTTTAAGATGAGAGTGTATAAGTATCAGATTAGGTAATTTGTGAGAATAAATTTATAATTCCCAATTAATAAGAAAGTGCAGAAATTAAAATTGCAAATTTATATACCTATAAATTTTTATTCACATCCAAGCTTGTTAAATTTATTGGGATTAATTGAACTATCTAAGTAATGAAATTTGGCCAATAATAGGAGTTGAAACATAAAAATTGATTTTTTATGATTTATTTAATTGATTTAATAATATTAAAAATAGCCATTTTTGTCACGGACTCGGATTTCGACGAAACCAGTTTCATCGGATCCGTAACGGTGAATTATAATAATGTTTCAAGTTTCGTAGTGATCGGACTTGTCGTTTGATCGTACAGACTCGAAACGCCTTGAAATTTACGCATTTTGAAATCAATTTGAAATTTTGTTTTTTTGGCATAACTTCTTCATACGATCGAATTTGGTCGCGAAACTTTTTCCATTGCGTTCAGAATATTTTAAAACACCTATTTGGATATATAGTTTTAACAAATCCGACTCCGGAGGCATAGCGGGCTTTTTGGACCATGGTTTGTCACGCACGTTCGCGTATCCAGTCTGGCTACCCTACCTCTAGCCTATCTATAAATATACATCTATAAACCCTAGCTCCTTTCTTTTTCATTTGCTGTACGTTCATTTCTTCACTCTTTTCTCTTCTCCAAATGTATACATCTCAGATCCAATTCCAGATCCATCCACAGTTCAAAATCAAAAGTCAAAACTCAAAAATTTCAGAAAATTCCAGAAAAAATATATGTTGAAGTATTCGATACGCGTAATATACTGGTGAAATTCGTTTTTCAATTGGAGCTGTCGTTCATCCAGAATAAATTCAAACAGCTCCGAAACCGTCCATCATCATCGCGCAAAACTTCGTCGGATCGAAATTCTGTTTCTGGGTATTGAAGAGAGGACGATGGGGAGCGCATCTATGTGGTTTGTTTGGCGTTTTGATGGTCGGATTTTACGCATAATTCGAACTAGGGTTCGACATTGAGGGGGCGGCTGGTCCTTTGCGATCTGGAAACTTTGTATGCGCGTGCGTTTTGGTAGGGGAAGAGAGAATGTGAGGTGACGTGGCTTGAAGGTAATGTGTGTCACTTTTAATAAATTTTAATTTTGATTCAATCATCATTTTTCGCCATAACTTTCTCATACGAAGTCGGATTCACACGAAATTTTTTTTGTTAGGATCGTAATTTAATTCCGGACTCGATGACGCTGGTTTGGACGAATTCTGAGATGGGCGAATTTTTGGGTTTAAATCGAATTTAAATTCGATTTAAATTCAAAAGGTGAGTGTTTTAACCCACTCACAATTACTAGAAGCTTTTATGTTTGTTAAATAAATTTTAGAAATGAATAGAAATTTATTTATGAGCTTTTGGCATGTTATTTCATCCATATCTGTTGAATTGCATTTATTGAATTTAGCTGTTAATTAAATTGATTAATTGCGTATTAATTTGCTGTTAGGAATTTTGTTTGCATATGAAATGCTAGTTAACAGTTATATAAATTATCTCTAAATATAAATGGTTAGATTAATAGTTGAAATTTAATTTGAATAAACTGACAGTTATTACCCGTTGCATATTATCGAACTAATATTGTTATTGATTGATATGGATTGATATTGATTGATGGTTGAAATTGGGTGATGGATGTGTTGTTGAATGGATGATTTATGTGGATATCATTAACTGCCAGTTAGCATGCATTTTACATTTTCGGGATTGTGGTTTGAAATGATAAAACCGCAAAGTTTTATTTTTAAATTGCGGATTGAAATGATAAATATCCGTATCACTTGACCATAGGATAGAAAATTTTATACAGGCACCGCGGTCTATATATAACTATTTTAATGTGATTTCTATGGTTTGGATTGAATACGGTTTATAAATCTTAAATTTTATATTGTATAAATATTTTATTCCATATTTATATACCTATGAAGTTAAAATTTAGGAATTTAAAAGGTGGATAAATTTCTTTATTGAAATGGAAGAAATTTAGAAAATGGAGTTGGTAAATTTATATTCTATGTTTAAATGTAAAGTTGGAAATTTTAAGATATGATATTTGAAATTGGATTTTCCCAAAATAAATAGAAATGGATATTCTAGTAAAAATTTGAATTGGAAAATTTATATATATATTTTACTAGAAATTGAAGTTTTATTAATTATGGATTTTATGTGAATGGTCAAGATTAATTAATAGAATATTGATTTTGAAAGGATAAAAATCCAACTTTAGTTGAAATATTAATGCTCAAAAATGGATATAAATATATATAAAATTGAAATGGTTTTGGGACTTGAGGTAATATTTTGGATTTTGGTTTAACTTTAAAAGAAGAAATATTTGGAAAGCCGTGTAATTTATTTCTTTATAAAGCAACAGTAAAGTTAAACCTTTTTAATTCGCATACCGTTGAATATCCAAACCATTTGAGTTTAAAAGTTATGGTTTGAAATTATGGATTTCCAAAAATATTAAGCTTTGAAAATATTCGATTTTCAGATATTATGAAGCTAAAGCCTTTTAATTTTTGGGAAGGAATTATATTTGGAATAAGTGGAAAAATATGGTTTTGGGTTTTGGAATGATATCGTAATATTATGGTTTTGAAATGGATTATATTCTGGTTTTAAAGTATAAACAATTTTTAAATGACCGCGGTGTTATAATAACGATGGGTTGGCAAAGAGACCGGGATCGGATATGGACATACTCTCTGTCGATACCGAAAACCACTTTGACTAACCGTGTACGCGGTGGAGATTCCAGAATGAAGTAGGTGGTGGCGACGTTTCCTGTAAGGTAAATACGTGGACCCGACTCCCGTGAGTTGGCATAAGGTGGCTAAAACAGGAGCGATTCTCAGGCCAATGAGGTCATTCCTCTGATCGGACGCTCCTCTTCGATATTATACTTTGACTTGGATTTGATTCAGTGGCCACTTCTATATTTTGATTTTGGGGAGTTAGTCCGAGGTGGGCGGTAACTGCGGCTACGCGTTTCCACCAGCCTGGATAGCAATTGGTATATCTACCCTGGCATTGCCTCGTTGTGCCGTGTCACCTACCATATCGAGCCTTGTACGAGTTTGGTTTTCTCCCGTAGCCCGTGTGGTATCCTCTAGTTGCTTCCCGAGTAGGAGGAGCTATGATATTGGATGGACTACTGGGACTATTACGTGTTAAGGTGGAAAATGTAAAGCCTTAACGCTATTTAAAAGTAAGTTTATTTTATAAATAGACACTATTATAATAGCGCAATATACTACATAGTAAATAGTTTAACGGATCCTTAGGAGATGTAAATCCCGAACATCTCTTGAGTTACTGTACTCATATTTATTTCTGTTTATTTAACTCACATAAGATATTCTAGTCTGACTCGGGTGTTTTTGTCTATTCAAATTCGCTCGGGTCAGTCCGAGCATTTCAGGATAGCAGGTTTAGCTTTGGAGGACGAAGACGAAGATTCAGCATTATTTTATATATATAGTATTGCACCACACACTCTCTATATTCCGCTGCATTGTTGTATTGGTATGTGTAACTCTGATGTTCATTGTATAAGTGAAATAACTCTTTTGTAAACTGTTTTGAACTGTATATTTATTATTATATTTTATCATTCCGCTGTGAGATTCTATTTGTTTTATTCCTTCTCTGTTTTTCTTATTTACCCCATAACAATCAGCCCTTGCGTATGCTTTGAATTGGCACGTGTGTCGGTTTAAAGTGTGCAAAAAGGCGGGATGTTACAGTTGGTATCAGAGCTTTGGTTTAGCGATAAACCTTGGCTTTGTGGGGTTTGACTCTTTATTAATAGGGTAGTAATATCCTATGGGAGTCACTGAGCGTATATATATGAGAGAGCGTACTTGTTAGTGTTATAAAAAGATTTTTATATTGTGTTAATCTGTTCCGCTTTGTATTTATAAATTCTGGTTGATGCATGGGACGCTATGTCATCAATAGGGATTTCTAAACACTTAATAGGACAGACCGACATAATATTTGTTTTTAATATAGGTGAATGAAATAATTTTGCCTATTATATTTTCTATATATAAAAATAGTTTTATAAAGATATATATATATTTGGTTGCTATAGATTGGGTGTTAGAAAATAAAAATATCTATAATAACTGAAGCTAAGTTGAAATTATGATAAATCAAATTGGAGATTTTAGAACTTAAGTCCGGGATTTTTCCAAATCTGCTTTCAAAGAATTTGTGAAATTTATTGATTTGGTTTATAAGTATTTTCTTATATAAATATTTCGTATAAATTGGAAGAATTGTTTTAAAGGAGATTTTGGAAAAATTTAAATTCTGTACTTTCCTCTCTGTCGCTGGAAAATAAATTCGGTGATGACGGCCGCATCATCGACTTTCATTTTCGAGTTTCGAAGGGGAAAGGCCACTGTAGAAAATTCTACTGCAGATTTATTTTGAAATTTCTAAAATTTTCTTTTATTGTTCTAACTATAATTAGAGATATTGAGTTGTAAGAACTTATTTATCTATTATTTTGAAATAAATGGAAATTCAACTCGGTATTTAATTCTAAAATTTTCCGTTAACTAATTGAAAATTTTAGTGAAATAAAAGTTAGGTAATAAATGAATTGAAACCCCTAATTGAAATAAGAGAATTAATGCTAAGGATAAAGGAAGATAAATATTTTAACTTATGAATATTGGTAAAGACTTAGTGAATAATCAATGAATTAAAAGAATGGAGATTTAACTTGTATAAGGTTCAATTGCATTTTCTTTAACATAAATAACTTACCCAAAAATTAAAAGTTGAAATGTTAAATAAGAAACAAGAATTGAATATTTTACAAGTAGGAATTTAGAAAACGAAGTATTCAATAAACTACTGTTATAATAAGAATTAAATGCTATAAACTAAGGTTATAATTGAAATTTTACTGAAAATAAAGTTAAGAATTATTAATAGATGATATGAACCTTAGTATATAACATGAAATTCAAAATAAGAATTTATTATATGAGTATTCACTTAAGTATGTTTTATCTCCCCTATTCTAATATAATGGAAAGTAGGAAAATTTTAATGACTGCAATTCATAATTAATGAATGTTATTAATGAGAATTCAAGGGAAATCTTACAAGTGAAGATATTCAAAATATTTGTTGTTATTAATGAGAATTTATTTTATAGACTTAAGTAATAAAAGGAAACTTAAGTAATAAAAAGGAAATACAAATATAATGAATTTGGTGATAATTGGAAAATAAACTTGTAAGAAACAAAGAAATCCCTCATAAATGAAGGAAAGAAAAATCAAAACACTGAATTATGAAATAAATGTATAATGAGATATTTTGGTGTTGATTTGAATTGTTGGTTGATGTATGTTGTTGGGTAAGGAATTATGGAGTTGTTAGATTTACAAATAATCTATCTTTGTTCCATCCAAGGCTGTTGAGCAATGGATGTACTTGATAGTTATTCTTCATTCGTACAACTTCAAAATTTGAACCCGAACAACTAATTGTTGTTTGATTTAATGATTGTTTGTTGTTTGTGATGTGTGCTGTTTGTTAAAAAGATTATGGTTGTTGCATTAATAGGATATGAATGATTGAATCCAACTAAACATGTCACTGTAAATTAAATATTTAATTTTTCAGACTATATAAGTGAATACAGGTAATGGAAGCAACTGCTACGGCTTTTGGTTCCAAAATAATAAAAGCGTATTGCCCGACAAATAGGTACGTTTCCGGATTACGTTTAAAGCGCTATTTTATATATTTTCCCGTGCGGGATATTTTATTTTGGATATATATATGTAATATATTTGTATATTTGGATATTATATTTTCTCCAGAGTCCCTCCGTACAAAGGAGACTCTGCCAAAAAATTTCGTAAATTTTGGACTTAGAATTTTTTTTTAAAAAAAAAAAATATATATTTTTCCAACTTTAATAACTCAAGTATTAAAGGATATAATGATTATAAAACAAGAATATTTCATTTAGGAGGATTAATCCAGGAAAATATTGTTTATAAATTAAAAATTGAAATAAGAAGTACTGTTTATTCTTCCTTCTCCCTTCTTTTTTCCTTTTCGGGGACGAAAAGTTTTGAGTGGGGGAGATTGTAACGACCTGATAAATTTATGATATTTTTATAAATTTAATTTATATGTTTGCTAATTTAATCCAGTATAAAATTAAAGTCTTAGGATTTTAAAAGGATGAATGTAGGAGTTAGATAGTAACTGTAATTACAGGTAGAGATTTAAAAAGTTATATGACATAGTTTTGAAAATAACTGAAAGTTGTGTTGTAGTTATAAGTCTTAATTTGTTGGTTTAATGGTATTAATGTAACAATAACTGAATTGGATTACATACACACAAACATTTGAAAAATTTATTAGGTGGACTAAATTGGTTAAAGTTCATAAGTTGTGCATTTCAATTTAGTAGAAATTCTAAACGATAAACGAAGATTTAAATAAACGCTAAATTAAAACTATGTAAAATGGTGACTTAAGGCCTAGTTATAGGAATTGGAATATAATCCAGAATTTAATTAATGATAGTAACGTAGTATTAGCTAATAAATAGATTTCAATGCAGTAACCAAATGAAAGGAATAGGAATGAATATATATATTGAATAGGAATGAATATATATATTGATTTGAAATGAAATAAAAATGTGTCACATTTAGATGGAGTAAAATTTAAGAAACCTATAAATGTGGAATCAGTAAACATTTGTAAAAAATATTGCCTAGAATAAAATTCATTTAATATAAGAATTAAAAGGTGGAAGATTTACATTTGGATTGAAAGGTATAATTAATTGAATTGGTGATTTGAGAATTTAATCCAAGGGTTACTCTAAAAATAAATACGGATAAAAAGAGGTTAAACTAAGGAGGGGCATTAATTGATTTTTAGGCTTATTTAATACGTTAATAGGCAAGACTCCGCATTCATACATTTATACAAAGCTAAATAGAAGCACAAGTGTGATATAATGTAAATAGATGGATATCAACCTTTATTTATATGTTAATGGGATTTAATTTCTATTGTATAAAAACCGCAATTTAATGAAGATTGAAATAGCTAATTCATACGTTAGTTGATTTAGCTGGAATATGAAGATATTTAATGGAATAGTGAAATCAAATGGGAATGGGTTTCCATTGTTCATTTGAATTCACATTCATCATAAAAACTTATTTGAAAACCAAAGGAATAATAAAGGAATCAAGACTTAATTAGTAATTTGGATTTAAGACATGGCAATTTGGATTTATTGCAACATTTAATACCATAGAATTTAGTAAAGCTTATTCAAATTTTAGTTGACCATTTGTGATATAACTTTTTGAAAACAAGACTTTATTTATGAATTGAGTATTTGATTCAACGAATGGTAATTACTTCATTTAAAAATGGAATTTAACGTAAATTTGTACGTTATTAAAGTTAAATGAAAGCTGTAAACATTTGACTTAGAGAACAATTGAGTGAAATCTTAACTAATGTAAACTTCATCATATTGACATCCATAACTGTGAATCATAGGAAGAAGGTAAATAAATGAACTTAACCAAACTATTTATGTTGAATATTGAAAATTTGAATAAATAAATAGTTAAGAAAATTAAGGGAATGGGAATAAAAATTTATTTATAATTTGGAATTTTAATTACGGTGAAAAGGGTTAACTGCAATTAAAAGTAAGTTGAGATGGAAATCAAGTTATTTATTTAATTTGGTTTAAGATGAGAGTGTATAAGTATCAGATTAGGTAATTTGTGAGAATAAATTTATAATTCCCAATTAATAAGAAAGTGCAGAAATTAAAATTGCAAATTTATATACCTATAAATTTTTATTCACATCCAAGCTTGTTAAATTTATTGGGATTAATTGAACTATCTAAGTAATGAAATTTGGCCAATAATAGGAGTTGAAACATAAAAATTGATTTTTTATGATTTATTTAATTGATTTAATAATATTAAAAATAGCCATTTTTGTCACGGACTCGGATTTCGACGAAACCAGTTTCATCGGATCCGTAACGGTGAATTATAATAATGTTTCAAGTTTCGTAGTGATCGGACTTGTCGTTTGATCGTACGGACTCGAAACGCCTTGAAATTTACGCATTTTGAAATCAATTTGAAATTTTGTTTTTTTGGCATAACTTCTTCATACGATCGAATTTGGTCGCGAAACTTTTTCCATTGCGTTCAGAATATTTTAAAACACCTATTTGGATATATAGTTTTAACAAATCCGACTCCGGAGGCATAGCGGGCTTTTTGGACCATGGTTTGTCACGCACGTTCGCGTATCCAGTCTGGCTACCCTACCTCTAGCCTATCTATAAATATACATCTATAAACCCTAGCTCCTTTCTTTTTCATTTGTTGTACGTTCATTTCTTCACTCTTTTCTCTTCCCCAAATGTATACATCTCAGATCCAATTCCAGATCCATCCACAGTTCAAAATCAAAAGTCAAAACTCAAAAATTTCAGAAAATTCCAGAAAAAATATATGTTGAAGTATTCGATACGCGTAATATACTGGTGAAATTCGTTTTTCAATTGGAGCTGTCGTTCATCCAGAATAAATTCAAACAGCCCCGAAACCGTCCATCATCATCGCGCAAAACTTCGTCGGATCGAAATTCTGTTTCTGGGTATTGAAGAGAGGACGATGGGGAGCGCATCTATGTGGTTTGTTTGGCGTTTTGATGGTCGGATTTTACGCATAATTCGAACTAGGGTTCGACATTGAGGGGGCGGCTGGTCCTTTGCGATCTGGAAACTTTGTATGCGCGTGCGTTTTGGTAGGGGAAGAGAGAATGTGAGGTGACGTGGCTTGAAGGTAATGTGTGTCACTTTTAATAAATTTTAATTTTGATTCAATCATCATTTTTCGCCATAACTTTCTCATACGAAGTCGGATTCACACGAAATTTTTTTTGTTAGGATCGTAATTTAATTCCGGACTCGATGACGCTGGTTTGGACGAATTCTGAGACGGGCGAATTTTTGGGTTTAAATCGAATTTAAATTCGATTTAAATTCAAAAGGTGAGTGTTTTAACCCACTCACAATTACTAGAAGCTTTTATGTTTGTTAAATAAATTTTAGAAATGAATAGAAATTTATTTATGAGCTTTTGGCATGTTATTTCATCCATATCTGTTGAATTGCATTTATTGAATTTAGCTGTTAATTAAATTGATTAATTGCGTATTAATTTGCTGTTAGGAATTTTGTTTGCATATGAAATGCTAGTTAACAGTTATATAAATTATCTCTAAATATAAATGGTTAGATTAATAGTTGAAATTTAATTTGAATAAACTGACAGTTATTACCCGTTGCATATTATCGAACTAATATTGTTATTGATTGATATGGATTGATATTGATTGATGGTTGAAATTGGGTGATGGATGTGTTGTTGAATGGATGATTTATGTGGATATCATTAACTGCCAGTTACCATGCATTTTACATTTTCGGGATTGTGGTTTGAAATGATAAAACCGCAAAGTTTTATTTTTAAATTGCGGATTGAAATGATAAATATCCGTATCACTTGACCATAGGATAGAAAATTTTATACAGGCACCGCGGTCTATATATAACTATTTTAATGTGATTTCTATGGTTTGGATTGAATACGGTTTATAAATCTTAAATTTTATATTGTATAAATATTTTATTCCATATTTATATACCTATGAAGTTAAAATTTAGGAATTTAAAAGGTGGATAAATTTCTTTATTGAAATGGAAGAAATTTAGAAAATGGAGTTGGTAAATTTATATTCTATGTTTAAATGTAAAGTTGGAAATTTTAAGATATGATATTTGAAATTGGATTTTCCCAAAATAAATAGAAATGGATATTCTAGTAAAAATTTGAATTGGAAAATTTATATATATATTTTACTAGAAATTGAAGTTTTATTAATTATGGATTTTATGTGAATGGTCAAGATTAATTAATAGAATATTGATTTTGAAAGGATAAAAATCCAACTTTAGTTGAAATATTAATGCTCAAAAATGGATATAAATATATATAAAATTGAAATGGTTTTGGGACTTGAGGTAATATTTTGGATTTTGGTTTAACTTTAAAAGAAGAAATATTTGGAAAGCCGTGTAATTTATTTCTTTATAAAGCAACAGTAAAGTTAAACCTTTTTAATTCGCATACCGTTGAATATCCAAACCATTTGAGTTTAAAAGTTATGGTTTGAAATTATGGATTTCCAAAAATATTAAGCTTTGAAAATATTCGATTTTCAGATATTATGAAGCTAAAGCCTTTTAATTTTTGGGAAGGAATTATATTTGGAATAAGTGGAAAAATATGGTTTTGGGTTTTGGAATGATATCGTAATATTATGGTTTTGAAATGGATTATATTCTGGTTTTAAAGTATAAATAATTTTTAAATGACCGCGGTGTTATAATAACGATGGGTTGGCAAAGAGACCGGGATCGGATATGGACATACTCTCTGTCGATACCGAAAACCACTTTGACTAACCGTGTACGCGGTGGAGATTCCAGAATGAAGTAGGTGGTGGCGACGTTTCCTGTAAGGTAAATACGTGGACCCGACTCCCGTGAGTTGGCATAAGGTGGCTAAAACAGGAGCGATTCTCAGGCCAATGAGGTCATTCCTCTGATCGGACGCTCCTCTTCGATATTATACTTTGACTTGGATTTGATTCAGTGGCCACTTCTATATTTTGATTTTGGGGAGTTAGTCCGAGGTGGGCGGTAACTGCGGCTACGCGTTTCCACCAGCCTGGATAGCAATTGGTATATCTACCCTGGCATTGCCTCGTTGTGCCGTGTCACCTACCATATCGAGCCTTGTACGAGTTTGGTTTTCTCCCGTAGCCCGTGTGGTATCCTCTAGTTGCTTCCCGAGTAGGAGGAGCTATGATATTGGATGGACTACTGGGACTATTACGTGTTAAGGTGGAAAATGTAAAGCCTTAACGCTATTTAAAAGTAAGTTTATTTTATAAATAGACACTATTATAATAGCGCAATATACTACATAGTAAATAGTTTAACGGATCCTTAGGAGATGTAAATCCCGAACATCTCTTGAGTTACTGTACTCATATTTATTTCTGTTTATTTAACTCACATAAGATATTCTAGTCTGACTCGGGTGTTTTTGTCTATTCAAATTCGCTCGGGTCAGTCCGAGCATTTCAGGATAGCAGGTTTAGCTTTGGAGGACGAAGACGAAGATTCAGCATTATTTTATATATATAGTATTGCACCACACACTCTCTATATTCCGCTGCATTGTTGTATTGGTATGTGTAACTCTGATGTTCATTGTATAAGTGAAATAACTGTTTTGTAAACTGTTTTGAACTGTATATTTATTATTATATTTTATCCTTCCGCTGTGAGATTCTATTTGTTTTATTCCTTCTCTGTTTTTCTTATTTACCCCATAACAATCAGCCCTTGCGTATGCTTTGAATTGGCACGTGTGTCGGTTTAAAGTGTGCAAAAAGGCGGGATGTTACAATTAATGTAAAGGTACAATTCTTAGTGACTAAAGTGTAAAATTTATGTATGAAACTCTAATAAATCACCATTTGAGATGAGAATGAATGTTGGGAGAGATAAATATTGAATCCATATTAAGTTTCTTATATAATATATAATATAAAAGATTAGGAAGAATTCTTATACATGCCAATGCATTAAGAATAACTCAATCACGACGAAATCTAGTAATACCTCGAATTTTTCCTTTCCTTCCCCAGTTAACACGAAAAAATATTGATTTCAAAAGTATCCTTCAACATCAACATAACAGTCTAGATGTTTTTTCTTTCCTTCTCCTCTTTTCCCTTCCTTCATTATTTAATCTCAAATTGAAATGTTAAGATAATTATATAACATATGTAGTGTCATACTAATTCCATTCGATTAGCAATATTTGTTGTAGCGACCCGTAATTTTCGATAATTAAAATAGTTAATTTAATAAATTTTTTGGTGATTTAATATTGGAAGAAATAAAAAATCTGCGATATATTAATGAAATAATAACTAAAATGAAATGTAATAATGTTAGTTTAAGTTAATTATTAAAAATTTAAATGAAATTCCAATCAATTAAAATGATTTAAAGGTTACACTTGGTTATAGAGTGAATATAGGAAAACAAATGTAAATATCGAATTAACCAATGAAATAATACGTAATTAATGGTAATTGAATAAAATCAGTGTTAGGTAAGTAATTGTAACATTTTCTTATAAATAACAAACTTATAAGTGAGATTAATAGTAAATGGTAACAATTATTATATGTTACCTATTTATCTGGTCTATAAAATTTAATTGGAAATCAAATGAAATCAATTCACTTAATTAGTGCAGTTAATGTAGGTTAAATTGATAATTGTAGAATGTTGATTTAATAAGATGTAACTAATAAAATTTTACGCATAATATGACAATTGATTGAATTGAAATCAAGTTTGCTCAAATTTATTGAAAGTTAAATTATAATAAGTGGATTTATTACAATTAAATGTAATTAAATATCACGTTAATGAAAAGTAAGATTGTGGTAAAATATTAATGTAATAAAATGTATAACAATGTTAACTATGTATGCAGAGAAATAATTGATTGAATTAAAAGATCGAAGCCAAATTAAATAAATCTATTGAAATTAAAGATATTAATTGGATTTAATTACAATGAAATTGAACACTGTAATTAGGATAATAACCAACACTGAATTGTTATATAAACTTGTATCAAGTCATTGTAAATGTCTAAGTGATTAAAAATGATGAAATTTGTTAACATTCAAATTTGAATGAAAAAGTGATTTAATTAATTAATTATTAATTTATTTAATTAACGTGAAATAGCCATTTTAGCGACTGACTCGGATTTAGACGAAACCAGTTTCATCGTATGACGACCCCAGTTCAATGTCGTTATCAAATTGTTGTATATCATTAGATATTATATTCATTGGAATTATATGATATTGTTCATTTTTCCTTCCGCTATGTTGTTGTACTTATTGTGTTATAAACTCCGACATGAGTCAAATTTCGACGTTTGGATCTGCGGCATACGTGTACGATCGAAGTATGGATGTCGATTTTCGAATGTTGAAATTGGGTCGTGACACATCAGATCCATAACAGTGAATTATTGTATGTTTGATCGTATGGACTCGAAATGCCTAGAAATCAATTTAATTAAATTCAATTGAAATCAATTTGAAATAAACCGATTTTAAGCTAACTTCTTCATAACATAGATTTAGGACTTGAAACCCATTTCACTGAGTTTAAAATTATCGAAAACATCAATTTTGATATATGAGATGACCCAATTTTGTTCCGTAGTCAGAATGGGCTTTTCAAGTCGTTTATCGTTCAACTTTCAAATCGATCTTGTCCATTCATTTCTATTTCTGATCTGCCTATAAATAGCATGTTATAAAACCCTAGTTATTTCTTATTCCATTTGTATGTACGTACAATTCTTTCTGCTCCTCTCTTTCCAATGGCAGACAAACCAAAACTGATTCAAAATTCAATTGCAAACCAAATTCAAATCCATAATTAAACTCCTCCAAATACTATCAAATTATATATTGTTTCGAAGCTCTCGACGAGCGCAACCTAAATCTATGATTGTTTTTCGATTGGATTCATGTTTTGGCCAGAATCGCCCAAAACAGTCATGGACGTTCATCGTATTTTGATCAACTTGGTCGGATCGTCAAACCGATGATGCTGGGTTGTGGAGAGCAGCGAGCGTAGTACATCGACATGGTTCGTTTGGCGAGATGACGGTTGGGTCTTCGTTAAAAATTCATTAGGGCTTCATAGGTAATGGAGTTAGCTGGGAGTTTTCACATTGTTCGACGATCTAGGTGGATCAGGGGGTCCCGAGGCTAGAGGTGACGTAGGAGGCGGCCTGAGGTGATGCCGTTGAGTTTGGTGGCATGCGTTAGGTAGGGTTCGATCGGAGCAAGCCTGGGAGGTTCGTGCGAGTTTGACCGTGGGAGGGAGATATGAACTGTTGATGTAGCATCCGGTGAGCGGGGAGTTTTTCTTTTTATTTTGTTTGTTTATATTTTCATTTCCAAAGCTTCTAATGCATGTAACTTTTACATATGAGATCCTACTTATGCATAGTTTATTTTGTTGGGATCGTACTGCAATTCCAGACATTTTAACGCTGGTTTGGACGAATTCTAAGACTGTTTGAATTTAGGCCATATTTTGAATTTTAAATCAATTTAAAATCAAAGCTAAGTGTTTTAACACATTTACAACTTCTAAATTTATTTATGTTAGTTACATTAAATTTATGATGAAATTAGAAATCAACTTATTGATGTTTGGTATGATTGATTATTCTGGTTAAATTTGAATATTACTGCATTTAATCATCGTTTACTTTAATATTGAATCTAAATTGTCAATTTAATACCTATTATTGATTATCATTATCTATTGATGTTATTGATTGATTTCGATGATGATTGTGATGGATGTTTGATTGTCAATATTGGATGATTAGATGTTGTATTTTATATTGTTATAAACTGCAAGTTCACTATGGGCTAAAATGATACATACCCGAACGATCTATAGAATAAGGAAAAATCGATATAGGTTGAAATGATAGACTCGAGCGACTTTATGGATTTTTAATATTAATTTGGGATTGCAAATTGAAATGATATATATCCGTAAATATAAAATAATTATGAATTAACATGATAAATATCCGTATCACTTGACCATAGGGTGGAGAATTATATACGGACACCAGATTGGTTAAACTAATTGATTTCAAAATCCTTAACTTTTAAATTCAGTTAAATGATATTTGAAATAAAATTTGATTTATATAAATTGAACTATTATCAAAATTCAAGCTTTATTGTTAAGATTCGAATGGATTTAAAGAAATTGTTGTAAGAAATTAAATTGAAATTTAAAGTTGAATTTTTGAAGTATAAGTAAGTTTATCGAAATTTGAGTTATTGAAATTGTTGGAAATATAACTTTGAAATATTTTGAAATTGAAGTAATTTAATTTGATATTTAAAACATGGATTGAAAGCAATAAAGAATTAATTAGTTTATTGAGAATTTGAATTGAAAGATTTGTTGTTGGGTTTTGTTGATTTGGAAACTTAAATGGTCCAAATATGTTGAAATAAAATAAATAGTTAAAGTGATATAAATTCCAGATTCATATTTAATATAAACCGTTTAAAAATATATATATTATTTTAAAAATTTCTAATTATTAAGATTTCAAATTTATTAAACTATTTTTACCTATATTAACTATGTAAACTATTTTAACCTATATTAATTATGTAAATTAATTTAACCTGTTTTAAACTAATTTAATTTATTTTAAACTAATTTAACCATTTAATTTATTTTAAATCTAATTAATCGATTTTAAAGCTATTTAATCTGTTTTAGGTATATTTAATCAACTTTAACTCTATTTAGCTACCTTAAATCAATTTAAAAACTATTTTATTCTATTTTAAAATATTTTAGAGTGTTTTAGCTATTTCAAGATTTATTGTTAACCATGCTAAACTATTTATATCCTAACCATTTTCTAAATTTCAGATTTAGTATGGTGGAAGTATTTAAAATTCAAATCCTTGATTTAAGAGAAATATGAATAAATGATGAAATACCTTATGGTGGGATTTATATAACTATTTTGAGTAAATATGTGATTTTGAAATGAGGATTTTCCCTTTTTTGAAATATGATTTCGAAAGTGAATATAATCTCGAAAGTGATTTGGTTTGAATCGAATATGATATTTCGATATCAATTATGTGATTTTTGAAATGTAAAAAAACCATCCATTGTGTAATAAGCGATCAATTATTAAAGAGACCGGGATCAGATATTGTCATACTCTCTGCCAATACCGAAAATTAATTTAACAACTGTGTACGTGGTGGAGATTCCAGAAATGAAGTAGGATGGTTTGGTGAACGACTTTTGCATGAGTTATGACATGACCCTGACTCCCGTGAATCAGCTTAGATGTGACTAAAACATGAGCTATACCGGGCCAAGTGAAGTCATTCCTCCTGTCGGGCACATTTCTCCGATACTATATTTTGACTCTATGATTGATTTGGTGGACACCCCTCGATTTTGATTTTGGGAGTGTGTCCGAGGTGGGCGGTAGTAGCTGGTATCGTTTACCACTAGCCCGGGAGTGCAATTGGTATATCTACCCTGGCATTTCCTCGAATGCTGTGTTCACATGCCCTAGCGCGCCTTCTACGAGTTTGGTTTGTGCCATACATATGGAGTGCCCTCTGATAGCCCTCCAGTTTATGGAGGAATTACGGTATTGTATAGGCTATGGGAATACATAAAAATGTGCTAAGGGGGATATGGGTAACACCTTAACGCTATTTTAATTTTTTTACTTTACTGTAGACATATTACAATAGCGTATTGTATAACATAGTAGATAGTTTAACGGATCCTTAAGAGATGGAAATACCAATCATCTCTTAAGTTATTGCACTCATGTAAGACACTGGATAAGAGATGTCAAACCCCGTAAACACCTCTGACGTTGTTCCGCTCATATTTATTTACCGTTGATTTAACTTACATAAGATCTTTAGTTCTGACTTGAGTATTTTGTCTTTTCAATTCGCTTGGGTTAGCCTGAGCATTTTAGGGGTGAAGACCTTATTTCTGGAGGACAATGACGAAGATTTGTACTATTAATATTTAATATATTTATTCCCCTACATCATGTTGTTATGTCGCATTTATTTATTTATTTACTATTGTTGTCTGTAACTCTGATTCTATATTGTATTAGTATAATCAAATTTATTTTTAAACAGATTCATGAACTGTTATTTGATTATTATATTTTGTCATTCTGCTGCAAGTTTCCGCATTTGTTTTATTTATTTCTTTTTTTTTAATTTACCCCATAACAATCTACCCTTTTGAATGGTTTGATTCTGATGTATGTATCTACTTAAAACGTCCAAAAAGGCAGGTCGTTACAGTTAGTATCAGTGCTTTGGTTTAGCGATAACCTTAGCTTTGTGAGGTTTGACTCATATAAAGTATGGTAGTAATACCCTAGAATGAGTCGTTGAGTGTATATATATGAGAGAGCGTATTTGTTAGTGTTATAAAAGGTTTCCGTATTATGTTAATTTGTTCTGTTTAGTATTTATAAATTTTGGTCGATACATGGGATGTTATGGCATTGACAGAGATTTCCAAACACTCGATAGGACTCACCGATATAATATTGGTTTTGAAATATTGGTAAATGAAATAATTTTGCCTATTATATATTATGTATATAAAATAATAGATTTTATAAATGATATAGTTGGTTGTGTTTGGTCATTTGTTAGAAATTAAATTTTTATAAATATTGGTTGTAAAATAAATATAAAATGAACATAAACTAAAATTTGAGAACTTAAGTTCGGGGGTTTTTGAAAAGTTCTTTTGAAAGATTTTGGGATATAATATTAGTATTATTTGAAAGAATTTTCCGATATGAATATTTAAATATAATTTTAAATACATGTTTTGAAAAGGAATTTCAAAAGGAAATAAGTCTTGTACTCCCCTCCCTGTCGCTGGAAAATAATTTTGGTGATGAGTGCACGCATCATCGATGTTCGTTTTCGAGTTTCAAGGTGGGAAAACAGTTGTAGTAGTCAACTATATATTTGTTTGATAAATAAATCTTGATTTTCATTTTTTAAATATGATTTGATATAATATAAAAGATATGGTTATATATATATGTGTATTATCTTAAATGATTTAAAATGGAATTCGGCATTTAGTTCTTAAATTTCTATAAATTAGAGATTTCAATTATAAATGAAATGGAATTTTAACTATTTTAGAATTGGAACTTCTAAAATGAAAATAAGTAAGTAAATGCTCAGTTATAAATGAAATACACAAGGAATTTGGAATTTGTAACCTGTAAAACAAAGGATATGATTATTGAACATTAAGTTAATTAAAATAAATAAGATAAACTTATGTAACTTTCAATTGCATTCTTAAAAACACACACACACCCACACACACACACACACACACACACACACACACATATATATAACTTACCAAATATTAATAGTTGTCATGTTAAATAAGAATATGTAATGGAATATTATACAAGTAAAACTTAGTAATGAAGATGTTCAATGGATTACTTTATAAATAAGAATTTTAGTATTATAAATTGTTATAAACTTAAGTTATAATTGAAATGCTACTAATTTAAATGAAATAGAAAAGTGAGTACTGTATGTAAATAATTATAAACTTAAGTTAATGTTTGAAGCTATTTATAATTAAAGTAAATAATAAAATGAGTACTATATTTAGTAAATGAATATAACTTCGAAAATGGTTGAAGGATTCAGAAAATAGATTCAATATTCAATGGCACTATATAAGGAAATGAATGAAAATTAAAAAGTAAGAAACATAAGTATGAGCTTATGCATAAATGAATATGATTATCTAATGGAAACCAAGTATATAAATTAATAAATGTGAAATAAACCGCAATAAGATGTATGTAATACTTGAATAATGAACTCATTGATCATTGTAAACAATTGAATGTAAATAACTTATGTAAGAAATGAATGTAAAGTAATGATAAGAAATTTTCATTATTTGAATAGATGATAAAATGAATTTTGTAAGTAATGAATGAAAATAAATGAAAATAAGTACTGCATGAATGAGTATGAATTTATTTACAAAGAAACCTATATAGTACTTTAAGAATAGATTTACATATGTTTAAATAATTTTATATAAGTAACGTATGTAAGAAAATGTAAATAACATATGTAAAAAAGAGAATTTGAATGTATGAAATAATCATTGTATGAATGAAACTGAAGAAAGGTAAAAATATGCAATAAAATTTAATAAGAATGAACTTGAATAATTCTTGAAGTCATTGTTTGTTTGTCTTATGGATGTTTGGGAGATGATACTATAAATTATTTAGGATGCATGAATAATCTATTGAGTTTTATCTAAAACTGTAGAGTATATGGTATACTTAGTAGTTTATTTGTCAGTCTACATGATTAAAATGTCTAAAACCAAACAAACCATTTATTTTGGTTGTTACGGAAGGATGATTGATTATTTTGATTGCATGTGATGGTTGTATGGTTCTATTACAAGTGCTTGTTGTATGTTGGCTGCAAGTGAATATTGTTATTAAGTTTATTCATTTGTTATAAATTGAGACAATTTAAATATTTCTCTTATACAAGAACTTTTTGGATTATATAAATTTAATAAAAGTTATAGAAGCGACAACTACTGCTTTTTGTTGATAATTAAGCGTTGTTTGCCCAATAAATACGTACATTCTCGGATTAAGGTTCTATAGCGATATTTTACTGTTTTCCTGTAGTTTGGGATATATTATTTTGAAAATATGATATATATTGTTATTATTGATATTATTATTTCTCCCTGACCTCTCCGTACAAAGAAGACTCTGCCGAACTTTTTAGTGAATTTTAGACCTAGAAACTTTTGTGAAATATTTTCCAAACTTTTGTTTGCTTGAATATAAAAGGATATTTTAAATTGATATATCTTATTTAAATTATTTAATTATGTAAATTAATTATTCAAAAATTTAATATTTTGAATAAGATACATTAATTCCTTATCCCTTCTTTTTCCTTTTTGGGGACGAAAAGTTTTTAGTGGGGGTGAGTGTAACGACCCGTAATTTCGATAATTAAAATAGTTAATGTAATAAGATTTTTAGTGCTTTAATATTGGGAGAAATAAAATTTTGTGATATATTAATGAAATAATAACTAAAATGAAATGTAATAATGCTATTTAAGTTAATTACTAACAATTTGAATAAAATTACAATCAATTGAAATGATTTAAAGATAGTACTTGGTTATAGAGTGAATATAGGAAAACAAATGTAAATATCGAATTAATTAATGAAATAATACACAATTAATGGTAATTGAATAAAATCAGTGTTAGGTAAGTAATTATAACATTTGCTTGTAAATAATAAACTTGTAAGTGAGATTAAAAGTTAAAGGTAACAATTATTATATGTTACCTATTTATTTGGTCTATTAAATTTAATTGGAAATCAATTCAAATTAATTCACTTAATTAGTGCAGTTAATGTAGGTTAAATTGATAATTGTAGAATGTTGATTCAATAAGATATAACCAATGATAATTTTACGCATGATGTGACAATTGATTGAATAAAAAAATTGGAATCAAGTTTGCGCAAATTTATTGAAATTTAAATTATAATAAGTGGATTTATTACAATTAAATGTGATTAAATATTACGTTAATGAAAAGTAAGATGAAAATGGTAAAATATTAATGTAATAAATATATAACAATGTTAACTATGTATGTAGAGAAATAATTGATTGAATTAAAATATCGAAGCCAAATTATATAAATCTATTGAAAAAGTATATTAAAAAGTATATTAATTGGATTTAATTACAGTGAAATTGAACACTGTAATTAGGCTAATAACCAACACTAAATTATTATATAAACTTTGTAAATGTCAAAGTGATTAAAAACGATGAAATTTGTTAACTATCAAATTTGAATTAAAAAATGATTTAATTAATTAATTATTAATTTATTTAATTAATGTGAAAATAGCCATTTTGGCCACTGACTCGGATTTCGACGAAACCAGTTTCATCGGATCCATAACAGTGAATTATTGTTGGATTTCAAGTTTCGTAGCGACCAGACCTGTTGTTTGTATGGACTCGCAATGCCTAGAAATAAATTTAATTAAATTCAATTGAAACCAATTTGAAATAAACTGATTTTAAGCTAACTTCTTCATACGATGGAATTAAGACTTGAAAACTACTCCATTGAGTTTAAAATTATCGAAAACACTATTTTGATATATGGGATGACCCATTTTTGTTACGGAGTTAGAATGGGCTTTTCGAGTCGTTTATCATTCAACTTTCAAATCGATCTTGTCCATTAATTTCTATTTCTGGTCTGCCTATAAATAGTACATTATAAACACTAGCTATTTCTTATTCCATTTGTTCGTATGTACAATTCTTTCTGCTCCTCTCTTTCCAATGGCAGACAGATAAAAGCCAATTTAAAATTCAATTGCAAACCAAATTCAAATCCAAAATTAAACTCCTCCAAACCCTATCAAATTATATATCATTTCAAAGCTCTCGATGAGCACAACCTAAATATGTGATTTTTTTTTTCAATTGGTTCATGGTTTGGCCAGAATTTACCAAAACAGTCATCGCTGTTCGTCATGTTTTGATCAACTTGGTCAAATCATCAAATCAACGATGCTGGGTTGTGGAGAGTAACGAGCGTAGTACATCGTCGTAGTTCATTTGGCAAGATGACGGTTGGATCTTCATCAAAAATTCATTAGGGTTTCATAGGTAATGGCGGCGGCTGTGGGTTTTCGCGTCGTTCGACGATCTACGTAGACCTGGAGGGTCGCGAGGCTAGAGGTGACATAGGCGGCGGCCTAATATGATGCCGTTGAGTTTGGTAGCGTTCGTTAGGCAGGGTTCGATCGGAGCAAGCCAGAGAGGTTCGTGCATGTTTGACCATAGGAGAGAAATATGAGGTGTTGACGTGGCATCCGGTGAGTGGGTAGTTTTTTATTTTTATTTTGTTTATTTAAATTTTCATTTCTAATGCTTCTAATGCATGTAACTTTTACATACGAGGTCCGATTTATGCACGGTTTGTTTGTTAGGACTACATTGAAATTTTGGTTATTTTGATACTGGTTTGGACGAATTATGAGACTGTTTGAATATAAGCCCTATTTTGAATTTCAAATCAATTTTATATCATAGGTGAGTGTTTTAACCCACTTATAACTTCTAAAATTTCTTATGATGAAATTAGAAATCAACTGATTGATGTTTGGTATGTTTAAATTGTTATTCTGGTTAAATTTGACATTTATTGCATTTAATCATCGTTTAATTTAATATTGAATTTAAATTGTCAATTTAATGCATGTTATTGATTATTAGTTATCTATTGATGTTATTGATTGATTTGGATGATGATTGTGATGGATGTTTGATTGTCGGTATTGGATGATGGAAGTAGTATTTTATATTATTATAAACTGCAAGTTCACTATGGGCTGAAATGATACATACCCAAACGATCTATAGAATAAGGAAAAATCGTTATGGGTTGAAATGATTGACTTGAGCGATTTTATGGATTCTTAATATTAATTTGGCTTTGTAGATTGAAATGATATATATCCGTATATATAAAATAATTACGGATTGAAATGACAAATATCCATATCACTCGACCATAGGGTAGAGAATTATATCCGAACACCGGATTGGTTAAATTAATTGATTTCAAAATCCTTAATTTTTAAATTCAGTTAAATGATATTTGAAATAAAATTTGATTTATATAAATTGAACTATTATCAAAATTCAAGCTTTATTGTTAAGATTGGAATGGATTTAAAGAAATTGTTGTATGAAATTAAATTGAAATTTAAAGTTGTATTTTTGAAATATATGTAAGTTTATCGGAATTTGAGTTATTGAAATTATTGGAAATATAACTTTGAAATATTTTGAAATTGGGGTAAGTTAAGTTGATATTTCAAACATGGATTGAAAGCAATAAAGAATTAATTGGGTTATTGAGAATTTGAATTGAAAGATTTGAAATTGGGTTTTGTTGATCTGGAAATTTAAATGGTCCAGATATGTTGAAATAAATTAATAGTTAAAGTGATATAAATTTCAAATTCATATTTAATATAAAACGTTTAAAAATAAATATATTATTTTCAAAAATTTTATTTATTAAGATTTCAAATTTATTAAATTATTTTAACTTATATTAACTACATAAACTATTTTTACCTGTATTAACTATATAAATTATTTTAACCTGTTTTAAACCAATTTAATTTATTTTAAACTAATTAAACCATTTAATTTATTTTAAATCTAATTAATCTATTTTAAAGCTATTTAATCTATTTTAATTATATGTAATCTATTTTAAATCAACTTAACTACCTTAAATCAATTTAAAAACTATTTTGTTCTATTTTAAAATATTTTATAGTGTTTTAACCATTCTAAAATTTATTTTTAACTATGCTAAACTATTTATAACTAGCTAAACTATTCTCTAAAGTTCAGATTATGTAAGGTGGAAGTATTTAAATTCAAATCCTTGATTTAAGAGAAATATGATTAAATGATGAAATACCTAAGATGGGATTTATATAACTTTTTGAGTAAATATGATGATTTTGAAATAAGGATTAGCCCTATTTTGAAATATGATTTTGAAAGTGATTATAATCTCGAAATTGATTTGGTATGAATCGATTATGATATTTTGATATCAATTATGAAATGATTTTTGAAATGTAAAAGTACCATCCGGTGTGTAATAAGAGATCGATTGTTAGAGAGTCTGGGATCGAATGTTGTCATACTCCCTGCCAATACCGAAACCACTTTAACAACTTTCTACATAGTGGGATTCCACAAATAAAGTAGGATGGTTTGGTGAACGATTTTGTATGAAGTATGACGTGACCTTGACTCCCGTGATTCAGCTTAGATGTGGTTAAACAAGAGCTATACCGGGCCAAGTGAGGTCATTCCTCCTATTGGGCACATTTCTTCGATACTATATTTTGACCCTGTGATTAATTTGGTGCCACCCTCAGTTTTGATTTTGGGAGTGTGTCTGAGGCGGGCGGTAGTAGCTGCTATACCACCAATCCAGGAGTGCAAATGGTATATCTACCTTGGCATTGCCTCGAATGCCGTGTTCACATGCCCTAGTGCGCCTTCTACGAGTTTGGTTTGTACCTTACCTATGGAGTACCCTCTGATAGCCCTCCAATTTATGGAGGAATTACGGTACTGTATATACTATAGGAATATATAAAAATATGTTAAGTGGATATGAGTAACGCCTTAATGCTATTTTAATACTTATACTTTACCGTAGACATATTATAATAGCGTATTGTATTACATAGTAGATAGTTTAACGGATCCTTAAGAGGTGGAAATCCCAAACATCTCTTAAGTTATTGCAGTCATGTTAGACACTGGACAGGAGATGTCAAACCCCATAAACATCTCTGACACTGTTCCACTCATATTTATATACCGTTGATTTTACTTACATAAGATCTTTTAGTTCTGACTCGAATGTTTTGTCATTTTAATTCGCTCGGGTCAGCCTGAGCATTTCAGGGTTGAGGACCTTATTTCTAAAGGACGAAGACAAAGATTTGTACTATTATTATTTAATATATTTATTCCACTGCATCATGTTGTTCCGTTGCACTTATTTATTTATTCTTGTTGTCTGTAACTCTGATTCTGTATTGTATTAGTATAATCAAATTTATTTGTAAATAGCTTCATGAACTGTTATTTGATTATTATATTTTGTCATTCCATTACGAGATTCTGCATTTGTTTTATTTCTTTCTCTTTTTCTTATTTACCCCATAACAATATACCCTTTTAAATTGTTTAAATCTAATGTGTATGTCTGCTTAAAATGTCAAAAAAGGTAGGTTGTTACATTTGTAAAATATTTCAATCAACTTTAGCAAGTCTTAAATAAATTTTAACTAATTTCATAATAAACCCAAATTATAAATCGAATTTTTATATGAACAATTGATGATAAAAATAATTAAGAGTAAGTTTTTGCTTCTTAATTCATGTTTTTTACTAATATTGATGATAAAAATTGCAAATTAGTATACCATGAATTTGGATTTCATAAATGGCATTTAGGAAGATAGAGGGTAGAAAGTGAAAAAGAATAAAATGGTAAAATTGATATAATATGGTATGAGAAAAGAAATACACAAGGTGTGATAATTTTTAATAAATAGTGCAGTGTGAAAAGAAAATTAAGGGTTGCTAATAGATCTAGCATTCAATTGCATAATCCAAAAATTCACTAGCCTAAACAATCTGGATACACAAATAATCTATAATCATTAAGTTAATGGTTTTCTTCCGTCCTTGTAGTAGTATATACTTGTTGGAAACTTCTAAAATTTACATGTTTATTTTACTTCAACTTTCTTGCAGAAATAGTAGTAGATACTATTTGTAGCCGTAGCAATTTGATTATCCATTCCCGTGTATAAAGCTTTTTCTATGTTCCTACAAAGCAAAATTTTCAATCATTTTGTGCACATTGGATGCCAATGACTGGTTCATCCAAAAACTAACTTCAATGACCATAATTTCTTAAATATGAAATGCTTCTTCCGTTTCAAACTTCACCTTCACTTCCACCATCCTCTTAAACTCTTGCTCATTACTTTCAGAAAAATGATGAAATTATAACGATTTATGACAATTTCAAATTTTTTATCTTCTTGCAAATCAAAATGATGCAAATCTAGGATTACGACTCATGTAGGGTAAAAAGAAATGAGTGCATAAAAAAGTGATACTTGTATAAAATCAAACAATAAAGGTCATACCGGAAGAACCATAGGTAGACAAAGGACATGTTTGACATAGATACGACGATGTCTAGGAAGAACGAGTCAGATGGTGAAATTTTTGAAAGAGAAAACAAGAGAAGTTTGAGGTCCTACAAGAATAACCATATATGGTAGCGAGAAATGGTGGTCTGATAGTGTGATAGTATGTTCTTATTTTCATCGCACTTACGTTTCTATCCCTTTTTTTAATTCTTTGTTAAATTTTGCGTTTTTATGGGTTTGGCATACTGTTTAAAGTATATGATAGGACTGATTCATGATCTAGATTGCTCTTGTATTAGTGAATTGGATAAGATGTTGCAAAGCTTTGACCATTCTGATGAACATGGTAAAAGTGATTTGTTTGATATTCTGGATTATGAAATAACTATTGGTTGGTCAAGGATTGAGAAAGCACAAAGACACCCTGCCTCTATGTATTAATATTTCAAATGAATAGAGTGAATTGGATTATTACTATAACAACTGTTGTTTTATTTTTACATTTGTCGTATGTATCATTGTTGTTTTTCAGCTTTTTAGTCGAACGTATCATTTTTTGCACATTAACTGTGCTTTTTGTTCATTACCGAATAATATTAATATTATTTTGATTTTAGTAACAATTAACTTTAAATAAGATTATAATTAAATAAATTTGATTTTTTTCACTTAAAACAATTTATAATTAATAAGAACCAATAATCATTCTTAATTCAAAACACTTCCAATATCCATTTTTCATATATGTTAGTGTAATATGTATATCCTTCAATAAATTGAAGAAACTCGTAAAATTCTATATAATCCAACGATCAATAAACCTAACACTTTTATTTTCATATTTATATAATTCTTTAATTTAAAGAAACTAAGATAACTTAAATAATCCATCCATCAGTGAATCTAACCTCCTTCAAGTTATCGCTAATGTTCAAAAATATTCTTTAGTTAATTTAATATTATCATCGAAACATACTTATGTGAGCTTAATCGTAGAAATTTTAAAATTTTAAAATCAAGGAACATTTACAATACTTTTATATAATTTTGCAAAATTCGAACTAGGTAGACCCTAAGTGCTAAGCACATGGGTGGAATCACATTTCGGTTCATTGGGACACTTGGCGAAAAATGTATTATAAATAAATTCTCATTCTTTTGGTTTTTAACAACTCCCTTACTGCATCACTTGAATCTCCCATTTCATCACACCCAATGCATTACTTAACTTCCCCTCGCTGCCGCACTTGCCTTGAGTATATCTAAATTTGCAAATTCGATGGAGTAGTCTAATTTCGATTTCTTTTAACTCTAATTAAAAATTAAATTTTCTTATGTATTATAGAACAAATGGATCTCTAATTTCTAATGGATTGAAAAACTAAAATGATTCCTTTTGACACGGTTGAAAAAAAATTAAAAAATTTCTAATGAATTTATGAAACTGAATTGATCATTGTAGTCTTAAGATGAGGAAAGCCATTACTTTATGATAGGAATGAATTTATTGCTACTGTATTCAATAGATAATTGAAGCTAATGCAAAAGTTATGAATGAATTTGTAAATGCTAACTATGAGCAGATTTATTGAGAAATTTAACCTATGAATATTAGCAACAATTTAGCTTATTAATCTATAATTTGCTCCTAAAAAATATTTTTTAATGCGTTAATGACTTAACTATTTAATGACTTTAATTAATTTGTTAAAGTAAAAACTATTACCTAATTTAATTGGTCAGGCATAATGAATTAAATAGTGCTAATGACTTTAATTAATCAATTTGTTAATTTTTGAAAATAATTAGTGTTTTGTTTACCAAATTTAATAAATAAACTACTATATCTTATTCCAATATTTCAAAATATTTTTTAGAGGAACATTTGAAAATATTTCTAGCGATGTTGGATCATTGGCTACTCCTTTTCTCTTTTAATGTTTTCACGAACAATGATTCTCAAAACACAATTATTCTAATCTTAGTAACTCAAAATTGTATTCAATTGATTTGTTGAGTCTTCTATCTAAACCTAGTTTATGATATGAAATTTCAAACTACGATCTAAATGGTTAAAAAAATGTTCGAAGAGAATATTTGTAGAAACGTCCGTGTAACCTTCCTTGCAAATGCTTTGATAAAATTTTACTGAAGCTATCTTACATGTTGTGATTTCTTAACCTCTCCCGGTCTTAAAGGAACCTCAATATTTGGTCCAACGGTAGTTGTCGTTGATGTGATACCCTTACTTTTAAGATTCAATTAATCCCTTTCATTCTTTTCATATTTTCTTTTTTCTATGTACATAACAATTTTCCATAAAAAACATTGTAAGGAGGAAGTGAAGATATGGGAGATACATATACGAACTTATTGAAATAATAAGTTCGTATGCCATGTCTTATACTAGAGTTTTCTTCCTAATTCCCTCGTAATTTGGGTATTATACTAAATTTACCTAAGTGTTACTAGCCAAGGCCTCTAACACCAAATGTAATATCATTCATTTGGAGACTCGAAAGTGAGCATCAGTGTGTTTTGGTCACTCTAAGCTTATTTTCAAGAGACATATAGGATCTAATTTTTCTTCAACATAAAATCTATTTTTTATTACATCCTATAGTGTTATGGCCACTAGAAAGCCAGCTCGTCTGTGCAAAATAATAATACTTTTTTTGCTTGCAACTTCCTTTAAGCATAAGTATATGTTCCCTTTAACATAAATCTACGTTTCCTTTAACACAAAAACAATGTTTTCTATAGAGTAAAAGTCATGTTTCCTTAGTATAAAGGCATATTTCTATATCACAAAGCTATGTTTTCAATAGCCTAAGTTGCATGTTTTCATTACCGTTTTGAAAAAAATTCAATAGCTTTAGATGTAATCATGGACAACATTGGAACATAATATTATGTCTAAAAGTGCTAGACTAATAGGTTAAAATAATGAATTTTAAAAGGAAAATTGATAAAGCTTTACATTAAGCTAGAAACGATAATAAAAGTACCATCTATTTAAATTTTTTGTTAAAAAGATTTATTGAAAAGATCAAAGAAATGCAAGCGTCTAACGATGGTGTAGGTTGCATGAACATTATATGAAAAAATGACATGTAACTAATATTAAATGGAAATAACTTGAATGAGTAGAATTGCATCGTAGATACAAGAAAGATCTAAGGCTGTAACATAAATTATATTGAACCATGCAATAGGAACATGCATGTGTGGTGAATAAAATAAGTTTTATGTTATTATATCCACACTAATGCGGGAACCTAGTGTTTGCACTCAAATCCTAAGAGGGTCGGTTAAGCCCTGGCTTGTCGTAGTCCTTGTCAGTCTTTGTGTGTTCGACTCCGAATGAGAAAGTTAAATCGATATGGCAACCTCTAATGTGAATCTGAATAATGTAAAACCACCATATTAGCATCGGGAAGCCAATAAGCATTATATCGTAAATAATTGTAAAAATGACACCTAAATTTGTTAATATATGATATTAAAAAATGGCATATATAACGAACCGGAATTTTCGACCCTCGAAAATTGACATTAATACGTCCACTATATAGAATGTTGAGCAATCGAGTGCCAGAAACACCTGTTCATTAGGGGTGAAGGAGAAAAGGGCAAAAGAAAATTAGAAACAATCAACACAGAATCTCACAATTGCAGGAGAAAAAATACAGTATATCATAACAGATTTTATATAAATAAACTGTAGTTGTTTATTACTTACAATCATCAGAGTACAATTGACGACAATCAATCTGGACAGTTTAATAACTTATCCTCACATACATAACATACATAGCGGAAATATAAAAAAAAGTACGGGAATAATTCTCTGTCATCCAACTCGTCTCCTTAGCTCCATAGCATCCTATCCTGAATGTATAATACTCGGTCTGACCCGATAATTATGTAACAACCCGGTAGTTTCAGCCATTCGCAGTTGCACATGTCGGACTTGAATTGCTCAAAATACCGCATTGTAAATAAATTTGGAGCAAATGAAATAAAAATCATAGAATCACAGACATAGAAAAAACAGAATACCTCGCAGCGGAATATAAAATACATAGTAGTTCATGAAGCTACTACGGCAGAGTCTCAAACCAAATACGTAATACAGTTTGAAAACGACATAATAGAAATCCCAAATACATAGAAGTTCACTAATACATGAGATAAACTAGAACCGCTGAAACAGAAAGTAGGTATAAATGTAGATAAGCAGAAACTCCAGCAAAGACCAGCTCCAGAAAGAGAATCCAAAGCTATGAATACTCAGGCTGACCCGAGCGTAAAGCAAAACCCAAAACACTCGAGTCAGGACAATACATACTTATATAATGTAAATCAACTCAAGTGAACTGTAGTAGAAATGCACCATAGCTTAAAGGATGCTTGGGATCGCCCATCCTTTAAGGATCAGTTAAACCATAAATTAAATACATCCCGTGGTTAAACTTTCAAAAAAAGTATTCTATACTTCGAAATTAAATATCATTTAAAATTTCAATATCATTCAAAATCCATTTAAAAATATCAAAATATCATATCTTCCAAACCACACTCATTTTTATTTAATTTAAATACCATTTCAAAACACATTTCAAAATAGTTTATATTTCGAAACAAATTACTTCATTTTAAATCATTAAAATGAAGATATTATATTAAATTATTAAATTTTCAAAATTTTAATCTTTCAAAGTTCATTCATTCACTTAAATTTATTAAAACAATGAAAATTCAACTTTCGCAGCATTTAGAAAATGCTACGGAAAGTCACATTTAAAACAGTTCAATTTAACAAAAGACAGCATTTAAAATGCTTTAATAGGGTTACATTAGTTTCAAATAAACTTAGTTAAATTCAACCATTATAACATTTACAAAAATGCTACAATAGCCTTTAATTAAATTGAGCCATTTGGTTCATTATTATCAACTACAACATTTACAAATGCTGTATTATCCTTTACGTTAGAATTAATAGCATTTTAGAAATGCAGTAAATTAACTTCAAATATTTAGTATAATTTCAAAAACAATTATATTTTTATTTAAATCATTTTTAACTTATGAAATCATATAATTTCACTTTTAAAACAATCATTCAAATACCCTTATATTCATGATTTTATAAAGTTAAATCTCCATTCAAAATCAAAATTTAATAGTAATTCACTTATTAAATTCCAACATTAAATTTTAAATTCATTAAATTAAATTTAACTTAACACATAAGTTTAAATTTTCAAATATAACTTAATTTTATTTTTATTTACTTAACTTAAAATTCACTTTTAAGCCAAATTTACAAATTTCCAATTTTAGTTATATTTCAAAATTTCAACTTAAATATTCATTCATTTCACATTTTAACTTAATTCAAAAATCATTAATATATTATAAAATCATTTTAAGTTCATTTAATTCAAAATATCATAAATTTATCATATTTTCATATTTAATTTAAATTCCATTTATCACCAAATTATAATTTCCAAAATAACTTACGTTTCAGATTTTCTAACTTTACCATTAATTTATTTCACTTATAAATTTCAGAAAGTCAACAATGCTTTACAAAAATAATTTTTAATCAAATTTAAATCAAAATATTATAATATATTTACATTTCTAAAATATTTTAAAAATTTTAGAAAAACATATTTTAACAATGGGTCTGTATTTCATTTTCTAGCCTATGTAAAGTGATACGGGTAATATATCATTTCAACCCGTAATTTACAAAGAAAACCCGGGTTTGATCATTTCAAACCCTCAATCTCAAGTAAATGAAAATAATTGAAAATCATTCAGCCCTATCATTTCAGCCCATAATGATTTTCTCCTATTTTAAAGTCCGTTCGGGTATGTATCATTTCAACCCATAGTGATTCTAATCTAAAGGGAACTTGCAGTATGATAAACTGATAAAAATAATAGAACATCATAATATAACAGTAACATATGATATAATAGGTGTTTAAGAATGGGTAAACATCATAAAATCATAACATAGCAGGTGTAACATGATAATGCATTTTACAGATTCAAAAGGGGTCAATTTACAAGTTATATATGTACATATTGTCTGGTGAGAATAACTCACTTGTTCAAAGCTAGAGATCGCTACTAAAGCGCACACACTGACACAATGAAGGCACGATAATACGGACAAGACTTGATAGAGTGGAGAGCCAAAGTTATATGGCTTGGTAACATATACACACAACAATACATACATACATAAGTATTCAACATAATATATCATCAAATAACATAAGACCCAAAGCAATATCCATTTGCATTGCACATGCTCTCTACCTCATGTACTTCAGTTATGCAGATGTTTAGCTCGGCCTAGGGGTGTTATAGGTCTGGTTTGGGTGTGCAAGTGGTCGGCCAACATTTGTTTTGAAGGTGAATAGGTCTAGGTGTATAAAGCTACAACATAAGGCAAATAACATCACATCTTGGCTATATTTTGTTTCGGCCAGAGGTCATGGATCACGGCCAGTGGCTCCAGGAGGTGGTGAGTGATGTGGCAGAGGGTGGAGGTCAGGCCAAAGATGGTGGTGGTGGAGGTAGTGGCGGCTAGAGGTTGAAGAAGGAGGTGTTGGCAAAGGTGGCTCATCTAGTGTATATAGTGATGGTTTTTGATGGATTTTGTGGTGATCTATTCCATGGGATGGCTCGACCTGAAGAGGAGGGGTAGTAGGATATGTGATGGTCAGAGGAAGGGGGTGGTGATGGTCGGCTAAAGCCTGGTTGATGAGGAGTGGAGGCATGATTGTGGAGAACATATGCCAAATTCAATAGAAAGTAGAAAAAAACAATGAAGAAAAAGAAGGTTTTTACCAAATTTCATCAAGCAAATGGCCGCACAAATTTTTTTTGTTTTGAGAAATGTTTTTCTCATGAAAAATGATGAAGAATGCAGCTGAAAGAAAGTAGGAAATGTATGGCCAAAATCATAAAGAATGGAGGTTGAGAAAGTGAAAGGTCGGAAGACAAAAGGACCCTGGAATTTTAAGAGTTTAAACCTTTTCAAATTACCTTTAATTAATTTATATAAGTTTATATTACTGAAAATAATAACAACTTCAGTCACAAATTCGAAAATATAACAAAATATAAAATATATATAAATATTTATTAATTATATAAGGTTAAAATAAGAAAATAGCACAAATTTGCAAACTAGTCTAGAAAAATGGAAAATAAACAGAATGAACTTTGGAAAATTTATATGGACTTATAAAAATATCTATAACAAAGATAATAACATAAAATAAAAATGCATTAAAAAAATAAATATATAAATTTTAATTAAATATAATTTAAATGAAGAAAATAGCAGAAAAATAGAAAACAGCCTTTAAAAATAGGAAATAAATACAGTAAACTTTGGAAAAATTTTATTATCACTTTAAAAATATTAAAAGATAAAATATACATAAAATAACATATTAACAAATATTTGAATAAAATATAACAAAGAAAATATGATTTATATAATTTAAAATAGACAAAATTGCAAAATAAAACAAATTATACTCAAAATTGAAATACACACAACTTTCACAGTTGAAATCCGTTTTCAACGAAACAAAAAGCAGTATTCAAGTTATTAAATATATTTTCATAATAAAAGATAAAATTTAAGAATTTAAATATTTAAATCTGAAATTTAAAAGTCAAGGTTTGACCAGTTTGAACAGAAATTTATCTTTCAGTAAAATATCCAATTTATACCGGTTTGAAATTATAATTCACATAATAATCAACACTTATATTTAAAAATGAAATGTTTGAAATAAAATAAGTTTAAAAATAATTTCAAAATAAAATAAAATCAAATATTAAAATATGTGAAAAAAATGTAGGGTTGTTACACTCTCCCCCACTCAAATCTTTTCGTCCTCGAAAAGGAAGGAAGCGGAGAAACAACAAGAAAGAACAATGGGTTGGAAGACATCCTGAAAGAAGGTAGGGAAAAAGTACCTAGGAGGGAAAGCAGGTTGAAAGACATGGATGAACCATTATTTTAAAATTTGTTGTTTTTTTATATTTAACATGTTAAACATTTAATATGATAATTAGTTATTTGATTCAAATTTGATATTTTGAAGTAAACAATATTTAAGACATTTTAAATCATGATTAAAATATCCTTTATACAGTACTTTACCCAAAATACTTTTATAACTCGATGTCTTAACAAGTTTACTTTCGTTCCTGCAGACTCTGGCTATGCGTTGATCAGGTACAAAGCTAGAATTCTCCAAGTACTTAGTAGACCTGTTTTAACAACCAGTGAAAATACTAAAAAAAATAGGTATGAGAAGTTCCACTCAAAATCCAATGTCAAATAATGATAATACGATAGCAGTGGCCCGTTGCTGATCCAATGTTTACGTATTGGGCACAACACTTTCCAGAAGATCCTTCTACCTTTCGGATTCCAGAAAAATATCGTAGCCAGTTCATAAACAAGGGACCATCGACCCGTGCTATAGTGGTACGCTGCTGATTCAATGATTTACGTAAGGGATGCACTTCATTCCCGAAAGATCCATAAACAACATATCCCAGGATCGAAAGCGACTCCATTGCATAAACTAAAGAACCATCTACCCTAAAAAAATCGAGGAACTCATGAGTTTAAGTCCGGACAACCATATCAGTTTAAATCAATTTCTGAATTCATCCAAGTCCATTAGGGTTTATCGGTCGAATCCATTCCTGGATTCCCCAAGTCCATCTGGGTCGAAGCATATCACTATACTTCTTCCGGAGGGTACTTCCCATACCTCTTACATCAAAATATAATATACCATATATAGTAGCCCTTAGCTTCAAATATCGCACTTATATAAATTCCATTATTATAAGATTTCATTTTCAAATCGAATACTTTCCAAAATCAATAGTATATCAAATCACACTTATATAGGCTTTGATTATATAAGATTTTAATTTACAAATTGAGTACCTTTCCAATTCAACCTTTTCAAATCAACTTCATACTTATACAAATCCATTTTATATAAGTTCGATAACTCCCAAGTCAAGTATTTAGTAAAACAAGGTTCTCAATTTTAATTTGTTTCAATAACATTTCAGTTTCAAAATCATATATGATTTCGCAAAATCATTTCTTCCAAATTACATATACTCAGTTTCAAAGTTTCTTAAAACAATAGATTTAGAAAATAATCCAAATTTCCAAATCAACAAAAATTTAGGTCAAAAAAATTCATTTCCATTTCAAACATATATTCACTTTCAAAAATCATAATACTTCAAAGTTATAAATCTTTCAAAACCAAAATACTTGAAATCATTACACTTTGAAAATCATAACTTTTCTAAATCATACATTTGAAATCATAAAACATTCCTTTAATTCTTTACATTTCACAAATTTATTCAATTTAAACCCAAGTCTACAAGTTCCAGCTTTAATTCAATTCAAACCATCAGTTTTAATTCAATTTAGTTTTCCAATAAAACCATTTCAAATATTATCAAATTTCAAATAAAGATTTGATCCACAAAATAAACTATTCAATCTTTAATATATTTCAGAGGTTAAATGTACCATATTCCAAAACTAAATTTTATAATTTCATATATCTCAAATTTTACTTCATTATTACATAGTTTCGAAATATTCATTTCATAAATATAATATCATTTAAATAAACCAGAATTTCCATGTGATATCCCGAAAATTTTGGCAATATCAATTTAATAATCTGTATTTAAAATTAAATTGATTTGATAAATTCTGTTTATAAAATTTACTTGATTTAATAATCCAATTAAATAAATGTTTAATTGATGAATTTTATCTTTTAAAAGCTAATAAATTGCTTTCTATTTATAATGTATATATGTATATATATTGTAGATAGATAGGTTTTGATTTGTAAATTAATAAACAAATAAAATATTGTTTTTTAAATTTTAATAGTCATTTTGATAATTTGAAGATTTTTATTTTATTTAATAAATAACTAATTGTTATAAAATACTTAAAGAAATTGTTTCAAATTTTTTAAATATATTTTAAGTATAGTTTAAATTTTAATAAGATAAAACAAAAGTTTATTTTATTTCTTTTTGAATATAGCTTAATAATTATAATTTGGAATTATTTAAAAATTTAAAATACCAATTGTATATCAAACATTAATGTAATTAATTAAGTTAAATAAGATAAGTAATTTATAACTTCTCTTATAAATTATTTAAATTTGATAAATATGTTATTTCAAATATTAATAAATGTATAAATATAGATATGTTTAAAAAAGCAATATTATTATTTTAAAATTAAAGAAAATGATTAATATAAATTAGTTTTGAATTGGAATTTTTAAAGGTATAAATGGCATTTGAATTTGAATTCTTTTTGAAATTCAAATGAATAAACGTATTTAAATTATATAAATAAGATTTTTCTTTATATAAATTGTTTTATTTCATTTTCATTAAAAAGAAATACATATACATTTATTATGAAACTACTTTATATGTATTTAATAAATAAAGAGGATTTCAATTACCTTTAAACTAAATAAAAATAAATTAAATTACTTAAGACACGTGTTATTAAACTAAGTGGTAATTATGACAAGTGTACTTAGGATAAGAGATTAATGTAACAAGTGTTATTTCTTTTTACAAGTGTCTTTTATTTTTATTTTTTCTTTTAAATTTTTAAATAAATCAATTACATTCATATAAAACATGTTTTTCTTTCTAATGTCATTTTTTTCTAAGTCAAGAAAATTTCTCAGCTGAAAACAAAATTTGTTTTCAAACTCTCAAAAACAAAAATTTAAAATCATGTTCAAGATTTGATTTCTTTTCAATACTCAAGTTCCTCACAAACCTGAAAATCAAATCCATAATCAAACTCTTCAAGCAAGAAACCAAAAATCTGAAACCTTCCTTAATCAAGCCTGCAATCCTCTGTAAAATCTTTTTAAAATGTAAAAGTAAAGCATAAGCCTGCATGCATCTTTCAACCTGGAAATGTAAGAGTGAAATCTGACGCAAGTTTTATTCAAATTTAAAGCATTCAAATTTAAGAGGTTCAAAAGCATCTGGGGTCAAGCCTACATGTAAGTTTTTAACAGTAAGCATCACAAGTTTTATCAAGAGCAATGAAGTATGGCATTTCAGATTAAAGATTTCAAAAAGGCAATTCAAGTTTTAAAATCTTCAACTCAGTTTATAATCAGGAAGTAAAAGCAACTCAATCTTGTGCTCTGTTTCATGCAATTTCAGGTGAGTAACATCACAAATTTAAAGGTTTAAGTATATGTTTATGTTGCACGTTCGTCTCTAAGAACAAGTATGTTTGTGAAAATATTTAAATCTCTGTGTGCATGTATATGAATGTTTGGTGTGCATTGCTGTGTGACTGTGTTCCCACTGTTTTAGTTCCAGTCTTGGATTTTCAAATCAAAATCTCTAGATCTTGATATAATCTTGTAAAGACTTATAATATTGAATAAAATTGGGTGTTGAATCATGGTTGTAAGTCTATAAATATGTTTAAGTCAAAATAATTTATATTGTCTCTGGAAATGAATAAATTTCAATACAAATATAAAATAGGGTAAATTTCTATCTTCAAGATGTATAGATTCAGGTATATGAATCAAATTCTTAAACTAAAATTCGATTTTTAAAACTAAAATCATAGTGTTTAGTTTGGAATTAAGGCCGCAATTCTTATTTGAACAGAAATTGGGTTTTAATCAAGCTCTGGCGATCGAGTTGATTGGAGTGTTTGGGGTTCTTTGTGGAGCTAGTGTAGTGATCAGAGGGTGTGGCAAAAATGTCAGGAAGATGAATAGGGCTCGGTGGAGGCGATGGGAGGTTGGCGATGTCTGTAAACCTAGCTTTGTTTGGTCTGGTAATTTTGATCATATCGCTCATTCTAGTGGATCGAGTGTATCAGGATTCACGGTATTGGTAGTTGGAGCATTGATGTAGACGAGGCCGGAGTTGCAATTAACACGGAGGTCGGAGTTGAGGAAACGAGCAAGTTTCCAGGTTTGGGTGTATGGTCGCTATACTATTGCCAGGTTTGAATTGGGAGGGGGAAATCGAATGCGATTTCGAATGGATGTTGGGTTTATGATGGTCGTGATGGGTTCCATGGATGAACGACGTCTTGCTCGAAGTTTTGGTAGTGGTCGGAGGTGGCTACAATCACCGTGCATATGCACGGTGAAGAAGATGTGTCAGGTGATGTTGGGTTTTGCAGCAATTTTGACTCGGGTTAATACTCGAGTAATTCGAGTTGTTACTCGAAGCAGCTCATGGTTTTGCTCGCAGTAAATCAAGGGAAGCTCGGGCATTTTCTGAAGTTACAGGTTTCTTTGAAACCTGTATAAATTTTCAAATTCAATTTGTTTAAATCTGACGCCAGTTTTTAAGACAGAAATAAAACTTAAATTTAAATTATGGTTTTCAAACAGTGTATGAATCAAAGTTTTAAAATCTAATTTAAATTTTATTAATTAAAATGTTTGAACAACTTCAAAAGAGTTTAAATATTTGAATTTAAGACAAAGCTTAAAATTTAAGTAGAAGATTTAAACTGTGACGCCCCACCTCTATACCCACGCTAGCCAAGAACACTCCGGAGTAGTGCTGTCAACTAGCACGGAGAATAAGGCTGTTGAGGAGCGACCATCCATGTAATTGCTTATCACACGGTGGCTATAAATAATCTTCGAAAACAAACATAGAAATAATCATATCGCAAATCAGTCACAGATATCCATATCACAAAGGCGGAAGAAGATATGAATATATAACTAACACATGAAAGTGTACATCAGAGTAGTGGTCGGTAAGATCCACGATAATACAAAAGAATAGCAACATGTGCTATACAAAAGAATACAACTATGAGTCTATATCTCAAGTGTATACAACAAAAACTGCTAATCTAAACAGTTAGCCAAAAGTCAGAGTGATGAATCCCTGGGAAGAAGTCAAGCAGAAGCACCTGTAACATCTCGGTCTGACCCGAGTATTATTTAAGAAAATAATAAACGGGTCAGTCTAGCTATAAATATCAGATGACATGATATAACATAAAAGATATGGCATAAACATAAACATCCATAATGACATACCACTATAAGTTTGTAAATAATGATCAACAGAAGATCAATCAATAAGAGATAATCAATATCACAAGAATCTTCTCAAAGATTCGGAAAGGGCATCATACCCCAAACTTGTACTCATAACAAGTCAATGACATAAATTCTAGAAATCAATGCAAGAAGTCCAGAAATCATAGAAAAGAGAAAGAGGCCTATCACATGACGGTCCGAAGACCAAGGGGAGCTACCCCACATGTGTGAATGGAATCACACAGATTAAGGTCCAGACTAACCAAAAAGCAAAAAGGTATGTGTGAGTGGAGTCACACAAGTGGTGTCTAGTCTAACCTCGCAACAAGAGACATCGCACAGTTGCTAGTCTAAATCATCAGAATGATCGTCATGATTAACGAGAAGTGTCAATTACACTAAGCTAGTAAATATAGAAGTTTAGCTTCATGTCCCATAACCACTTGCTTAACTTAAATATTTACGAACAAACTATAAATCTTCACTAATAAAATTGTCACAAGAGGTTCAATCGAACAAGTCCAGGAATTAACCGACGAAGTGAACGCAAGCGTTTCATACCACTTGTTTTACTAAGTCGTTTAATTAGATTTCTCATCCGAGTGAGGTAAAGGTTTGTATATACTAATAGATTGGAAAACGGTTTAAGAAAAGAGCTTTGTTATTAAAAATAGAGTTGAAATTGTTTGTTAAAAGAGTTTTGATATTTACTACTAGTATTGAAACCTTTATATTTTTAAAATGACAAATCACAGAAGAGATTGTAGAAACAATCATCACAAAGATCACATTGGGAGATGTGAATAAAATCCAAGGAAATCAGCTCAAAAGCATCAAAGTGGAAGTTCCCCAACGACCAAACGTGGCCGAGATAACCAGAGATGGTTTGTCTCGAAGAATGGTCAACTCAGCATCTCAACAAAGCAAGTTCTGTTGAATGTTTTTCAGATAAGATCGCCTACGGAGGGGGGGTCCAGGGGGGTGGCAACCCCCCAAGGCGGGGGTGCGGGGGCAGCGCCACCGCTTACGGGGTTCGACCTGCCCGGTCAGGTCGCGGGGGTCCAGGGGGCAGCGCCCCCGGCGGGGTGCGGGGCAGGCCCCGACCAAAACGGTACGACCTAGTGAAGATAAAATGAGGTCTAACGACCTAAGGACTCAAGGGTCTAACGACCTAACGACTCAAGGGTCATACGACCTAACGACTCAAGGGTCTAACGACCTAACGACTCAAGGGTCATACGACCTAACGACTCAAGGGTCATACGACCTAACGAGCTATGGCCAAACGACCTAACGACTCAAGGGTCATACGACCTAACGACTCAAGGGTCATACGACCTAACGACGCAAGGGTCTAACGACCTAACGACTCAAGGGTCATACGACCTAACGACTCAAGGGTCATACGACCTAACGAGCTATGGCCAAACGACCTAACGACTCAAGGGTCATACGACCTAACGACTCAAGGGTCATACGACCTAACGAGCTATGGCCAAACGACCTAACGACTCAAGGGTCTAACGACCTAACGACTCAAGGGTCATACGACCTAACGAGCTATGGCCAAACGACCTAACGACTCAAGGGTCATACGACCTATCGGGATAACTCGTAACCGACTTAAGGGTTGCGTGACTGAAGGGCTGCACGACTTAAGGGTTAACTCGTAAACGACTCACGACCTATGGATGAACGACTCAACTCCGAACGAGCTAAAAATGGCCAGAACGACCTAGGGTTAACTCGTGAACGACTCACGACCTATGGACGAACGACTTAACTCCGAACGACCTAAAAATGGCCAGAACGACCTAGGGTTAACTCGTGAACGACTCACGACTTATGGACGAACGACTTAACTCCGAACGACCTAAAAATGGCCAGAACGACCTAGGGTTAACTCGTGAACGACTCACGACTTATGGACGAACGACTTAACTCCGAACGACCTAAAAATGGCCAGAACGACCTAGGGTTAACTCGTGAACGACTCACGACTTATGGACGAACGACTTAACTCCGAACGACCTAAAAACGGCCAGAACGACCTAAGTGCAGAAAATTCACCAAAACGCTAAAAATTGGAGTTTTTCGCCAATCCAATCCAAACCAAATGCTAACATGCATGCAAAAATGAGAGGGGATCATTCCCAAAAGTCCAATATAGTTATAGGCTAGAATTGTGAGATAAAAATCTCACCTTTGCACCAAATATCAATGAAAATGAAGTTTTAAGCAAGCAAGAATCAATCCTTCTTCTATCTAAGCACAAGAAGCTTGAATCCAATGTCTTCTTCTTGAATTTGGAGTAGAAAGATGGATTGCAGTTGAATTTGAGTTTTGGAATTTTAATTTCCCATTCCCTCCACCATTAATGCCAAAGCTTGATTAGTTAGGAAATTTATGAAGAGTGAGGAGAAGAGGGTTGGAACTTGGGCTTAATAGGCTAAACTAACCCAAAGTCCAAAGCGGGAAAAGTTAGTGAAATTTCACTAACTCCAAACCTATCGATGTTTATACTTAAAAAAGTTGTAAACGGCATTTCGAACTCAATGGAAGTGGTCTCGAGTCCTAATTTGACCGTTTGCAAAAAGTAGCTTTTCGGACCAAAATCCGATTAACGAGTTAATATTTAAATAAAATATTTAAATACAAACTCGATAAATATGCGGGTTGTTACATAAACATAAGCTTAAATCTGGAATCAAATTCCAATTTGAAACAATGTTTTGAAAATAAAGGAAGTTTTAAGGCAATTTAAATGTTTAAACAAATTTGGATGTTGAAACATATTTAAATATAATTTGATCTTGAAATGAATTTTTGTTTAAATTTCTTTTAACTTCTTTTATAAAATAATAAAATCTTTAGCATAAGTTTTTAAAGGGTTTTAAAATATTTTTAAAACTTTGTTTAAGTTAAGTTTGATTTCTTTTTAAATTTAAAATTTAAAAGGTAATTTGAAAACAATTTTAAGTTAAATTGTTTTAAATTACTTTGTTGATGATAAAGTAATCATTAATAAGAAATGTTTTATTTTAAAGTTAATTAAAGATTTAATGATCTTTGTTTCATTAAAATTAGTAAGATAATTTAAATAATTTAATTAATTAATTAGTTTGATTAATTAAAGATTTGAAATAAATTAATTAAGGTTAATTACATTTGTAATTAATATTAATTAATTTAAGTTAATTACTTAAGAAAGGTAATTAATAGAATTAATGAAAAGTTAATGAATGTCATTAACTTGGGATTATTTATTAATTAATTAATGTAATTAATTTTGATAATTAAATGGATTAATTAATTTAGATAATCAATTATGGAACTTGATTAAGTATGATTACTTTATGGAAATAATTAAAGTTATTAATTACTCATTGTAATTAATTAATTTATTTGATTAGTTTAAATTAATTAATTAAGTTTAATTAATTTAGAATAATCATTAGATGAGATGATAAGTAATCAGTGAGGAATAATTACTTAAAGAAGTAATTAAGATAAGTAAATTATTGGAGGTAATTAACTGAAGTATGGTAGAATTTTGGGATTAATTACTTTGTGTAATTAATATGAAAGGTAATTACGTTGTGGAAGTAATTAATAATTAATTACTTAGTGTAACTATGTCAGGACCCGATTCTTCGACTCCCGAATATCGACATCAACACGTCCACTGTATCGAATGCCGATCAGTCGGATGCCGGAAAACCGAACACTGAGGGTTTAAGAAAAAGAAAGAGGTAGAAGGAGAGATAAGAAGATAGAACGGAACAGAAAGAAAACAACAGAACAAAATCAGAATTTCACAATCGCAGCGGAACAACATATAATAGATAAATGAATAATCTTTAAACAAAGAACTATATCAGTTATTACATTACATCACATTACATCATATCATCAGAGTGTACAACAACAACAACAAACAAACAGCGGTAAAGAAATACTATATAATAGTAGTACGTCATGCCATCCAGCTTGCCTCCAGCAATTCCTGAATTCCAGAATATCCTGATAAACCTTAACTCTTGACTGCCCGTGTGGAAATTGGTGGGCACCCAAAGTTTAGGAAGGAAAACAATAAACTCCGAGTCAGTCATGTGACTGGTGTGAGAATTCAAAAACAGTTTATTTTTCTTTAAAATAAAGAACAGGATAATTTTAAAAATAGAATCGCAATTTTTTTGAAAATGAAACTACCATAAGACCTCCCACCACACATACAATGCAAACGCAGACTTGGAGGAGATTTCTTCTTATGTTAGTCAAAGACGCTTACTACGCAAAATCAAATCATTTTTGATATTATTATTAGTGCATAGTGTAGAAAACATTTCGAAAGTAGAATATAAATCTTAGCCAGCATAGGTACCATTATATTATGCCTACTATAGCTACCATATTAGATGGCTGGTTCTACAACTAAAACCGTACAAGTCTCGTATTGTTTCTTTGGATTTCCAACAAATGGTCAGGCCAAGGAACTTCCCATTGCCACATGGAAACGCCTCTGGAAGGACGTCCCGAGAACCTAACCGGATCTCTGCCAACACAAGGCCGGGTAACCCCTAACTGGGTAACTACTGACACGAGTATGCCATCCCCCGGTCCTTTGGGACCTTTATCCGAGAGCTCTCTAATCAACATCACACCATAATAAATAAAGTGTTCAACATGAGTAAGTACCTGGGCTCCATACCATGATACCACCCTTTTCCAGAAGGAAATGCACATACCCTAAAGGGAGCTACCCCTCATAACCTTGCTGCATCTTTCCTGTTTTGACCATTCCGGGGTGTGAGGCTCGACGAAGTCTCGTCCACAAAGCCACGCTTTATACAAAAGCTGTGCTTTGGGTCAACCAATGATCATAGAAATGATCATAAAGATAAACGATCAAACAAATGATCATATCACAAATGATCAATCAATGATCATTTCACAGCAACACTCAGCATGTCACATTACCAAATTGGGAATATATTGCTGATAACCTTCAACTACATAACCTCTGAGCTCGTACGTCTCAGAGAAGGGTGTTAAGCTAAGAGAATAAATTCTCCGCCACCAACAGAAATATATTTGAAAGAAATCAGCTTTATATCTCAATTTGTAATGTCAGGCATACTATCCATACAAGTCTGTTCCGGGATCGAACAGAACCGAAGGCACTTACAACGAAGTCCTTGCAATCCGGATAATCTCTAATCACGTCCGGATTTCCCATCACATATGGAGATCTCTATACCGGGGATCAGCTAGTGCAGAGACAATCGACAAGAAACCCTTTCGTTTTCGAAAATATCCGGTCTTCAACACCGGTCTTCAACTGCAATTCATAACGACGTATCACATATTCGGAATGGGTTATACGACCCCAAGGTCCTTTCCCGGTTAACCCGAATAGTGAGCGCTTATTTTTTAAAAAAAATAAGTGTGGCATTCAATTTCAAGCAAATCACAACAAATACCTATTTAAAGTTAAATATTGATAGTCGGTTATTGAATTATCAATGGATATGCACAACATCACCAGATTCCAAATAATTTTCCAAATTATTTATTTTCCAAAAATATCTTTACAAGATATATATTTTCAATACTTCAAAAATAAATCGATATTTATTTTTAAACCCATTTTCCCAATTCCATTTATAAATTCCATATTGAATTTACATTCCAAAATATTTATGAATATACGATTTCCATTCGATTTCTAATATTTATTTTCAATTTACCTTTAAAAAGATAAATTCTCTAAACCTTCATTTTACATTGGAAAAACATTACCATACTTATTTATTTATAAGTAATTCGCAAGTCCTTTTATTTTCTATACTTGGAAAATATTCAATATACTTAAATCGACATTAAGTATATAGTTCATTCTTTAAGGAAATCATTCTCTTAGACATATTTATTTGGGCCAAAACGAATGTTGCGTAAAACATCGTTACGACAACCCAAAATCACTAGTATAGGGATTCGAAATTAAATAGATATATAAATCCCAATACTATACAAAACATTTCCTTTCGGAAATCATACTATAACAACAGTGTTATAGTCCACCATTTCTTTTTTTTTTCTCGAAAACGTCTATTTCAACAATGAATGTTGAAATCTATGGTTTCGAATCTTAATACATTTAAAACATCGTTAGATCGTTTTAATTCTATTTAAATCATCACATTCAAAACCATTTCTTTAACATATTATTCACTATTCAAAAACGTGAATATACTTGTTAACCAATTTCATCATTTCTATTCATTTTATTTCAAAGGTTTATTCACTGTCTAAAATGAGAATATAACTCCATAAATAAGTTACAACAATTTACTTATCAAAATAAGTCGTTTTGCAGATTTATAAAATAATGTTTATAAATTCCATTTCTATTTATTTGATAACACTTCCTCTTATAAATTTCCTTTATTAACCTATTCGATTTATAACTCAATTATATAACGAAAGTCCATATTATAAGTTAAATGCTTATAATTTATTTGTTTACAAAATTGTTCTTTTAACTTCCCAAACTATAAATCTTATAACTTGTAAGATTCATTTATTTATCCAAAATCTATTCTTTTAAATAACTTTACAAATTTTATAAACCTACTGTTTATAAAATTCCATTTATAACTTCACCATTATAATCCTATAGATTTCATTCATTTACAATTCATTCTAACACTTATAAAAACTCGTTTTACAATTGCAATATTTTTAATTTATAAATATCAATTTATAAATCTTTTATATGGATCAATTTATATTATTCTTTTAAAACGTCTTTAAACTCCTTTATAATTTCATCATTCTCTTAGATTTATTTATTTTCAAATTTCATAAATCCTATATTTAAACTTTTTATAATAAATTCAGAAATCCCAATTTTTAACTATTTTATAAAATCATCAATCCCATATTTTCAAAAATCAACTTTGAACTATATTTCTCAAAAATCATAATTTTATAACATTAAAATTTATATCGTTTATTTATTTAAGATGAATCAATTCTAAAAATATTTTATAAACGTATACTTTCAAAAATCACTTTAGAAATCCCTTAAAATCAAAACCGTTATTTTTAAACTTCAAAATTGGATCCGATGATGCAACACATCAAGTAGTCAATCACGACTTTCCAATATCATATATCGATATGATAAACAATCAAATATCACAATATCTGAATCAAATAAATATTTGTGAGGAATCCAGTTGGATCCCTCCAACCTGTTTCCCTGCATCCACAGATATTAGCATAATACCCATTCCACTTCGAGGTGGAATATCGCGGTATATGGGATTTATAAAATATTATCCGCTTAATAGGCGGCGCAATAGGGTCTCATCCGCTATACAATGCGGGAAATCTATCAACTCCAATATATACATATGCCAATATATATATATATATATATATTGCTATATATATAGATATATCCTACTATATCTAATATCACAACCAAATAGCAATCAATCAATAACTGCAAATCCAACTTATAAATTTTTGAGTGAGAAGTTCTCACCTTTGCTTTCATTAGCAATCCATTTTCCATCTTGATTTTCTTGATTTATACCTTGTATAAATATTATACAAATTAATTAATATTTGAATACTTTAAATTAACCCGTTATTTTATTTTAAAATAACACTTTTAATTTTTTAAACAAGCTTCTATTTGATAATTTAAATTAACCAATGATTTTCTTTTAAACTAATTTTCTTCTTTTAAATTATTCTTAGTAACACAAAAATAAATTTAGATTTAATTAACTCGTGACTTAATTTTTTTACACTAATATTCTCTAACCATTTCTAAAACAATTAATTTAAACAATTTTTCTTCTTTATCATTATTTTCCTTTTTACCAAATTTCTGTTAAATAAATTTATTTAACTAAACATTTTGCTTTCAAACTAACTTTCCTTTTACTGTAAATTAAAATCTCATTTACACATATATTTATTTTCTGTTTATAAATTTTTCTTTTCCTTTCAAACAACTAAACAGAAAGTTTTTTAAAATATCTAAAACTTGTTAAAACCCTTTTAACACTTTTCTCCTTTTTTTTCTATATTATTTTTCCTTCCTGTATAAACAGATTCAAAATATCTTACTGACTGCATTTTCTTGATTTATACCTATTTAAATTATTTACACATAATCTACATATATATATAAATTTGATAAATATAATTATACCTCACAGTCATGTTCGAATCGAACGAGCCCTAGCTTCGTTCACGCGATCGACCACCCACGTATCCATCAGCGCCGACCCCCTTCCTCCAGCGATTCCATCTCGCGAGCTATTCGCCGCCGCGAGCTTCGTGGGTTCCCTAGCACCATACGTCGCAAACCCCACCACCTCATCGAAGTTGTCGCTGCCCTGATGTCGTTGTCGCCCTTGTCGCCGCGAACCCTAAATCACTCGCGACCCCCTTTTGAGTTAATGCCGCAGCCACCATTTTTTTTTAATTGAACGAACGAGAAAAGGGGAGGGCTTTGGCCATTATAAATTTTTGATTTGAACGAAACAGAAGGGGGAAGAACGAGGGGGAAAGGAATAGAAGGGGTTTCCATTTTTCTTTTGTGAAGTGCTCGGCATTTTTTTTCTTCGATTCTGAAAACTGAGGGAGAGGAGTATTTAAAATCGAGAAGAGGCATGCTTGCACGATCTAGCTGTGACCTTGGGCGCGATTTTAGGCATAACTTTAGGAAAGACAACGTGCTGATGTTGACGAATTAATAAATTTAAATTTAAATCGTTGAAAATTTTCAACGCGTTTATACGTCGTATGCTCACATAACAACTCCGAAAATACGAAATTTGAAATCCAGTAATAATTCAATATTACGGACCCAATGGAACTGGTTTCGTCGAATTCCGAGACTGTGCCTCGGACGGCTATTTTTAAATATCGATTCAAACGATATAATTTCAAAACTGAACAAATCACCTTAAATTTCAATTCTTAAGCTTCTATAATCTTCAATATTATCAATATGAATTTTACAAGTCTTTAAAATATTTTTAATCGGCTTAGAATTGAAGATTCAAATTTTTATTCAACTTTGAATAGATTAAATTCTATAATTTAATCGCCAAATTCATTCTGAAAATTTGAAATTCAAGTCAAACCATCATTCAAATATTTAAATTTAATTAAATATTTTCAAATTAAATTGTTCAAAATTCTGGGTCGTTACAACCTTCCCCCCTTAAAAGAATTTCGTCCCGAAATTACAAGTTAGGAAGAATGCGCCAATTCCCATTAACTATTTTTTTTTCAAATTCAAATAGTTTATCCAATTTCAAAACAAATCTTTAAAGATTCATTATTATTTCAACTAACTTTCCAACTTCAAGTATAAGTTTCAAACAATATTGTTTCTCCACAATTCAAATTTAGATTTAAACTCAAATTTTCAAAATTTTCTCAAAAATTTTCTAACACCCTAAATTTTCGACAAATTTCGCCAGCGTCTCCTTTGCGCGGCTAGCTCGGTATGACTACAAAATGGCACCACGGCCCCTCAGAATCAAAAAGAAAAGAGAAAGCCAAGTGGATGGAGAAGAAAATCATCAAATTTCATACTGAAATTGAAATACGTACCTTTTTGTCGAGCAATTCAATTTTATCTTTGAAATCAAAATCCCAATTCCATTTCTTTTAATACACCTGTATATCCTGCTAGTCATAATATCCAATTCCAACATTCAAACCATTTTGCCAATTCCATTACAAAATTTCCAATATATGCTTCTTTTACATTTTTACTTCACTATTGAAGTTACACATTCATTTTCATTAAATTTTACATTTCAATTTCATTTGAATTCAATTCACAATTTCAATTCTATTTGAATTCAATTCTTAATTTAAATTTCATTCGAATTCAATTCTCAATTCCAAATATTGAATTCTAACGATTAACTTTCATTTACTAATTCGTATTACTACTTTAAATTAGTTTTATTCACTAATTCATTTCAATTTGCAAATTTCGAAATCGATTTGTCGTTAACTACAATTTTCCAACAATTTTCAAAAAATTTCTAACTCCCAAAATTCACGGAAAATTTTGGCAGAGTCTCCTTTGTACGGAGGAGCTTTTGCAATTTTACAATATGTATAAATATGTATACATCGACCCACACGGTCGGAAAACAGAAAAACAATTCATATTTCCTATTTTTATTGCGTAGGCGTACCTTGTTTAGCATTTTTAAGCAAAGCGGCTAATTATTAGCTTATTAGCACGATCAAATCCAGCCCAACGACTTCGCTGAACCTGTACTTACTTAGTTTAAACACGTCAGTGACAAATATAAGAAATCTATTAACATTCCATTCATTTTCAATAATAAATATATAGATTTCATTAGCAATACATTCAAGATAAATTCCATTAGCAATACATATGGTTTCAATTCATCTTTAGTCGCTTACGACTAATTCACATGACATTTCCATTAAATCAAGTCGTTTACAACTCATTTTCTTCATTCTATTCATTTCTAAGCAAAACGAATTAATACCATTTTAATTGATTCAAAAATCAATTTTATTTGCTTTCATTAACTCATATAATTTTATACAATCTTGTTTGTGTCAAACGACAATTATTTCTATGCAAATTTAATGATATTCACTTAATAGAATATCCATTCTAGTTTATAACTAATTTAAATTGATACCAATTCAATTTATTTTAATTCCACTCCAGTTCAATTTGCATTTCATATTTTCATTTGGTTTATTTTATTAACCAAACAAATTTCATTCAAACCTTTTCAAATCTATTCCATTCACTAATTTAATTCAATTAGTACATTCACTTATTCATTTTAAATTTCAATTTCCATATTCAATTCATCTCGAATTTACTTAATTACTAACAAAGGGAATTTCAATTTATTTCTTTTACTTACTGGAATTTATATACAAATTCAAATTTATCTTCAAATTTAGCTCACGACTAAACTTTAATTTAACCAATTCAAATTCCAATTCATTAGTCCATTAATTAATAATTTATCAAGTTAGTTTACTTGAATTCAATCCATTTTATTTTATTTTCACCAAGTTTTGATTTTTTATTCAATTTGATCAAATAAAATCTCATTTCATCATTCATTTCCAATTCATTTATTTACAATTTATTTTACAAATCCCAATTGTATATGAATTCATTTCCTTATTTTTTTTATATTTATAAATTTCATTTGTCAAATGAATTTATCTTAATTCTTTGGTTATACATTTTATTTCTTATCTAATTTCATATACTAATGATAATAATTTTATATTATCACTTTCTAATAACCATGCAACCATATACTATAATAATTCATAGAAAATCATTTCTTCTCTATCAAAAAAATAGTTTTGGGCAAAATTATCTTATTTACCCGATTCAAAAACAATTTTATATTCACTAAGAAATACGCGCTCATATCTATTATTACACTCAAACTCATTCTAGAGTACTGCTGACTCTATCTCTAATGAGTAACACCCAACAGAGCCATGGTTGTCGCATAAGCTCTGATACCAAATTGTCAGGACCCGATTTTTCGACTCCCGAATATCGACATCAATACGTCCACTGTATCGAATGTCGATCAGTCGGATGCCGGAAAACCGAACACTGAGGATTTAAGAAAAAGAAAGAGGTAGAAGGAGAGATAAGAAGATAGAACGGAACAGAAAGAAAACAACAGAACAAAATCAGAATTTCACAATCGCAGCGGAACAACATATAATAGATAAATGAATAATCTTTAAACAAAGAACTATATTAGTTATTACATTACATCACATTACATCATATCATCAGAGTGTACAACAACAACAACAAACAAACAGCGGAAAAGAAATACTATATAATAGTAATACGTCATGCCATCCAGCTTGCCTCCAGCAATTCCTGAATTCTAGAATATCCTGATAAACCTTAACTCTTGACTGCACGTGTGGAAATTGGTGGGCACCCAGAGTTTAGGAAGGAAAATAATAAACTCCGAGTCAGTCATGTGACTAGTGTGAGAATTCAAAAACAGTTTATTTTTCTTTAAAATAAAGAACAGGATAATTTTAAAAATAGATTCACAATGTTTTTGAAAATGTAACTACCATAAGACCTCCCACCACACACACAATGCAAACGCAGACTTAGAGGAGATTTATTCTTATGTTAGTCAAAGATGCTTACTACGCAAAATCAAATCAATTTTGATATTATTATTAGTGCATAGTGTAGAAAACATTTCGAAAGTAGAATATAAATCTTAGCCAGCATAGGTACCATTATATTATGCCTACTATAGCTACCATATTAGATGGCAGGTTCTACAACTAAAACCATACAAGTCTCGTATTGTTTCTTTGGATTTCCAACAAATGGTCAGGCCAAGGAACTTCCCATTGCCACATGGAAATGCCTCTGGAAGGACGTCTCGAGAACCTAACCGGATCTCTGCCAACACAAGGCCGGGTAACCCCTAACTGGGTAACTACTGACACGAGTATGCCATCCCCCGGTCCTTTGGGACCTTTATCCGAGAGCTCTCTAATCAACATCACACCATAATAAATAAAGTGTTCAACATGAGTAAGTACCTGGGCTCCATACCATGATACCACCCTTTTCCAGAAGGAAATGCACATACCCTAAAGGGAGCTACCCCTCATAACCTTGCTGCATCTTTCCTGTTTTGACCATTCCGGGGTGTGAGGCTCGATGAAGTCTCGTCCACAAAGCCACGCTTTATACAAAAGCTGTGCTTTGGATCAACAATTGATCATAGAAATGATCATAAAGATAAACGATCAAACAGATGATCATATCACAAATGATCAATCAATGATCATTTCACAGCAACACTCAGCATGTCACATTACCAAATTGGGAATATATTGCTGATAACCTTCAACTACATAACCTCTGAGCTCGTACGTCTCGGAGAAGGGTATTAAGCTAAGAGAATAAATTCTCCGCCACCAACAGAAATATATTTGAAAGAAATCAGCTTTATATCTCAATTTGTAATGTCAGGCATACTATCCATACAAGTCTGTTCCGGGATCGAACAGAACCGAAGGCACTTACAACGAAGTCCTTGCAATCCGGATAATCTCTAATCACGTCCGGATTTCCCATCACATATGGAGATCTCTATACCGGGGATCAGCCAGTGCAGAGACAATCGACAAGAAACCCTTTCGTTTTCGAAAATATCCGGTCTTCAACACCGGTCTTCAACTGCAATTCATAACGACGTATCACATATTCGGAATGGGTTATACGACCCCAAGGTCCTTTCCCGGTTAACCCGAATAGTGAGCGCTTATTTTAAAAAAAAAATAAGTGTGGCATTCAATTTCAAGCAAATCACAACAAGTACCTATTTAAAGGTAAATATTGATAGTCGGTTATTGAACTATCAATGGATATGCACAACATCACCAGATTCCAAATAATTTTCCAAATTATTTATTTTCCAAAAATATCTTTACAAGATAAATTCTCTAAACCTTTCATTTTACATTGGAAAAACATTTCCATACTTATTTATTTATAAGTAATTCACAAGTCTTTTTATTTTCTATACTTGGAAAATATTCAATAGACTTAAATCGACATTAAGTATATAGTTCATTCTTTATGGAAATCATTCTTTTAGACATATTTATTTGGGCCAAAACGAATGTTGCGTAAAACATCGTTACGACAACCCAAAATCACTAGTATAGGGATTCGAAATTAAATAGATATATAAATCCCAATACTATACAAAAAATTTCCTTTCGAAAATCATACTATAACAACAGTGTTATAGTCCACCATTTCTTTCTTTTTTCTCGAAAACGTCTATTTCAACAATGAATGTTGAAATCTATGGTTTCGAATCTTAATACATTTAAAACATCGTTAGATCGTTTTAATTCTATTTAAATCATCACATTCAAAACCATTTCTTTAACATATTATTCACTATTCAAAAACGTGAATATACTTGTTAACCAATTTCATCATTTTTATTCATTTTATTTCAAAGGATTATTCACTGTCTAAAATGTGAATATAACTCCATAAATAAGTTATAACAATTTACTTACCAAAATAAGTCGTTTTGCGGATTTATAAATGTAACAACCCTGCTTTGGAGATTACCATGAATATTAAATTATAATGATGATTATAATTTAATATTGGAATTAATTGAATTAATAAGGATATAATATTATTTATTTTAATTAAAAAAATGAAATTTGGATTAAATTAAGCCAGTGTGATAAATAAATGAAATCCTGAATGTATAATAGATAATTCTTGAGCGGAATAAAATTTATGTTTTATTTCGAGAATTTTCAAATATGATTGTTAAATTATATTTAAGTAAAATGTTAGTATTGGCAAGTTTAGAGTTATTGTTAGTATTGCTATTTTATTATCAAGAATAAGTGAAAAATATATTCCATGTGATAAAAATAACATTAGTGAGTGAAATAAAATATTTATTGATGATTTAGTCATGTATTAATATTTTGGAACATGCTATATATTTTATTTGGTCAATTATGCCAATTTACAAGTTATATTGTAAATACATAAAAAATAAAAATAAAAATAAAATATATATAAAGTGATAAACTTGTGTTTTATCTTTCTATTTGGAATCTTCATGTTGAGACGATTCCAACAAGCCTAGATTTGTCAAAATCGGATTAGTATTGAAATAGTTATGAATAATTGAAAATATGTCTTAAATTAAATTTCAAAACTAGTGCATTACTATTCGGTCGCCCTTAACCAGCCCTATTCTCTGCATTAGTAGATGGAATTACTCGCTAATTCTCTTTACTAATGTGTGTCTCGTGGTGGGGCGTCACAGCTTGGTATCAGAGCTAGCTTTCAGAACAAAATAGAATAAATACAGAACAGCAGACGCTAAGAACCATACATCTAGTGTAACACCTTTATGCATCTCATCCCTTAGAATTGGCCAAACCTAGTCATGTCCTTATCCTTTCAATTCCTTCGGAGTAGATAGGAGGGAATACGTCTAGGAATGTTAAATACTATTCCGTAGTATTCCTTACCTACTGCATTTTTATTGCGATATATATGTCTACCCTGTGAGTAATCTTTTCTTATCTTATCTTTCAGCTATGTCTGGTAGAGGTAGAGGTCGCCCTTCGGCAGCAGGACCGTCCAGTGGTTCTCGACCCAAAGGCATTTATATGACCACCGATCAGATTCGAGAGCTTCTTGGGAGCACTCAACCTCCCGCTCCTGTTCCATCTTCATCTCCTCGCAAATCTGTATTCGCACGTCTATGCAGTGATTTCACTCATCTCGGAGGCAAGCCATTCAAAGGCTCCAAGTCAGTTCTTGATGTGCATGCTTGGCTTCGCATTTGCGAGCGTGTGTTTCTTCGTATGGACTTATCTGATCATCATCGAGTTCTTGTGGCATCTAGTATGCTACAAGAGCGTGCTCTTGACTGGTACGAGCTTCTTATAGCTGAGGTGGATGAGTCTACCCTCTCATGGCAGCAGTTTCGAGATAGATTTGAGCTTAAGTTTATTCCCGCTTCTGAGAAGGCTCATCTCACTTGTCGCTTCATTGAGTTGAAGCAAGACAAGTCATCGGTATCTGATTATGTCTCCTCCTTCGAGTCTCTATCTAAGTATGGGTTGGAATTCATTGATACTCCATACAAGAAAAATCTTAAGTTCGTATCTGGACTTAAGAAATATTTGAAGAAAGCTTTGATGCTCCAACTCAAGTTATCTTTTGAAGAATTAGTTGATGCAGCTCTCAATCTCGAGACAGTTGAGAATGAGAAAGAGAGTGATGACGAAGGTGGTCCTCGGTCTAATCCTAAGAAGAAGAGATTTCCTTTCCGCAAGCCTAGATTCCCTCATTCCAAGAAGAAGAAGCAAGGTGGATCATCATCTTCACAATCCCAAGCTCCTTTTCAGTCTAAGCCTTTTGCATGCTACAACTGTGATTCTCCTGACCATCCTGCCCGTGATTGCCCAAAGCCTAAGAGATGCAATTATTGCAAGACCGAGGGACATATGACTTTTTCTTGTCCTAAGAAGAACAAAGGTTCTCGTCCGGGGAAACTTAATGTAGCAGCTTCTAGTGATGCATCTCAGCCGAAAGGTACAATTCCTTCTATTCTTGAAGGTTCCATTCTATTTCATGATCGATCGATTAGAGTGCTCTTTGATACGGGTGCCTCACACTCATTCGTGTCAAAGGAACTCGTGGATGCTTGTTCTTTGGATGTTTCATGCTTGCTTACTTCTTTACGGGTTTCTAATCCTGTCGGTGGGTTCGCAACCCTTACTTTACTTTGTGAAGATGTTGAGTTTATGCTTTGTGGGTTTTCTTTCCGTGCGAATCTGCATGTGATTCCATCGCTTGGTTTCGATATGATCTTTGGTATGGACTGGCTAGTTCGATATGAGGCCAGGATTCTTTGTTCTGACAGAGTCATTTATCTTCGACATCCAGATTCCTCTTATCAGTTATCCCTGGTTCTTCGGGATACCGATGTTGGCTCCTTAGCATCTTTGCATGCTCTTGATTCGCGAGACAGTGATGATGATGTGTCTCGTATTCCGATTGTTTGTGACTTTGCTGATATTTTTGAGCCTGTTTTGGGTTTGCCACCCAAGCGGGCCATAGAGTTTCGTATTGACCTCATTCCTGGTGCGCAACCCGTTAGTCGTCCTCCCACAAGGATGTCTACTAAGGAGAATGAGGAACTTAAGAAGCAACTCATTGAGCTCGAAGCTAAACACTTCATTCGATCTAGGTCTTCACCGTGGGGTGCCGCGGTAGTATTCGTGAGGAAGTACGATGGTACTCTTAGGCTTTGCGTCGACTATCGCAAGCTCAATGAATTAACCATCAAGAATCGCTATCCCTTGCCTCGTATTGATGACATGTTCGATCAGTTGAGTGGTGCAAAGGTCTTTTCTCAGTTGGACCTAGCCACGGGTTTTCATCAGCTTCGTGTTGCGGAAGATAGCATTCCTCTTACAGCTTTCCGCACTCGATATGGTTCATATGAGTGGCTCGTCATGCCGTTCGTATTGACGAATGCTCCTGCTTTCTTTGTTGATCTCATGAATCGAGTATTCAGGGAATATCTCGATAAGTTCGTCCTTGTATTCATCGATGACATCTTAGTTTATTCTAGATCCGAAGAAGATCATGCTCGACATCTTAGAATTGTCTTGAGTACTCTCTGCAAGCATCAACTCAAGGCAAAGCTTTCTACATGTCACTTCTGGGAGAAGCAAGTGAAATTCTTAGGTCATGTTGTATCTTCCAATGGCATCTCAGTCGATCCATCTAAGATTGAGGCTATTCAGAATTGGAAGAGGCCTGAGAATGTTCATGAGATTCGTAGCTTTCTGGGATTAGCCGGTTATTACCGCCTTTATTAAGGATTTCTCTCGTATCGCTCTTCCTCTTACTAGCCTTACTAGGAAGGGTGTTCGTTATATTTGGTCTGATAAGTGTGAGACTTCCTTTCGGCGATTGAAAGAACTTCTAACTCATGCTCCCGTGCTTGTAGTTCCTGAAGGGAATCAGGATCTCATCGTCTATACCGATGCCAGCCTTAGTGGTCTTGGTGCGGTTCTTATGCAGAAGGATCGGGTTGTTGCCTACGCTTCAAGGCAATTGCGTCCAAACGAGATTCGGTACGCTACCCATGACTTAGAGCTTGCAGCTATCGTCTTCGCTTTGAAGATGTGGCGTCATTTTCTTTTAGGAGAGCACTTCATTCTTTACACTGATCATAAGTCTCTCAAGTATCTCTTTTCGCAGAAAGATCTTAATATGAGGCAACAACGATGGTTAGAGTTTCTCGCCTCATATGACTTTGATATCGAGTATACCCCTGGCAAGGGTAATCGTGTAGCTGATGCGCTTAGTCGCAAACATTCGGCTGTAGTTTCCTTGATGTTGGCCGAATGGGATATTCTTGAGACCTTATCTTGTTGTGAAATTCGTGATCGAGCTCCATCTTCTGATTCGCCTGCTTTATTATTTAGTATGGAGGCTCGACCATCTCTTCTTGATCGTATCTCTGAGGCTCAGAGGCATGATGATTATACTATGCGCCTCATCCAGTCATGTTCATCCGAGTCCCGTGATGATGAGTTGCAGGATTTTTCTATTGATTCTCACGGTTGTCTTCGGCTGAAGAACCGTATAGTTGTGCCTTCTGATTCAACACTTAGGCGTGACATACTTGATGATTTTCATCGCACTAAGTATACCATTCATCCGGGCAGCAGTAAGATGTATGCGGATATGCATCGCATTTATTATTGGGAAGGCATGAAGCGTGATATTGCAAGTTATGTGATCAAGTGCATGATTTGTCAGCTTGTCAAGGCCGAGCATCAGCGGCCATCCGGTCTCCTTCAACCTTTAGAGGTTCCGCTATGGAAGTGGGACCGGGTTTCAATGGACTTTGTTGACGGCCTACCTCGTTCGAGGTTGGGTCATTCGAGCATTTGGGTTATTGTGGATCGTCTCTCTAAATCCGCACACTTTGTTCCTATTAAGTCTAATAGGAATGCTCCTCTTTTAGCGAAGCTTTATATTAAGGAAATTGTTCGATTACATGGTGTTCCTTCTTCGATAGTTTGTGATCGTGATCCTTTGTTCACTAGTCACTTCTGGACCAGCTTTCAGCAAGCTTTGGGAACAAAGCTAAATATCTCTACAGCTTATCATCCCCAGTCTGATGGGCAGACTGAGAGGGTGAATCGTGTGCTCGAAGACCTCCTCCGTGCGTGTATTCTTGATTTCGGTGGCTCTAGGGAAGATCACGTTCCATTGGTTGAATTCTCTTATAATAATAGCTTCCAATCCAGTATCGGTATGGCACCCTTTGAGGCTCTTTATGGTAGACCGTGCCGTTCGCCTTCTTGTTGGTTGGAATCGGGCGAGAAGTCCATTCTCGGTCCTGATTCGATTCGTGAGTCTTCTGAGAAGATATCTTTGATTAGACAGCGGATGAAAGAGGCACAGAATCGTCAGAAATCCTACGCGGACAACCGTAGGAAGCCTCTGGAATTTGCAGTAGGTGATCTTGTATTCCTTCGTGTATCCCCTATGAAGGGAGTAATGCGCTTTAGCTCCACTGGGAAATTGGCTCTTCGCTTTATAGGACCATTTCCAATTATTGAGCACATTGGTCCTGTAGCATATCGATTGTCTCTGCCATCGCATTTATCGGGTATTCATGATGTCTTCCACATTTCTCAGCTTCGGAAATGTATTCGAGATTCTGATTCAGTTATTGAGCCTTCCGAGCAGCATGATTTTGAGATCTCACCTAGCTTATCAACCGTTCAGCGGCCTATTTGATTGCTTGGTTCGGAGGTGAAACGCCTTCGAAGCAAGGAAGTTCCTCTTGTCAAGATTCAATGGTCGGAGAATCCCAATGATTGCACTTGGGAAACCAGAGAATCTATTGAGCGTTCGTTTCCGGATTTCCTTTCTTCGTTTGAGAATGGTGAGAAATCTTTTATCTCGAGCTTTGCTTACTTCTTTTGTTTGATTCAATGAGATGTTATAGAATTTTTCCCTTAGGAATTGCGCGGACGCAATTTTATTAAGGGGGGAGTCTGTAACAACCCTGCTTTAGAGATTACCATGAATATTAAATTATAATGATGATTATAATTTAATATTGGAATTAATTGAATTAATAAGGATATAATATTGTTTATTTTAATAAAAAAAATATGAAATTTGGATTAAATTGAGCTAGCGTGATAAATAAATGAAATCCTGAATGTATAATAGATAATTCTTGAGCGGAATAAAATTTATGTTTTATTTCGAGAATTTTCAAATATGATTGTTAAATTATATTTGAGTAAAATGTTAGTATTGGCAAGTTTAGAGTTATTGTTAGTCTTGCTATTTTATTATCAAGAATAAGTGAAAAATATATTCCATGTGATAAAAATAACATTAGTGAGTGAAATAAAATATTTATTGATGATTTAGTCATGTATTAATATTTTGGAACATGCTATATATTTTATTTGGCCAATTATGCCAATTTACAAGTTATATTGTAAATACATAAAAAAAGAAAAATATATATATATATAAAGTGATAAACTTGTGTTTTATCTTTCTATTTGGAATCTTCATGTTGAGACGATTCCAACAAGCCTAGATTTGTCAAAATCGGATTAATATTGAAATAGTTATGAATAATTGAAAATATGTCTTAAATTAAATTTCAAAACTAGTGCATTACTATTCGGTTGCCCTTAACCAGCCCTATTCTCTGCATTAGTAGATGGAATTACTCGTTAATTCTCTTTACTAATGTGGGTTTCGGGGTGGGGCGTTACAATAAAATAATGTTTATAAATTCCATTTCTATTTATTTGATAACACTTCCTCTTATAAATTTCCTTTATTAACCTATTCGATTTATAACTCAATTATATACCGAAAGTCCATATTATAAGTTAAATGCTTATAATTTATTTGTTTACAAAATTGTTCTTTTAACTTCCCAAACTATAAATCTTATAACTTGTAAGATTCATTTATTTATCCAAAATCTATTCTTTTAAATAACTTTACAAATTTTATAAACCTACTGTTTATAAAATTCCATTTATAACTTCACCATTATAATCCTATAGATTTCATTCATTTACAATTCATTCTAACACTTATAAAAACTCGTTTTACAATTGCAATATTTTTAATTTATAAATATCAATTTATAAATCTTTTATATGGATCAATTTATATTATTCTTTTAAAACGTCTTTAAACTCCTTTATAATTTCATCATTCTCTTAGATTTATTTATTTTCAAATTTCATAAATCCTATATTTAAACTTTTTATAATAAATTCAAAAATCCCAATTTTTAACTATTTTATAAAATCATCAATCCTATATTTTCAAAAATCAACTTTTAACTATATTTCTCAAAAATCATAATTTTATAACATTAAAATTTATATCGTTTATTTATTTAAGATGAATCAATTCTAAAAATATTTTATAAACGTATACTTTCAAAAATCACTTTAGAAATCCCTTAAAATCAAAATCGTTATTTTTAAACTTCAAAATTGGATTCGACGATGCAACACATCAAATAGTCAATCACGACTTTCCAATATCATATATCGATATGATAAACAATCAAATATCACAATATCTAAATCAAATAAATATTTGTGAGGAATCTAGTTGGATCCCTCCAACCTGTTTCCCTGCATCCACAGACATTAGCACAATACCCATTCCACTTCGAGGTGGAATATCGCGGTATATGGGATTTATAAAATATTATCCGCTTAATAGGCGGCGCAATAGGGTCTCATCCGCTATACAATGCGGGAAATCAATCAACTCCAATATATACATATGCCAATATATATATATTGCTATATATATAGATATATCCTACTATATCTAATATCACAACCAAATAGAAATTAATCAATAACTGCAAATCCAACTTATAAATTTTTGAGTGAGAAGTTCTCACATTTTCTTTCATTAGCAATCCATTTTCCATCTTGATTTTCTTGATTTATACCTTGTATAAATATTATACAAATTAATTAATATTTGAATACTTTAAATTAACCCATTATTTTATTTTAAAATAACACTTTTAATTTTTTAAACAAGCTTCTATTTGATAATTTAAATTAACCAATGATTTTCTTTTAAACGAATTTTTTTCTTTTAATAAATTATTCTTAGTAACACAAAAATAAATTTAGATTTAATTAACTTGTGACTTAATTTTTTTACACTAATATTCTCTAACCATTTCTAAAACAAATAAATTAAACAATTTTTTTTCTTTATCATTATTTTCCTTTTTACCAAATTTCTGTTAAATAAATTTATTTAACTAAACATTTTACTTTCAAACTAACTTTCCTTTTACTGTAAATTAAAATCTCATTTACACATATATTTATTTTCTGTTTATAAATTTTTCTTTTCCTTTCAAACAACTAAACAGACAGTTTTTTAAAATATCTAAAACTTGTTAAAACTCTTTTAAAACTTTTCTCCTTTTTTTTCTATATTATTTTTCCTTCCTGTATAAACAGATTCAAAATATCTTACTGACTGCATTTTCTTGATTTATACCTATTTAAATTATTTACACATAATCTACATATATATATAAATTTGATAAATATAATTATACCTCATAGTCATGTTCGAATCGAACGAGCCCTAGCTTCGTTCACGTGATCGACCACCGACGTATCCATCAGCGCCGATCCCCCTCCAGCGATTCCATCCCGCGAGCTATTCGCCGCCGCGAGCTTTGTGCGTTCCCCAGCACTATACGTCGCAAACTCCACCACCTCACCGAAGTTGCCGCTGCCCTGATGTCGTTGTCGCCCTTGTCATACCGCGAACCCTAAATCACCCGCGACCCCCTTTTGAGTTAATGCCGCAGCCACCATTTTTTTTTAATTGAACGAACGAGATAAGGGGAGGGCTTTGTGTGAAGACCCGCAAATCCGTACTCCTTGAATATACACTAATCTCTATAGATTAACTCAAGATGAACAGAAATACGAATTCTCAATGTTTAAGAAAAAGAAAAAAAGTAGAAGAAGAGAGAAAAAGAGAGAAAATAGAGAGAAAAGAAAATAGAACGGAACAGAATAGAAAACAACAGAACTATATCAGAATCTCACAATTCGCAGCGGAACAACATATAATAGATAAATGAATAATCTTTAAACAAAGAACTGTATCAGTTATTACATTTTATAGATTACATCATCATCACATCAGAGTGTACAACAACAAACAACAACAAACAGCGGAAAAGAAATACTATATACTGGTAATACGTCATGCCATCAGCTTGCCTCCAGCAACTCCAGAATATCCTGATAAACCTTAACTCTTGACTGTCCGTGTGGAAATTGGTGGGCACCCAGAGTTTAGGAAGGAAAACAATAAACTCTGAGTCAGTCATGTGACTGGTGTGAGAACTCAAAACAGTTTATTTATCTTTAAAATCAAAATAGAGGAATATTTTTAAAGTCAATTCGCAATGCTTTTAAAAATGAGACTACCATAAGGCCTCCCGCACACACACACAATGCAAACGCAGAATCGGAGGAGATTTCTCCTTATGATAGTCAAAGATGCTTGATACGCATTAAAAAGAACATTTGATATTATTACTAGTGCATAGTGTAGAGAAAATCATTTCGAAAATAAAGATATAAATCTTAGCCAGCATAGACATTCCGAACTATGCCTACTATAGCGACCATCCAAACAGTGGGGCGCCACCATAAGTGAATGATAGGTTCTACAACTAATACCGTACAAGATCGTATTGTTTCTTTGGATTTCCAACAAATGGTCAGGCCAAGGAACTTCCCATTACCACATGAGAATGCCTCTGGAAGGACGTCCCCGAGAACCAAACCGGATCTCTGCCAACACCAGGCCGGGATACCCCTAACTGGGTAACTACTGACACGAGTATGCCATCCCCCGGTCCTTTGGGACCTTTAACCGAGCGCTCGTAATCAAAATCACACCATAATAATAAGTGTTTCAACATGAGTAAGTATCTGGGCTCCATACCATGATACCATCCTTTTCCAGAAGGAAATGCACATACCCTAAAGGGAGCTACCCCTCAAAACCTTGCTGCATCTTTCCTGTTTTGACCATTCCGGGGTGTGAGGCTCGACGAAGTCTCGTCCACAAAGCCACGCTTTATACAAAAGCTGTGCTTTGGGTCAACAAATGATCATAGAAATGATCACAAAGATAAACGATCAAACAAATGATCCTATCACAAATGATCAACACAATGATCATTTCATAGCAACACTCAGCATGTCAAATTACCAAATTGGGAATATATCGCTGATAACCATCAATTACATAACCTCTGAGCTCATACATCTCAGAGAAGGGTGTTAAGCTAAGAGAATAAATTCTTCGCCACCAACAGAAATATATTTGAAAGAAATCTGCTTTATAACTCAATTTGTAATGTCAGACATACAATCCATACTAGTCTGTTCCGGGATCGAACAGAACCGAAGGAACTTACAAAGAAGTCCTTGCAATCTGGATATCCACAATCCTGATCGGATTCCCCATCACATATGGAGAACTTTATACCGGAGCAACTCGGTGCAGAGTCAATCGACAGGTCATCCTATCGCTCTCGCAAATACCCGGTCTTCAACACCGGTCATCAATGCTATCCATTACGTCGTATCACTATTCGGAATGGGTAATCCGAATAACGAGCGCAATAATTTAAAAATAAGTGTGGCATTCAAATTCAAACAAATCACAACAAATACCTATTTAAAGGTAAATATTGATAGTCGGTTATTGAACTATCAATGGATATGCACAACATCACCAGATTCCAAATAATTTTCAAAATTATTTATTTCCCAAAAATATCTTTACAAGATATATAATTTCAATACTTCAAAAATAAATCAATATTTATTTTTAAACAAATTCTCCTTTCTTTTATAAATTCCATAGTGAATTTTCATTCCAAAATATCCATGCATATACGATTTCAATTATTCATTTCAATTTATCTTCAAAAAGATAAATTCTCAAAATATTCACTTTATATTGGAAAACATTTCCATACTTATTTAATAAGTAATTCACAAATCTTTTTATTTTCCATACTTGGAAAATATTCAATATACTTAAATCGAAATTAAGTATATATTTCATTCTTTAAGGAAATCATTCTCTTAAACAATTTATTTGGGCCAAAACGAATGTTGCGTAAAACATCGTTACGACAATCCAAAATCACTAGTATAGGGATTCGAAATTAAAATAGATATATAAATCCCAATACTATACAAAACATTTCCTTTCGGAAATCATTTACTATAACAACAGTGTTATAGTCCATTATTTCCTTCTATTTCTCGAAAACGTCTATTTCAACAATGAATGTTGAAATCTATGGTTTCAAATCTTAACACAATTTAAAACATCGTTAGATCGTTTTAATTCTATTTAAAATATCACATCCAAAACATTTTCTTTAACATATTATTCACTATTCAAAAACATGAATATACCACGTTAACCAATTCCATCATTTCTATTCATTTTGTTTCAAAGGATTATTCACTATCTAAAATGTGAATATAACTCCATAAATGAGTTATAACAATTTACTTATCAAAATAAGTCGTTTGCGAATTTATAAAACAACGTTTATAAATTCCTTTATTAACCTATATTCAATTCATAACTCAATTATATACCAAAGGTTCATATTATAAGTTAAGCACTTACAATTTATTTGTTTACAAAAATCGTTCTTTTAAACTTCCCAAATTATAAATCTTATAACTTATAAGATTCATTTATTTATCCAAATCTATTCCTTTAATAACTTTATAAATTTTATAAACCTACTGCTTATAAAATTCCATTTATAACTTCACCGTTTATAATTCTATAATTTCATTCATTTATGAAATTATTCACAATTCATTCTAACACTTATAAAAACTCGTTTTATAATTCAAATATTTTAATTTATAAATTATCAATTTATAAATCTTTTACATAAATCAATTTATATTATTATTTCAAAACGTCTTCAAAGTCCTTTATAATTTCATCATTTTGTTTTATAAAATAATTAAATTTTATAAATCCTATTTTTAAACTTTTTATAATAAATTCAGAAAAATCCCGATTTAAACCATTTTATAAAATCATTAACCCCTTATTTTCAAAAATCAACTTTTAACTACATTTCTCAAAAACCATAATTTTTATAACATTAAAAATTATAACGTTTATTCATTTAAAATGGATCAATTCCAAAAATATTTTATAAACATATACTTTCAAAAAATCACTTTAAAATCCTTTTAAAATTCCAAAATTTGGTCCAATGATGCTACATACCAAATAGTCAATCACGACAACAACGACATCATATATCGATATGATAATCCATCAAATATCAAAATATCTGAAATCAAATAAATACTGTTGAGGAATCCAGTTGGATCCCTCCAACCTGTTTTCCTGCATCCAAAGATGTTAGCACAATACCAATTCCGTTCCAGTACGGAATTATCGCGGTATATGGGATTTAAAATATTATCCGCTTAATAGACGGCGCAATAGGGTCTCATCCGCTATATACTGCGAGAAATCAATAACTGCAATATATACCTATGCCAATATATATATATATATATATATTGCTATTATATATAATACCAATTTCACTGTTTATGAAATATTCGCGGTATATGTTTTTAATAAATAACCTCCGCTTACTAACGGCGCATATTGTCTATTTGAACAATCAATAGATAACAATCATCACTCAAACATACTATCAACAATTTTAAATCTAATTATTTAAAATAAAATCGAAACTGATTCGATTGAGTGAGAAGTTCTCACCTTGATTTCAATTTCGTTTTAGCGATTTATTTCGAATAAAATTAAACGCGCGTTTAATTTTACCCGAAATTCTCACTAACTCCAAACGACTCCAACCCAATTCCATAGCGTAGTGCTCTTCCATACGATTCCAATGCAACTAGTTTCGCGCGTTTTCGACCTCGTATGAAAAAGATATGATTTTTACAAGTTTCACGAATTATAAAACATAATTAATTTACAACAATTTTTATTTCTAAACCTAATTAGAATCTCAGCCGTGGATCCCACGCCCCCTTGCATCCAAACCATCCCCTGCATCTTCCTTCTCCCCAGTATTTACACGCAAGCTCAAACCCATCGGCCGCCATTTATTTGCAAATTGTCGCGCCTCCTCACTATCATATACATCGATCAGCCATAGCCGCTCGAAAGGCCACGACAAGCGCTACCAACACCATGAATGCCGTGCAACTCGGTCGACCATAGACACCAGAAATCGCGCACAAACGCGCGGCACTCCCCTCGAAAACTGCGCCAACTCGAAGCTTTAAAATTGATCATATCCGTATAGATTTCTAGATCCCATCGTCCTCTACCACTTTACAGTTGAGTGTTTCTCGTAATCGTGAACAGATTGGAAGAGATTAAGGAGAGAAAAGGATGCATTTCTGGCCGTGTATATCAAGGCCGGCGGCTAGGGTTTTAAACCCTATTTTTTTTTTATATTTTGTGAAGAGGCAAGGGTCTATTTATAGAAAATCGAACGAAACACTATTCATTTCGGAATTTTCGGACTCCGATTTACGCGCGGTGACCGGCGTTTCTAGGGTTTATCCCATGTTCCGGACACAATGGAACAGGTTTTGGAAGCTAGTTCGGTCATCTGTGCGAGTTATGGCAATAACCGTTCGATTTAAAATTAAACCGATTAAACGATTTTCTAGGCGTTTTAGCTTGCACCGGACAAACGGTAAATCCGATTGACTTGAAATTTGAAATCGTACGAAAATATCACATTACGGATCCGATGAAACTGGTTTCGTCGAAATCCGAGACTGTTTGAAAAATGGCTATTTTAACTCGCCAAATTAATATTAAAAACAATTTTGATGCGTTTCGAGCTACCACGGTTAAACGACAACTCCGATTGCTACGAAAATTGAAATCCGGTAATAACTAACTATTACGGATCTAATGAAACTAGTTTCGTCCAATTCTGAGACTGTTCAAAAATTGGCTATTTTCACTAGTCGATTAAATATTGAAATATTCAATTTTCACAAATTAACTTTTAATTCGATTTTAAAAGTTCTAAAATATCATTCTAACTTCAATATGATATAACAAAATTTTACAAATCATTTACAATCATATTTTACCCAATTTTCAATTATTTCCATAATTTAACATATTAAATTATCGATTTAATTATCCAATTAAATCCAATTATTCGAATTAAAATTTATTCGACTTATAAATTCACTTATTAGTATTTAAAATCAATTAAATATTCAAATTTTAATCAATTAAAATTATGGGTCGTTACACTTTGGCCATTATAAATTTTTGATTTGAACGAAACAGAAGGGGGAAGAACGAGGGGGAAAGGAATAGAAGGGATTTCCATTTTTATTTTGTGAAGTGCTCGGCATTTTTTTTCTTCGATTCTGAAAACCGAGGGAGAGGAGTATTTAAAATCGAGAAGAGGCATGCTTGCACGATCTAGCCGTGACCTTGGGCGTGATTTTAGGCGTAACTTTAGGAAAGGCAACGTGCTGATGTTGACGAATTAATAAATTTAAATTTAAATCGTTGAAAATTTTCAACGCGTTTATACGTCATATGCTCACATAACAACTCCGAAAAATACGAAATTTGAAATCCAATAATAATTCAATATTACGGACCCAATGGAACTGGTTTCGTCGAATTCCGAGACTGTGCATCGGACGGCTATTTTTAAATATCGATTCAAACGATATAATTTCAAAACTAAACAAATCACTTTAAATTTCAATTCTGAAGCTTCTATAATCTTCAATATTATCAATATGAATTTTACAAGTCTTTAAAATATTTTTAATCGGCTTAGAATTGAAGATACAAATTTTTATTCAACTTTTAATAGATTAAATTCTATAATTTAATCGCCAAATTCATTCTGAAAATTTGAAATTCAAGTCAAACCATCATTCCAATATTTAAATTTAATTAAATATTTTCAAATTAAATTGTTTAAAATTCTGGGTCGTTACAAACTAATTTAAGCATTGATTGATTAAGTTAATGGAAAATAATTAAGTGATGTAATAAATTAAGGGAATTAATTACTAATGAGATTAACTCGGGGTGATTAATAAATATAATTAATTATTAAATGTAATTAAATTAGGAGTAATTAAGAAAGTAATTAAGGGTAGTTAACTGAATGTGAATAATCAGAAGTGATTAATAATTTTGGTTTAATTAAGGTTAATTACTTAATGTAATTAATTTAAATAAGTAATTGATTTAAATGAATTAGGAATCATTAATTAATAAAATTAATGATGAAATTGAGGATCAATTAATTGAGATTAATTAATCAATGGTAATTGATTAATGAAGCAATTAATTAATGTAATTAATTAATTAATTAAGGATTAATGTAATTAATTATAATTATATAACTAATGAAGTAATTAAAGGCTAATTACTGTATTTGGTTAAGAATAATTAATTTATGAAATTAATTAAAGGATAATTACTTGAATGCAATTAAAGGATAATTACTCAAGGGTGATTAATTAAGGTAATTAATTTGAGGATAATTGATTGATTGATTTGTGATCAATCAAGGGTTAAGTAAGCAGGATTTAAAATGAGGAAGTAACTTTTTTAATTCATTTTAAATTAATTAAAGATAAGTAATTAATTTAATTCACTTTAAATTAATTAGAAATAGAAGTAATTAATTTAATTCATTTTAAATTAATTATAGATGGTGTGATTAAAGATCCTTGCTTATGAATGGATGATATGGTTTACCCTGAATGGTTTGAATCTCAGACATGAGATAAATAGTGTTGTGTGATATGGATGCATTGGTTGCATTGTGATGATGATATAAGTTATCTATTGGTGATGATAATATAGATTATCAATTTGTGATGATTACCTGTTTATGATAATAATGATGATTGTCTATTATGATGATGTGAATTATCTAACTGTGTGCATATAGATAATTAGATTGAATTGTTTTAAACTTAAAACAACTTGGACCTAAAAGACACATTTTGGATTTCGATGAGACCGGGATCGGGTTTCCATATTTGGATATCCGAAAACCACATCGATCCGAATTAAACGTTAGGTTGTGAATCCAAGTGGAGCAAGTGAAGACTCGAGATGTAAGGGCAATACGTCAGTATAACTCTATGGGTGATTCCGTTATGAGTTTGACGGAATAGTACATATAGGTTCGAGATGGTGATTCAGAGTGCAAGGGTTATCATCGTTAACTCTGAGGGTGATTCCAAAATGAGTGTAACGAGATAATGCCTTCGGTTTCGTTCGAACCCGGAACGAACTTGTATGGATTGAATGCTTTCAGAACATCGTCAGGCGGACGATGAGCATTCTAAGTGATGTGTCCTATAAAGGTAATCGTAGCCTCAAGCCTCATCAACCGGGAATGGCTGAAACAGGGGAGGTACAGCAAGGCTTCGTGGGTAGCTCCCACTAGAGAGCGAGATTTACCCCTGTCTAGAAGTCCCTTTTTATTCGGCTGTGTGGGCGGTTTATTCGCGACAACTGCCGGGGTTGTCTTGTTCGGGACTGTCCAGTAAGGGATGGTTTCGGCCTTGTGTTGCAGGGGAGTTAGGGTGGCTCCTTGGTACACTGATCTAGGCCACGTACTATGACGGGCGGTACCCCAGTAGCCCTGCCATTGTATGGAATCCAAAATCCAATAAGTGCCAACGGTTTTGATTGTATTACCCACTTTTGTGGCTAGTAGCTGGAATTTAATGAATGTAACAATTTCGGCTATTTCTTATTTACTTGAAAACCCTAGACCTATTATAATATCATCAGATTTCCTATCAAATGTTTTGGTTAGCGTAAGGTAAAAACTTTTCCATGTTTATGTGTAGGAAGTCTTACGTGATTCCTTTCTTTTTAAAGGATTTCAAAAGTTAAGCAACTTTAATCTGTTACTCACACCAGACCCATGTATGACCTGGAGTTTATTTTTGTTTTCATAATCTCTTGGGTACCTAAATTTTTACGAGTAGCCAAGGAATTCAGGTTAGCTTTGACGAATTATGGAGGAGCAAATGGAGCAGGAGGCTTCTGCGTTGTAGTTATCTAGTTTTCCGCTGTGTTGGTATCTCTGAGTCGTTTGTTGGAGTTGTTTTGTACCGTGTTGTAATAACTAGACAGGTGTTTATAACTGTCTAGTATATGTTGTATTATCTGTGTGACTCTGATTGTTGTTGTATATCTATGTAATAATTATGTTGTTAATATAATTTATTCGTTCCGTTGTTTAGATTCTGATGTGTTGGTTCTTCTTTCTTCTCTTTCTTTCTCTTTCTATCCCTTTCTTTCTTATTAATGATGCGTCATTCTGTGGAGATGGACGGCGAGTCATTACAGTGGTATCAGAGCATTAGGTTGAGTGAATACCTAGGCTCTGGAGTGGTGTCTATCTGGAGAGAGCGTATTTGTAGTTTTGATATATATACATACACACACATATATATATATAGCTATTTCTACCTATCAGTTGGGTTACCCGTTCAGGTGTTCCAACATAAGTTATAAAGGTAGATAAGGTAGTGGTGTGTGTAACACGACTACTACCATTGGTTGGAGTTTGAATATTGAGATTGGAAGTATATTTGTCGATATTGTAAACCTAATACCGTCTCGAGTGCGTTGTGCAGTGGTGTAGAGATTTCATCGATCTCTGAAGGAAACCGGTATAGGTTCAAAGTTCATCTTTGAAGATGGATGAGTAGAGTTTGAATCTGATAGTTGGCAGAAGTGAGTAATGGTATCTTAATACCTCGGGTAGTAGTAGCTGCGAGATGAGATGCAGTGAATATGGATGTCTCCAAAGATGTTTTCTTTGGAACAAGTTTGGGAGGTATATCTGCTTCGGTGTTATGGCTGAGTATAGAAGGAAGTTGTGATTGGCTTTGAGGTCCAAGTTTTCCCAAAGAGCTTTGATTAGGAAGTCTTTGGCTCCGTGTCAACAATGCAGCTTGGAGTGTTCTGTGTTGGTAAGAAATTTTCTGGCTGAGTAGATTTTCTGAAAGTGGAGTTCAGAAGCAGTAGAGTGGATCCATTTCTTCGATAGATTGACTAGATCAGTGTAAGCTGTTCTGTTGGGTAAAGAGAGGACAGTTTTCTTTGGAAAATTGATCTGAATTGATCGCAAAAGTGACTTGCGATTGTTTAAGTGTTCTCTTGTGTTATCAGAGAATTTTCTGGATATCTTCTGAGAAGTCAGAGGTTTGTTTGTATCTGGAGATTGAGTTTTCTTATCGACCGAATTCCAGAAGTGGTACCGGTGGTTCAGCTTTATAGAAGAATGATTCTAGGAGATTGAGTTGGTGTAGCAGCTCAAAGTTTTGGAGGAACTTCTGAGTTTTCTTTTATAGATCTGTTGAACCATATTCTGAGATATGTTGTCCAGTCTGTGTTCGTGTTCTTCATCAGCAGTTTCTTCTATCCCAGATCAGAGTTGTGCAACGGAAGCAGTTTGGAAGTGTTCCCATAAAAGAAATAAGTTTGTTCTTCTGAGATTTGAAGAGTGAAGTTGTGTATCTGGTTTTGGATTGATCTTGAGGAGATCGTTGTGTTGGATTGATTTTAGTTCTGTTTGTTTCTAGAAACATCAGCTAAGGTTAAGCTGATCAGTTTGGATATGGGCAGCCCAGGATCATCCGAAGAGATTTGTGGTTAAGAGACGAAGGAATTTGGATTCCGAAGTCGGAGATTTGTTTTGGCTCTCTTCTGTGTTTTGGTTGGATTGTTGGTTGGTTTTCAAGAGTTGAATTGCCAGTTGGATAATTGGATTCAATGAGTTTCACGTATCTCTGAGGGAATACGTGTATGAATTATTTTTGGTTGTGGAACCACTTGTTCAGGAGGGTTGGTTGTTGAGTCAGACTCGTTTGTAGTCTGATATCTCGTCTAGTTCTGTAGATCTAGATGAGTAGAAGCTATGTAGCTTCGTAGTTTTGATTATTTGAATGTTGTAGGGCGAGTATCCCGGTATATATACGTACTTGGGAAAAACTCGAGAAGATTTTATCCAGAATTTTGTCTAGATAATTAAATTTGTTTGATTAGATAGAGTGCTTGCTTTGGTTGTTAGCATATGATTAATATGCTTGTGTTTAAATTAAATCTTAAATGAGATTATTAAATTACCGTTGCTTTTAAATTTCGGGGACGAAATTCTTTTAAGGGGAGAGGAATGTGATATCCCGAAAATTTTGGCAATATCAATTTAATAATCTGTATATAAAATTAAATTGATTTGATAAATTCTATTTATAAAATTTACTTGATTTAATAATCCAATTAAATAAATGTTTAATTGATGAATTTTATCTTTTAAAAGCTAATAAATTGCTTTCTATTTATAATGTATATATGTATACATATTGTAGATAGATAGGTTTTGATTTGTAAATTAATAAACAAATAAAATATATATTTTTAAATTTTAATACTCATTTTGATAATTTGAAGATTTTTATTTTATTTAATAAATAACTAATTGGTTTAAAATACTTAAAGAAATTGTTTTAAATTGTTTAAATATATTTTAAGTATAGTTTAAATTTTAATAAGATAAAACAAAAGTTTATTTTATTTCTTTTTGAATATAGCTTAATAATTATAATTTGGAATTATTTAAAAATTTAAAATACCAATTGTATATTAAAGCATTAATGTAATTAATTAGTTAAATAAGATAAGTAATTTATAACTTCTCTTATAAATTATTTAAATTTGATAAATGTGTTATTTTCAAATATTAATAAATATATAAATATAGATATGTTTAAGAAAAACAATATTATTATTTTAAAATTAAAAAAATGATTAATATAAATTAGTTTTAAATTGGAATTTTTTAAAGGTATAAATGGCATTTGAATTTGAATTCTTTTTTAAATTCAAATGAATAAACATATTTAAATTATGTAAATAAGCTTTTATCTTTATATAAATTATTTTATTTCATTTTCATTAAAAAGAAATACATATACATTTATTATGAAACTACTTTATTTGTATTTAATAAATAAAAAGGATTTCAATTACCTTTAAACTAAATAAAAATAAATTAAATTACTTAAGACACATGTTATTAAACTATGTGGTAATTATGACAAGTGTACTTAGGATAAGAGATTAATGTAACAAGTGTTATTTCTTTTTACAAGTGTCTTTTATTTTTTCTTTTAAATTTTTAAATAAATCTATTACATTCATATAAAACATGTTTTTCGTCACCCTCATTTGATTTTTCTAATGTTCATTTTTTTTCTAAGTCAAGAAAATTTCTCAGCTGAAAATAAAATTTGGATAAAAATTTAAAATCGTGTTCAAGATTTGATTTCTTTTCAATACTTGAATTCCTCACAAACCTGAAAATCAAATCCATAATCAAACTCTTCAAGCAAGAAACCAAAAACCTTAAACCTTCCTTAATCAAGACTGCAATCCTCTGTAAAATCTTTTTCAAATGTAAAAGTAAAGCATAAGCCTGCATGCATCTTTCAACCTGGAAATGTAAGAGTGAAATCTGAAGCAAGTTTTATTCAAATTTAAAGCATTCAAATTTAAGAGGTTCAAAAGCATCTGGGGTCAAGCCTGCATGCAAGTTTTTAACAGTAAGCATCACAAGTTTTATCAAGAGCAATGAAGTATGGCATTTCAGATTATAGATTTCAAAATGGCAACTCAATTTTTAAAATCTTCAACTCAGTTTATAATCAGGAAGTAAAAGCAACTCAATCTTGTGCTCTGTTTCATGCAATTTCAGGTGAGTAACATCACAAATTTAAAGGTTTAAGTATATGTTTATGTTGCATGTTCGTCTCTAAGAACAAGTATGTTTGTGAAAATATTTAAATCTCTTTGTGCATGTATATGAATGTTTGGTGTGCATTGCTATATGACTGTGTTCCCTATGTTTTAGTTCCAGGCTTGGATTTTCAAATCAAAATCTCTAGCTCTTGATATAATCTTGTAAAGACTTAAAGTATTGAATAAAATTGGGTGTTGAATCATGGTTATAAGTATAAAAATATGTTTAAGTCAAAATAATTTATATTGTCTCTGGAAATGAATAAATTTCAATACAAATTTAAAATAGGGTAAATTTCTATCTTCAAGATGTATAGATTCAGGTATATGAATCGAATTCTTAAACTAAAATTTGATTTTAAAAACTAAAATCATAGTGTTTAATCTGGAATTAAGGCCGCAGTTCTTATTTAAACATAAATTGGGTTTTAATCAAGCTCTGGCGATCGAGTTGATTTGAGTGTTTGGGGTTCTTGGTGGAGGTAGTGTAGTGATAAGAGGGTATGGCAAAAATGTCAGGAAGATGAATAGGGATCGGTGGAGGCGATGGGAGGTTGACGAAGTCTGTAAACCTAGTTTTGTTTGGTCTGGTAATTTTGATCATATCGCTCATTCCAGTGGATCGAGTGTATCAGGATTCACTGTATTGGTAGTTGGAGCGTTGATGTAGACGAGGCCGGAGTTGCAATTGACACGGTGGTCGGAGTTGAGGAAACGAGCAAGTTTCCAGGTTTGGGTGTATGGTCGCTATACTGTTGCCAGGTTTGAATTGGGAGGGGGAAATCGATTGCGATTTCGAATGGATGATGGGTTTATGATGGTGGTGATGGGTTCCAGGGATGAACGACGTCTTACTCGAAGTTTTGGTAGTGGTTGGAGGTGGCTACAACCACCGTGCATATGCACGGTGAAGAAGATGTGTCAGGTGATGTTGGGTTTTGCAGTAATTTTGACTCGGGTTAATACTCGAGTAATTCGAGTTGTTACTCGAAGTAGCTCATGGTTTTACTCGAAGTAAATCAAGGGAAGCTCGGGCATTTTCTGAAGTTACAGGTTTCTTTGAAACCTGTATAAATTTTCAAATTCAATTTGTTTAAATCTGAAGCCAGTTTTTAAAACAGAAATAAAACTTAAATTTAAATTATGGTTTTCAAACGGTGTATGAATCCAAGTTTTAAAATCTAATTTAAATTTTATTAATTAAAATGTTTAAACAACTTCAAAAGAGTTTAAATATTTGAATTTAAGATAAAGCTTTAAATTTAAGTAGAAGATTTAAACATAAGCTTAAATCTGGAATCAAATTCCAATTTGAAACAATGTTTTGAAAATAAAGGAAGTTTTAAGGCAATTTAAATGTTTAAACAAATTTGGATGTTGAAACATATTTAAATATGATTTGTATCTTGAAATGAATTTGGGTTTAAATTTCTTTTAACTTCTTTATAAAATAAGAAAATCTTTAGCATAAGTTTTTAAAGGGTTTTCAAATGTTTTTAAAACTTTGTTTAATGTAAGTTTGATTTCTTTTTAAATTTTAAATTTAAAATGTAATTTGAAAACAATTTTAAGTTAAATTGTTTTAAATTACTTTGTTAATAATAAAGTAATCATTAATAAGAAATGTTTTATTTTAAAGTAAATTAAAGATTTAATGATCTTTGTTTCATTAAAATTAGTAAGATAATTTAAATAATTTAATTAATTAATTTGTTTAATTAATTAAAAATTTGAAATAAATTAATTAAGGTTAATTAAATTTGTAATTAATATTAATTAATTTAAGTTAATTACTTAAGAAAAGTAATTAAAAGAATTAATGAAAAGCTAATGAAGGTCATTAACTTGGGATTATTTATTAATTAATTAATGTAATTAATTTTGATAATTAAATGGATTAATTAATTTAGATAATCAATTATGGAACTTGATTAAGTATGATTACTTTATGGAAATAATTAAAGTTATTAATTAAAAACTAAGTTTAATTAATTTAGAATAATCATTGGATGAGATGATAAGTAATCAGTGAGGAATAATTACTTAAAGAAGTAATTAAGATAAGTAAATTACTGGAGGTAATTAATTGAAGTATGGTAGAATTTTGGGATTAATTACTTTGTGTAATTAATATGAAAGGTAATTACGTAGTGGAAGTAATTAATAATTAATTACTTAGTGTAACTAATTTAAGCATTGATTGATTAAGTCAATGGAAAATAATTAAGTGATGTAATAAATGAAGGGAATTAATTACTAATGAGATTAACCCGGGGTGATTAATAAATATAATTAATTATTAAATGTAATTTATTTAGGAGTAATTAAGAAAGTAATTAAGGGTAGTAAATTACTGAATGTGATTAATCGGAAGTGATTAATGATTTTGGTTTAATTAATGTTTATTACTAAATGTAATTAATTTAAATAAGTAATTAATTTAAATGTAATTAGGAATCATTAATTAATAAAATTAATGATGAAATTGAGGATTAATTAATTGAGATTAATTAATCAATGATAAGTGATTAATGAAGTAATTAATTAATGTAATTGATTAATTAATTAAGGATTAATGTAATTAATTATAATTAGATAATTAATGAAGTAATTAAAGTCTAATTACTGTATTTGGTTAAGAATAATTAATTTATGAAATTAATTAAAGGATAATTACTTGAATGTAATTAAAGGATAATTAATCAAGGGTGATTAATTAAGGTAATTAATTTGAGGATAATTGATTGATTGATTTGTGATCAATTAAGGGTTAAGTAAGCAGGATTTAAAATGAGGAAGTAATTATTTTAATTCATTTTAAATTAATTAAAGATAAGTAATTAATTTAATTCACTTTAAATTAATTAGAAATAGAAGTAATTAATTTAAATCATTTTAAATTAATTATAGATGGTTTGATTAAAGATCCTTGCTTATGAATGGATGATATGGTTTACCCTGAATGGTTTGAATCTCAGACATGAGATAAATAGTGTTGTGTGATGTGGATGCATTGGTTGCATTGTGATGATGATATAAGTTATCTATTGGTGATGATAATATAGATTATCAATTTGTGATGATTACCTGTTTATGATAATAATGATGATTGTCTATTATGATGATGTGAATTATCTATCTGTGTGTATATAGATAATTAGATTGAATTGTTTTAAACTTAAAACAACTTGGACCTAAAAGACACGCTTTGGATTTCGATGAGACCGGGATCGGGTTTCCATATTTGGATATCCGAAAACCACATCGATCCAAATTAAACGTTAGGTCATGAATCCAAGTGGAGCAAGTGAAGACTCGAGGTGTAAGGGCTATACTTCAGTATAACTCTGTGGGTGATTTCGTAATGAGTTTGACGGAATAGTACTTATAGGTTCGAGATGGTGATTCATAGTGCAAGGGTTATCGTCGTTAATTCTGAGGGTGATTCCAAAATGAGTGTAACGAGATAATGCCTTCGGTTTCGTTCGAACCCAGAACGAACTTGTATGGATTCAATGCTTTCAGAACATCGTCAGGCGGACGATGAGCATTCTAAGTGATGTGTCCTATAAAGGTAATCGTAGCCTCAAGCCTCATCAACCGGGAATGGCTAAAACAGGGGAGGTGCAGCAAGGCTTCATGGGTAGCTCCCACTGGAGAGCGAGATTTACCCCTCTCTAGAAGTCCCTTTTTATTCGGCTGTGTGGGCAGTTGATTCGCGACAACTGCCGGGGTTGTCTTGTTCGGGACTGTCCAGTGAGGGATGATTCCGGCCTTGTGTTGCAGGGGAGTTAAGGTGGCTCCTCGGTACGGTGATCTAGGCCACGTACTGTGACGGGCGGTACCCCAGTAGCCCTTCCATTGTATGGAATTCAAAATCCAATAAGTGCCAACAGTTTTGATTGTATTACCCACTTTTGTCGCCAGTAGCTGGAATTTAATGAATGTAACAATTTCGGCTATTTCTTATTTACTTGAAAACCCTAGACCTATTATAATATCATCAATTTCATATCAAAAGTTTTGGTTAGCGTAAGGTAAAAACTTTTCCATCTTTATGTGTGGGAAGTCTTACGTGATACCTTTCTTTTTAAAGGATTTCAAAAGTTAAGCAACTTTAATCTGTTACTCACACCAGACCCATGTCTGACCCGGAGTTTATTTTTGTTTTCAAAAACTCTTGGGTACTCAAATTTTTACGAGTAGCCAAGGGATTCAGGTTAGCTTTGACGAATTATGGAGGAGCAAATGGAGCAGGAGGCTTCTGCGTTGTAGTTATCTAGTTTTCCGCTGTGTTGGAATCTCTGAGTCGTTTGTTGGAGTTGTTTTGTACCATTGTTGTAATAACTAGACAGGTGTTTATAACTGTCTAATATATGTTGTATTATCTGTGTGACTCTAATTGTTATTGTATATCTGTGTAATAATTATGTTGTTAATATAATTTATTCGTTCCGCTGTTTAGATTCTGATGTGTTGGTTCTTCTTTCTTCTCTTTCTTTCTCTTTCTATCCCTTTCTTTCTTATTAATGATGCGTCATTCTGTGGAGACGGATGGCGGGTCATTACATTCCAATAACTAAATATCCTTTCATACTAATATAAACTTCAAATATTCATTTATCAAAACCAATTATCATTCCATATTCACATTCTTTATCAAATAAAGATTATATCAGTCAAAGCCTCATTATCAAATCATTATTTGAATTCAATTTCAAATATTCAAATTTAAATATCATTTTAAAAAATCAAATATGTCATTCATTTATTATTTCAAATATCATTACAGAATACATTTCAAAATTCCATTCATATATTCATTTATCTCATTACATTTCATTCCATTTAACGCATAACCAAGTAATTTAAATTCAAATTCAATTTAAATTCCTTAAAATTCAAATTCAAAACTACTTAAATTTCACAAATATTCAATTCCAAAAATTAAATCATTTAACACTTTAATACATAACTCAAACAGTGTTACAATCTATAACATTACGAAACATTGTCAAATTATAACAACGACAGCATTTAAAAGTGCTATTGTAACTTATAGTTTCCAAGATAGTTTAGTTCAAGAATAACCGCATTTATAAAATTCCATAACAGATATTTAGTTACTTCAAACAAAGTTAAATTCAAAAACAACAGCATTTTAAAGTGTTGTCATAGAACTATAGCATTTTAGAAATGTTATTAATAAAATTCCAGATTTTATTATAACTTTTCAAAAACAATACAACTTCAATTTTAGCAAATTTTAAACTTATAAATCAATTTCTAGACTTCAAAATTTCACATTTAAATAATTTTTAACATATGATTTATCACAACAAAATTTTAAATCAAATATTCAATTTAAAACTCACTTTCATTTGTTAAGTCAAAATTCACTATTTTCCTTAAATTATAAATTTAAAAAAACTCAACATTTTACTTCAAATATCTTTTTCAAACCTTCATACCAGTATAATTCAAAATAGTCTTATCTATTTGACTCCACAACAGTTTCAAACTTATATAAATCATATTACTTTATACATTAATCATACCAAACTAAACTTATACTTTATCAAATACCTTATACCATTCAAAATTTCTTAGCTTTGAAAAGTTAACCTTGATTTAAAAGAGCTCAAACCTTCAAAATAGTCAAAGAAATCATATTTTCAATCCAAGAGTTGGAAATCACCAACAAATTACTAAATCAATTCCAATAGATAAGGTTATACAAAAACAAATCTAAATCTCGAGGACTGAACACCGGCTTATTTTAAATCATTTCAATTATACACACACACACACACACACACACACATATCTTTCGAATATCAAACCATACTTCGAAATCATAAATCAAAATTTGGTTTCATAAAATCACTCGCATAGCAAAGCTACTAGAGTGGCCTCTCCCCCACACAGACTCAAAAATCAATGTCGATGATGCATATATTCATCACCGAAATTATTTTTCAGCGACATAAGTGGGTTCTGGACTTTTATTTCTTGAAACTTCTTTGAAATATCTTCGAAATCATTGGAATTCATTCGAATACATTTGAAACATTTCTTATCTGGAAAAATATCTTTAAATCATATTATTATATATATTTTCCAAAATCTTAAAAACCCATTTCAAAACACCAGAGTTCAATTCCTCGAAATTCAAATTCAAAACCCTTCATTTATAAATCATTTTTATACAAATCACAATTTCTTATAAATTTCCAAAATTTCAAATCCTTTCAAAGCTTCAAATTTTCATTTTCCAAAGGTAAAAATCCTTATTGAAAATATTTCACTTTTATATACAAAATAGGGTCATCCTTATCAAAATAATAATTTCGATGTATGCACAAATACAATCAGACACAAATTTCTCAAGAATGATTCAAGGTTAGATTTCAAGCAATACGGAGATTCGAATTTAGAGGAACTCTTATCAAATAGAATTCTGGTTCGAAGATAAGCTCGAACGAAGATAAGATAATTTTATTACCAAATAGAAGATGATAAGCCTATATAAATCGCGGGCGACCTTAACCGGTCAACCATGACTTGAGGAATATAATCAATTTGGAAATCTAAGGCAAATCGACATTCGATCGCCAAAGATAGAATCCGAGTAGAGCAGGAGATAGACAGCATCGAAAACCGAGAATTCATGAACCTCCGGTGAATCAATGCAAATTATAAAGGATTTTCACCCCTTTACAAATCAATCAAAGATTTGCGGAATCACCGATCTTTATAGAGGTCATTTCAAAGTGGAGTTATGAAATGCTCCAAAATCATAATGGATAGAATACGGAAGACAAGACTGGATTTCAGAACAAGTGGGAGCGTTCTAAAGTTCAAGGAATCCTAATCGATAAGAATCATAACCAAGAGATTCCTAACAAGATGGATACTGAAGGGATGAAGTTTTTGAAAATCTTGGCTTCGAAATAAGAAATTTTTTATACCAAAATAATCTTTGAAAACCCTTTAAAAATCATTTGAAAATTATTTTATACTACGAAAATACGTTCTCTCACAAGGAAGGATTCTAAGATTGATTTCACTCATTCTAGGGTATTTCTACCCTATTTCTAATGAGTTTTTGCTCCACGGGCTATGGTTTGCCTAAAACCAAAGCTCTGATACCAAATGTAACAACCCGGTATTTTCAGCCATTCGCAGTCGCACATGTCGGACTTGAATTGCTCAAAATACCGCATTGTAAATAAATTTGGAGCAAATGAAATACAAATCACAGAATCACAGACATAGAACAAACAGAATACCTCGCAGCGGAATATAAAATACATAGTAGTTCATGAAGCTATCACGGCAGAGTCTCAAACCAAATACATAATACAGTTTGAAAACAACATAATAGAAATCCCAAATACATAGAAATTCACTAATACATGAGATAAACTAGAATAGCGGAAACAAAAAGTAGGTATAAATGTAGATAAGCAGAAACTCCAGCAAAGACCATCTCTAGAAAGAGAATCCAAAGCTGTGAATACTCAGGCTGACCCGAGCATAAAGTAAAACACAAAACACTCGAGTCGGGACAATATATACTTATATAATGTAAATCAACTCAAGTGAACTGTAGTAGAAATGCACCATAACTTAAATGATGCTTGGGATCGTCCATCCCTTAAGAATCAGTTAAACCATAAATTAAATACATCCCATGGTTAAAATTTCAAAAAACGTATTTTATACTTCGAAATCAAATATCATTTAAAAATTCAATATCATTCAAAATCCATTTCAAAATATCAAAATATCATATCTTCCAAACCATATTCCTTTTTATTTAATTTAAATACCATTTCAAAACACATTTCAAAATAGTTTATATTTCGAAACAAATTACTTCATTTTAAATCATTAAAATGAAGATTTATATTTAATAATTAAATCATTAAATTTCCAAAATTTTAATATTTCAAAGTTCATTCATTCACTTAAATTTATTAAAACAATGAAAATTCAACTTTCGCAGCATTTAGGAAATGCTACGGAAAGTCACATTTAAAACAGTTCAATTTAACAAAAGACAGCATTTAAAATGTTGTAATAGGGTTACATTAGTTTCAAATAAACTTACTTAAATTCAACCATTATAACATTTACAAAAATGCTATAGTAGCCTTTAATTAAATTGAGCCATTTGGTTCATTATTATCAACTACAGCATTTACAAATGCTGTATTATACTTTACGCTAGAATTAATAGCATTTTAGAAATGCAGTAAATTAACTTCAAATATTCAGTATAATTTCACAAACAATTATATTTTTATTTAAATCATTTTTAACTTATGAAATCATATAATTTCACTTTTAAACAATCATTCAAATACCCTTATATTCATGATTTTATAAAGTTAAATCTCCATCCAAAATCAAAATTTAATAGTAATTCACTTATTAAATTCCAACATTAAATTTTAAATTCATTAAATTAAATTTAACTTAACACTTAAAAAGAATTTTCAAATGTAACTTAATTTCATTTTTATTTACTTAACTTAAAATTCACTTTTAAGCCAAATTTAAAAAATTTCAATTTTAGTTATATTTCAAAATTTCAACTTAAATATTCATTCATTTCACATTTTAACTTAATTCAAAAATCATTAATATATTAAGAAATCGTTTTAAATTCATTTAATTCAAAATATCATAAATTTATCATATTTTCATATTTAATTTAAATTCCATTTATCACCAAATTATAATTTCCAAAATAACTTACATTTCAGATTTTCTAACTTTACCATTAATTTATTTCACTTATAAATTTCAGAAAGTCAATAATGCTTTACAAAAATCATTTTTAATCAAATTTAAATCAAAATATTATAATATATTTACATTTCTTAAATATTTAAAAAAATTTAGAAAAACATATTTTAACAACGGGTCTGTATTTCATTTTCTAGCCTAGGTAAAGTTATACGGGTAATATATCATTTCAACCCGTAATTTACAAAGAAAACCCGGGTTTGATCATTTCAAACCCGCAATCCTAAGTAAATGAAAATAATTGAAAATCATTCAGGCCTATCATTTCACCCCATAATGATTTCTCCTATTCTAAAGTCCGTTCGGGTATGTATCATTTCAACCCATAGTGATTCTAATCTAAAGGGAACTTGCAGTGTGATAAACTGATAAAAGTAATAGAACAGCATAATATAACAGTAGCATATGATATAACAGGTGTTTAAGCATGGGTAAACATCATAAAATTATAACATAGCAGGTGTAACATGATAATGCATTTTACAGATTCAAAAGGGGTCAATTTACTAGTTATATATGTACATATTGTCTGGTGAGAATAACTCACATGTTCAAAGCTAGAGATCGCTACCAAAGCACACATACACTGACACAATGAAGGAACGATAATATGGACAAGACTTGAGAGAGTGGGGAACCAAAGCTATATGGCTTGATAACATATACACACAATAATACATACATACATAAGTATTCAACACAATATATCATCAAATAACATAAGAATCAACACCCAAAGCAATATCCATTTGCATTGCACTTGCCCTCTACCTCATGTACTTCAGTTATGCAGGTGTTTAGCTTGACCTAGGGGTGCTATTGGTCTGGTTTGGGTGTGCAAGTGGTCGGCCAACATTTGTTTTGAAGGTGAATAGGTCTAGTTGTACAAGGCTACAACATAGGGCAAATAACATCACATCTTGGCTATATTTTGGTTCGGTCAGAGGTCATGGCTCAAGGCCAGTGACTCCAGGAGGTGGTGAGTGACATGGCATAGGGTGGAGGTCAGGCCATAGGTGGTGGTGGTGGAGGTAGTGGTGGCTAGAGGTTGAAGAAGGAGGTGTTGGCAAAGGTGGCTCATCTAATGTATATAGTGATGGTTTTTGATGGATTTTGTGGTGATCTATGCCTTGGGATGGCTCGGCCTGAAGAGGAGGGGTAGTAGGATGGGTGATGGTCAGAGGAAGGGGGTGGTGATGGTCGGCGAAAGCCTGGTTGAGGAGGAGTGGAGGCATGATTGTAGAGAACATATGCAAAATTCAATAGAAAGTAGAAAAAACAAAGAAGAAAAAGAAGGATTTTACCAAATCTCTTCAAGCAAATGGCCACACAAATTTTTGTGGTTTTGAGAAATGTTTTTCTCGTGAAAAATGATGAAGAATGTAGCTGAAAGAAAGTAGGAAAGGTACGGCCAAAATCATAAAGAATGGAGGTTGAGAAAGTGAAAGGTCGGAAGACAAAAGGACCCTGGAATTTTAAGAGTTTAAACCTTTTCAAATTACCTTTAATTTATTTATATAAGTTTATATTACTGAAAATAATAATAAATTAAGTCACAAATTCGAAAATATAACAAAATATAAAATATATAAAAATATTTATTAATTATATAAGGTTAAAATAAGAAAATAGCACAAATTTGCAAACTAGTCTAGAAAAATGGAAAATAAACAGAATGAACTTTGGAAAATTTAAATGGACTTATAAAAATATCTATGACAAAGATAATAACATAAAATAAAAATGAATTCACAAAATAAATATATAAATTTTAATTAAATATAATTTAAATGAAGAAAATAGCGTAAAAATAGAAAACAGCCTTTAAAAATAGGAAATAAACACAGTAAACTTTGGAAAAATTTTATTATCACTTTAAAAATATTGAAATAGAAAATATACATAAAAGAACATTTTAACAAATATTTGAATAAAATATAACAAAGAAAATATGATTTATACAATTTAAAATAGACAAAATTGCAAAATAAAACAAATTATATTCAAAATTGAAATACACATAACTTTCACAATTTAAATCCGTTTTCAACGAAACAAAAAGCAGTATTCATATTATTAAATATATTTTCATAATAAAATATAAAATTTATGAATTTAAATATCTAAATATAAGATTTAAAATTCAAGGTTTGACCAGTTTGAACAGAAATTCATCTTTCAGTAAAATATCCAATTTTTACCGATTTGAAATTATAATTCACATAATAATCAACACTTAAATTTAAAAATGAAATGTTTGAAATAAAATAAGTTTAAAAATAATTTCAAAATAAAATAAAGTCAAATATTAAAATATATGAAAAAAAATCTAGGGTTTTTACATATTATAATAAAATAACACCCGTGTCAGTCTGGAAAACCAGCGTGAGAAAACACACTCAATTTGAATTATTACTATTATTTTAAAAATCCTTTGAAAAACAAAAGTATCTCGTAAGACCACGTCACACATAAACATGACAGGTTTTTACCTTACGATAACCAAAACATTTCTTTCAAAATCGTCTAATATTATAATAGTGTCCAAATTAAGTAATTAGAAAGTAGCTGAAATGCTTGCATCTCATATTTTTAGCATAGTTGGGCACAATCAAAACTGTACGGTGCTTATTTGAGAATGTATCCTATATAATGATTGGGCCATTGGGGTACCGTACTGTGACTGGGGTACCGTCCATCATAGTACACATTTAGAACAATGTACCGAGGTCCTCACCGGGATCCCCTACTACACATGACCGGCCTACCCCTAACCTGGATAGACCGAATATGTTATCGCCTCGAGTGCTCCCACCATTACAATCGAGGGCTCCTTTTTTCATGCACAACCATATCCATAATATATAAGTTTTCGAGGATATATAGAAAAGTGATAGCATACCCTAATTGGGTGCGACCCACTTAGCCTTGCTACATCTCCCCTGTTTTAGTCATTCCCGGTGGATGAGGCTTGAGGCTAAGCATTACCTTTCAAGAATCAATTCCACTTAGAATGCTCATCGTCCTCCAATGATGATGTTCTGATAGCATTCATCCATACAAGTTATCCTGGGTCTGGATAAGCTGAATCACCGTCTTCTCTATATTCAAGGTACCTATTCGTAATGTTCAAACTAGATCGAAGTGGTTTTCGGATAATTAAATCCAATTTTGGTCTCTTCGAAACGATTAATGTAATTGGCCAAAATTGATAGTTGGTTATTTAACTATCAATATACATCCAAATGCAGTCATCAGGCCTTATTATGGATTTTCCAAAAATTTATTTCAAAATATATTTATAAGATATATATTTTCAAATCCCTTCTAGTATTTCAACATTTGAAAACAAATTCCCACTTATCCGTAATAGGATATTTCAATCCGTATCTTACTTCTACACTTAGTGAAATATTTCGAACTTCGATTTATAATCCCTTGGAAAAATATCTAGATATAAATCCTTCATCACTAATATTTCCAAAAAAATCCTTTCATTTCCACACTTAGGAAGATATTTTAAGACCGTTTTCCAAAAAACATTTTAAATATCAATATTTAGGAATGTTCTTGTCTTATCTCCTACATTTTACAGAATTTATATTAAAATTTTTACATCCTCCAAAATCGTTTATACCCACTTATAATCTCGTCTGTTCATTTAATACTTCTAAAAATCATATTCGTTTCTGTATCTTAAGAGATTTTATAAATAATTTAAAATCATTTCCAAAACTCTATATATGTATAATAAATATTTTTAAAGGATGATAATTTATTTTCAAAACACATTTAAGTAATTGTTTAAAATTTTAAAACACTTTAAAAACATTGATAATTTATTCCATATTTCATTTTCAAATAACTAATTGATTTATGAAGCTTATTTTAAAAATGTGAATTCATTTCGATAAATGGAAATGTTTGATTAATCTACTTCCCGAAATATTCTAACTAGTTTTGTAACAGCCCTGTATTTTATGTTTATTTTAATTTTATATTTTAATTATTTTAACTGAAATTCCTGATTTAAAAACTTTATTTTATTTATTAAAATGGATAAATTTTGTTATTCTGAATATAAATTTTGATTTTTGTGTGAATTATAATTCCAAACCTGAATAAATGGAATAATTCCAAAAAAAATGGATTCTTGGTCAAACTAGTCAAACTTTGACTTTTATATTTAAATATTTTTATTTTTGAAATTTTATCTTTTATTATGAAAATAGATTTAATTTCAAGAATACTGCTTTTCGTTTCGTTGAAATCAGATTAATATTGTGAAAGTTATGCTTTTTACAGTATTGTGTGTAAATTGTTTTATTTAATAAATTTGTTTATTTTAATTTATATAAATAATATTTTTTGTTTGCAAATTCATGTTCTAATTTGTGTAACATGATATGTTATGCATATATTTTATTTTTAAAACCTTGGTGTTTAATTGTTTAAAGGAGTTTGAATTTTTAAAATTTCTTGAATTAATGTGCCCAATTTTAAATAAATATAAACAATTTATGTAATGGTAGATTTTGGTTAAATTTTGACACTAATTGAAATTTTAAATTCTAAATTCTAACTTCAAATCTTTTATATAAAATATATATATTTACAACATTTATTTCGCTGTTGTTTTACTTATATAGGTTATATACTTTTAAATTAAGTAATAAATAATATTGTAAAAAGGCAATAAAATTATACGTTTTATTTGGTACGTTTTATATCCGTTCTTGTCTAATTTATTTGGCGTTATAAATGGTACGTTATTTCGTGATATATTCTTTAGCGTATATTTTATTAATTAAATAAGAAACAAATAAATTTAAATACGTTACTTTTGGGCATACGTTTTAAATTATCTCTTGCCTTTAAAATACACCCCTTTGATTCCATACGTTAGCTTTGCAAATCAATCATCCGTTCCTTTTTAAAAGGAAGAATTTAAAGCTGCCTTGCAAATTCACATGTAAAACTTTCATCTCACTCCAACTTCCATTTACTTCTCTTTATATAATAGGAATTAAATCCTCAAATTCCTATAGCCGTTACAAATTTTATCTCTTGCCATTTTTTTTGTTTCCACCTAATCAACGCAACTTCTCTAATAAATATAAACACGTACACAATACCCTACCGAATATCAATTGGCCTTCTTCTCTCGTGTAAAGCTTGCTCTTCAGGTAATGGTCGTATGCACTTGTTTTTTTTCTTTTTTCTTCTTCTTGTATTTTCTTTTGTTTCCATTGTTTCACTCCATCAAGTCTCGGCTCTTCACCACCGCGACAGGCCTGCGCCCCTCCACCACCACCACTTTCGGCCTTGCTCCTCTCTTTTATTTAAAGGGATATATATCCATAACTGTATATAAATCTGTTATCTGATCTTTCTTAAATAGGTTTCCTGTTTTATATGTATAAGTTTTTATATCTATAAGTTATAGTACGAACAGTATAGTTATATATAAGTTGATTTTTATTGTGTACGTGTGTTTTAAAAATAAAATAAAATTAAATTAAAGTGAAATAAAATATAGGTAGGTATAAGTTTTATGTGAGCCTGCAAATCTATTAGTTACATTGTTTTTATAAGTTTACTTAAGCTATAAAAATTGTATTAGCAGCATATAGTTATATAGTTCATGCATATATAGGCTTACAGCATAATATGAAAAGCTTATGGTGTACTTTGTTATGCATATAGAATCAAGTATGTAAATCATATAACCTATTATTTGTATAATAATATAAGTTAAGTGTTTAGTAAAGTTGTTAGCATGGGTTAAACCCGTTGTGTATATTTTAGCTTATTTAGAAATATATTTGTTTAAAGTATCTGTTTGTGTTAGGCAGCATATATTTAAGTATTATATAAAGTATATTATGCAGATATGTTATTTTGTTTCAAAAATAATGATTTTAGATATATATTTAATTTAATATGTGTTTAAATTTTGAATTTATATACAAATTATTTTAACATATAAACTATTTAAAGTATTTTAATATATGTACTATTTTCAACATCTAAACTGTTTAGGCGTTTTAAATGTAAACAATGATTTTTATTTCAACATTCGTCTTAAAAATTTAATATTGATTTCATTGGAAGACAATATATATATCGTTGCATATGGATTTGTATTTGTCTGCATATATGTTGGGTTGGTTTTCAAACTTATATTAGTGTTAGCGTTTAAGATGGATTTGAGGAAATTTTAAGGAAATGTATGAATTGTACAAACATTATATATTGAGTTTTGTTTAAATTAAAAAATTTGGGACATGATATGGATTTGAAAATATATGTTTGAAATTATTTTAGAAATAAATAATAATATATAAAATGAAATAGTTCCATTATATCAAAACTAATTCAATCATTCTCATCGAATTCCCATTATCGGCCTTGTCCGTCGTGCTTGTTTTCTTCATCAAATAATATCCATCTAGCGTTGCTTTAGAGCTCATTTCTGTGTCGAATCTCTCTAGCCTCGAAAGGTGAGAAATCAATCACGATTAACATTCTTATATTTAATAAATTTGATTTCAATTGAAACGACCATTGAAATAAGCTATTGTTAGTTGTTTAAATTGTTATATATGTTATTACTTTAACTGTTCACCTGTGGGATATGACACCATATCCTGTTGTTTATATTATATTTTTATTGATGATATATGCCTGTTGTTATATTTTATATTATCTGCTATCACTCTACAAGTTCCCTGTTAGTACAGAATTCACTACGGGTTGAAATGATACATAACCGAACGGACTATAGAATAGGAGAAAATCATTATGGGTTGAAATGATAGACCCAAGCTATTTTCTTTTGAATTGAATTTGGGATTGCGGGTCGAAAGGATATCTACCCGTATATATTTAAATTACGGATTGAAATAATAAATATCCATATCACTTGACCATAGGATAGGAAATTATATACAGACACCGTTGGTCCAATATAAATGTTTTGAAAATAATTTCTATATTTTTGGAAAGAAAATATAGTTTAATAAAGACTGATTCTTAGAATATTATATGTATAAAAATGAAAATTTTATGTATAGACCTAATAATAATATTTAATCTAATTGAGATTGATTTAATACATATAATATGTTTAAGGATTCCTTTAAATTTATATTTCAAAATAGATATGGTAAAATTTTGAATAAGTTAAGGTTGAGAAGATAAAGTTGAATTAATTGGAAATGGTATTTAATTAAGAATTATATTCAATTAAATCAATTTGAAACTATCGTATTCGGGATTTAAGATATGATTTCATAACATGGTTTTGGTAAAAGGGATTAAATGGATATTTTAAGTTTAAATAAATTTAAGGAAATATTCTATAAAATGTAATCTAAGGCCATTTAAATGATATTAAACTTGTTAAGTGGATATTTCCTAAGTAAATAATAATGAAGCTAAATCACGATCTATATGAAACTGTTAGATTTAACTTTGAAAATGTTGAATATTAAAGCTTTAAATATATCGAAAGTTTAAATGGTTATTGAGAACTGAATTGAATTATTGAATCGAGCTTTGAATAAATGGGAATTTGGAATTTGAGTTGATTGGAATCCATTTGTGTACTTGAGGAAATTTCAAATACTTTACTTTATAAATTATTTAATATATATACTATTTTGGAAAATAGATATATTTGAAAGGGAAATGATATTTTGGTTTTGAAGTATAAATTAATTTGAATGACCACGGTATTATAGCTTATATTTCCACCTTGTAGATAGTTCCACAGATCCTCTAAGGATGGTTATCCTAAACGTCCTTTGAGTTACTTGTATCCAGTTGATATTTCACATGAGTTGGATTTATTGATATAAGAACGTTAATCCTGACTCGAGTGTTTTGTGTTTTGCTTTATGATTGGGTCATACTAAGTGATACAGCTTTTGAGACTCACCTTCGAAGTTTGGAGCTTCGTTCGTGGATCCAACTATCGATTCCGCTTTCAGCCCTTCCAGTTGATTGGTTCAGAGAAGTCATCTGCTCGTACTAGAGACTTCATTGCATCTGAGATATTATGTTGTATTTTATTTCTAACTCTAATGTTTACATTTAGCTTCATGAACTACTATTTATCTATTCCGCTGCATTATATTACTCTGTGTCTGTGATCTATGATTATTTATCTACTGTTTATGCTGAGTATTGCCAAATTTTTATTTACAATGCGGTATTTTGAGCAATTCAAGTCCGACATGTGTGGATGCGAATGGTTGAAAATATCGGGTCGTTACAGTTGGTATCAGATCTTCGGCTCTAGGCAAACTTAGCATATATGGTAAATTTATTTACAGAATCACTTTCGTTCGAGCTTGAATCTCTTCCTATTTGATTCGGTTTCCTTTGAATTTTGGAACATTCCCATCGGTTCCAAATCCATTCTTGTCTTTCCCTATTCGTGTTTACTAAATTCTGGAATATCCCATAGCTCCATTGAATCGTTTGTAGAGGGGTGAAACTCCTTTACAATAGCGTCGATTCGCCGAAGGTTTATATATCCTCGGTTTAGATGTTGTTATCTCTAGTTATGCCGAATTCTATATCTGGCCATCGAATGTTAACTTTCCTTGAAATTCTGCATCGATCATATTCCTGAAGTCACGTGTAAGGACCCGATTCTTCAACTTCCGAAAACCGACATCAATACGTTCACTGTATCAACTGCCGAGCACTCAAATGCCGGAAAATCGAACACTTAGGGTTTTAAAGAAGAAAAAGGTAGAAGAAGAGAGAAAAAGATAGAATAGAACAGAAAGAAAACAACAACAGAACAACATCAGAATCTCACAATCGCAGCGGAACAACATATAATAGATAAATGAATAATCTTTTAACAAAGAACTATATCAGTTATTACATTACATCACATTACATTATCAGAGTGAACAACAACAAACAGCGGAAAAGAAATACTATATACTAGTAATACGCCATGCCATCCAGCTTGCCTCCAGCAACCCCTGAATATCCTGATAAACCTTAACTCTTGACTGCCCGTGTGGAAATTGGTGGGCACCCAGAGTTTAGGAAGGAAAACAATAAACTCCGAGCCAGTCATGTGACTGGTGTGAGAACTAAAACAGTTGATTTTTTTTATCTTTAAAATAAAGAATATGATAATTTTAAAAGAGATTCGCAACGCTTTTAAAAATGAGACTACCATAAGACCTCCCACCACACACACAATGCAAACGCAGACTTGGAGGAGATTTCTCCTTATGATAGTCAAAGATGCTTGACACGCATTAAAAAGAAACAATTTATATTATTATTAGTGCATAGTGTAGGAAAAATCATTTCGAAAGTAGAATATAAATCTTAGCCAGCATAGGTACCATTATATTATGCCTACTATAGCTACCATATTAGATGGCAGGCTCTACAACTAAAACCGTACAAGTCTCGTATTGTTTCTTTGGATTTCCAACAAATGGTCAGGCCAAGGAACTTCCCATTGCCACATAGGTACGCCTCTGGAGACGACCCGAGAACCAAACCGGATCTCTGCCAACACAAGGCCGGGTTACCCCTAACTGGGTAACTACTGGCACGAATATGTCATCCCCCGATCGTAACCGATCTATCCGAGGATCCTCGATTTCCTGCAACCACAAAATTTGTAGCAACAACATAGGTTAAATATCTGGGCTCCATACCATGATACCACCTCTATCTAGAAGGAATGACATACACTAAAGGGGCGCTACCCCTTAATAACCTTGCTGCATCCTTCCTGTTTTGACCATTTCCGGGGTGTGAGGTCCGACGTAGTCTCGTCCACAAAGCCACGCTTTATACAAAAGCTGTGCTTTGAGTCAACAAATGATCAAAGTAATGATCACCAAGATAAATGATCAAACAAATGATCATATCACAAATGATCAAACAATGATCATTTCACAGCAACACTCAGCATGCCACACTACCAAATTAGGAGTATATCACTAATAACCTTCAACTACATAACCTCTGAGCTCGTACGTCTCAGAGAAGGGTGTTAAGCTAAGAGAATAAATTCTCCGCCACCAACAGAAATATATTGGAAAGAAATCAGCTTTATATTTCAATCTGTAATGTCAGACATACAATCCATACAAGTATGTTCTGGGCTCGAACAGAACCGAAGGCACTTACAAAGAAGTCCTTGCATTCCGGATAATTTCTAATCACGTCCGGACTTCCCATCACTAAGGGTGATAAAACCTCTATATCGGAGATCAGCCAATGCAGAGTAACTCAACGGTAATCCTTCCGATTTCAAAAATATCCGGTCTTCAACACCGGTCATCAAATGCAATCCATTACGACGTATCACATATTCGGAATAGGTTATACGACCCCATGGTCCTTTCCAGGCTAACCGAATAGTGAGCGCTTATTCAAAAATAACTGTGGCATTCAAATTCAAGCAATCACAACAAATACCTATTTAAAGGTAAATATTTATAGTCCGATTTTTTTTACTATCAATAGGCATGCTTAACATCACCAAATTCCAAATAATTTCCCAAATTATTTACTTTCCAAAATATCTTTACTAGATATATCATTCCACACTTCAAAAATAAATCAACGTTTATTTTTAAATCAAATTTCCCTTTCCATTTATAAATTCCATAGTGAATTTGTGACGCCCCACCTCTATATCCACGCTAGCCAAGGACACTACTAGGTAATGCCGTCAACTAACACGGAGAATAAGGCTGGTTAGGAGCGACCATCTATAGCCTTGCTCTAACTATCTATTGAATACATTGACAATAAACATACCAACCAGGTCGACATACCCACTGAATACTTAAAACAAAACCATAGGTGGTTGGATCTATCAGAACAGAATATAATAACTCAAATGTAATATACATCACAGAACAGTAAATCATCATATACACATATACAGATACATAGCAGAGTTATAAAATAATACATATCAAGTGGTATAGCAAACCACCATACCACCATATACAGACGAGTCAAAAGAATACATATCAGAGTTACTACAAAATGGGACTACACAAAAAAAGCTATGACAAAAATAAGCTAGCGGAGTAGTCCATGCAGAAGCAAAATAGGCTAAGTCCAAAAGCACCTAACCTGAAACATCTCGGTCTGACCCGAGCATAAAATACACGGGTCAGTCTAGCTAAACAAATCAGTTAGATAAACTGAACAACAAATAACCTGCAAGGTTGCAAGGTATAACATATATCTCTAAGGGAGATAACACAATCATCTAACAAAAGATGAATCATATAGAACAAGCCTCATATCATCGGCAACATATAGAAACAAAGGATAAGAATATCCCAAAACAAGCCAAAAGGCAATAACAAATACCAATAAGGTATACAAGTTCCACAAGGTAAACGCTACTCATCATGCGGCTCAAAAAGACCAACACCGAAGAGCGATACCAAGGGAATATACATATGAATGAAACATCATAAAATTGCTCGAGCTCAGTACTGTACAAACAAGGATCCATGAGCCCGAAGACTCCAAACCCAATATCACCCATGCGGCTCATAACGACCAACATCGAAAGCGATACTAAAGGGCAACCCAATATCACCCATGCGGCTCATAACGACCAACATCGGAAGCGATACTAAAGGGCAACAAACCCGAAGGCACATACCCGAAGGCAACAAACCGTAGTGGTGAAGGTCGGAGACCCAGTACTGGACACCACTAACTAGCGGAATGTGTCGCAACTCTCGAAAAGTAATCCGAAAAGTGTTAACGTATGTCCCATAACCACTCGTTCGCACTAAACGGTTTACTATCCGTCAGCCACTTTCACACTCAAAGCAGTACAAAGTTTACCTCGTATCATCGGTAAACCAAACCCGAAGGTTAAAACGATCAATTGAATAGGTCGGGAATTAATCGGAAGGATAAACGCACAGATTTATGGTCCGTGTTCTGCCCAACCATTTAATCACCCTTCCACTTCGCTCGAAGTGCGAAATTGTACATGTGGTTTAAGTAGAATTTATAAATCGGAGAAGCGAACTTTTAATACAATTTGAAGAAATAATTTATAAAAACCTGTGAATGAATTCAAAAAGAAATTATCAAGGTTAAATATGTATAAACAACTAATTGGAATCAATATGCATCGATCAAATTTGGAAAATTAAACGAACAAGGCAAATTGGCAAAAAAACAACATATTCAGACGTCTAAAAGAAGGGATTCAGACGTCTGAATCTGGAAATCAATTTATTTTCCAAAACAGATTTCAGACATCTGAATCCAACCATCCAGACGTCTGAAACAGGCAATATTTTGCCTATTTCCTTTCTGGTCGAAATTTAGCCAATTCAGACGTCTGAATCTGGGAGTGAAATTTCTTCCAAGAACAATATTCAGACGTCTGAAATAGGCATTTCAGACGTCTGAAACCTGATGGTCAGGCAATTCCTGAACCTAGGCCAACTATGGCCAAACAAATCGAAAGCGATCGGGTGCGTGTTGATTATGGGCTTACGTCAAACGACTATCCAACCTTAACAACACCCCCAAACACTCCGAACAACATAAACACCAACCATAAAAGGTTTTTCATAGATTTGGCTTCAAAAATCATAATTTGGCAATTTCACCAAAGCAATCCAAATCGAAAGCAAATGCACATGAACAAGTATTAGGAATTCATTCCTAACATCAATGATATCAAAAGAAGTAGATGTGAGTTCAAAACTCACCTTTAACCAAAAACAAAGAAGAAGGAGTTCAATTCGCAAGGAGAAGACCAACAAACACTACTTCAACTCAACAAGCTTCAATCTAAGAATAAAACACATATTTCCCAATTTAGGTTTAGGAAATTTTCTGAATTTGAAGAAGAGAAGAGTTGGAGAAGATGAAGAAGAACTTACCAATGGCTTCTCTTTGATTTTTGGAGCAAGAATTTGGAGTTTGCAAATGGATTTAGGGCTAGGACTTTCTAATTTCCTCTTTCTTCCCCCATTTCAGTTTTTGCTTAAGCTTTTATGAAATGAATAAGTGAATGGAAGGAGAGAAGGGCTGAGTTGAGGTTAATAGAACAGTTTGGATGAAACCCAAACCCAAAGCCCACTTAGCAAATAGAAAAATTCGGCTTACTCCAAACATATCAAAGCTTACACTCAAAAAGATCGCAAACGCCATTTTGGAATCAATGGAAATGGTTTCGAGTCCCAATTCGGCCATTTGCAGAAAGTAACATTTCGGACCTAAATCCGACTAACGACGCTATATTTAAATAAAACATTTAAATATAAAATCGTTAATTATGCGGGTTGTTACAGATCTCCCCTCCTTACAAAATTGCGTCCCCACAATTCCTAGAGACGATATTTGTAACAACTACATACATAAAACATTCAAAAGAGAAGGAAACAAGTTAGAAATGAAAAGATAATCTCACCATCGACAAGCAAAGATAGAAAACCCGGATGAGATCGCTCGATATACTCTCTGGTTTCCCAAGTACAGTCATTGGGATTAGCGGACCATTGAACTTTAACGAGTGGCACGTCCTTGTTCCGAAGGTGTCGCACCTCCGTGTCAAGCACGCGAATAGGTTGCTGTACAATAGATAAGTCCGGTGAGATCTCAAGCTCTTGCAAATCAGGAGAAGTAATAACAGAATCCGACTCCCGAAGACACTTCCGAAGTTGCGAGACGTGAAACACGTCATGAATGCCAGATAAATGAGCTGGAAGCGAAACTCTTTAAGCCACAGGGCCAATACGTTCAGTAATAGAAAAAGGTCCTATAAAGCGAGGAACCAATTTCCCAGTCGTACTGAAATGCATAACCCCCTTCAAGGAGAAACACGAATAAAAACAAGATCGCCGATCGAGAACTCAAGAGGCTTCCTACGGTTGTCCGCGTAGGATTTCTGACGACTCTGTGCCTCTTTCATTCTCAACCGAATAAGATCAATCTTCTCGGAAGAATCACGAATAAAATCTGGACCAAGAATAAACTTCTCACCAGATTCCAACCAACATGAAGGTGATCGACATGGCCTTCCATATAAGGCTTCGAAAGGAGTCGTACCGATACTAGATCGAAAACTATTGTTGTAGGAGAACTCTACGAGAGGTAGGTGATCCTCCCAACTTCCACCAGAATCAAAAATACAAATACGGAGAAGATCTTCCAAGATACGATTCACCCGTTCAGTCTGTCCATCAGACTACGGATGATAAGTTGTAGAAAAATTAAGCTTTGTTCCCAAAGCTTGCTGAAGACTCTTCCAAAAATGACTCGTGAATAAAGGATCACGGTCACTCACAATAGAACTAGGAACACCGTGAAGTCTCACGATTTCCTTAACATATAACTTAGCCAAAAGCGAAGTAGTCCTATTAGACTTAATAGGGACAAAATGAGCAGACTTAGTGAGGCGATCAACAATAACCCAAATGCTAGAATGGCCAGATCTCGAACGAGGTAGGCCGTCAATGAAATCCATAGAAATCTGATCCCATTTCCACAATGGAATTTCAAGAGGCTGAAGAAGACCCGAAGGACGCTGATGCTCGGCTTTAAAACGCTGACAAGTTATGCAATTGCTCACATAACTCGCCACATCGCGCTTCATGCCTTCCCAATAATAAAGACGACGCATATCGGCATACATCTTACTACTACCGGGATGAATGGTATACTTAGAACGGTGACAGTCATCAAGAATGTCATGCCTAAGTGCAAGATCAGAAGGCACAAAAAGACGGTTCTTCTTACGAAGACACCCATGAGAATCAATGCTGAAATCTTGCAACGCCTCATCACAGGATCCAGACTCACAAAGCTGAATAAGATGCAACAACTCAGGATCACGCCGCTGACCATCGGCAATACGATCCAATAAAATAGGTCGAGCTCCCAAACTAAATAATAGAATAGGAGAATCAGAAGATGAACCTCGATCACGAATTTCACAAAAAGATAGAGTCTCAAGAACATCCCATTCGGCAACCATCATAGAAATAACAGCCGAATGTTTGCGACTAAGCGCATCTGCAACACGATTACCCTTACCAGGGGTATACTGGATATCAAATTCATAAGAAGCAAGAAACTCGAGCCAACGCTGTTGTCTCATATTGAGTTCCTTCTGAGTGAACAAATACTTCAAAGATTTATGACCGGTATAGAGAATGAAGCGCTCGCCCAAAAAATAAGGTCGCCAAATCTTCAAGGCAAAGACAATGGCGGCAAGCTCAAGATCATGAGTGGCATAGCGAACTTCATTCGGACGCAGTTGCCTAGAAGCATAAGCAACTACCCAATCCTTCTGCATAAGAACAGCACCGAGACCACTACCACAAGCATCGGTGTAGACAACAAGATCATGATTCCCTTCGGGAACCACAAGAATAGGAGCATTAGTGAGAAGTTCCTTCAATGTCAAAAAGGAAGCTTCACACTTGTCGGACCAAACAAAATGAATGCCTTTCCGAGTAAGGCAGGTGAGAGGAAGAACAACTCGGGAAAAGTTCTTAATGAACCGACGGTAATAACCCGCCAATCCAAGGAAACTATAAATCTCATGAACATTTTCAGGCCTCTTCCAATTCTAGATGGCTTCGATCTTTGAGGGATCGACAGAAATGCCATCGGAAGATACAACATGGCCTAAGAACTTAACCTTATTCTCCCAAAAGTGACATTTGGAGAATTTGGCTCTAAGCTGATGACGACGGAGGGTACTCAAGACAATTCTCAAGTGATTAGCATGCTCAGCTTCAGACTTAGAATAAATAAGGATATCATCAATGAACACAAGGACGAACTTATCGAGATATTCCCGGAATACTCGATTCATGAGATCAACAAAGAAAGCAGGAGCGTTCGTCAAACCGAACGACATAACGAGCCACTCAAAAGAACCATATCGAGTGCGGAAAGCTGTAAGAGGTATGCTATCCTCCGCGACTCGTAACTGATGAAAACCCGTGGCAAGGTCGAGCTGAGAAAAGACCTTAGCACCGCTCAATAGATCGAACATGTCATCGATCCTACGAAATGGATACCTATTTATGATGGTTAACTCGTTAAGCTTGCGATAATCAATGCAAAGCCTAAGAGTTCCATCAGACTTCTTCACGAAGACGACCGCGGATCCCCACGGAGAAAAACTGGACTGAATCAACTGCTTGGACTCAAGCTCCAAAAGCTGCTTCTTGAGTTCCTCATTTTCCTTTGTAGACATCCTCGTGGGAGGACGACTAACTGGCTGCGCGCCTGGAATGAGATCAATGCGGAACTCAATTGCCCGTTTGGGTGGCAAACCCGATACAGGCTCAAAAACATCAGAAAAGTCACAAGCAACAGGAATACGAGATATATCATCATCATCTCGCGAATCAAGAGAATACAAAGCCATTTCGGAATTATCCACATCCCGAAGAACAAGAGATAGCTGAGTAGGCGAATCCGGATGTCGAAGATATATAGTTCTCTCCGAACAAATAATCCTGGCATCATATCTCACTAGCCAGTCCATACCCAAAATCATATCAAATCCCAGACAAGAAATAACGTGCAGATTCGCACGAAAAGAAAAATCACATAAAACAATCTCAACATCATCACAAAGAAAACTAAGGGTCGCGGATCCCCCAATTGGATTCGCAATCCTTAAAGAAGTAATCAAACAAGAAACATCCAAAGATAAATCATCAACGAGCTTTTTCGATACGAAAGAATGTGATGCACCTGTATCGAAAAGAACTCGTATACTATGGTCATAAAATAAAATAGAACCTTCCAAAATAGATGAAGATGTACCTTTAGACTGAGAAGGACCTTCAGAAGCCTTAGCAGCATAAAGCCTGCTAGACTTGGCACTAGCCGGAATAGTAGGGCAAGCTGAAACATGATGACCTTCCTTCTTGCAATAACGGCAGAAGAGAGGCTTAGGACAAGCTCGAATAATATGATCAGGAGAACCATAATTGAAACACTTTCGAACGAAAGGTGTTCCGGAAGACTGAGGCTGAGAGCTAGGACCACCGGTCTTCTTCTTAGAAGGAAAAGGCTTCTTCTGAATTGAAAACGGCCTTTTGTTGGGGTTTTTGGAAACCTCAACATCAACATCACTATCACACTCCTTCTCGACGGTCTCGAGATGAAGTGCCGAATCAACCAACTCCTCAAAAGAAAGTTTAAGTTGGAGCAACAAAGATTTCTTAAGATATTTCTTAAGACCAGAAACAAACTTCAAATTCTTCTTATAAGAAGTACTGATGAATTCATGACCATACTGAGATAAAGCCTCGAATGATGCAACATACTCAGAAACAGAAGATTTCCTTGCTTCAACTCAAGGAAGCGACGGGTCAATAAAACTTTTTCAGATTCAGGAACGAACTTGAGTTCAAATCGCTCCCGAAACAGAGTCCAAGAAAGAGTAGACTCATCAATCTCGGCTACAAGAAGCTCATACCAATCAAGAGCACACTCTTGTAATAAGCTAGAAGTTACATGAACTCTATCATGGTCAGAAAGGTCCATGCGCGAGAAGATACGCTTGCACGTGCGAAGCCAAGCTTAGACTTCAAGAACAGACTCGGAGCCCTTAAACGGCTTTCGTCCAAGATGAGAAGAATCACTACACTGACTTGCAAAGGCAGACTTGCGAGGTGGAGACACTCGAGGAGGAACTGGAGGCTGAGTGCTCCTAAACAACTCCAAAAACTGATCAGCAGACATATATACGCCATCCGGATGTGAGCCACTGGATTGCCGAGCACCCGAACGTCGTCCCCTTCCTCTTCCAGCCATACGCTGAAGGTAAGATAAGAACAAGATTATTCACTGGGTAGATATTGCAATATGGAATACTACGGAATAAAACGTATTCCTAGACGTATTCCCAAACTCTATCTAACCTTGATGGAATAAAGAGACACGATGATTCAAAGATTTGTATCACTTATACACTTTGATGTACCATAATATGTGCATCTATTCTGTGTTTATCATATTTTGTTCTGAACTCAGCTCTGATACCACGCTGTGACGCCCCACCTCTATACCCACGCTAGCCAAGGACACTACTAGGTAATGCCGTCAACTAACACGGAGAATAAGGCTGGTTAGGAGAGACCATTTATAGCCTTGCTCTAACTATCTATTGAATACATCGACAATAAACATACCAACCAGGTCGACATACCCAATGAATACTTAAAACAAAACCACAGGTGGTTGGATCTATCAGAACAGAATATAATAACTCAAATGTAATATACATCATAGAACAGTAAATCATCATATACACATATACAGATACATAACAGAGTTATAAAATAATACATATCAAGTGGTATAGCAAACCACCATACCACCATATACAGACGAGTCAAAAGAATACATATCAGAGTTACTACAAAATGGGACTACACAAAAAAAGCTATGACAAAAAGAAGCTAGCGGAGTAGTCCATGCGGAAGCAAAATAGGCTAAGTCCAAAAGCACCTAACCTGAAACATCTCGGTCTGACCCGAGCATAAAATACACGGGTCAGTCTAGCTAAACAAATCAGTTAGATAAAGTGAACAACAAATAACCTGTAAGGTTGCAAGGTATAACATATATCTCTAAGGGAGATAACACAATCATCTAACAAAAGATGAATCATATAGAACAAGCCTCATATCATCGACAACATATAGAAACAAAGGATAAGAATATCCCAAAACAAGCCAAAAGGCAATAACAAATACCAATAAGGTATACAAGTTCCACAAGGTAAACGCTACTCATCATGCGGCTCAAAAAGACCAACACCGAAGGGCGATACCAAGGGAATATACATATGAATGAAACATCATAAAATTGCTCGAGCTCAGTACTGTACAAACAAGGATCCATGAGCCCGAAGACTCCAAACCTAATATCACCCATGCGGCTCATAACGACCAACATCGGAAGCGATATTAAAGGGCAACCCAATATCACCCATGCGGCTCATAACGACCAACATCGGAAGCGATACTAAAGGGCAACAAACCCGAAGGCACATACCCGAAGGCAACAAATCGTAGTGGTGAAGGTCAGAGACCCAGTACGGGTCACCACTAACTGCCGGAATGTGTCACAACTCTCGAAAAGGTATCCGAAAAGTGTTAACGTATGTCCCATAACCACTCGTTCGCACTAAACGGTTTACTATCCGTCGGCCACTTTCACACTCAAAGCAGTACAAAGTTCACCTCATATCATCGGTAAACCAAACCCGAAGGTTAAAACGATCAATTGAATTGGTCGGGAATTAATCGGAAGGATAAACGCACAGATTCATGGTCCGTGTTTTGCCCAACCATTTAATCACCCTTCCACTTCGCTCGCAGTGCGAAATTATACGTGTGGTTTAAATAGAATTTATAAATCAGAGAAGCGAACTTTTAATACAATTTGAAGAAGTAATTTATAAAAACCTGTGAATGAATTCAAAAAGAAATTATCAAGGTTAAATATGTATAAACAACTAATTGGAATCAATATGCATCGATCAAATTTGGAAAATTAAACGAACAAGGCAAATTGGCAAAAAAACAACATATTCAGACGTCTGAAAGAAGGGATTCAGACGTTTGAATCTGGAAATCAATTTGTTTTGCAAAACAGATTTCAGACGTCTGAATCCAACCATCCAGACGTCTGAAACAGGCAATATTTTGCCTATTTCCTTTCTGGTCGAAATTTAGCCAATTCAGACGTCTGGAATATAGATTCAGACGTCTGAATCTGGGAGTGAAATTTCTTCCAAGAACAATATTCAGACGTCTGAAATAGGCATTTCAGACGTCTGAAACCTGATGGTCAGGCAATTCCTGAACCTAGGCCAACTATGGCCAAACAAATCGAAAGCGATCGGGTGCGTGTTGATTATGGGCTTACGTCAAACGACTACCCAACCTTAACAACACCCCCAAACACTCCGAACAACATAAACACCAACCATAAAAGGTTTTTAATAGATTTGGCTTCAAAAATCATAATTTGGCAATTTCACCAAAGCAATCCAAATCGAAAGCAAATGCACATGAACAAGTATTAGGAATTCATTCCGAACATCAATGATATCAAAAGAAGTAGATGTGAGTTCAAAACTCACCTTTAACCCAAAACAAAGAAGAAGGAGTTCAATTTGCAAGGAGAAGACCAACAAACACTACTTCAACTCAACAAGCTTCAATCTAAGAATAAAACACATATTTCCCAATTTAGGTTTAGGAAATTTTCTGAATTTGAAGAAGAGAAGAGTTGGAGAAGATGAAGAAGAACTTACCAATAGCTTCTCTTTGATTTTTGGAGCAAGAATTTGGAGTTTGCAAATGGATTTAGGGCTAGGAGTTTCTAATTTCCTTTCTCTTCCCCCATTTCAGTTTTTGCTTAAGCTTTTATGAAATGATTAAGTGAATGGAAGGAGAGAAGGGCTGAGTTGAGGTTAATAGAACAGTTTGGATGAAACCCAAACCCAAATCCCACTTAGCAAATTGAAAAATTCGGCTTACTCCAAACATATCAAAGCTTACACTCAAAAAGATCGCAAACGCCATTTTGGAATCAATGGAAATGGTTTCGAGTCCCAATTCGGCCATTGCAGAAAGTAACATTTCGGACCTAAATCCGACTAACTACGCTATATTTAAATAAAACATTTAAATATAAAATCGTTAATTATGCGGGTTGTTACAGAATTTACATTCCAAAATATTTATGAATATACGATTTCAATTATTCATTTTTAGTTTATCTTCAAAAAGATAAATTCTCAAAACGTTTCATTTCACATTGGAAAAACATTTCCATACTTATTTATTAATAAGTAATTCACAAATCCATTTATTTTCAACGCTTAGAAAATATTCAATATACTTAATATCGACATTAAGTATATATTTCATTCTTTAAGGAAAACATTCACTTAACACATTTATTTGGGTCAAAACGAATGTTGCGTAAAACATCGTTACGACGACCCAAAATCACTAGTATAGGGATTCAAAATTTAGATAGATATATAAATCCCAATACTATACAAAAACATTTCCTTTCGGAAATCATTTACTATAACAACTGTGTTATAGTCCATCATTTCCTTCTATTTCTCGAAAATGTCTATTTCAACAATGAATGTTGAAATCTATGTTTTCGATATTTACACCTTTTAAAACATCGTTAAAAAGATTAACTTCAATTTAAAATATTTATTTTCCCAAGCATATACATTTTATTTGATAATATATTCACTGTCCAAAATCGTGAATATACTTCCTTAACCTATTTCAACATTTAATTTATCAAATTCCATTGATTTCGAATTTATAAGCAATGTCTATAAATTCCATTTCTATATTTTATAACAACTTCATTTTAGAAATCTCCTTTATTAACCAATCCTATTTATATTCCATTTACATGTCGAAATCCGGTTTATAAGTAAATTACTTATAATTCATTTATTCACAAATCCATTCTTTTATATCAACACTAATTTATAAATCAAAAATTCTTATTTACTTATAAATCTAGGTATAAACTTTATTTTAACACTTATAAAAGCACGTTTTATAATTCCAATATCTTTAACTTATTAAATATAAATTTTATAAATCTTTTATATAAACCGTTTTTTTAATAATTCAAAAATATCAATTTAAATAAACCAATCTCTTTATTAATTTACAAAACGTTATTTAAAACTTATATAACTCCAAAATTACACTTAAGTGTTATTTTCCAAAAATATAACTTTTATAACCATAAAATTAAAATGTTTATTTATTTTGACAATTCAAAATTAAATAAAACGTATACTTTCAAAAATCACTTTAAAAATTCTTTTAAAAACCAAAATCATTATTTTAAAACTTCAAAAATGGATCCGATGATGCAACAGCACCAAATAGTCAATCACGACATCCCAATATCGTATATCGATATGATAATCAACAAATATCACAATATCTGTAAATAAATCAATACAGTTGAGGAATCCAGTTGGATCCCTCCAACCTGTTTTCCTGCATCCAAAGATGTTAGCACAATACCAATTCCGTTCCAGTACGGAATTATCGCGGTATATGGGATTTATAAAATATTATCCGCTATTATGCGGCGCAATAGGGTCTCATCCGCTATAGAATGCGGGAAATCAACAACTCCAATATATATATATTGCTATATATAGATATATCCTACTATATCTAATATCACAACCAAACAGCAATCAATAACTACAATCATCATTCAACATATATTCAAGCAATTTTAAATCTAACTATTTAAAATTAAAATCGAAAACTGTTCGATTGAGTGAGAAGTTCTCACCTTGATTTATTTCCGTTTCAGCTTTTATTTCGAATAAAATTAAACGGACGTTTAATTTTACCCGAAATTTTCATTAACTCCAATCGACTCCAATCCAATTCCATAGCGTAGTGTTCGTCCATACGATTCCAACGCAGCTGGTTCCGTGCGTTTTCGACCTCGTATGAAAAATATATGAATATTTAAATTTTACACGAATTTTTATATATCAATTTACAAAAAAAAACATTTATAAATTTTAAACCTAAATCAATCTTGGCCGTTCATTAATCCTTGATGAAATCTGGGCCACTATCTTCATCTTCTCCCTCACGTTACCAGGTTACTCATGCACGGCCGAACCCATAAACCCAAATTAGGGTTGAATATCGCGGCCTCCACGATCAACTTCAGGTCGATCAACGACCATCAAAATGCTCGCCTCCATCTCCTCTACTCTCGGCCATGACAGGGTTGAACTCGGCCCCCTCCTTCTCTCGAAAAGTGTGCGCGAAGGTAGCACGAACGCGGCTCTCTGGCGACCCCTACGATGCTCCAAATTCGATCATCAACGTATGGAATCGAAGCTCTCTTCGAGCTCTTCGATTTACAAGTTGGAGATTTTTGCTATAAGTGGATGGATTGCAAGAGATTAAAGAATGAAATTCGACGATTTCTGGCCCTTAAATTTAAAGATGGTGGCCGGCTGATGATAGGGTTAGGGTTTTAAGTTTTTTGCAATTGTGAAGATAGCAACTCCTTTTATAGAAAATCGAACGAAAACATTATTCATTCCGGAATTTCCGAACTCCGATTTACGTGCGGTAACTGGCGTTTCTAGGGTTTAGCCCGTGTTCCGGACACAATGGAATAGGTTTCGGAAGCCAATTCGATCATCTGTGTGAGATATGGCTATAAACGTTCGATTTAAAATTAAATCGCTAAATCAAATTTCTAGGCGTTTTAGATTGCACCGGACAAACGGTAAATCCAATTGACACGAAATTTGAAACAATAGAATAACATCACATTACGGATCCGATGAAACTGGTTTCGTCGAATTCCGAGACTTTTTGAAAAATGGCTATTATACAGTCAATAATTAAATATTAAAATATTCAATTTTCACAATTTAACTTTTATTTCGATTTTAAAAGTTCTATAACATTGCTATAACTCCAATATGATTAAATAAAATTTTACAAATCATTTCCAATCATATTAAACCCAAATTTAAATTATTTCTGTAATTTCAATTATTAAATTATCGATTTAATTGTCAAATTAAATCTAATATTCGAAAAATAAATTATTCGACTTATAAATTCCACTTATTAATATTTAAAATAAATTAAATATTCAAATTTTAATTAATATAAATTCCGGGTCGTTACAGACTTTCCCCCTTAAAAGAATTTCGTCCTCGAAATTACAAAGTAAGAAAGAGTTACAGAATTCAGTAACTTTTCAGAACAAGCCATTCAAATTAGATTTTTCAAATTTCTTAAGTGTTTAACTTTCCCAAAATTCACAGTTAAACTTCTTACAAAATCTTTACTAAGTTTCCAAATCATACTTAGTTTTCAAAAATTTCCCAATTTTCTCAAAAATATTCCAACGCCTTAAATTTTCGAAAAAATTCGCCATAGTCTCCTTTGCGCGGCTCGATCCGAAAAAAAAATGACAGTATATATATCATAAATATACATCTCATCAAGTGATGAGGCAACCCCCAGGGAAAAAAGTGTAAAATTACGGTATGTAATCCGAGATATGTACCTTATTTATTATTAGCGAGCGTATACGGCTAATATAGCACGAAAGCGAGCTCCAAAAGCGAAGCAAGCGCAATCCGCACCTACTAAACACTCAACAACAACATGAGAATCATGCATATATGAAAATAGTATCAATATACAATATATAGCAACATAACAACTACATGTGCCAACATAGCAAATGCAACTAAACAACAAATGCAACCATCAACCAACTCAATATTCATTCATATTCTCATTAATATTCAAGGAATTGGTTTTCGAATTTAAATCACATGTGATTCATTAACATTCATTCATTCGTTTCCAATTAGTTTACATTCACTAATTAAATTCACATTAGTTCACTTCCAAATCAAATTCAATTCTATTCAAATTTATTTACTTCTAATTTGAATTCAATTACATAGCTTTCAATTTCACTAACACTTAATGAATTTACATACAATCAATTAACATCCATTATCCCATATCAATTTTATTTACATTCAATTGATTTTTCATTCAATTCATTAGTTCAATTCAATTGCAAATTCCTTTAACAATATAATGTTGAATTTCATTTATATAACTCAAGTTCAAATTCTTATTGACTTCACTTCATTAATTCTCTTATTAATTTACTTCGATACCAAAATTAACTTCATTCAACTTCACTTAAGTTATATTTCATTTCAAGCATCTTATCAAATCCAAATAAATTTATTTAACTTTCCTTTTGTTAAATTTCATATTACATGTCTTTGATGACAACTCAAATTTATTTCAACTTGGATTTTATTGATTTACTTATACTTCCTTTAATTTAACTTCATCCTTTAAGTTAAATTTATTCTATCAAAATTCAATCTGTATAAGTTATCAACTCATTTATCATTCCCAAAAATATCTTAAATAGGATTCCAGAGTCCTTTCAAATCTTTCGAAACAATTTTTGAAATCAATTCAATTATCTTTTGAATTTCAAAACCCAAACTCAAAATTTTTCAAACAACTTTTATTTAAAACAATTTGGCAGCAATTTCTCTTTTGGAAACCCGAAAATGAATTCTAATGATGTGGCCATCATCATCAGGATTATTTTCCAGCGACTGAAAAGAGTTTAGAGCTTTAATTTCTCCATAACAATTTTCCAAATTATCAAATCCTTTCAAAATACTTCTTTGGAATTACATTTTAGATTATAAATTATATTTACAAACCTTTTACTTATATAATTTCACTTCTTATATATAAGATTATTTCACAAGTGTAAATCATTGTAATTATAACTGCACACTTATAATTCAATTGCTTATACAATTATTCTTTTACAACTGTGGTTTTATTTAACTTATTCAACAATCAATTCATATACACTTTAATAATTCCGAAAAATTATTCCTTTATATACAAAATATAATCAAGGTAAAATTATTTCATTTACCCAATTTAAAATGATACAATGTCGGCCTGCCTCGTTTAAGAGTTTAGAAATCCCTTTCGATAATATGGCGTCCCATCTACCGATCAGAATCCACAAACAGCTCAACGGATAAGCAAACACAATATAAAACATTTTTTTATATTCACTAACAAATACGCCCTCGTAGCTATTATTACACTCACACTCTTTCTAGAGTACTGCTGACTCTATCTCTAATGAGTTATACCCAACAGAGCCATGGTTGTCACTTAACCATAAGCTCTGATACCACATTGTAAGGACCCGATTCTTCGACTTTCGAAAACCGACATTAATACGTTCACTGTATCAACTGCCGAGCACTCGAATGCCGGAAAACCGAACACTTAGGGTTTTAAAAAAGAAAAAGGTAGAAGAAGAGAGAAAAAGATAGAATAGAACAGAAAGAAAACAACAACAGAACAACATCGGAATCTTACAATCGCAGCGGAACAACATATAATAGATAAATGAATAATCTTTAAACAAGGAACTATATCAGTTATTACATTACATCACATTACATTATCAGAGTGAACAATAACAAACAGCAGAAAAGAAATACTATATACTAGTAATACGCCATGCCATCCAGCTTGCCTCCAGCAACTCCTGAATATCCTGATAAACCTTAACTCTTGACTGCCCGTGTGGAAATTGGTGGGTACCCAGAGTTTAGGAAGGAAAACAATAAACTTCGAGTCAGTCATGTGACTGGTGTGAGAACTAAAACAGTTTATTTTTTTATCTTTTAAATAAAGAATATGATAATTTTAAAAGAGATTCGCAATGCTTTTAAAAATGAGACTACCATAAGACCTCCCACCACACACACAATGCAAACGCAGACTTGGAGGAGATTTCTCCTTATGATAGTCAAAGATGCTTGATACACATTAAAAAGAAACAATTTATATTATTATTAGTGCATAGTGTAGGAAAAATCATTTCGAAAGTAGAATATAAATCTTAGCCAGCATAGGTACCATTATATTATGCCTACTATAGCTACCATATTAGATGGCAGGTTCCACAACTAAAACCGTACAAGTCTCGTATTGTTTCTTTAGATTTCCAACAAATGGTTAGGCCAAGGAACTTCCCATTGCCACATAGGTACGCCTCTGGAAAGACGACCCGAGAACCAAACCGGATCTCTGCCAACATAAGGCCGGGTTACCCCTAACTGGGTAACTACTGACACGAATATGTCATCCCCCGGTCGTAACCGATCTACCCGAGGATCCTCGATTTCCAACAACCACAAAATTTGCAGCAACAACATAGGTTAAATATCTGGGCTCCATACCATGATACCACCTCTATCCAGAAGGAATGACATACACTAAAGGGGTGCTACCCCCTAATAACCTTGTTGCATCCTTCCTGTTTTGACCATTTCCGAGGTGTGAGGTCCGACGAAGTCTCGTCCACAAAGCCACGCTTTATACAAAAGCTGTGCTTTGGGTCGACAAATGATCAAAGTAATGATCACCAAGATAAATGATCAAACAAATGATCATATCACAAATGATCAAACAATGATCATTTCACAGCAACACTCAGCATGCTTCAACTACATAACCTCTGAGCTCGTACGTCTCAGAGAAGGGTGTTAAGCTAAGAGAATAAATTCTCCGCCACCAACAGAAATATATTTGAAAGAAATCAGCTTTATATCTCAATCTGTAATGTCAGACATACAATCCATACAAGTCTGTTCCGGGCTCGAACAGAACCGAAGGCACTTACAAAGAAGTCCTTGCATTCCGGATAATTTCTAATCACGTCCGGACTTCCCGTCACTAATGGTGATAAAACCTCTATATCGGAGATCAGCCGATGTAAAGTAACCCAACGGTAATCCTTCCGTTTTCAAAAATATCCGGTCTTCAACACCGGTCATCAAATGCAATCCATTACGACGTATCACATATTCGGAATGGGTTATACGACCCCAAGGTCCTTTCCCGGCTAACCCGAATAGTGAGCGCTTATTCAAAAATAAGTGTGGCATTCAAATTCAAGCAATCACAACAAATACCTATTTAAAGGTAAATATTGATAGTCGGATTTTTTTTTACTATCAATAGGCATGCTTAACATCACCGAATTCCAAATAATTTCCCAAATTATTTACTTTCCAAAATATCTTTACTAGATATATCTTTCCACACTTCAAAAATAAATCAACGTTTATTTTTAAATCAAATTCCCCTTTCCATTTATAAATTCCATAGTGAATTTACATTCCAAAATATTTATGAATATACGATTACAATTATTCATTTTCAGTTTATCTTCAAAAAGATAAATTCTTAAAACGTTTCATTTCACATTGGAAAAACATTTCCATACTTATTTGTTAATAAGTAATTCACAAATCCATTTATTTTCAATACTTAGAAAATATTCAATATAATTAATATCGAAATTAAGTATATATTTCATTCTTTAAGGAAAACATTCACTTAACACATTTATTTGGGTCAAAACGAATGTTGCGTAAAACACGTTACGACGACCCAAAACCACCAGTATAGGGATTCGAAATTTAGATAGATATATAAATCCCAATACTATACAAAAACATTTCCTTTCGGAAATCATTTACTATAACAACTGTGTTATAGTCCATCATTTCCTTCTATTTCTCGAAAACGACTATTTCAACAATGAATGTTGAAATCTATGTTTTCGATATTTACACCTTTTAAAACATCGTTAAAACAATTAACTTCAATTTAAAATATTCATTTTACCAAGCATATACATTTTATTTTATAATATATTCACTGTCCAAAATGTGAATATACTTCCTTAACCAATTTCAACATTCAATTTATCAAATTCCATTGATTTCGAATTTATAAGCAATGTCTATAAATTCCATTTCTATATTTTATAACAACTTCATTTTAGAAATCTCCTTTATTAACCAATCCTATTTATATTCCATTTACATGTCGAAATCTGATTTATAAGTAAATTACTTATAATTCATTTATTCACAAATCCATTCTTTTATATCAACACTAATTTATAAATCAAAAATTCTTATTTACTTATAAATCTAGGTACAAACTTTATTTTAACACTTATAAAAGCTCGTTTTATAATTCCAATATCTTTAACTTATTAAATATAAATTTTATAAATCTTTTATATAAACCGTTTATAATAATTCAAAAATCTCAATTTAAATAAACCAATCTCTTTATTAATTTACAAAGCGTTATTTAAAAATTATATAACTCCAAAATTACACTTAAGTATTATTTTCCCAAAAATATAACTTTTATAACCATAAAATTAAAATGTTTATTTCTTTTAACAATTCAAAATTAAATAAAACGTATTCTTTCAAAAATCACTTTAAAAATTCTTTTAAAAACCAAAATCATTATTTTAAAACTTCAAAAATGGATCCGATGATGCAACGGCACCAAATAGTCAATCACGACATCCCAATATCATATCTCGATATGATAATCAACAAATATCACAATATCTGTAAATAAATCAATACAGTTAAGGAATCCAGTTGGATCCCTCCAACCTGTTTTCCTGCATCCAAAGATGTTAGCACAATACCAATTCCGTTCCAGTACGGAATTATCGCGGTATATGGGATTTATAAAATATTATCCGCTATTATGCGGCGCAATAGGGTCTCATCTGCTATAGAATGCGGGAAATCAACAACTCCAATATATACATATTCCAATATATATATATTGCTATATATAGATATATCCTACTATATCTAATATCACAACCAAACAGCAATCAATAACTGCAATCATCATTCAACATACATTCAAGCAATTTTAAATCTAACTATTTAAAATTAAAATCGAAAACTGTTCGATTGAGTGAGAAGTTCTCACCTTGATTTATTTCCGTTTCGGCTTTTATTTCGAATAAAATTAAACGGACGTTTAATTTTACCCGAAATTTTCATTAACTCCAATCGACTCCAATCCATTTCCATAGCGTAGTGTTCGTCCATACGATTCCAACGCAACTGGTTTCGTGCGTTTTCGACCTCGTATGAAAAATATACGAATATTTAAAGTTTACACGAATTTTTATATATCAATTTACAACAAAATTTTTATAAATTTTAAACCTAAATCAATCTTGGCCGTTCATTAATCCTTGATGAAATCTGGGCCACTATCTTCATCTTCTCCCTCACGTTACCAGGTTACTCACGCACGGCCGAACCCATAAACCCAAATTAGGGTTGAATATCGCGGCCTCCACGATCAACTTCAGGTCGATCAACGACCATCAAAATGCTCGCCTCCATCTCCTCTACTCTCGGCCGTGACAGGGTTAATGCAACGACCCGACTTCCTACGCCCAGGAAGACGTATTGTTTTTAAGAAAGAAAAGGGTGAGAAAATAGAAAAGATAGAGAAGAAAGAACAACAACATCAGAATCTCACAGCGGAACGAATAAATTATATTAATCACATACGTATTTACATAATATATAACATCAATCGGAGTTATACAGATAATTCATCACATACTAGATAGTTATAAACACCTGTCTAGTTAATACACCTCATTACAATACAGCTCAAACAATATGACTTAGAGATATCAACACAACGGCACTATATATATATATCTACAACGTTGAAGCCTCATGCTCCATCAATCACATGCTAACAACCATCACAGCCAATTAACTCAATCAACAAGGCTAACTATCCAGACAAAATTCTGGATAGAGCTCCCTATAGTTTTTCCAGTAATACCAGAACACTCGATCTATAGAATCCAAACAGTCTTTACTTCTAATCTACAGAACTCCTTTGAATCAGAGAAAATACATACAAATCAAATCTACGACTCCCAAATCCAAATTCCTTCATCATTTGTTCACCAAATTCCTCTGATGATCCAGAGCTTCCTTCAACCTACTGATCAGCTCAACCTTTGTTGATAACTCCTAAAACAATCTGAATCCATAAACAATCCAAGAGAATGATTTTCTCAAAACCAACCAAAACCAAGAACGCAACCTTTATTATCCTCAGTAGAAAACAATTTCTCCTTTTCCGGAAAAGAAAAACAGATGCACTTCTAACTGCTTCCGCTGCACAACTCCGATCTGGGTAGATGAAAATGCTGATGATTCACATAAGCACAAACTGGACAACACATTACAAAAATATGATTCAACAAATCCAAAATAAAACTCAGAAGTTCCTTCAAAAATTGAGCTGCTTTACCAATTCCTTTCCCTAGAAACCATTTTATTACTAAGCTGAACCATCAGCACTACTTTTGAAATCCAGTCGATACCAAACTCAACTCCTCAGATGCTAAGGCAACCCACCGACCTCTTCAAAGATATCCAGAAAAATTTATGCCATCCCAGAGAGTACTTAACTATCGCAAGTCTCTTTAGTGATCAACCCAGGCTAATATCCAAAGAAAACTGTACTCTCCTTACCAATCTGAATAGCTTAAGCTTATCTAGCCAATCCATTGAAGAAATGGATTCACAAAACTGCCTCTGAACTTCACCTCTAAAGAACTGCTGACAAATGACCTCCTCGCGTGCCAGTAGAACAATCCGAGCTGCAACACTACTGCTGATGCCAAAAATTCCTTAATCCAAAATTCCTCGAAAAAACTTAGGCCTCAAAGCCAAACACAACATTCAGCTGAACTCAACCTCAAAACTAATGCAGACACACTTCCTTATCCCAAGATCTTTGAGAACTTCTTCGAAAACAATCCATCGCTACTGCATCTCAACACACAACCACTACTTCTTGAGTTACCAAGATAATATTTCTAGCTTCTGATCAACTGACAAAATCCAAATTCTACTCATCCAAACTTGTACAACAAAAATGGACTCCAAATCTTAACAGGTTTCCTCCAGAGATTTGGTGAAATCCTTACATCACAAATTTACTCGAGACGGTATTAGGTTTACAGTCTCGTCGGATATACTTCTAACCACAGGTAGTCGTGTTACACACACCACTACCCAATCTACCCTTATACTTATATTGGAAAACCCGAACAGGTAATCCAACAAATAGATAGAAATGAATATATATATATATATATATATATATCAAAATTATAAATACGCTCTCTCAGGAAAGAAGACACTCAAGAGCATAGGTATTCACTCAACCTAGCGCTCTGATACCACTGTAACAACCCGACTTCCTACGCCCAGGAAGACGTATCGTTTTTAAGAAAGAAAAGGGTGAGAAAATAGAAAAGATAGAGAAGAAAGAACAACATCAGAATCTCACAGCGGAACGAATAAATTATATTAATCACATAAGTATTTACATAATATATAACATCAATCAGAGTTATACAGATAATACATCACATACTAGATAGTTATAAACACGTGTCTAGTTAATACACCTCATTACAATACAGCTCAAACAATATGACTCAGAGATATCAACACAGCGGAACTATATAGATATCTACAACGCTGAAGCCTCCTACTCCATTGCTCCTCCAGAATTCGTCAAAGCTAACCTGAATCCCTTGGCTACCCGTAAAAAATTTGGGCACCCGAGAGTTTATGAAAAACAAAAATAAACTCCGGGTCAGACATGGGTCTGGTGTGGGTAACAGGTTAAAGTTGCTTAATTTTGAAAATCCTTTGAAAAGAAAGGTATCACGTAAGACTTCCCACACATAAACATGGAAAAGTTTTTACCTTACGCTAACCAAAACATTTGATAGGAAATCCAGTGATATTATAATAGGTCTAGGGTTTTCAAGTAAATAGAAAATAGCCGAAATTGTTACATTCATTAAATTCCAGCTACTAGCCTCTAAAGTGGGTAATACAATCAAAACCGTTGGCACTTATTGGATTGTGGATTCCATACAATGGCAGGGCTACTGGGGTACCGCCCGTCACAGTACGTGGCCTAGATCAACATACCGAGGATTGCAACACAAGGCCGGAACCATTCCTTACTGAACAGTCCCGAACAAGATAACCCCGCAGATAGCTGCAGACCAACTGCCCACACAGCCGAATAAAAAGGGACATCTAGACAGGGGAATATCCTTGTCCTGCTTGGGAATGACCCACCTAACCTTGCTGCAACTCCCCTGTTTTAGCCATTCCCGGTTGATGAGGCTTGAGGTTACGATTACCTTTATAGAACATATCTCTTAGAATGCTCATCGCCCGTCTGACGATGTGTTGAAAGCATTCAATCCATACAAGTTCGTTCCGGGTTTGAACGAAACCGAAGGCATCATCTCGTTACACTCGTTTTGGAATCACCCTCAGAGTTAACGACGATAATCCTTGCATTCTGAATTTTCATCTTCACTTCAGATTCACGACCTATCGTAAATTTGGAATCGATGTGGTTTTCGGATGTTCCAAATAAGGAAAACCGATCCCGGTCTCATCGAAATCCAAAACGTGTCTTTTAAGGCCAAGTTGTCTATTTAGTCTTAACAGTCAATTAAATATCATTAATATTCACACAAATAGATAATTCACATCTCATAATAGATAATCACATTATCATCATAAACAGATAATTAATATCATCATCCAAACAGATAATTAAATATTATCATACTTAAACCATACATCCATATCACATAGGTATTACTCATCTCATATCTGAGATCACAATCAATCAATAAAATATCAATATCAGCCATAAGCATGATTTATGAATCACAATCTATAATTAATTTAAAATGAATTAAATTCACTACTTCCATCTATAATTAATTTAAAATAAATTAAATTAATTATTCATTCCATAAATCCTGCTCTTACAACCATTAATTAATTATAAATCAAATTAATTAATGATTCACTAATTACAAGAAGTAATTTAGTCTTTAATTAATTTCTCAATTGAATTATTTTAAATCATTCGTAGCAGTTAACATTTAATTACTTTCCCATTTAATTATTCCTTAATTAACAATTCTTAATTACATCATTAGTTATATTAATTAATGATCTCAAATTTATATCAAATTACTTTATTTAAATTAATTATATTATGTGGTTAATCCTTAATTAAACATAATTATTATCATCCCCGATTAATAACAAACCAGTAATTAACTACCCTTAATTACTTATTAATCATCCCATTATTAATTAATTACATAAATTAATCTTTTTATTAATTACAAAATAAATTACCCAAATTACTTCAATTACAAATTATCTTGTAATAATTTCATCAAGTAATTATCATCTAATTACTTTCCTAAGTAATTATACTCCATTAATTACACTAAGTAATTACGCATACCAAATCATCAAATGATTTCTAAAATCAATTAATTAACTTAATTTAAATCTTATTATCAATTACTTATATATATATATATTCATATTAATAATCTTTGATTTAAATATCTTTTGCTGCATTCCAGTAATTTCCTTTAATTTATTTGCAGAAATTAATCTTGAATAAATCCATTAATTAATTTCATTTATATAGATTTATTACCGTTTAATTATCTTGTTTATTTATTATTCTCAAATAAATCAATCTCTAATCCTATCATTAATTATATTAATTAACTATTTCTAATTACATTTCATTTGTTAATTATATTAAGAATACAAATCTTCAAATCAAAAATATTAATCCTCTTGATTAATAACATTTAGTAATTAATCGTTCTTAATTAATTACATCCCAATAACAAGCTTAATTAATCCCTTGATTAATTTCAAGTAATTATACTCCAGTTACTCCTATTAACAACATCACCCAATTAATTACATCCAGTAATTATCCGCCAATTGCTTCTCTAAGTAATTTACCTCCAAAATATCAGTTAATTGAACTAAATTAATTAACTCAAATTAAATCAATGTACACAATTAATAAGTAATTAATTTCTTAATTACATTCCAAATAAATAATTACATTTAAACTATTACAATGATTATTATTGAATCAATTAATCCAATTAATTTATTAAAAATCAATTACATTAATTAATTATAAAATAAGCTAGTTAATGATCTTCACTAACACTTATTTAATTTTTCCCTTCTATTTATCATTGTTAATTATAAGTTTGATTAACCATTAAAATTTATTAATTTGACTAAAAATCTAATCTATGGTTCTTAATCACATATTAGTTACTTAATTCATTATTCAACTTTGATTAGTACTAATTTAAATAATATCAATCATTAATTATTCATACTTAATTAACTTAAAGGTTAATGAATATAAATTCTGAGTCTTCATTACCTAAAGTAAACTGTCTTATTATTGATTAAATTTTCACTTCCAATATGTTTAAACATTTATTTTAATTTACTTTCTAAATAAAAACCAATTTATCCTTAATGAAGTTTTAACACTAATTTTTTTTAAACCCCTTTAAACTTACATATTCAATAGCATTAAAACTTATTTGAGTAAATTTAAATTATAAAACTTTATTTTAGTTCCAAATCTAGAATTTCATATCTAAGTCCTGATTTCAATTTTGGAGTTAACTTGTTTCTATCTTTCCTTAATAGTTTAAATTTTCATTTGAACTCAACTCCAGTTTGAAAATACTTTAATTATTAACCACTTTTAAGTTATTAAATAATTTAAAATTTGAAAACTTTATTATTTCCAACTATATTTCAAAACTAACTTAAATTCACTATTTAAACTTGATTTAGAACTAGGCTTGACTTTGATTAAATTTTAAAACCAAAAATCTCAAAACTGTAAAAAAAACAAATACAAGTTATAAAACCTGAACCAACAACCCGAGCCCCCTCTCCTGTTTACTTCAAGTAAACCCACGAAGTTCCTCGTGAAAATCAACGAACTGCTCCGAGTTTTCCCCCAGGCGCACGCGAAATCAAACATGAGAATAAAAAAAAACCTGGAAACACGCTAGCCTCAACACCCCCAAACCTGTCATCGTCACATTCGCGCAGCTCCGACCACTTGAAGACTTGCGCTTCCGGCCACGGCATCATCACCCACCATGCCTCCTTTTCCCAAGACCACGCCTCGCTCGATGCTACGTCGAAGTCGCGGTGGTCAAAACAAGATGCTCCAGTAAAACTAGGTTTACCAGAGGAAAATCAACACCGCCGCTACCTCTGACATCGTGGCTGCCACCAACTATTTTTCCATCAACAACCGGTCACTCTTGCACCTCCATCCAAGATCCCAATCACCACCAACCCGTGGATCATCAAAGATCATCAAAAGAAGGAAATTCGAACCAACCCAAACTGTGCTAAATTCCTAAGCCCAAAAATTATGATTCATGTTTTAAAAATCATGTTATAGTATACGACTTCCAGTTACAATCCTGAATTTGTAAATTTAGAAATTCGAAACTTGACTAATTTAAAGTTTGGTTCAGTTTCTTTGATTTCCAGGGATATTGCTAAATTGTTTTGGCTTGAATAAATTTTTAAAACTTAATTTACACAATAACAGACAATTTTTATTTTAATACTAAATTCAAACATCGAGTAAATCAAGTGGAAATGGTTCTTTAAATCAAAATCTTTTGTTTAGGACTCAGAAAAGAGAACATATATGATTAACAGCCTGCATACAAATGCTATTCATCATCCACAGAGCATCCATATGTATATAGATACAAACATAGTTATTCACTTATACATAAGCAACAGACTTATACTTTAAATTTGTTTAAAAGTTGTGTTACTCACAGAAGAAAAGAACAGAGCTTTCAAATAGGCACAGGATTGAAAAGTCTCAGGCTACTTCTTCATCTTGATCCACTGTTAGATTGCATTTTGATTTATGTTCAAGTAAAGCTTGTTTTAGTTTAAAATAGGTTTTTAATGAAGTTTATTTTAGTCTTTACTTAGCTCGAACAGATATGAAGATTTATAGAAAAGGAAGAAGACAGGGATATATCATTATGTTTCATATAACTGTAACAATATTTGTACAATACAACATAAAAATCTTGTTTGTATAGATTTTAAAAGAAAAATATTTTAGATGGAGGCTGATATGAACTACATTGTGTGCTAGAAAGATTTTCATTAATTACTTTTGTTTGTTTGCTTAAGAATACAATACACTATCTTCCCTAGCAAGCCTTCACATAAATTTTTTTTTCTTTTGTTTTTATCTTGCTTTCGATATTATATTCAAACTGATATGAAGATAAGTTGATATATACTTGCATTTACAGGTTATAATATCATGATGTTTGTACAGCAAAACAGAGATATTTGTATTCTTTAATTTGCTAGCCTGGCTATTTCAAGAGGTTAATAAGATAATGTTGTACTAAAGATATTTGCATTGATTACTTCTTGTCTTTTATTTTATTTTGCAAGTTCATTTGGAGGCTGAGATGTAATTTTTTTTTTCATTTTCTTAGCATTAAATTCCATTGTCTTTAGCTTGACTTACAGCTTGTTTTAAAATGGAATGTGAATATGTTAATATTTTTCTTTTGCCCTTTCAAACCTGCATACTGATTTTACTTATTTGTATACATGTATATTTTTATTTGTTTTATTGATGCTTTAAACTTGTATATATATACCGCAGTTTTTCTTATGATAGTTTACAAACTTGAAAATTTATTTGTTTCTAGATTAATTATTGACTTGTTATTATATTTTTGAAAGGTATGTGAATGTTATCATTTTTGTTTTGTTGTTTGAAAACTAAATGAACTTTATAGTTGTTGTGTTATTAAATTTAGCCAATGTACTTTACATTTTCCCTAATTTATCTTATAGTCTTGTATTTTTATATGTACATTTATATTATAAAAACACATTTATCAATTTGAAATGATAGATAAAATAAATTATCCTTTTTTATTATAAACTACATACTTTATAATATATATTAAAGTATCGTTTGACAAAATTATATTAGAACTCATATATACTTTTAAATCCATATTTTAATCAAGCTATACTAAAAAGAAAATAAAACAAATCTTTTTGTTAATAAATTTAAGTTTAAACTTAAGTTAAAATAAGTTTCAAACTATTTAAGCATTTATCTTATGTTTTTAAAATCACATATTTATTTATTTATTAACTTTGAAAAGTTTACATTAAATAAAACATAATTTCTAATTCACTAAAATGTATATTAGAATTTGAAACATAATTTATTAGTTAAACTTTAAAACAAAGCTTTCCTACAATGTATACAAATATATACATTTATAAATAGAAAACAATCAATTAATTTATAACAGATAAAATTTACCAATTAGATATTTATTAAAAGAAAAGTATCAATTCATATATAATTAATAAAGATATATCAAATCAATTTAATTTTTAATGCAGATTATTAAATTGACATTCCTAGAAAATTCCGGGTTGTCACATTCCTCCACCCTTAAAAGAATTTCGTCCCCGAAATTTAAAAGCAAAGGTAATTTAATACTGTATTTAAGATTTAAATTTTAAATCACACTCATATATCAATCACATGCTAACAACCATCACAGCCAATTAACTCAATCAACAAGGCTAACTATCCAGACAAAATTCTGGATAGAGCTCCCTATAGTTTTTCCAGTAATACCAGAACACTCGATCTATAGAATCCAAACAGTCTATACTTCTAATCTACAGAACTCCTTTGAATTAGAGAAAATTCATACAAATCAAATCTACAACTCCCAAATCCAAATTCCTTCATCATTTGTTCACCAAATTCCTCTGATGATCCAGAGCTTCCTTCAACCTACTGATCAGCTCAACCTTTGCTGATAACTCCTAAAACAATCTGAATCCATAAACAATCCAAGAGAATGATTTTCTCAAAACCAACCAAAACCAAGAACGCAACCTTTATTATCCTCGGTAGAAAACAATTTCTCCTTTTCCGGAAAAGAAAAACAGATGCACTTCTAACTGCTTCCGCTGCACAACTCCGATCTGGGTAGATGAAAATGCTGATGATTCACATAAGCACAAACTGGACAACACATTACAAAAATATGATTCAACAAATCCAAAATAAAACTCAGAAGTTCCTTCAAAAATTGAGCTGCTTTACCAATTCCTTTCCCTAGAAACCATTTTATTACTAAGCTGAACCATCAGCACTACTTTTGAAATCCAGTCGACACCAAACTCAACTCCTCAAATGCTAAGGCAACCCACCGACCTCTTCAAAGATATCCAGAAAAATTTATGCCATCCCAGAGAGTACTTAACTATCGCAAGTCTCTTTTGCGATCAACCCAGGCTAATATCCAAAGAAAACTGTACTCACCTTACCAATCTGAACAGCTTAAGCTTATCTAGCCAATCCATTGAAGATATGGATTCACAAAACTGCCTCTGAACTTCACCTCTAAAGAACTGCTGACAAATGACCTCCTCGCGTGCCGGCAGAACAATCCGAGCTGCAACACTACTGTTGATGCCAAAAATTCCTTAATCCAAAATTCCTCGAAAAAACTTAGGCCTCAAAGCCAAACACAACATTCAGCTGAACTCAACCTCAAAACTAATGCAGACACACTTCCTTATCCCAAGATCTTTGAGAACTTCTTCGAAAACAATCCATCGCTACTGCATCTCAACACACAACCACTACTTCTTGAGTTACCAAGATAATATTTCTAGCTTCTGATCAACTGACAAAATCCAAATTCTACTCATCCAAACTTGTACAACAAAAATGGACTCCAAATCTTAACAGGTTTCCTCCAGAGATTTGGTGAAATCCTTACATCACAAATTTACTCGAGACGGTATTAGGTTTACAGTCTTGTCGGATATACTTCTAACCATAGGTAGTCGTGTTACACACACCACTACCCAATCTACCCTTATACTTATATTGGAAAACCCGAACAGGTAATCCAACAAATAGATAGAAATGAATATATATATATATATATATATATATATATATATCAAAATTATAAATACGCTCTCTCAGGAAAGAATACACTCAAGAGCATAGGTATTCACTCAACCTAGCGCTCTGATACCACTGTAACAACCCGACTTCCTACGCCCAGGAAGACGTATCGTTTTTAAGAAAGAAAAGGGTGAGAAAATAGAAATGATAGAGAAGAAAGAACAACATCAGAATCTCACAGCGGAACGAATAAATTATATTAATCACATAAGTATTTACATAATATATAACATCAATCAGAGTTATACAGATAATACATCACATACTAGATAGTTATAAACACGTGTCTAGTTAATACACCTCATTACAATACAGCTCAAACAATATGACTCAGAGATATCAACACAGCGGAACTATATAGATATCTACAACGCTGAAGCCTCCTGCTCCATTGCTCCTCCAGAATTCGTCAAAGCTAACCTGAATCCCTTGGCTACCCGTAAAAAATTTGGGTACCCGAGAGTTTATGAAAAACAAAAATAAACTCCGGGTCAGACATGGGTCTGGTGTGGGTAACAGGTTAAAGTTGCTTAATTTTGAAAATCCTTTGAAAAGAAAGGTATCACGTAAGACTTCCCACACATAAACATGGAAAAGTTTTTACCTTACGCTAACCAAAACATTTGATAGGAAATCCAGTGATATTATAATAGGTCTAGGGTTTTCAAGTAAATAGAAAATAGCCGAAATTGTTACATTCATTAAATTCCAGCTACTAGCCACAAAAGTGGGTAATACAATCAAACCGTTGGCACTTATTGGATTGTGGATTCCATACAATGGCAGGGCTACTGGGGTATCGCCCGTCACAGTACGTGGCCTATATCAATGTACCGAGGATCACTCCCGACCCCCTGCAACACAAGGCCGGAACCATTCCTTACTGAACAGTCCCGAACAAGATAACCCCGCAGTTAGCTGCAGACCAACTGCCCACACAGCCGAATAAAAAGGGACATCTAGACAGGGGAATATCCTTGTCCTGCTTGGGCATGACCCACCTAACCTTGTTGCACCTCCCCTGTTTTAGCCATTCCCGGTTGATGAGTCTTGATTTTACGATTACCTTTATAGAACAAATCTCTTAGAATGCTCATCGTCCGCCTGACGATGTGTTGAAAGCATTCAATCCATACAAGTTCGTTCCGGGTTCGAACGAAACCGAAGGCATCATCTCGTTACACTCGTTTTGGAATCACCCTCAGAGTTAACGACGATAATCCTTTCATTCTGAATTTTCATCTTCACTTCAGATTAACGACCTATCGTAAATTTGGAATCGATGTGGTTTTCGGATGTTGCAAATAAGGAAAACCGATCCCGGTCTCATCGAAATCCAAAACGTGTCTTTTAAGGCCAAGTTGTCTATTTAGTCTTAATAGTCAATTAAATATCATTAATATTCACACAGATAGATAATTCACATCTCATAATAGATAATCACATTATCATCATAAACAGATAATTAATATCATCATCCAAACAGATAATTAAATATTATCATACTTAAACCATACATCCATATCACATAGGTATTACTCATCTCATATCTGAGATCACAATCAATCAATGAAATATCAATATCATCCATAAGCATGATTTATGAATCACAATCTATAATTAATTTAAAATGAATTAAATTAACTACTTCCATCTTTAATTAATTTAAAATAAATTAAATTAATTATTCATTCCATAAACCCTGCTCTCACAACCATTAATTAATTATAATCAAATTAATTAATGATTCACTAATTACAAGAAGTAATTTAGTCTTTAATTAATTTCTCTATTGAATTATTTTAAATCATTCATAGCAGTTAACATTTAATTAACTTCTCATTTAATTATTCCTTAATTAACAATTCTTAATTACATCATCAGTTATATTAATTAATGATCTCCAATTTATATCAAATTACTTTATTTAAATTAATTATATTATGTGGTTAATCCTTAATTAAACACAATTATTATCATCCCCGATTAATAACAAACCAGTAATTAACTACCCTTAATTACTTATTAATCATCCCATGATTAATTAATTACATAAATTAATCTTTTTATTAATTACAAAAGAAATTACCCAAATTACTTCAATTACAAATTATCTTGTAGTAATTTCATCAAGTAATTATCATCTAATTACTTTCCTAAGTAATTATACTCCATTAATCACACTAAGTAATTAGGCATACCAAATCATCAAATGATTTCTAAAATTAATTAATTAACTTAATTTAAATCTTATTATCAATTACTTATATATATATTCAAATTAATAATCTTTGATTTAAATATCTTTTGCTGCATTCCAGTAATTTCCTTTAATTTATTTACAGAAATTAATCTTGAATAAATCCATTAATTAATTTCATTTATATAGATTTATTACCATTTAATTATCTTCTTGATTTATTATTCTCAAATAAATCAATCTCTAACCCATCATTAATTATATTAATTAATGATTTCTAATTACATTTCGTTTGTTAATTATATTAAGAATACAAATCTTCAAATCACAAATATTAATCCTCTTGATTAATAACATTTAGTAATTAATCGTTCTTAATTAATTACATCCCAATAACAAGCTTAATTAATCCCTTGATTAATTTCAAGTAATTATACTCCAGTTACTCCTATTAACAACATCACCCAATTAATTACATCCAGTAATTATCTGCCAATTACTTCTCTAAGTAATTTACCTCCAAAATATCAGTTAATTAAACTAAATTAATTAACTCAAATTAAATCAATGTACAAAATTAATAAGTAATTAATTTCTTAATTACTTTCCAAATAAATAATTACATTTAAACTATTACAATGATTATTATTGAATTAATTAATCCATTTAATTTATTAAAAATCAATTACATTAATTAATTATAAAATAAGCTCGTTAATGATCTTCACTAACACTTATTAATTTTTCCCTTCTATTGTCATTGTTAATTATAAGTTTGATTAACCATTAAAATTTATTAATTTCACTAAAAATCTAATCTATGGTTCTTAATCACATATTAGTTACTTAATTCATTATTCAACTTTGATTAATACTAATTTAAATAATATCAATCCTTAATTATTCATACTTAATTAACTTAAAGGTTAATGAATATAAATTCTGAGTCTTCATTACTTAAAGTAAATTGTCTTATTATTGATTAAATTTTCACTTCCAATATGTTTAAACATTTATTTTAATTTACTTTCTAAATAAAAACCAGTTTATCCTTAATAAAGTTTTAACACTAATTTTTTTAAAAACCCCTTTAAACTTACATATTCAATAGCATTAAAACTTATTTGAATCAATTTAAATTATAAAACTTTATTTTAGTTCAAAATCTAGAGTTCATGTCTAAGTCCTGATTTCAATTTCGGAGTTAACTTGTTTCTATCTTTCCTTAGTTTAAATTTTCATTTGAACTCAACTCCAGTTTGAAAATACTTTAATTATTAACCACTTTTAAGTTATTAAATAATTTAATTTTGAAAACTTTATTATTTCCAACTATATTTCAAAACTAACTTAAATTCACTATTTAAACTTGATTTAGAACTAGGCTTGACTTTGATTAAATTTTAAAACCAAAAATCTCAAAACTGCAAAAAAAAACAAATACAGGTTATAAAACCTAAACCAACAACCCGAGCCCCCTCTCTTGTTTACTTCGAGTAAACCCACGAAGTTCCCCGTGAAAATCAACAAACTGCTCCGAGTTTTCCCCCAGGCGCGCGCAAAATCAAACATGAGAAAAAAAATAAAACCTGGAAACACGCTAGCCTCAACACCCCCAATACCTGTCAACGTCACGTTCGCGCAGCTCCGACCACTTGAAGACTTGCGCTTCCGGCCATGGCATCGTCACCCACCGTGCCTCCTTTTCCCAAGACCACGCCTTGCTCGACGCTACGTCGAAGTCGCGGTGGTCAAAACAAGATGCTTCAGTAAAACTAGGTTTACCAGAGGAAAATCAACACCGCCGCTACCTCCGACATCGTGGCCGCCTCCAACTACTTTTCCATCAACAACCGGTCACTCTTGCACCTCCATCCAAGATCCCAATCACCACCAACCCGTGGATCATCAAAGATCATCAAAAGAAGGAAATTCGAACCAACCCAAACTGTGCTAAATTCCTAAGCCCAAAAATTATTATTCATGTTTTAAAAATCATGTTATAGTATACGACTTCCAGTTACAATCCTGAATTTGTAAATTTAAAAATTCGAAACTTGACTAATTTAAAGTTTGGTTCAGTTTCTTTGATTTCCAGGGATATTGCTAAATTGTTTTGGCTTGAATAAATTTTTAAAACTTAATTTACACAGTAACAGACAATTTTTATTTTAATACTAAATTCAAACATCGAGTAAATCAAGTGGAAATGGTTCTTTAAATCAAAATCTTGTGTTTAGAACTCAGAACAGAGAACATATATGATTAACAGCCTGCACACAAATGCTATTCATCATCCACAGAGCATCCATATGTATATAGATACAAACATAGTTATTCACCTACACATAAGCAACAGACTTATACTTTAAATTTGTTTAAAAGTTGTGTTACTCACAGAAGAAAAGAAAAGAGCTTTCAAATGGGCACAGGATTGAAAATTCTCAGGCTACTTCTTCATCTTGATCCACTGTTAGATTGCATTTTGATTTATGTTCAAGTAAAGCTTGTTTTAGTTTGAAATAGGTTTTTAATGAAGTTTATTTTAGTCTTTACTTAGCTCGAACAGATATGAAGATTTATAGAAAAGGAAGAAGACAGGGATATATCATTATGTTTCATATAAATGTAACAATATTTGTACAATACAACATAAAAATCTTGTTTGTACAGATTTTAAAACAAAGATATTTTAGATGGAGGTTGATATGAAATACATTGTGTGCTAGAAAGATTTTCATTAATTACTTTTGTTTGTTTGCTTAAGAATACAATACACTGTCTTCCCTAGCAAGCCTTCGCATAATTTTTTTTTTCCTTTTGTTTTTATCTTGCTTTCCAGATTATATTCGAACTGATATGAAGATAAGTTGATATATACTTGCATTTACAGGTTATAATATCATGATGTTTGTACAGCAAAACAGAGATATTTGTATTCTTTAATTTTCTAGCCTGGCTATTTCAAGAGGTTAATAAGATAATGTTGTACTAAAGATATTTGCATTGATTACTTCTTGTTTTTTATTTTATTTTGCAGGTTCGTTTGGAGGCTGAGATGTAATTTCTTTTTTTTTTTCATTTCCTTTGCATTAAATGCCATTGTCTTTAGCTTGACTTACTGCTTGTTTTAAAATGGAATGTGAATATGTTAATATTTTTCTTTTGCCCTTTCAAACCTGCATACTAATTTTACTTGTTTGTATAACATGTGTATTTTTATTTGTTTTATTGATGCTTTAAACTTGTATATATATGCTGCAGTTTTTCTTATGATAGTTTACAAACTTGAAAATTTATTTGTTTCTAGATTAATTATTGACTTGTTATTATATTTTTGAACGGTATGTGAATGCTATCATTTTTGTTTTGTTGTTTGAAAACTAAATGAACTTTATAGTTGTTATGTTATTAAATTTAGCCAATGTACTTACTTTACATTTTCCCTAATTTATCTTGTAGTCTTGTATTTTTATATGTACATTTATATTATAAAAACACATTTATCAATTTGAAATGATAGATAAAATAAATTATCCTTTTTTTATTATAAACTACATACTTTATAATATATATTAAAGTATCGTTTGACAAAATTATATTAAAACTCATATATACTTTTAAATCCATATTTTAACCAAGCTATACTAAAAAGAAAATAAAACAAATCTTTTTGTTAATAAATTTAAGTTTAAACTTAAGTTAAAATAAGTTTCAAACTATTTAAGCATTTATCTTATGTATTTAAAATCACATATTTATTTATTTATTAACTTTGAAAAGTTTATATTAAATAAAACATAATTTCCAATTCACTAAAATGTATATTAGAATCTGAAACATAATTTATTCGTTAAACTTTAAAACAAAGCCTTCCTATTTACAATGTATACAAATATATACATTTATAAATAGAAAACAATCAATTAATTTGTAACAGATAAAATTTACCAATTAGATATTTATTAAAAGAAAAGTATCAATTCATGTCTAATTAATAACGATATATCAAATCAATTTAATTTTTAATGCAGATTATTAAATTGATATTGCTAGAAAATTTCGGGTTGTCATAGTTGAACTCGGCCCCTTCCTTCTCTCGAAAAGCGTGCACGAAGGTAGCACAAACGCGGCTCTCTGGCGACCCCTACGATGCTCCAAATTCGATCATCACCGTATGGAATCGAAGCTCTCTTCGAGCTCTTCGATTTACTAGTTGGAGATTTTTGCTATAAGTGGATGGATTGCAAGAGATTAAAGAATGAAATTCGATGATTTCTGGCCTTTAAATCTAAAGATGGCGACCGGCTGATGATAGGGTTAGGGTTTTAAGTTTTTTGCAATTGTGAAGATAACAACTCCTTTTATAGAAAATCGAACGAAAACACTATTCATTCCGGAATTTTCAAACTTCGATTTACGCGCGGTAACCGGCGTTTCTACAGTTTACCCCGCGTTTCGGACACAATGGAACAGGTTTCGGAAGCCAATTCGATCATCTGTGTGAGATATGGCTATAAACGTTCGATTTAAAATTAAATCGGTAAATCAAATTTCTAGGCATTTTAGATTGCACCGGACAAACGGTAAATCCAATTGACACGAAATTTGAAACCATACAATAATATCACATTACGGATCCGATGAAACTTGTTTCGTCGAATTCCGAGACTTTTTGAAAAATGGCTATTTTACAGTCGATAATTAAATATTAAAATATTCAATTTTCACAATTTATGTTTTAATTCGATTTTAAAAGTTCTATAACATTGCTATAACTCCAATATGATTAAATAAAATTTTACAAATCATTTCCAATCATATTAAACCCAAATTTCAATTATTTCTGTAATTTCAATTATTAAATTATCGATTTAATTCTCAAATTAAATCTAATATTCGAAAAATAAATTATTCGACTTATAAATTCCACTTATTAATATTTAAAATAAATTAAATATTCAAATTTTAGTTAATATAAATTCTGGGTCGTTACATCACGGTTGACCCGGTTAAGGTCGCCCACGATTTATAGAAGTATATCCATCTTCTATTTTGTAGTTTAATTATCTCATCTTTGATTGAGTTTATCTTCGAATCAGGATTCTATTGATTAGAGTTCCTCTAATTTAAATCTCTATCTTTATTTTGAAATCCATTCTTGAATCATCCTTTGAAAATGGGGTTTTGTTTGTATTTTGAAATTTTGAAGATTATATAAGAAATGGATTTATATAAAAATTATTTATAACTGAAGGTTTTAATTTGAAATTCGAGAGATTGAATTCCGGTGTTTTGAAATTGGTTTTAATATTTTTGAAAATATATATTAATACGATTTGGAAGTATTTTCTGAATAAGAAGTGTTTCAAATGACTCAAACGAGTTCCAATGATTTCAAAGAATTTTTAATAAAATAGAAGTCCAGAATTCACTTATGTCGCTGGAGAATAATTTTGGTGATGAGTGCACGCATCATCGACATTGATTTTCGAGTTTCAAAGTAGGAGAGAGGCCACTTTAATAGCTTCCCTATGCCAGTGATTTTGTGAAACCAATTTTGATTTCAAATTTCGAAGTATAATTCGGTATTCAAAAGATATATGTATATGTATTTGAAACGATTTGAAGTAAGCCGGTGTTCAGTCCTCAAATTTCAGATTTGATTTGGTATAACCTTATCTTTTGAAATTTGATTTACAGATTTGTTGGTGATTTCCAACTCATGGATTGAAAATATGATTTCTTTGACTATTTTGAAGGTTCGAGCACTTCCAAATCAAGGTTAACTTTTCAAAGATAAGTAACTTTGGAAAGTATAAAGTATTCGATAAGTATATAAGATTAGTTTTGTATGTTTTAATATGATTTAAATAAGTTTGAAACTTCTTTGTTAAGTAAATGAATAAGACTATTTTGAATTATACTTGTAGGAAATATAGATTTGAAATGTTTTGAACAAAGTATATATATACAAAAAATAATAATCTTTCCAATTATAAATCGAAATAAGTAGTTTAAAGGTTTTAAAAGGATGGTTTTAAAACTTAGTAACCATTTTGGGGTAAAAATTGATTCTGAAAAAAATATCTGGTTTCGAAAATAAATTGAAATTTAAACCCAGTATTTACGTGATGTGTAACGAATGCGATTTTATCGGGATCCGAAGGTCGGCATTCTTATGTCCACTGTATCAAATGCCGCATAATCGAATGCCGGAAAACTGAATTGTTAGGGTTAAAAAGAAGAGGTAGAAGAAAAAGATAGAAGAAGTAAGAAAACAGAATAGAAACAATATCAGAATCACACATATCGCAGTGGAACAACATATAATAGATAAATGAATATCTTTAAAAACAAAGAACTATATAAGTTATTAAATTGCATCACATTACATTACATTATCAGAGTCAATATGCAACACAATACAAGAATGGACAGCTATACAAACTTGTCTCTACAAGTGAATTATACAGCAGAAAAGATGATGTCATATACAAATAATACGTCTTGCCATCCAGCTCACCACTTGAGCTCCATAGCACTACTGAATCTAGAATGACCTGATAACCTGACTATAGGCTGCCCGTGTGGAAAATTATGGACACCCAGAGTTTAGGAAGAGAACAATTAACTTCAGGTCAGTATTGGGACTGGTGTGAGAACTCAAAACAGTTATTTATCTTTTAAAACAACAACAACAACAAGGGAAGTGAAAAATATCCGCAATGCTTTTGGAAAATGGAACTACCATAAGGCCTCCCCGCACACACATAATGCAAACGTAGAATTGGAGGAGATTTCTCCTTATGATAGTCAAAGATGCTTACTACGCAAAACAAATCATTTTTGATATTATTATTAGTGCACAGTGTAGAAAGCATTTCGAAAATAGAATATAAATCTTAGCCAACATAGGCACCATTACAGTATGCCTGCTATAGCTACCATATTAAATGGCAGGTTCTACAACTAAAACCGTACAAGGTTCGTATTGTTTCTGTGGATTTCCAACAAATGGTCAGGCTAAGGAACTTCCTACTGCCACATGGGATCGCCTCTGGCGGGACGTCCCGAGAACTTAACCAGCTCTCTGCCAACACAAGGCTGGGTTACCTTTGTAACTAGGTAACTACTACACGAATATGCCACCCCCTGTCCCTTTGGGACCTTTATCCGAGGGCCCTCGATCACCAAGCAACAACCACACAGAAAAATGAGATTGGAGCAACCACATAGGTTAAGCATCAGGGCTCCATACCTGACACCACCTTTTTCCAGAAGGAAATGACATACCCTAAAGGGCGCGACCCTCATAACCTTGCCGCATATTCCTGTTTCGACAATTTTCGAGGTGTGAGGTCTGACGAAGTCTCGTCCACAAAGCTACCTTTTTCACAAAGCCACGCTTTGATCAACAAATGATCAATAAATAATCATCACACAGCAACACTTAGCATGCCACATTACCAAATTGGGAACATGTCGCTGATAACCTTCAACTACATAACCTCTGAGCTCGTACGTCTCAGAGAAGGGTGTAGACTAAGAGAATAAATTCTCCGCCACCAACAGAAATGTATTTGAAAGAAATCTGCTTTATATCTCAAAATGTAATGTCAGACACGTAACCATACAAGTTTGTTCCGGGTTCGAACGGAACCGAAGGCACTTCAAAAGAAGCCGTTGCAATCCGGGTATTCACAATCCCAATCGATTTCCCATCACAATGGAAATCTCCATACCGTAGCTAACGGTGCAGAGACAATCGATATGTCATCCTATCATTTTCACAAATACCCGGTCTTCACCACCAGTCTTCAATGCTATCCATTACGTCGTATCACTATTCGAAATGGGTAATCCGAATAACGAGCGCAATAATTTAAAAATAAGTGTAGCATCCAATTTCAACCAATTCACAACAAATAGCCATTTAAGGGTCAATATTGATAGTTGGTTATTTAACTATCAATCAATATTCACAACATAACCCGATTTCAAACAATTTCCCAAATTATTTATTTTCAAAAATATCTTTATAAGATATATTTTCCACACTTCAACCATTTGAAAACAAATTTCAAATCACTTTTCACCTTTACAATTTTCATTTCAAAATGGTTCATTTAAACCAAATAAATAAATCCTTACCGATTTATATAATTTACGTTCCAAATCCGTAAATTTATTTCCACGCTTTTGAAAATAAATCAATGTTTATTTTTAAAAAAAATTTCCCTTGTGAATTTTCATTTCCAAATATTTACCTTTTATACGATTTTTCACATCGATTTCAATTATTCACTTTCAATTTGTCTTTAAAAGATATAATCTCAAAACATTCACTTCATATTGGAAAACATTTCCATACTTATTCAATAATAAGTAATTCACAAATCCAGTTATTTTCAACATTTGGAAAATATTCAATATACTTAAATCCAAATTAAGTGTATATTTTATTCTTTGAGGAAAAATTCTCTTAAACACATTTATTTGAGTCAAAATGAATGTTGCGTAAAACCTCGTTACGACAACCCAAAATCACTAGTACAGAGATTCGAAATTAAGATAGATGTATAAACCCCAATACTATACAAAACTTTTCCTTTCGGAAATCATTTACTATAACAACAGTGTTATAGTCCACCATTTCCTTCTATTTCTCGAAAACGTCTATTTCAACAATGAATGTTGAAATCTATGGTTCGATACTTAATACATTTTAAAACATTTTTGAATCGTTTAATTATATTTAAAATATCGCTTTCCCAAAATATTTCTTTAATATATTATTCACCGTCCAAAATTGTGAATATACTTCGTTAACCAAATTCAATTTCTACATATTTTATTTAAAGGATTATCCACTGTCCCAAAATCATGGATATATCCCCTTTAATAAGCTATAATAATTAAACTTATTAAAATAAGTCGATTCCGGGTTTATAAAAAAACAATGTTTATAAATTCCATTTATACTTTATAACAACTTCAACTTATATAATCACTTTATTAACAAATTCTATCCATATCCCATTTACACGCCAAAACCCAGTTTATAAGTTAATTACTTATAAATCTTTTATTTTACAAAATCTATTCATTGTATAACTTCACAATTTATAAATCTATAGATTTCATCCACTTATGAAATCCATTTATATTTCATTTTAATACTTATAGAAACTCGTTTTATAATTCCAACATTTTAATTTATAAATATCAATTTTATAAATCTTTTATATAAATCATTTATAATAATTCAAAAATCCTAATTTAAACCATTTTATAAATTAATCAACTACTTATTTCAAAAATCACATTTCGGTTATATTCCACAAAAATCATAATTTTTATAACATAAAAATTTCAAAATTTATTTATCTAAAATGAATCAATTTCAAAATTGAACTTTATTATGAATTCTCAACTTAAATTTTCAAAAATCAAATTTTATTTATTTTCGGCATCTAACGATACCAAAAATATATTCGGCTAAAATTTAGCCTTTAACGATTTCAATCACAAAGATAATCACGTAGATTATAAATAGATCAACACACAACATTTAAACAAATTCAGATGTTTGAGGAATCCAGTTGGATCCCTCCAACCTGTTTCCCTGCATCCAAAGATGTTAGCACAATACCATTCCGCTTCAAGACGGAATATCGTAGTATATGGGGTTTACAAAATATTATCCGCTATTATGCGGCGCAATAGGGTCTCATCCGCTATATAATGCGGGAAATCGACTCCAAATACATATATAATACCAATTCCATTCAAGTTGGAATTATCGCGGTATATGTGTTTAATAAATAACATCCGCTTAATATATGGCGTATATGGTCTATTTCAATACAACAGATAATAACTATCATCCAATCACACGATCAAGCAATTTTAAATCTAACTATTTAAAATTTAAATCGAAATAATTCGATTGACTGAGAGAGTTCTCACCTTGAGTTTCCGATAGCAGTTGTAGCGTTTTGTTTCAAATAAAATTAAATGTGCGTTTAATTTTCTTCGAAATTATCACTAACTTCAAACGACTCCAAACTAGCTCCATTGCGTAGTGCTCGACAAAACGAAGCCAACGCAATTCGTTTCGTGCGTTTTCAACCTCGTATGAACAAGTTACACACTTTTAAAGTTTATACGAATTATAATATAAAAAATTATAATTTTCTTTTTAAATTTTAACCTAAAATCCATTCTGGCTACATGACTTTGAGAAATGAATCCAGGCCGTTCGCGAATGCTTCTTCTCCCCAGATATTTCTGTTCGAACAAACCCATTACTTCGAAACGTTGACCAAATTTACCTCCATCCTCGACGATCTATGAGTTGATCAAGCACCACAGATTCATCGATACTGTTTACTGGCAGCTAGGGTTAGAATAGGGTTAGGGTTTGCCAAATAGAAGTAGGCAAGGCCTTTTATAGAAAATTTCACAAAACACTATTCATCCAAAAAATTTCGAACTCCAAATCTCACACGATGACCGGCGTTTCTAAGGTTTATCCCGCGTTTCGGACACAATGGAATATGTTTCGGAAGCTAATTCGATCATATGTACGAGTTACGGAAATAAACGATCAAATTTAAATTAAATCGATTAAACTAATTTCTATGCGTTTTGGCTTGCCCCGGACAAATCGTAAATCCGATTGACACGAAATTTGAAACCTTACAATAATATAACATTATGGATCCGATAAATCTAGTTTCGTCGAAATCCGAGACTGTTTGGAAATGGCTATTTTCACTAGTCGGTTAAATATTGAAATATTCAATTTTCACAAATTAACTTTTAATTCAATTTTGAAAGTTCACAAACATTGTTCTAACTCCAATATGATTTAATATAACTTTATAAATCATTTTTAATCACATTAAACCAAATTTCAAATTATTTACGCAATTTCAAATATTAAATTATCGATTTAGTCATCCAATTAAATTTAAATATTCGAAAAATAAATTATTCGACTTATAAATTTACTTGTTGATATTTAAAATCAATTAAATATCTGAATTTCAAATGACATAAATTCTGGGTCGTTACAAACTTCCCCCTTAAAAGAATTTCGTCCTCGAAATTACCAAGTAAGAAAAAGTTTTGAAATCCATTGACTTTTCAAAACAAACCTTTCAAATTTGATTTACAAATCTCTAAAGTGTTTAACTTTTCCAAAAATTCAATAGTTAAAATTCTTACAAAATATTTACTTAGTTTTCAAATCCATATATATTTATCATTTCAAAACCAACTATATCGTTTAACCTTTAACTTCAAATCAAAACTTCGTTTTCACAAAAAAAAATTCCAAAATTTCCCAAAATTTTTCTAACGCCTTAAATTTTCAAAAAATTTGTAACATCCCAGAATTTTGTTAAATTAAATATAGCGACTTATTTGAACTTTTAAATTTAAATTGTGAAATTTCAAGAAAAATAAAAAATATTGATAATATTAATATTATAAAGTTATACGGAAGTAAATAAATGTTTGATAGTTTAAGTTTTTAAATGAGTGATGAATAAAGTAAAAATATATATATGCATAACAAACAAGAATATGTGTTAATAGAACTTCAATTTCTTTTAAGTCTAAATTCTTGAATTTATAGAGTATACTTATGAAATTCATTTAATATGTATTTAAATTTGAAATGTTCTCTATGTAAGGATATGGGTTAATACAAACAAATTGTATATATATAAATACTAGAGATAATAAAAATAAATACATACATAGATTTAAACAATAGGATAAGTATACAAACAATAAAAAGAAGAGTTGTATGCAAAACAAAATAAATCAGACAAGAAGATTGTAAACTAAAAATATAGACAAGGAAATGAAGCTTGTGCAAGAAGATTAACATACATAAATATCTTTAAGAACAAACAAAATTGTACTTATAAGGAAAAAAAAATCAACAGCATGTTATGTAAGCAAGAATGGGAACAAGGGCATTAAATGCCATCTATTCAAACACCAATAAGAATCTTACTTAGCAAACAAAAAATTATATCAGCCGAAAAAAAAAATTTGGTTGTCAAAGCAAGAAAACAAAATAAAAGAAAACTTTGCCCAGTTAGTACCTCCCCTACCCTGTACAAACCTCTTTATATAAGCATATTACCTCGTTCATTCAAACCCTTACTGGAAAAAAAAGAAATATATAACAAAGAACAGAAAAAAGAAAAAAGAAAAGTAAACATCACTTTATTCAAAAATTTATAAAGATTTGCTGAGAAGAGAAACAAGAACAATTGAACTGCAGTCTTCCAAAACCAAAGTGCTTCTGTTTTAAAACAAATAGGTGAGTAAGCCTTTAAGCTAAAGATTAGTAGCTAATACTTATTGCTTATGAATCACAGTATGGATGGTTGATGGTGCATGAATGTTTGTATGAGAGTTCTGAAGTTTTGACTGTAAATTTTGAAAACATTTGTTTTTTTCTGTTTCTTGAAATTTCAGAGTTCAAGCAAGTCAAAAACAAAAAAAAAACAAAAAAAACTACAGATTTTACTTTCCAAATCTCTGAATAAACCAATCTTTATCAAATGCATTGTTTAAACTCATCCATGAGGAAAATCCTGTTTCCAGCTTGAACATGAAGCATACGTCTGTGCAATCTGGAAATTACAGTGAAACTAAACTTTTGTGATGAATTCAACCATTTCAATTTATCGATTTGATTATGTAACTCGAATCTACATCCAAAATTAAGATTTGTAAAACCAAGATGGTGATTTTTCATCAAGTTTTTGTTGTGATTTTTAAGTTGATCAGAAAATCAAATTTTTGTAAATTTCCGGCAACCCATACGATCGTAAGCTTCGTGATCATTGTCGTAGCTAGGTGAAGGGCTTGCCATCACCAGAAAAATGCAAGTTGTTTTTTTTTAAAATCTAAATGTCGTCTTCGAGTGCAATTTAGGGCTTAGGAACCCATTTGAGTCCACGTTCGAAATGGCGACGCCGCGCCGTCCACAGGTGACCGGACTTAGTGCCTCCGGTACCCATCACTGCGTTACACGCTGGAGAAGCTTGGGGCGAGTTTCCATGGCCTCTGATGACCAGAGGAGGTGGCGCAGGCTCGTTGCCTGATGATGAGCTTCTGGGTTATTTGGTCGAGACGTCGAAATTTTGCCTTTGAATTAAACTCGAGACTTTGGGTGTTCGTTCTGTTTTGGGGAGTGGAGAGCGACTTGTGGATGGCCGCAGCACCATCCCACGGTGGTGAAGTCGACCGTGCACGTGTACGTGCAGTGGTCGTATGTCAGTGTGAAATATGGGAGAGGGGAGCTGAGTGACTCGAAGTCACTTTCGGGGATGTGAAGTAAAAACTCGAAGAAGAACTCGAGTTTGTCCCGTGTTGTAGCGTAGTTGTTTTGGGGACTTAAGAAAATTTTGAAAATTTTTTGAATGAATATAGTACTCGGGTAAGTTTTTGCTAAAACCCGAAGCCAATGCCCAGTTTTCTCGGGGATGACCCGAAGAACCCCTCGGGTTGGACCTGCAGGCAGCAACATTCCAGTTTGCAATATAGGATTTAAATGATTTTTTCTGATCTATTCTTCATAAATGATGATAGTTGGTTAAGATAGTGTAAAGTGTTTATTTTACTTAACAATATATTTAAGAAATATATTCAAATTTGTTAACTTAAAACAAATACATTATGATAGTTAAGAAATGATTAAATAATTAATAATTAATTACTTTGAAATTGAAGGTCGATTAATTTAAAGAATAATTAGCAATTAAAAGTAATTAATTATTAAGAATTAATAAATTAAGATTATTAATTAGAGAATAAGTGATTAATAAAGCCAGTTTAAAATTAAATAAATTTATAATTAAGTGAAATTCTAAAACATTGATTTAAAATAAATCAATAAAGATTTATTCGATTAAATTATTAAACTACATTCACTTTGACTTGTAAATAATTAACCATTGCTATGCACTATATTGATTTCTGTTGTGATTGTGGTACTGTATGTTGCACTATGACTGTGATTTGTTCTGTAGTGATGTGAAAACCCTATTTGCCGTAAAACGGCAATTTAAATTTCGATGCGATAGGGAGTCGGATTTCAGTTTGTTATCCGAAACCCACATCGAATTCTGGATGTGAATCTTTGTGATGGATATATTCACGTGTTTTAAAATTAACCGCCCACTATTCGGTTTAGCCGGGAGAGGACCTCGTGTCATATAACCCATTCCGAATAATGATACGTCGAAATGGATAGCATTTGAAGACCAGTGGTGAAGACCGGGTGTCTTCGAAAACGATAGGATAACCTATCGATTGTCTCTGCACTGAGTTGCTCCGGTATAGAGATTTCCTAAGTGATGGGAAGTCCGATCGCGATTGTGGATACCCGGATTTGCAAGGGCTTCTTCCTTTATTGGACGAAGTGCCTTCGGTTCTGTTCGAACCCGGAACAGACTTGTATGGTCGTGTGTCTGACACTACACTTTGAGATATAATGCCGATTTCTTTCAAATACATATCTGTTGGTGGCGGAGAATTTATTCTCTTAGCTTAACACCCTTCTCTGAGACGTACGAGCTCAGAGGTTATGTAATTGAAGGTTATCAGCGATATATTCCCAAACTGGTAGTGTGACATGCCAAGTGCTGCTGTGTGTTGATGATCATTAGTTGATCATTTGTGATCAAAGCAAAGCTTTCGTGTAAAGCATAGCTTTGTGGACGAGACCTCATCGGACCTCACAACCCGGAAATGGTCGAAACAGGAAAGATGCGGCAAGGTTATGAGGGTCGCGCCCTTTAGGGTATGTCATTTCCTTCTGGAAAAAGGTAATGTCATGGTATGGAGCCCAGATATTTACCTGTGTGGTAGCTCCAATCTCATTTACTGTGTGGTTGTTGCTTTGTGACAGAGGGCCCTCGGATAAAGGTCCCAAAGGACCGGGGAGTGGCATACTCGAGTAGTAGTTACCTAGTTATAGAGGTAACCCGACCTTGTGTTGGCAGAGAGCCGGGTAGGTTCTCGGGACATCCCGCCAGAGGCGTACCCATGTGGCAGTAGGAAGTTCCTTAGCCTGACCATTTGTTGGAAATCCGAAGAAACAATACGAACCAGTACGGTTTTAGTTGTATAACCTGCCATGCAGCGTGGCGGTAACCTGCCACAAACCATGGTAGCTATAGTAGGCATAGTTCGGAATGTCTATGCTGGCTAAGATTAATATTCTATTTTCGAAATGCTTTCTACACTATGCACTATTAATAATATAAAAAGAATTTTCTCGTATCAAGCATATTTGACTATCATAAGAAGAAATCTCCTCCAATTCTGCGATTGCATTGTGTGTGTGGCGGGAGGTCTTATGGTAGTTTCATTTTCCAAAAGCATAACGAATTTTCTTTATAAAATCTAGTTTATTCAAAAGCAACTGTTTTTTTTGTTTACTCATACCAGTCCCATGACTGATCCGGAGTTTATTGTTTCTTTCCTAAACTCTGGGTGCCCACAATTTCTACACGGGCAGCCTAGTAGCAGGTTTCCATATTTTGGAGTTAGCAGTATTTTGGAGCTTTTGCTTTGGAGATATTCTAGAATCTTTTTGGATATCAGGTGGTTAGTGTTTTGGGAGATTGTTACCTTTACATTCCTATGAAGACCTTTGGATATATGATCATCGATGTCTTAGTATGATGTTATTTGGAGTTGTGGTGCATGTATTATATACTATGATGTATTATTGGATATTATGATGTTGTACCTGTGATGTATGCATGATATTCAATTTTGTTCCGCTGTTTTATATTCATCTGTTGTTGTTATAAGCTCCGGCGATACGAATTTGATGTCGTTTATTGGATATCGAGTTCGGGTCGTCACAAGTGGTATCGGAGCCAGGTTGAGTAAGAACTTTAGCTACGGAGTATAACACATCAGATGGCTCATTAGAAATGGGGTGAAGTATACCCTAGAATGAGTATAACCAAGACTGAGACTCTAAATTTATTAGTCTATTTCTTTTTACTGCTGATATTCTTTAAGATATTTCGTCCGTATATCTAAATCAATTTTCTTACTAATTTCAGATAGTAAGAATGAGCGGGCGCAGAGGAAGAGTTAGGGGTCAAGGAAGTGCCACAGCGCCAAATCAAGTTCCCCCAACACCAGTAACAGCAGTACCTATTCAGCATCAGCCGGACTTGGCTGATTTATATAAGAAATTTGCAAAGCTTGGTGGTAAGCCGTTTACCGGCAAAGAGTCAATTGTGGAGGCTCAAGCATGGATCAGATCATGCGAGAAAATCTTTAGAGGGCTGAAATTGCAAGACGATCAGAAACGACTTATAGCTTCTTGGCAACTTCAGGATGAAGCCTCAGCTTGGTGGGAGACAATCACGATAGATAGGCCAGAAGATGAGTTTTCTTGGGAGAAATTCAAAGATGTGTTTGAAAAGCGATATTTGCCATCAGCCGGAATTTCTCGAATGTACCAGGAATTTATGGACCTGAAGCAGAAAGTTTATCATTCAAGGAATATCTGAATAAATTTAATGAGTTATCTCGTTTTGGCCCCGAATTGGTGAATACGCCTTTGAAGAAGAATGAACGATTCATTCGCGGAATGAATAAGAAGTTCCACGAAAGAATGACGGCTCATGTTAAGGAGTCTTTTTCAGATTTAGTTGATATGGGATATCGATATGCCACACTTGATATGCAAGAAGCCCCGGTAGTAAAGGGAAATTCGGGCAATCCAAATTGGAAGAAACGAAAATTTGGAGGTAAAAAACCATGGAAAAGCAAGGATAAAAAGAAGAGCACTCAGGGTAGTACAGCTGAGAATGTCACTTGTTACAATTGCTTGGAAAAAGGCCACTATTCAAATAGCTGCAAGAAGCCAAAGAGAGACAAATCTGCTCAAGCAAATCCTAGAAAGTGCTATTACTGTCAGAAAGCGGGGCATGAAGTTAAGGACTGTCCAACCATGAAGCAAGCTCAAACAGCAAAAGTGTATGCCGTCAAAGACCAACCCACATCTTCCAAGGCAGAGAAAGGAAAGCGAGTTCTGGAAGGTAATCTTACCATTTATGATAACATTGTTAGAGTTCTTTTTGACACGGGTGCTACACAAAGTTTTATCTCTCAGCAAGCTATTAATAAATTAAATCTTGAACCCGATTTTGTGGATGAGCCCATATGCGTAAAGAATCCAGTTGAAGGTCCCGCAAACCTTTGTCTTCGTTGTAGGGATGTTCCTATCTCATACTGTTGTTATCAATTTCCTACTGGTCTCTTCGTTCTTGATTTTAACGAATTTGAAGTCCTACTCGGAATGGATTGGCTAGCGAAGTATGAAGCCGTATTGGATTGCACCAATCGATTGATTTCTATTAAAACCGAATTTGGAGATTTCATCGAAATTGCTTGTGAGGACCCTAGTCCGAAAAGAGAAGGATTGATGTATAATTTGGGTTATCCCGAACCCAGTTTGGAGTCCATTCCAATAGTTAAAGATTTTCCGGACGTGTTCGGAGAAGTGAAATCTCTACCTCCACATCGAGAAATAGAATTCAGAATCGACCTTGTACCTAATGCTCGTCCTGTAGTTCATGCAAGTCGCAGGATGGCTCCCAGGGAAAGGGTTGAATTAGTCGAGCAGACCAGGGATCTACAAGAAAAAGGATTGATTCGACCCAGTGTTTCTGAGTGGGGCTCAGCCGTTTTGTTCGTCGCTAAATCAGATGGATCTTTGAGGTTGTGTGTAGATTACCGCGATCTCAATAAGCAGACTCTCAAGAATAAATTTCCACTACCTAGAATTGATGATCTATTTGATCAATTATGCGGCGCTCGTTTCTTTTCGAAGATGGATCTAGCCCAGGGATTCCATCAACTACGCATCGCCGAAGATTGTGTGCATTTAACTGCTTTCAGGGGTCCCAATATGTTCTACGAATGGTTAGTCATGCCTTTTGGGCTAACCAATGCTCCAGCATACTTCGTAGATCTTATGACTCGGGTGTTTCGGGAAGTTTTGAATAAATTTGTGCTCGTATTTATTGATGATATCTTGATTTATTCCAAGATAGAAGAAGAGCATGCCGAACACCTTAGAATTGTTTTGGAAATATTGAGGAGAAATATTCTATATGCAAAATTTTCCAAATGCCACTTCTGGGTCAGAGAAGTCAAATTTCTCGGCCATATTGTTAATGAAGAAGGGATTTCGGTTGATCCTAGCAAAATTTCGGCCATTCTTGATTGGAGAAAACCCACTACACCAAAGGAAGTTCGAAGCTTTTTGGGTTTAGCAGGCTATTACCGGAAATTCGTTCAAGACTTTTCGAAGATAGCTAGTCCTTTAACGAAGCTAACAATGAAAGATGTAAAATTCAATTGGACTTCGAAATGTGATGACGCTTTTCAGGAGTTGAAGAAGAGATTAACTAATGCTCCTGTCCTCGCTATTATCGACGGAAACCAAGGTTTATCTGTCTATACCGATGCTTGCGGTGATGGGTTGGGTGCAGTATTAATGCGGAATGGGAAGGTGATTGCCTACGCGAGTAGACAATTACGTCCTCATGAAAGAAATTACCCCACCCATGATTTGGAACTTTTGGCGGTTATCTTCGCTTTGAAGATATTGCGACATTATCTTCTGGGTAAGAATCTTTTCAGCTTTCTTAATAATTTACGAAATTAATTTAACTTAAACAATATACTTAATGAACTCTCTTTTTCTAGGTGAAAAATTCGAATTATTCACCGACCATAAATCCTTGAAATATCTGTTTACCCAGAAGGATCTGAATCTGCGACAACAACGCTGGTTGGAATTTCTGGCATCTTATGACTTGGATATTCAGTATACGCCAGGAAAAGCCAATGTAGTTGCCGATGCTTTAAGTAGGAGACATGCTGTTCTTGCATATCTTATTATCACTCCTACTCTTCTTGAAAAGATCGCGAGCAAGCAATATGACGGTGAGTTTCTACGGGGAATTTATAAAAGAATTTGCCAAAGAGAAGATACTAGTTTTGAGATGGATAATAGAGGAGTTATAAGATTGAAAGGCAGAATTTGTGTTCTAGACTTTCCTGATCTGAAACGTGAAGTTTTAGATGAATGCCACAAGTCCAAACTTTGCATCCATCCCGGAGTCAACAAAATGTATAGAGATATTAAAAGAACTTTCTGGTGGAAGACGATGAAGAGAGATATCTCTATTTATGTGAGTCGCTGTGCTACTTGTCAGCAAATCAAAAGCGATCAAAAGAAAGTGGCAGGATTACTTCAGCCTTTAGAGGTACCCAAGTGGAAATGGGACCAAGTATCGATGGATTTCATCGATGGTTTGCCTCGTACTCGAAAGGGCAATGAAGCAATTTGGGTTATTGTAGACCGTTTGACTAAGACTGCCCACTTTTTGCCAGTGAAAGCTACCCGCACGGCTGCAAGTCTAGCAAATTTATATATAAAAGAAATTGTTCGTCTCCATGGTATTCCTAGCAGCATAGTGAGTGATCGTGATCCGATCTTCACTAGTAGATTCTGGGAGGCATTCCAAGCCGCTTTGGGAACCAAATTGAATCTCAGCACTGCTTATCACCCACAATCTGATGGGCAGACAGAAAGGGTTAATCGAATTTTAGAAGACCTATTGCGCGCTTGTATTCTTGACTTTGGTGGATCTTGGGAGGACTATTTGCATTTGGTCGAATTTTCCTATAACAACAGCTATCAGGCTAGTATCGAAATGGCTCCTTTCGAAGCTTTATATGGTCGTCCATGTCGATCACCTGCATGTTGGATCTAATCGGGTGATAGACTCGTTCTTGGACCAGACATGGTTAAAGAAGCCACTGAAAAGGTTGATTTTATACGGAAGAAGTTATTAGCTGCTCAGAGCCGTCAGAAAAGTTATTATGACCGCCGAAGGAGAGATTTGGAATTTCAGGTTGGAGATTCTGTATTTTTGAAAGTGTCTCCAATGCGGGGTGTATTGAGATTCAGGAAAACTGGAAAGCTAGCACCGCGTTATATTGGTCCTTTTCCTATTCTGGAAAGGATCGGTCCTCTAGCATATCGAGTACAGTTACCCAGCTGGTTGTCTGGTGTGCATAATGTGTTCCACGTTTCTAGTCTTCAGAAGTATGTGCACGACCCAGATGATATTTTGAAGAAGCTGCTCAGCAGGACCTTGAAATCACTCCCAACTTGGCTGTAAGAAGGGAACCAATAAAGATTATTGATCGTGATGAGAAGCGATTGCGAAACAAAGTTGTAAAATTGGTCAAAGTTCAATGGAGTGGCGATCCAAAGGACTGTACTTGGGAAACTGAAGATAACATGAAGAAATCATATCCCAAATGCAGGGTAGACATCTCGGCTTAAACTGTAAGTCATTTCATTATTTTTTCTGAATTCGTATATTCTTTGTTTACTTTTCTCTCTCTTTCAATTTCGAGGACGAAATTTTCTTAAGGAGGAGATATTGTAACATCCCAGAATTTTGTTAAATTAAATATAGCGACTTATTTGAACTTTTAAATTTAAATTGTGAAATTTCAAGAAAAATAAAAAATATTGATAATATTAATATTATAAAGTTATACGGAAGTAAATAAATGTTTCATAGTTTAAGTTTTTAAATGAGTGATGAATAAAGTAAAAATATATATATGCATAACAAACAAGAATATGTGTTAATAGAACTTCAATTTCTTTTAAGTCTAAATTCTTGAATTTATAGAGTATACTTATGAAATTCATTTATTATGTATTTAAATTTGAAATGTTCTCTATGTAAGGATATGGGTTAATACAAACAAATTGTATATATATAAATACTAGAGATAATAAAAATAAATACATACATAGATTTAAACAATAGGATAAGTATACAAACAATAAAAAGAAGAGTTGTATGCAAAACAAAATAAATCAGACAAGAAGATTGTAAACTAAAAATATAGACAAGGAAATGAAGCTTGTGCAAGAAGATTAACATAGATAAATATCTTTAAGAACAAACAAAATTGTACTTATAAGGAAAAAAAAAATCAACAGCATGTTATGTAAGCAAGAATGGGAACAAGGGCATTAAATGCCATCTATTCAAACACCAATAAGAATCTTACTTAGCAAACAAAAAATTATATCAGCCGAAAAAAAAAATTTGGTTGTCAAAGCAAGAAAACAAAATAAAAGAAAACTTTGCCCAGTTAGTACCTCCCCTACCCTGTACAAACCTCTTTATATAAGCATATTACCTCCAGTTCATTCAAACCCTTACTGGAAAAAAAAGAAATATATAACAAAGAACAGAAAAAAGAAAAGTAAACATCACTTTATTCAAAAATTTATAAAGATTTGCTGAGAAGAGAAACCAGAACAATTGAACTGCAGTCTTCCAAAACCAAAGTGCTTCTGTTTTAAAACAAATAGGTGAGTAAGCCTTTAAGCTAAAGATTAGTAGCTAATACGTATTGCTTATGAATCACAGTATGGATGGTTGATGGTGCATGAATGTTTGTATGAGAGTTCTGAAGTTTTGACTGTAAATTTTGAAAACATTTGTTTTTTTTCTGTTTCTTGAAATTTCAGAGTTCAAGCAAGTCAAAAACAAAAAAAAAACAAAAAGGAAAAAAAAAACTACAGATTTTACTTTCCAAATCTCTGATATAAACCAATCTTTATCAAATGCATTGTTTAAACTCATCCATGAGGAAAATCCTGTTTCCAGCTTGAACATGAAGCATATGCCTGTGCAATCTGGAAATTACAGTGAAACCAAACTTTTGTGACGAATTCAACCATGTCAATTTATCGATTTGATTATGTAACTCGAATCTACATCCAAAATTAAGATTTGTAAAACCAAGATGGTGATTTTTCATCAAGTTTTTGTTTTGATTTTTAAGTTGATCAGAAAATCAAATTTTTGTAAATTTCCGACAACCCATACGATCGTAAGCTTCGTGATCATTGTCGTAGCTAGGTGAAGGGCTTGCCATCACCAGAAAAATGCAAGTTGTTTTTTTTAAAATCTAAATGTCGTCTTCGAGAGCAATTTAGGGCTTAGGAACCCATTTGAGTCCACGTTCGAAATGGCGACGCCGCGCCGTCCACAGGTGACCGGACTTAGTGCCTCCGGTACCCATTACTGCGTTACACGCTGGAGAAGCTTGGGGCGAGTTTCCATGGCCTCTGATGACCAGAGGAGGTGGCGCAGGCTCGTTGCCTGATGATGAGCTTCTGGGTTATTTGGTCGAGACGTCGAAATTTTGCTTTTGAATTAAACTCGAGACTTTGGGTGTTCGTACTGTTTTGGGGAGTGGAGAGCGACTTGTGGATGGCCGCAGCACCATCCCACGGTGGTGAAGTCGACCGTGCACGTGTACGTGCAGTGGTCGTATGTCAGTGTGAAATATGGGAGAGGGGAGCTGAGTGACTCGAAGTCACTTTCGGGGATGTGAAGTAAAAACTCGAAGAAGAACTCGAGTTTGTCCCATGTTGTAGCGTAGTTGTTTTGGGGACTTAAGAAAATTTTGAAAAAATTTTGAATGAATATAGTACTCGGGTAAGTTTTTGCTAAAACCCGAAGCCAATGCCCAGTTTTCTCGGGGATGACCCGAAGAACCCCTCGGGTTGGACCTGCAGGCAGCAACATTCCAGTTTGCAATATAGGATTTAAATGATTTTTTCTGATCTATTCTTCATAAATGATGATAGTTGGTTAAGATAGTGTAAAGTGTTTATTTTACTTAACAATATATTTAGGAAATATATTCAAATTTGTTAACTTAAAACAAATACATTATGATAGTTAAGAAATGATTAAATAATTAATAATTAATTACTTTGAAATTGAAGGTCGATTAATTTAAAGAATAGTTAGCAAACAAAAGTAATTAATTATTAAGAATTAATAGATTAAGATTGTTAATTAGAGAATAAGTGATTAATAAAGCCAGTTTAAAATTAAATAAATTTATAATTAAGTGAAATTCTAAAACATTGATTTAAAATAAATCAATAAAGATTTATTCGATTAAATTATTAAACTACATTCACTTTGACTTGTAAATAATTAACCATTGCTATGCACTATATTGATTTCTGTTGTGATTGTGGTACTGTATGTTGCACTATGACTGTGATTTTTTCTGTAGTGATGTGAAAACCCTGTTTGCCGTAAAAACGGCAATTTAAATTTCGATGCGACAGGGAGTCGGATTTCAGTTTGTTATCCGAAACCCACATCGAATTCTGGATGTGAATCTTTGTGATGGATATATTCACGTGTTTTAAAATTAACCGCTCACTATTCAGTTTAGCCGGGAGAGGACCTCGTGTCATATAACCCATTCCGAATAATGATACGTCGAAATGGATAGCATTTGAAGACCGGTGGTGAAGACCGGGTGTCTTCGAAAACGATAGGATAACCTATCGATTGTCTCTGCACTGAGTTGCTCCGGTATAGAGATTTCCTAAGTGATGGGAAGTCCGATCGCGATTGTGGATACCCGGATTTGCAAGGGCTTCTTCCTTTATTGGACGAAGTGCCTTCGGTTCTGTTCGAACCCGGAACAGACTTGTATGGTCGTGTGTCTGACACTACACTTTGAGATATAATGCCGATTTCTTTCAAATACATATCTGTTGGTGGCGGAGAATTTATTCTCTTAGCTTAACACCCTTCTCTGAGACGTACGAGCTCAGAGGTTATGTAATTGAAGGTTATCAGCGATATATTCCCAAACTGGTAGTGTGACATGCCAAGTGCTGCTGTGTGTTGATGATCATTAGTTGATCATTTGTGATCAAAGCAAAGCTTTCGTGTAAAGCATAGCTTTGTGGACGAGACCTCATCGGACCTCACAACCCGGAAATGGTCGAAACAGGAAAGATGCGGCAAGGTTATGAGGGTCGTGCCCTTTAGGGTATGTCATTTCCTTCTGGAAAAAGGTAATGTCATGGTATGGAACCCATATATTTACCTGTGTGGTAGCTCCAATCTCATTTACTGTGTGGTTGTTGCTTTGTGACAGAGGGCCCTCGGATAAAGGTCCCAAAGGACCGGGGAGTGGCATACTCGAGTAGTAGTTACCTAGTTACAGAGGTAACCCGGCCTTGTGTTGGCAGAGAGCCGTGTAGGTTCTCGGGACGTCCCGCCAGAGGCGTACCCATGTGGCAGTAGGAAGTTCCTTAGCCTGACCATTTGTTGGAAATCCGAAGAAACAATACGAACCAGTACGGTTTTAGTTGTATAACCTGCCATGCAGCGTGGCGGTAACCTGCCACAAACCATGGTAGCTATAGTAGGCATAGTTCGGAATGTCTATGCTGGCTAAGATTAATATTCTATTTTCGAAATGCTTTCTACACAAAGCACTATTAATAATATAAAAAGAATTTTCTCGTATCAAGCATATTTGACTATCATAAGAAGAAATCTCCTCCAATTCTGCGATTGCATTGTGTGTGTGGCGGGAGGTCTTATGGTAGTTTCATTTTCCAAAAGCATAACGAATTTTCTTTATAAAATCTAGTTTATTCAAAAGCAACTGTTTGTTTTGTTTACTCATACCAGTCCCATGACTGACCCGGAGTTTATTGTTTCTTTCCTAAACTCTGGGTGCCCACAATTTCTACACGGGCAGCCTAGTAGCAGGTTTCCATATTTTGGAGTTAGCAGTATTTTGGAGCTTTTGCTTTGGAGATATTCTATAAGCTTTTTGGATATCAGGTGGTTAGTGTTTTGGGAGATTGTTACCTTTACATTCCTATGAAGACCTTTGGATATATGATCATCGATGTCTTAGTATGATGTTATTTGGAGTTGTGGTGCATGTATAATATACTCTGATGTATTATTGGATATTATGATGTTGTACCTGTGATGTATGCATGATATTCATTTTTGTTCCGCTGTTTTATATTCATCTGTTGTTGTTATAAGCTCCGGCGATACGAATTTGATATCGTTTATTGGATATCGAGTTCGGGTCGTCACAAAATTTCGACATAACCTCCTTTGTACGGAGGAGCTTTTACAATATCACAATAGATATAAATATATATACATCGGCCCACACGGTCGGAAAACAGAAAAACAGTTCATATTTCCTATTTTTATTGCGTAGGCTTACCTTTTTAGCATTTTTAAGCAAAGCAGTTATTTATTTAGCATTTGGCGCAACCAAAACCAGCCAAACACTAACCCCGGTACCTGTACTTACTCAACATAAACACATAAGTGGCATATATAAGAAATTATTAATAATTTACCCTTTTAAACAACTACAACCTATGCATATTAAAAGAAATGCATACTAAGCCAGGTTTATAAACAAGTTATATGATTTTGACATTTCTTGTAATTGTTTACAACCAATTTATATACAACGACATTCAATTATTCATTTTCAATTAGTTTACATTCACTAATTGACGTTCACATTTGTTTACTTTCAATTCAAATCAGTTTCCATTCAATTTAAATTTACTTAACTTCCAAATTGAATTTAATTGCTTTAGCTTTCAATTTCTATTCATTCAATTGCATATGAATTTATATTCAATCAATTAACAATAATCTAACAACCAATGTATAACCAACACAACCGAATTTATTCACTTTACATTTAACATTCATATTCACTTTGTTTACCTTCAATTTGGTTTAACATTCAATTAGTCTTAAATGAATTAACACTTATATCCATTATTCTATATCAATTCATTTACATTCGATTGACTAATATTCAATTCATTAGTTCAATTACTAATTTATTTTACAAATAAAGTTGAATCTCCTTCACATAATTGAAGTTCATATCCATTTAATTCACTTCATTATTTTACCTTGATACCAAAATCAACTTCATTCAGCATTACTTAAGTTATATTCCATTTAAACATTATTTGTTTAACTTAACTTAAATTTCCATTTCAACAACATATCTAATCCAGTTAAAATTTGACACAGCGGATATTTAACAAAACGATATGGATCGATGAAAGTAGCAATCGGTGGATTGAAGATACTGAAATGCCCAAATTCGTTGATCACAAAGATACCGAATTCTAGCTATCTTCGACATGTTGATCGCGCACAATACCGTGAGAGAAGATCTTCAATTCTTCAAGCGTTGATCAAGCGCACTTGATTCCGCGAATCGGCTTCAGCAATCGTTGATTCGAGCGCACTCGAATAACCGAAAGTGGAGATAGGAGATTACACTCAGCTACCAATTTAAGATGAAAGCACACAGCAATCAACAAGAATTTTATTCAAAAATCAACTGCCTTTTACAAATGACCCCAACTCGCCTATTTATAGGCTACATCACACCACACAACACCTTACAACACCACCGACCTTCCATAGGTCGTTCACGACCTAACTTCCTTCACTAGGTCGCACGCGACCTAACACCAATACACGACCCAGACACGACTTATCACAGGTCGGTAACGACCTAACAACAGACGCCCCTCAAACACTTAAGTCCTTCACGACTTAAAACACTTGACCCATATTTACAACACTTAGGTCGTATACGACCTAATTACTCACGCGACTTAAGAAAGAAACGATCTACGACTTAATAATTACAAACATATTACAACCCAGCACTCACATTTTAACCTCGTTGTGACCTACGACCTAAGTTAAGTCGTTAACGACTAAAACTCTTAGCGACCTACGACCTAATTTAACCCGTTTCCGTTAGGTCGTGAACTCGATGTATTTTCCCCTTCTGATCTCCAGTTAGGTCGGAAACGACCTAAATTCTCCTCCTTAGGTCGTGGACGACCTATGCTAACTTTTCCCCCTGGTCTCCAGTTAGGTCGGAAACTACCTAAACTTTCCTCCTTAGGTCGTGGACGACCTAGGCCTTCACATTCTGGATTCCAGTTAGGTCGGAAGCGACTTAAATTTTCGTCCTTAGGTCGTGTAAGACCTAAGTCCTCTCCTCGCTTAGGTCGTGGGCGACTTATGCCTTGAAAAATGATAGTTTGCAATCCTTCACCACTAGTCTGAGCTGCATCATCCTCCCCTGGTTGAGAAAAATTCGTCCTCGAATCTGTAAGCTCTTCCACATCCGACTGTTCATCTCCATAATATGGCACAAGATGCTTAACGTTGAACACGTCAGAAGTGTACACATCTTCCGGCAGTTTCAACTTATAAGCATTTTCATTAATCCGTTTTACAACTTCAATAGGACCAATCTTTCGAGACTTAAGCTTATTGTATGCACCCACTGGAAAGCGATCCTTCGTCAATACAGCATAAACCAAATCACATTCCTTAAATTCAACACTTCGTCGTTTCAAATCTGCAAACTTCTTATATTTCTCATTCGACTTCTCCAATCGTTCCTGAATGATTTTATGACATTCAGTTAACTCATCAACAAAATCAACGGCCCGTTTAACCGTCCCCTTCGGTTGTGGTACTATCGCCAAATCCAACGGTCCCCTTGGCAAACTTGAATATACAATCTGAAATGGACTGTAACCTGTGCTTTTATTAACCGAATGATTATGTGCAAACTCTGCTTGGCATAACTTCATGTCCCAACTCTTCAGATTGTCCTTCACAAGACATCGCAATAAATTTCCCAACGATCTGTTAACCACCTCGGTTTGCCCATCTGTTTGCGGATGATAAGCACTGCTAAATTTCAACTTCGTTCCCACCATCCTCCACAAACTAAGCCAAAAATGACTCAAAAATCTGGTATCCCTGTCTGAAACAATAGACTCAGGTAACCCATGTAAGCGATAGATCTCTTTGAAGAACAACTGAGCAACACGAATAGCATCTGCGGTCTTCTTACAAGCAATAAAATGCGCCATTTTCGAAAACCTGTCCACCACAACAAATATAGAATCATTCCCCCTTTGATTTCTCGGCAAACCCAACACGAAATCCATGCTGATATCAACCCATGGTTTAGTCGGTATAGGTAACGGCATATACAATCCTGCATTTGTCGTTGTTCCCTTCGAAACCTGACATATATGACATCTCTCCACAAACCTTTCAACCTCTTTCCTCATCGACGGCCAAAAGTAAGATTGAGAAATCAAATGTAATGTACGATCACGGCCCACATGTCCTTCCTCGTGTAACTCCTTGATAATCTTCAATCTCAAACTGCTCTCTGGAATACATAACTGATTTCCTTTAAACAGAAAACCATCAACCAACACAAATTCATCAGTACTTCCTTCCTTGACTTTCTCAACAAGTTTCACAAAGTAAGGATCTTCTTCTATCAGCTCTGGCAATAATTCAAACCCTGTCACTTCAACTTTCATTGTCGTTAATAAATGACTCCTCCTACTCAAAGCCTCAGCCACACGATTCGTCACCCCTGATTTGTGTTTCACGACAAAAGTAAACTGCTGTAAATAGACAATCCACGATGCATGCCTTGCTGAAATCTTGTCCTGCCCTTGCATATGCTTCAACGCCTCATGATCAGTGTACAGAACAAATTCTTTCTGAAACAGATAGTGTCTCCAATGCTTAACAGCCTGAACAATTGCGTAAAATTCCACATCGTACGTGCTATACCTCATCTTTGCTCCTGATAACTTCTCACTGAAATAAGCAACAGGATGTCCCCTCTGACTCAACACTCCACCAATCCCAACCTTTGATGCATCAGTGTGTAACTCAAACAACAACTGAAAATCTGGTAATACAAGAATTGGTGTTGTCATCAAAAGTTCTTTGATCCGTTCAAAAGCAACTCCTTCTTCCTCTGACCAAGAAAACTGCTTTCCTTTCATACAATCGGTAACTGGTGCCATCACGCTACTGAAGTGTGGAATGAATCTTCGGTAGAATGATGCCAATCCATGAAAACTTCTAACTTCAGTGATAGTTCTCGGTTATGGCCAATTTCTAATAGCTTCAACTTTACTTTGGTCCACTTGGATTCCCTTCTCAGATACAACATATCCCAAGAATAAAACACTTCTAGCCATAAACACACATTTCTTTGTAGCAGCATATAATTGTTCCTCACGAAGAATAATCAACACTTCCCTCAAATGTAGAACGTGCTCCTCCGTACTCTTGCTATATATCAGAATATCATCGAAATAGACTACCACAAACTTCCTAATATACGGCCTGAATATTTGGTTCATCACCCTCATAAATGTACTCGGTGCATTCGATAGACCAAATGGCATAACCAACCATTCATACAATCCTTCCCTTGTCTTCCATTCGTCTCCTGGTCTAATTTGAATTTGATGATAACCACTCTTCAAATCAATCTTCGAAAAGATAGTAGCCCCACTCAACTGATCTAGTAAGTCATCCAACCTTGGCATTGGGAATCTGCAGCGAACAGTAATCTTGTTCAAAGCTCTACTATCAGTACACATTCTCCATGTTCCATCCTTCTTCGGCACCAACAAAGCTGGTACTGCACAAGGACTCAAGCTTTCCTGAACACGTCCCTGCTCTAACAATTCTTCCACCTGCCTTCGTAACTCTTCATGTTCCTTCGGACTCATTCGATAATGCGGTCTATGCAGTAATACTGCTCCCGGAACAAGATCGATTTGATGTTGAATGTCTCTCAGTGGCGGTAACTCCTTAGGCAACTCCTCCGGAAATACGTCTTCAAATTCTTTCAAAACTGGCTTCGCTTCTTCTGGAATTTCAACCTCTTCATGACTCTCTCGTCCAATCAACAAATAGACTTCAGGCTCCTCTTCAACTTCTTTAACAAACTCCTTCAAAGATAGCAAAGTTTTCAGCTCTTCAATCTCCTCCAGCTTGCTTTCCTTCTGTTGTTTCTTCTTAGGAACTAAAATAATCTTAGTACCTTCGAACATGAAACTATAGCTATTAGCACGTCCATCATGTTGTACTGCTCTATCAAACTACCATGGTCTGCCCAACAACAGATGACACACATCCATGTCCACAACATCACACCAGATTTCATCTTTGTACTTCTTTCCAATTGAAAAATTCACACAAGCTCTTCGCCCAACTTTCACTTCACCACCCTTCCTTAACCATGCTAACTTGTATGGTTTAGGATGCTTCTCAGTTTTCAAGTTCAACTTCTTTACTACTTCTGTAGAGATGATATTGTCACAACTCCCTGCATCAATAACGAACTTGCAAACCTTCCCCAGAATAGTGCATGTGGACTGAAATATGTTATTCCTCAACCAACTGTTTTCCTCTTCTTGCTTCGATGCTAAATAACTTCTCCTCATCATTAAATTGCACCCTTCATCTCCGGATAATTCTTCTTCCTTCTCAACATAAGGTGAATTAGAACATTCAGCTTCCACATCCTCTTCTTCAACCTCTGCAACCATTGCTCTCCTCTTCGGCTTTGGACATTCATTGCTTTTGTGACCCAACTCCTGACAATTGTAACATTTGAAATTGCTATTAACCTTTGCCTTCTCAACCTCCTTCACCACTGGTTTACTGATAGGTTTAGAAACATTAGAACTTCCACTGGAACCCTTCACTGGATTATTGGAATTAGTAAACACACCACCTCCACGCCTTCCCTGCTTCTCCCAAGCCAACGCCTTTTGGTGTGCTTCCGCCATAGATCTTGGATCAAACATATTAACCATATCCTGGATCTACATTCGTAACCCTCCAACAAATCTAGCGGTCAACTGCTCTTCTATCTCCATAATATCATTTCTGGCAATGAGTTGGTAAAATTCATCTGCATAATCATTAACTGTCTTCGTCCCCTGCCTTAGATTCTGCAATCTCTGGTACATAAGTGATTGATAGTTGTATGGCAAAAATGTAGCTCTCGTCATTTTCTTCATCTTATCCCAAGACTCAACCTTTGACTTCCCCATTCTCTCTCTCGTAAGTTTAGTTTGCTGCCACCATGCCAAAGCTCTCCCCCTCAACCTAGTAGCAACCAACTTCACTCGACGATTCTTCGGAACCTCCTTGAAATGAAAGATTTCCTCCACATTTGATAACCAATCTAAGAACTCTTCAGCTACCATCCCACCTTTAAACTTCGGAATTTCCATCTTCATACCCGATTCCCATCGACGATCATCCTCTATATCTCGATAAGAATTTCGAACTTGATCTCGATCTCGATAATGAATGCTAGCTCTATCACCCTCTTCATCAAAATCAAATGTACGTCTAAATCGATCTCGACCATCGACATCCCTTCGATCACGCATGTCTCTTCTACTATGTCTCTCTTCATCTCTATATGGTTCATCTTCAAACTCTCGTGGAGTTCTTCTCTCTTCATGTCCATAGTCACGATGATCTCTCCTCGATGAAATTGATGTTTCTCTTCTCTCTCTAAACGATTGTGGTGATACCCTCCTCGCTTTCGTAACCGATGGTGAAACTCGGTTTCCTCCATGGTTCGAGATTGGTGATCTCCTCCTTTGATTTTGAATTAAATCATTCATCAACTTCTCTAACTTTCCAATGCCTTTATCAAATTTCTCATTAATACGTTGTTCCATTAGCTTGGCTTCTTCTCTTCTATACAACGCTTCAACATTTTGATGACGATTAGCTCTCCTTGGAGGCATGATTGAACACTCTCAAGTACTTCAACAAATACTTCAAAACTTCACAAATTTTCAACTCAAATCAAACAAGTCACGGCTTCAAACTTAAACAAGGTGAACGACTTAAGGCTTAAGTCGCTCGGCGCAATTCTTCACTAGCTCGGCTCGGCCTCCACAAACTCGGCTTGAACTTTACGACTTAGCTCGATAGTATGCAACGACCTAGGGTAGGTCGGCACGGTTCAACACTTCAAACTCAACTTTGGCGCGCAAACTTCCAACAAGTCCAAATTCAAACACCTTCCAACACTTTGATCCAAAATGGAGTGGATCGAAAGTCTCCCTCTTGTTGCAACTTCAAGATGAACACGATGAACACCAAACTTCAAATTCCTTGGCTCCAAGACTCGTCTTAGCTATGATTGGCTAAGTCAAGCTTTGATACCAAAACTGACGCAGCGGATATTTAACAAAACGATATGGATCGATGAAAGTAGCAATCAGTGGATTGAAGATACTGAAATGCTCAAATTCGTTGATCACAAAGATACCGAATTCTAGCTATCTTCGACACGTTGATCGCGCACGATACCGTGAGAGAAGATCTTCAATTCTTCAAGCGTTGATCAAGCGCACTTGATTCCGCGAATCGGCTTCAGCAATCGTTGATTCGAGCGCACTCGAATAACTGAAAGTGGAGATAGGAGATTACACTCACCTACCAATTTAAGATGAAAGCACACAGCAATCAACAAGAATTTTATTCAAAAGTCAACTGCCTTTTACAAATGACCCCAACTCGCCTATTTATAGGCTACATCACACCACACAACACCACCGACCTTCCATAGGTCATTCACGACCTAACTTCCTTCACTAGGTCGCATGCGACCTAACACCAATACACGACCCAGACACGACTTATCACAGGTCGGTAACGACCTAACAACAGACGCCCCTCAAACACTTAAGTCGTTCACGACTTAAAACACTTGACCCATATTTACAACACTTAGGTCGTATACGACCTAATTACTCACGCGACTTAAGAAAGAAACGATCTACGACTTAATAATTACAAACATATTACAACCCAGCACTCACATTTTAACCACGTTGCGACCTACGACCTAAGTTAAGTCGTTAACGACTTAAACTCTTAGCGACCTACGACCTAGTTTAACCCGTTTCCGTTAGGTCGTGAACTCGATGTATTTTCCCCTTCTGATCTCCAGTTAGGTCGGAAATGACCTAAATTCTCCTCCTTAGGTCGTGGACGACCTATGCTAACTTTTCCCCCCGGTCTCCAGTTAGGTCGGAAACTACCTAAACTTTCCTCCTTAGGTCGTGGACGACCTAGGCCTTCACATTCTGGATTCCAGTTAGGTCGGAAGCGACTTAAATTTTCGTGCTTAGGTCGTGTATGACCTAAGTCCTCTCCTTTCTTAGGTCGTGGGCGACTTATGCCTTGAAAAATGATAGTTTGCGATCCTTCACCACTAGTCTGAGCTGCATCAAAATTCAATTCAAATTCCAACTCTAAAGTAAATTCTATTTAACTTTTACCAAAGTCAATTTTCATCACTTATTCAGATTCAGACCTCGTTTTGCTTAACAAAGTTGTTTAACCATTTTAATAATTGGTTTTACTTATATTTTCACATTTTATAAGTTATACAACTTATTGTTCAACTTCCAAATCTGATTTAATTTATTTAACTTCCTTTAGTTAAATTTCAAATCATACATTTTATCATACTAATTCAAATTTATTTCAACTTTACCAAAGCTAAAATCTTTATTATCTCATATTATAATATTCATCAATTTCAACTTGGATTTTAATTTCAAATTTGTTTATCACAACAAAATTCAATTTCAATTTACTATGGTAGCAAATCCATCACACAGAAACTCGAAAATGATACTGATAATGCTGCAGTCATCACCCTTATTATTTCCCACCAACAATAGTGAATCCAATGCTTTTTTGTTCTTTTAAAAATTTCCTTTATTTATAAATCGCATTTATAAATCTTGCTTATATAATTTCACTATTTCCCTTTACTTATACAAGATTATTTCCACAATTGTAAATCATTTCAAGTAAAATTCTATACTTATACAATTGTTGCTTTTATATAATTTATTCTTTCACAATTGTTGTCTTTATTCAGATTATTCGAACAACTTTGATTCACTTATATATTTTCATACATTTTCAACAACCAAACAATTCAATTTTACATATACTTTGATAATTCTGAAAAATTATTCCTTTATATATATAAAATATAATCGAGGTAAAATTATTTCATTTACCCAATTTAAAACCATACTATGTCGGTTTATCTCATTTAAGAGTTTAGAAACCCCTATCGATACAGTTAGCTAGACTGCACCGACCAGAATCTATAGACAATCAATTGATAAGTCAACACAACACAAAACAATTTCATATTCACTAACAAATACGCTCTCATATCTATTATTACACTCAACTCATTCTAGAGTACTACTGACTTTATCTCTAATGAGTAATCCCCAACAGAGACAAGGTTGTCGCTTAACCATATGCTCTGATACCAAGTGTAACGAATGCGATTTTATCGGGATCTGAAGGTCGGCATTCTTACGTCCACTGTATCAAATGCCGCATAATCGAATGCCGGAAAACCGAATTGTTAGGGTTAAAAATGAGATGTAGAAGAAAACGATAGAAGAAGTAAGAAAACAGAACAGAAAAAATATCAGAATATCACATATCGCATCGGAACAACATATAATAGATAAATGAATATCTTTAAAAACAAAGAACTATATAAGTTATTACATTATATCACATTACATTACATTATCAGAGTCAATATGCAACACAATACAAGAATGGACAGATATACAAACGTGTCCCTACAAGTGAATTATACAGCGGAAAAGATGATATCATATACAAGTAATACGTCTCGTCATCCAGCTCGCCACTTGAGCTCCATAGCACTTCTGGATCCAGAATGACCTGATAACCTGACTCTAGGCTGCCCGTGTGGAAAATTATGGGCACCCAGTGTTTAGGAAGAGAACAATAAACTCCAGGTCAGTCATGGGACTGGTGAGAGAACTCAAAACAGTTATTTATCTTTTAAAACAACAACAGCAAGGGAAGTGAAAAATATCCGCAATGCTTTTGGAAAATGGAACTACCATAAGGCCTCCCTACATACACACAATGCGAAAGCAGAATTGGAGGAGATTTCCCCTTATGATAGTCAAAGATGCTTACTACGCAAAACAAATCATTTTTGATATTATTATTAGTGCACAGTGTAGAAAGCATTTTGAAAATAGAATATAAATCATAGCCAGCATAGGTACCATTATAGTATGCCTTCTATAGCTACCATATTAAATGGCAGGTTCTACAGCTAAAACTGTTCAAGGTTCGTATTGTTTCTTTGGATTTCCAACAAATGGTCAGGCTAAGAATCTTCCTACTGCCACATGGGATCGCCACTGGCGGGACGTCCCAAGAACTTAAACAGCTCTCTCCCAACGCAAGGCCGGGTTACCTTTGTAACTAGGTAACTACTACACGAATATGCCACCTCCCGGTCCTTTGGGACCATTATCCGAGCGCCCTCGATCACCAAGCAACAACCACACAGAAAAATGAGATTGGAGCAACCTCATAGGTTAAGCATTAGGGCTCCATACCTGACACCACCCTTTTCCAGAAGGAAATGACATACTCTAAAGGGCGCGACCCTCATAACCTTGCCGCATATTCCTGTTTCGACCATTTCCGGGGTGTGAGGTCTGACGAAGTCTCGTCCACAAAGCTACGCTCTTTCACAAAGCCATGCTTTGATCAACAAATGATCAATAAATAATCATCACACTGAAACACTTAGCATGCAACATTACCAAATTGGGAATATATCGCTGATAACCTTCAACTACATAACCTCTAAGCTCGTACGTCTCAGAGAAGGGTGTAGACTAAGAGAATAAATTCTCCGCCACCAACAGAAATGTATTTGAAAGAAATCTGCTTTATATCTCAAAATGTAATGTCAGACACGTAACCATACAAGTATGTTCCGGGTTCGAACAGAACCGAAGGCACTTCAAAAGAAGCCCTTGCAATCCGAGTATTCACAATCCCGATCGGATTTCCAATCACAAAGGAAATCTCCATACCGTGGCTAACGGTGCAGAGACAATCAATAGGTCATCCTATCGTTTTTACAAATACCCGGTCTTCACCACCGGTCTTCAATGCTATCCATTACGTCGTATCACTATTCGGAATGGGTAATCCGAATAACGAGCGCAATAATTTAAAAATAAGTGTAGCATTCAATTTCAACCAAATCACAACAAATAGCCATTTAAGGGTCAATATTGATAGTTGTTTATTTAACTATCAATCAATATTCAAAACATAACCCGATTTCAAATAATTTCCCAAATTATTTATTTTCAAAAATATCTTTATAAGATATATTTTCCACACTTCATCCATTTGAAAAAAAAATTCAAATCACTTTTCACCTTTGCAATTTTCATTTCAAAATGGTTCATTTAAACCAATTAAATAAATCCTTACCGATTTATTTAACTTACGTTCCAAATCCGTAAATTTATTTCCACACATTTAAAAATAAATCAATGTTTATTTTTAAAACAAATTTCCCTTATAAATTTCCCTTGTGAATTTACATTTCCAAATATTCACCTTTTATACGATTTTTCACATCGATTTCAATTATTCACTTTCAATTTATCTTTAAAAGATATAATCTCAAAACATTCGCTTTATATTGGAAAACATTTACATACTTATTAATAATAAGCAATTCACAAATCCATTATTTTCAACATTTGGAAAATATTCAATATACTTAAATCCAAATTAATTATATATTTTATTCTTTGAGGAAAACTTCTCTTAAACACATTTATTTGAGTCAAAACGAATGTTGCGTAAAACATCGTTACGACAACCCAAAATCTCTAGTATAGGGATTCGAAATTAAGATAGATATATAAACCCCAATACTATACAAAACTTTTCCTTTCGGAAATCATTTACTACAACAACAGTGTTATAGTCCACCATTTCCTTCTATTTCTCAGAAACGTCTATTTCAACAATGAATGTTGAAATCTATGGTTTCGATACTTAATACATTTTAAAACATTTTTGAGTCGTTTAATTATATTTAAAATATCGCTTTCCCAAAATATTTCTTTAATATTTTATTCACCGTCCAAAATCGTGAATATACTTCGTTAACCAAATTCAATTTCTACATATTTTATTTGAAGGATTATCCACTGTCCCAAAATCGTGGATATATCTCCTTTAATAAGCTATAATAATTAAAGTTATTAAAATAAGTCAATTTCGAGTTTATAAAAAAACAATGTTTATAAATTCCATTTATACTTTATAACAACTTCAACTTATATAATCACTTTATCAACAAATTCTATCCATATCCCATTTACACGCCAAAACCCAGTTTATAAGTTAATTACTTATAAATCTTTTATTTTACAAAATCTATTCATTTTATAGCTTCACAATTTATAAATCTATAGATTTCATCCACTTATGAAATCCATTTATATTTCATTTTAATACTTATAAAAACTCGTTTTATAATTCCAACATTTTAATTTATAAATATCAATTTTATAAATCTTTTATATAAATCATTTATAATAATTCAAAAATCCCAATTTAAACCATTTTATGAATTAATCAACTACTTATTTTAAAAATCACATTTCGGTTATATTCCACAAAAATCATAATTTTTATAACATAAAAACTTCAACATTTATTTATTTAAAATGAATCAATTCCAAAATTAAACTTTATTATGAATTCTCAACTTAAATTTTCAAAAATCAAATTTTGTTTATTTTCTGCATCTAACGATACCAAAAATATATTCGGCTAAAATTTAGCCTTTAACGATTTCAATCACAAAGATAATCACGCAGATTATAAATAGATCAGCACACAATATTGAAACAAAATCAGATGTTTGAGGAATCCAATTGGATCGCTCCAACCTGTTTCCCTGCATCCAAAGATGTTAGCACAATACCAATTCCGCTTCAAGACGGAATATCGCGGTATATGAGATTTATAAAATATTATCCGCTATTATGCGGCACAATAGGGTCGCATCCGCTATATAATGCGGAAAATCAACTCCAAATACATATATAATACCAATTCCATTCAAGTTGAAATTATCGCAGTATATGTGTTTAATAAATAACATCCGCTTAATATACGGCGTATAGGGTCTATTTCAATACAACATATAATAACTATCATCCAATCACACAATCAAGCAATTTTAAATCTAACTATTTAAAATTTAAATCTAAACAATTCTACTGAGTGAGAAGTTCTCACCTTGAGTTTCCGGTAACAGTTGTAGCTTTTTGTTTCGAATAAAATTAAACCTGCGTTTGATTTTACTCGAAATTAGCACTAGCTCCATAGGACTCCAAACTAGCTCCATCGCGTAGTGCTCGACAAAGCGAAGCCAACGCAATTCGTTTCGTGCGTTTTCGACTTCGTATGAACAAGTTACACACTTTTAAAGTTTATACGAATTATAATATAAATAAATTACAATTTTCTTTTTTAATTTTAACCTAAAATCCATTCTGGCCGCATGATTTTGAGAAACGAAATCAGTCCGTTCGCAAATGCTTCTTCTCCCTAGATATATCCGTTCGAACAAACCCATTACTTCGAAACGTTGACCAAATTTAGCTCCATCCTCGACGATCTATGAGTCGATCAAGCACCACAGATTCGTGCGCCTATCCAAGCTCTACCTACGGCCTGAACCCCATGCGACTCGATCGCCCCCTCCTTCGTAAATACGAGCTCGAACGACGAACGAAAACGCGGCCCTATAACTTCTCCATCGCCTCTGACGACCCAGAATTTCTAACAATTTAAATTGGAATAATTAGTTGATTCTAAAACATTTAAAGGTTAATTTTAAACTTCAATTTCAAATATAAATATTTACTTAATAATTAAATTATGGATTTAACAAATGGAATTGGGTAAATTATTGAATTCTTTAGTTTTAAGCCTGTTAAAAATAATTTGAAGGCTTGAAAAATTTATAATGGTGTTACTGAAGATAATAGAATGATAAAAATTTAATTTAAAGGTAATTTGTTCAGTTTTGAAATTATATCGTTTAAATTGAATTTAAAAATAGCCTTCCGAGGCACAGTCTCGGAATTCAACGAAATCAATTCCATTGGATCCGTAATTGTTAGTTATTATCGGATTTCAATTTTCGTAGCAATCAGGGTTGTCGTTTGACCCTGGCAGCTCGAAACGCTTAGATATATTTTAATCGATTTAATTTAACATCGATCGTTTAATTCCGTAACTCGCGCATACGTTCAAATTAGCCTCCAAGACACGTCCCATTGTGTTCGGAATGCGGGTAAAACCTTATAATCGTCAAGCGGCATCCCTTAAGAGGAGTTCAAAATTCTTATTGGCATTTTACGAGACGTTTGAAATTTTATAATATAATAAATTTAAAATCAAAGGGCTCAAAGATATTTTCTTTAAATCGTACACGAGAAGCCTCATCCACTTATTTCTATTCCCCGTCTTCCCTAAATGAAGATGAGATAACAAAATCGCATATAAAAATAAATAAAAATAAACGGCCGTAGCCTTCGGGTCCAAGAGAAGTTCAAATCAAAAAAAAATAAAGAGTGAGGAAAATATGAAATCATGGCTGAAGGGGGTTATCGCGCGTGCGTGGGCTTGTTTGAAGCCGCGTACGAAGAGGCACAATCGTGTTCGACTCGAGAACGTTAGGGTTTAGGACTCGCGACTCTGGGGTTTCGAGGCATGGTAGCGAAAATATTTCGATCGGCAAAGCAAGCAAAGGGGTCGTGCTAGCATCATCGTCGATCCTTCTGGCAGTTGGCCGAGCTCGAACTCGAGTTCACGGTGGAGCGAGGTTGTGGCGATGTGATTTCTGGAAGAGCTTTGCGAAGGCAATGCTCGCGATGGGGATTGAAGGCGGTGACTGCATGATGAAGGCTGGGTTGCCGTGTGCGTGTTATGATAGTGGATGATAATCAGATGCAGGTGAGTGATCTTCAATTGATTTTATTCTATTTGAATCTAATTCGAAATGGAAATCGAAATGATGTTGTAAGTAAATATTTTAAGTGTGTTTGTGAATGATTCGAAATTCATCAAATTAAAAGGTAAATAAAGTGTTAAATAAATAAGTTGATTAATTAATGTTATAGATTAATTAATTACATTATTAAGGGCTTTAAGTTTACGATTTGGATTAAGGTTATTAATTCAGGGTTAAATTAAATGGTAACTAGGAATTGATAATTAAGTAAGTTTGGATTGATAATCAGGGATTAGGAATTAGTTAATCGAGTAATAAGGGATAAATTTAGTTATAGTTTAGAAATTAATTATGTAATTAGAATGAAATAATTTATAAATAAATTTGTAATCAAAGTGATTAATTGACATTAATTACTTAGAGAAATAATTAAAGGATTGGTTGATGATTATAGCAAATGATGGATCATTGGTTAAGGGTTTTGGATGGTTTATAAATGTGATTAATTCAAGGTAATTAATTTTATTAATTAATTAAAGATGAAAAATTGTGAAATTTGGTGGGTATAATGACCAAATGTATTTATAATGGTATACTTACTTGGTGAAGTAATTGGGGATAATTGTTGGATGTAATTGATCAATGGATGGTTTGATAGAAATTACTTAACGGTATTAATAAAATATAATTACTTGGTGAAATTAATCAAGAGATTAATCAAGAAGGTTAATAAAGGAGTAACTGATTTATTTAATGAAGTAAATAAAGGGATAGTTAATTACAGGTTGAGATTAATCGAGAATGATTAATATTGTGGCTCAATTGAGATAAATAAATTTGATTAGAATAAATTAAAATTATAATTGAAAATCCTTGGGTTCTATAATTAATAGTATAATCAAAGATTGATTAACCCATAATAAGGGACTTATGAGAATTAATTCATATAAGCAATTAAGAATAAATGAAACTAATTTATGGGGTAATTAAAGAATACTTATTGATTTTGGATAAGAATAATTGATATCGTGTAATTAAACAAAGATAGTTATATGAATGTAACTAAAAATATACAATTGAACCAAGGTGATTAAGTAAGATGAGAAATGAAGGATTGATTGGTTAATTGATTTGGAAATTTATTAGTGACAAATGGATAATTCTAAATGGTTGAGGTTAGAAATTCAATCAGAATTAAATTTATATCGGCAGCAAACAAGCTTTGCTTGTGGACGATTGAATGATATTGGATGACTTGAATGGGTAGATATCTCTGATATGGAATATTGTGTATTTCAATTGAATAACTTGGGTTCGAATAACATGAGTTTCGAAGAGATCGGGGTCGGCTATTAGGAAATACCCGAAACCACTTCGATTTTTTTATAAATTGCTTTGGTAAATCAATAGGTTGGAATGAAATGATTTGAGTGAATTGAATTATTTTATCTAAGTTGGTACTTAGCAAATTGATGATGGGATAAGCATTGTTTATAGCTAGTTGCGAATTTGTTAAATTGATATATGTCACCCCGGGTTTATATAAGTTGATTTCTTTAGTATTCCTTGTTAGTTGAGATTACTCACGCTGGTTTCCAGCCTGACCCGGGTGTTACTTTGGCGTAATGTTGGGTCAGACCGAGTATTACAGATTTTCAGGTTAGGACGTTCTGGAGCTCAGGAGACGAACTGGATGGCAAGTACTTATAGAGTATTTCCACTGCAGTATATTATTATATATCCGAGACATGATTTGTATATGATCAGTGACTGTATATATGTGAGACTCTGATGTATTAAAGTGTAATCAACAGATAAAATGTTCTTCTGTAAACTGTTATTATTTATTATTATATTTTATCCCTGCGAATGTGAGATTTTGGTGTTCTGTTCTTCTTCTTCTATCTCTTTCTTCTTTCCATAACGATCTGGAATTTTCGGTTTCGAAAATTTTGGGTCGTTACATTTGGTATCAGAGCTGAAAGGTTAAGCGAGAACCTTGGCTCTGGTGGGGATTACTCATTAAATGGATTCTGTAGTACTCTAGAATGAGTTGAATATATATATATATATATATATATATATGAGAGCGTACTTGTTATTTGTTTATAAAGATTTTAAATGATTTTATATAAAAATATATTTTGATATATAAAACAATAATTCTAATAAATATTAAGACGATTGGTTGTTAAATTATTGGAATTAAAATTAAGAAGTAATATAATACAACCAAATTGAAGTCTTGAATTGGAATTAAATCAAGTAGAAATAGAAATACAACTAAATTAAAATTTAAGTGATTGAAAATAAAATTCTAAATCTGATCTCAGAATTTGAAAATTTTGTTTCAAGGTAATGGGAAATAATAAATAAGTATTATTTGGATAACTGGGACTTGTTGCAAACAATGGGTTGTTTGAAAATTGATTTGAATTTAAAACCAAAGGTGGTTTAAATTTTAAAATATGGCTGGGAGGGTCAAGAAATAAATATGTATATATGTATGGATATACATGATATCAAAGATAATTTAGAATAAACTCTAAGAGGTTGAGTTTTGATTTTTCCCTGAAATATGATATAAAACCTCAAAGTGATATAAGTTTTGAACTTATAAAAGGGAAAGAATTTTGAAGTTTGAAGCGGGAATTCAAATTGAGTAAGGTTGATCGGATTAGGTAAATTGGAATTTAACTTGGAAAGATAAATGGTAGATTTGAATTGGGAATTTGTGTGATCTCAAAACGGATTTGAGATTTAAAAATTGAAAATAGATGGACGTTTTAAAATAAATTGGATGATATCATCATGTTGTTAATAAAAATCTTTAAATTGAGAATGGTATTGTATAAATAAATTTGAATAATTAGGTTGTAAATTTAATTTATTTAAGGACTGGCTTCAAACTGGAAGATAAAATTTAATAATAAATTAATTTTTTTAATAAAATTGTATTGAACTCTTATTTGAACCTTGAAATACAAAAGTTAAGATAATCTAAAAAGGAATTTTGAGAATTTAACTTAGAAATTAAATTGACTAAAAACTTTTAATAAAGGTTAATTTGGTTTAAATGGTTAAACCAACCTTTGAGAATTTGACTCGAATTTACATAATTCAAGATAGTTTAACTTCAAGATTAAAATTGAATTAATTCAAAATTGAATTTGGTTTGCATTAATTGGATTGGTGATTGAAGATGTATAGGTTTAAAATTTAAATGGGAAATTTAATTGGATTATATTTAAATGATTTGAATTTGAAATGGGTTCAATTGATAATAATTCAAATTGATTAGAATAATATGAAATTAAAGTTAAAATCGAACAGGATTAAAATCAACTAGAATTTGATTTAAATTGGGAAAGAAATCAGGATTTATTAAACTTTAATCGCGAATAAGTCGAGTCCAATGGAAATTGGAGTTATTCAAATTGGAATTGGATCAATTTAAATGAAAGCGTAAATTTACATTGGATTGTTGGGGTAGTGAACAGTTTGGCTCTTGACTATTTTAAATAAATTGTTTTAATATAAACTTAATTTTTCTAAGCTATTAAATATATACAACCTTTCTTTTTAAAGCTAACTTATTATATATTTGTTTTACCATTATTTTTTGAGCTATTTAAACATTTTTCAATTGTTTCCTGAACTAATTACTATTTTTCAACTATTTCACAAACTAATTTCTATTTTACAACTATTTTACAATTATTTAAAATCTCGGAAACTATTTAACTATTTTTCAACTATTTTATAGCTATTTTGTAAACTAATAATTATTTTCCAACTACTTATCTATTTTTCAATTATCAAGCTATTTTCTAAACTGGTCGGAGTTCAAACTGTTATTGATTAAATACCCAACCAAGATAAGAATTGAAGCGATAGTTCAATGGAATTGAGGAAATATGAATAGAAAGGGAATTGATGTGGTGCTAATCAATGAAAATAAATACGTAACATGTATGTATATTAATCTATTCGCATAGTAATTTGATCCAGATTCGAGCACAGAATTTCGAGATAGTTTATCGATTCGAGTTGGGATTTTTCGCTCAATTTTCGACGGCGAACCTGGATATGGATTGTTGATTGGTTCTGGATGTTCTCTATCATAGTTGTGGCTATGCAAGGAGAATGATGGTTTCTGATCGAGAAACCAGATCTGTGTCCGCACTAGGAAGTCGGGTGGACGATACTAGTTCGAAAGTGAAATTGTGTGATCGAATGAGCGATCAGGTTGATTTAGCGTACTGATGATATGTGTACATCGTACAGATTTGAATGAAATTGATACTGGAAAGAGTAATCAAATTTGAATATTTGATTATGGATAAACAAAGTTATATATCTTTGTTATATAAGATAAATATTTCCTTGTTAAATCTATTGCCGGAAGAAAAGGATTTTTGAAAGTGTTTGAAGTATAAAAAGGGTTTTATACAAGTTGGAAATGATCCAAAGTTTTAAAAATCATATATATCTGTATATATATATATATATAAAGGATCTTATGAGGATTTTGGAAAAGGTTTTGAGAACCTTTGGATTTGGAAAGGCTTTTGATTTTGGGTAAAATCAATATTGAATTTGGAAAGCCTAGTCTGAGAATTATCGATTTTGGGATAATCGATTTTGTGTAAAGGAACTTTGTATAATATCATACTAGGTGTATGATTTGAAGATACTATATGTGTATAGTATAAAATTATTTCGATGATGGCTCTGGGGAAAAAGGCGCTCCCTTGAAATGAACTTCTCAGGAGTGCCACCGGGTGGCGCTGCCTTGAGCCCCAAGGGGTTCTAAAGTTGATCCTGTGAGGCGTCCAGACAAAACTAGTTCCTGAGGATTATTGGGTAACGAAAGTCGAGGGCGCTGATGCCTATAGAGGCATTTGGGTTATGCTGTGACGACAGTGTAACTCGATGTCGCTGCGATCTACTGTGGGGACCATAGCGAAATGCGTGTGGAGGATGAGTGCCAACAGTCTACACTTGATTTTGCCGGGAAGGCAACGCAACATCGGTAGACTGCGATCTATGGTCAAGTGGAGTGGAGAAGTTTCATTTTTGGCAGCGAAATTCGATGGCGCTGATGCCTACAGTTATATGGGTTTTTGCTGTGATAGCTACGTAACCCCGGTTGTAGCTGCGATCTGTCGTGGGTTCCATGGTGTAATCGAGGGGCGCGGAGGCCTACAGTTATCTGTGGATTTTGTCGGGACAGCAACGTAACCATCGGGTTAACTGCGACCATGGATGGGGGTGATGATTTTCAGAGCATTGTCACCAACGATATTTCCTCTATTTTCAAAAAATTTCTATATTTTCAATAAAATTAATTTCCAAGTATTTTCACTGGATGTTGGAAACGGGTTTACCAAGTACTTATAGATTTTCAGTCCTACGCCTGATCAACGTATGACTGAATTTCTCTGAGGACAAGGATAGATTGGTTGAGACATCGAGTTATAAGAAATATTTTTATAAAAAGCTATTTTAATTGTATTATCTGAATTTAAAGGCATTTCTAAATTTAATAATTAAAAGGGAAATCCAAACAGGAATTATAAAATAAAATTTGAACTCGAGAAAATTTAATGAAGTAATTTTCTTGTAATAAAAGTTGGAAGTAAGCTAACAAATGATTATTTGATAGAGTATGTTAATAAAAATTTAACTTGGTTAAATAAATGGATTGCAAGTTAATAAGGGAGTTTGGATATGAACTTCAGTTAAACAAAATAGAGTTGGATCAAATAGTGATGGTTTAAATTACAAATGAACATTTAAGTGTGTTATAAGTAATATTTAACGCAATGTGCATGTAACTTGGGTAAAATGGAAGTGTTGTTGAATGAAATGAAAATGATTATAATAGTAATGGTTTGAGTTGCAAACAGAACCCAAGTGAATAGAAATCAATTGAGAATGGCCTTGTATTAATAAAATAAATTTGTAAATGAATTAAGTAAGTAAAGTTAAAATTTTAAATGGGCTAATTGAATTAAATAATAAATGGACGATGTCTGCTTGAATAGAAATTAAATTGAAGTTTTAATTGAACTTGGGTTATCAGAATGAACTTAAGTTATGAAGTTGAAATATTTGAAGAAGGTAAATTAACTTAAGTTTAAAATTAATAAGAGTTTGGCTTAAAAATGAAATATTATAAAAAGTTTGGGTTAGATTTATTTTTGGGAAATGAGTATTAGTGTAAGCATTGAATATGTTGTCAAACCCTTGAAATAGTTTTTAAATGAAACCAATGTGGAGATGAAATGAAATGCATATGCATGGTTGGAGAATAAATTAGAAATGAAACGGAATTAAATTGAATAAAATGAAATAGATGGGCTAACTGAATTAAATGGAATTTGATTCGATGAGAATCAAATTGAATGGAAGTGAACTTAAGTTGAAGTAGGAATAAATTAAAATAAATTAATGTATGTTTAAAATTTATGGAAGCTTGGCTTCGAATAAAGGTAAAAGCCATTAAATAAAAGCTCGGTTTAAATTAATTTGGGAATGGTTAGTAGTACACAAGCATGGAATGTGTCGAGCTAAATAAAATGATTGTGAATAAATTAAAATGGAACTGAATTAAATAAAGTTGAGTTGGAATCAATTTTAATTGGTTATAAAACTTAATTAATTATTTATTCACATGGATATTATCAAAATGCGTAGAAATTATTGTCGTTTAACGTAAACGAGATTTAATTAACTTCTATGAATTATTGGAAGCAAATATAATTGATTTTTTTGAATCAATTGAAGTGAATATGAGTTTGTTTTGCTTAAAAATGAATTGAAATTAAGCAATTGCGTTGCAAACCATTAAAATTGAATGAAATAGCATATAAATTTGGTTGGAAGCAATTAGATTAGCTTTAAATTATATAAATCGCTTATGGCAAGCGTTTGGTGTTTGTTGCTTTTGAAATGCTTGTATTTAGCCATTAAAAGTAAGTGAAATGCTAATAGAATTTCTATATATGGCACTTACATATTTAAATTGAGTAAGTACAGGTACAGGGAAGCCGTTTGGCTAGATTTGGGGTATGCTAATTGCTAAAATAAATAAGCTACTTTCTTAAATGCCAAATAAAGGTACGCCTACGCAATAAAAATAGGAAATATGAACTGTTTTTTCTTTTTCCGACCGTGTGGGTCGATGTATACATATTCATATCTATTGTCAAATTGCAAAAGCTCCTCCGTACAAAGGAGACTCTGCCGAATTTTTTTCAAAATTTTGGGAGTTAGAAATTTTTTGGGAAAATTTTTGTTAACAACAAAACGATTTCAATTGGGATTTAAAGTAAATTAGTAAATGAAACTAATATGAATCAGTTATAAATGAAAGATAAAAATTCAATATTCAAAATTTAAAGTAAATTGAAATCGTATGAAGTGGAGAAAACTAGTTTGAATAGAAATGGATATGAAAACTTATGTAAGGAAAAGTATGTAAAGATTTGAAAGGGCTATGATGGGATATTATTGCTAAGTAAGATATGCAGGTATTAAAGGGAAAAGAAATTGGATTTGGTTCCAAGAGATAAATGTGAGTTGCCCGACAAAAAGGTATGTATTTAAATTTCTGTATGAAATTGGATTGGGTTTTTGATGTAGCCACTTGGCTTTTATTTTCTTTTTGGTATTTGGGAGCCCGTAGAGGCCTTTTGTAGTAGTACCGAGCTAGCCGTGCAAAGGAGACGCTGGCAAAAATTTTCGGGAATTTAGAGAGTTAGAAAATTTTTGAGAAAATTTTGATAATTCCAAATTTGGTTTTAAATTGAAATTTAAATGATTGAACGAAAGGGTAGTATTTGAAACTATAAGAGATTTTGGGAGGTTAGTTAAGGTGATAGTGAGTCATTAATAAAAGATAGTTGGTAGAGTGTTGAATTGTGAGTTTTGGAGAGAAGGTAAACGGGTATTAGCCATTCTTCCTAACTAGTAATTTCGGGGACGAAATTCTTTTATGGGGGGAGGAATGTGACAACCCGGAATTTCTAACAATTTAAATTGGAATAATTAGTTGATTCTAAAACATTTAAAGGTTAATTTTAAACTTGAATTTCAAATATAAACAATTACTTAATAATTAAATTATGGATTTAATAAATGGAATTGGGTAAATTATTGAATTCTTCAGTTTTAACCTGTTAAAAATAATTTGAAGGCTTGTAAAATTTATAATGGTGTTACTGAAGATAATAGAATGATAGAAATTTAATTTAAAGGTAATTTATTCAGTTTTGAAATTATATCGTTTAAATTGAATTTAAAAATAGCCTTCCGAGGCACAGTCTCGGAATTCAACGAAATCGGTTCCATTGGATCGGTAATAGTTAGTTATTATCGGATTTCAATTTTCGTAGCAATCAGAGTTGTCGTTTGACCCTGGCAGCTCGAAACGCTTAGATATATTTTAATCGATTTAATTTAACATCGATCGTTTAATTCCGTAACTCGCGCATACGTTCAAATTAGCCTCCAAGACATGTCACATTGTGTTCGGAACGCAGGTAAAACCTTATAATCGTCAAGCGGCATCCCTTAAGAGGAGTTCAAAATTCTTATTGGCATTTTATGAGACGTTTGAAATTTTATAATATAATAAATTTAAAATCAAAGGGGTCAAAGATATTTTCTTTGAATCGTACATGAGAAGCCTCAACCACTTATTTCTACTCCCCGTTTTCCCTAAATGAAGAAGAGATAACAAAATCGCATATAAAAATAAATAAAAATAAACGGCCGTAGCCTTCGGGTCCAATAGAAGTTCAAATCGAAAAATAATAAAGAGTGAGGAAAATATGAAATCATGGCTGAAGGGGGTTATCGCACGTGCGTGGGCTTGTTTAAAGCCGCGTTCGAGGAGGTACAATTGTGTTCGACTCGAGAACGTTAGGGTTTAGGACTCGCGACTCTAGGGTTTCGAGGCATGGTCGTGAAAATATTTCGATCGGCAAAGCAAGCAAAGGGGTCGTGCTAGCATCATCGTCGATCCTTCTGGCAGTTGGCCGAGCTCGAACTCGAGTTCACGGTGGCGCGAGGCTGTGGCGACGTGATTTCTGGAAGAGCTTTGCGAAGGCGATGCTCGCGATGGGGATTGAAGGCGTTGACTGCGCGATGAAGGCTGGGTCGCCGTGTGCGTGTTATGACAGTGGATGATGATCAGATGTCGATGAGTGATCTTCAATTGATTTTATTCTATTTGAATCTAATTCGAAATGGAAATCGAAATGATGTTGTAAGTAAATATTTTAAGTGTGTTTGTGAATGATTTGAAATTCATCAAATTAAAAGGTAAATAAAGTGTTAAATAAATAAGTTGATTAATTAATGTTATAGACTAATTAATTACATTATTAAGGGCTTTAAGTTTACGATTTGGATTAAGGTTATTTGATGTGCACGTAAATGTGCATATTTTTACCACCATATTTAATCTATTTGAATTAAATAAATGATCATATCGGGTATTTTAACTTGTTTAAACCAAAAATTCAAATTATTCCAAATTGTCATATATTCATCTTCATATATGGGCAAAACGGTCATTTGTGTGCATATATTTCTTTGCGAAAAATTAATTGAAAATTTGTATATATTTTTGTAGGAATTTGATCTCAAATAGAAGTGGTTTCATGAAGATATGCATGCACAAAATTAATACAAAGGAATGAAGATGGAAATAATTCAAAGTGAAGAACATGGAGGACCCCACCTACCCACCTACCTTAATGTACAAATTAAAGGCTAATGCACATACTTTTGGAGTTAATGGCTTCATGTACACTTAATGGGGGATTAAGACATGTTAATGATTACTTGGCCTCCACACTTCCTAACGGGCATTTTGGGCAATCCCCAAAAAAATGAATTAGGGTTTTAACACTTGTATAAATACCACTTATGTTTCATGTAACATGGTCTCTCTCTTCTCTTAGTCTCTCTTAGGCCTCCTCTCTTCCTCTTCCTCTTCATTAGTTTAGATCAAATAAAAGAAAGCTCTCTTTCTCTTTTCATGGCTATTTAGCCATTTTTATTTTATGTAATCTTTTTTATTTTATGCAATTTAATACGTGCTCTTTCCTTTTCATGTTCATTTACTTTCATGTTGTAGTGTAGATCTCTTTTCTTTTATGCAAGTTAATTAGCTTATCCTTTTATTTTGCTCTCTTTTTCCTCTTCATTTTGCTTTAATGTTGTTAGCTACTTTTGTTAATAAAATGTCAAATATGAGAAGCTAAAACCCTTCAATTTATGGGTAATGAAGCTCTCTAATTAATGTAGCTCCAACTATTTGTTAATTCGTGCTCTCTTTTTGTGCTTAATGATGATGATAGAAGTGGTTTTATTTGTTGTTTTTGCCTTGAATTTGATAGTCTATATTGTTGACACCAAATAAGCTATGCTAAAAAATCACTAACACAACTGCCTCTTCATCAATATATGATTATGGCATAAGAAAGTGATTTGAAATTAAAATTTGATGGTCTATGTTTCTAATCAATAGTTAATAGGTCATACTTAAAATAGATTTCATTTTCTTTGTCAAGTTTAATGAAAGTTAGTAAGTGTTTTAAGGGGTGTGTTATAGTTTGATGACTTATGTTGGCTAATTAATAGCTCAAATATGTCATACTTATGATAAACACATCAATTAAAACACTAATGACCATAAAAGAGAGATCATGATTTCATGTGTTGAACTACATGATCTAGAGAGTGGATTTATTCTCTAAATTGACATTTAATCTCATATTTGCATTTCTTTTATTTTTGTTAGTTAGTTTATTTTCTCATTTTCTAGCTTAAACACACTCTCGACTTTGTTATAATTTGATTGAGTAGGAAATTTAAATCATCAATTCCCTGTGGATCGACCCGTATTCGCCACGTGCTACATTCGTACACCGTGCGCTTGCGGTTATTTTTAAATTTAAATTCGTTCGATGGTTTTCTAAACCGATATAATTTGTCGATGAACAAGTTTTTGGCGCCGTTGCCGGGGAGTTGTTTTGATTTTAAATTTTTATTCTTCGAATTATTTTTCTTTGTTTGATTTTTGTGTGCTTTTTATTTTGTGTGTGTTTGCATTTTCCTTGTATTTTTTTTTGTGTTTGTGTATTTTTGTGTGTGTTGTTCTTGTTTTCTTTTCGTTTGCATATTAAAAAAAATACAAAATCACAATTCAAAAAAAAAAGAAAAAACTGTTCATTGCATTTCTGTTTTCTGCTACAATCTCTGTTACAATTTTCAAAACAACTTCTGTTTTCTGTTTTTATTTCTCCTCTGTTCCTCTGTTTTGCACATCTGTGCACATACCAGTGCACACAGCAGCCACCCCAACTTCTTGCAACCACCATCTTGCTTCAACACTTCACTGTCACACCTTCACAACTCCCCTTCACCATACCATTCTATCTACTGCACACATCACCAACTTCACATTCACCATCCACTACCCCTTCCCTGTCTGCCCAAACCACCGCACAATGCTCATACATCTCCAATCCTTCCCTTTGCTGTCATCAATCAACCCTTTAAAATCAACTGCCTCATATTTCATCTGCCCACTGTTTTACTTTCTGCAGTTCTACAACTCATTCCAACCTATCACTCACCTTCAGATACTCTCCTGACCTGCCTGAACTTTAATCATCACTCCCCCTTCACAACTACATTTCACCGACCAATACTGCACTTCCATAACCATTCTTACAATTACCAACCCCTATCCCCTTCTCAACAGTTTCAAGAACCATCCCCTTCTCCTTTGCATCCTCACCACCTCATTCAAAATCCAACCACTTCTCAAACCAACCTCATCACATACATCATCACAGTCTTCACTTCATGCCATCTACACAACTGCACCACTCCAGTCCCTTTGCAACTACAGCCTTCGGCAACCACTGCAGCACCCCTTCGCGAACCAAATCGAACCAACAAGCAACATCTTCTTTCCACTACTGCTTCAACACATCCCATACTTCAAATACCACCCCCAAATACTAGCAGTTCCTTCACAACCCACTGCTACAACACAAACATACAACTCCCTGACCATCATACCACTTTACCCATCAATCTTCAAACACTTTCCATAACCACTTTCAATTGCAAACAACCCATTTCACATAATAAACTGTCAAACACCCATCACTTCTGCACCTCTGCACTCTTCTAGCCTCGACAAACTTCGTCATCAAACTTACCACTTCCATCGACTAAATCGCAACAATCTCCAACCATACCCAGTCACCATAAACCCCTACATAACAACTTCATCCACTGCCTGCCTTCTGCCTTCACATCCCCCTGCATAAACACACAGTGCACACTACAAACTTCTGCTGCAATATACAATCATTCTCAATTGTGCACTACTGCCTGAACAGCAAGTCATCATCACCATTTCTGCCTTACCACATATACATCTCGTTACCACATAAATACAATTCATCACCAACCCACAGTTCAACTACTTCTCTGCAATACTGTCTTCACTTCCAAACCATCTCCTACATTTCCCAAACTTCTACAACATCCCTTGCCTCAGCAGCCTCCATACTACTGCAAATACCATCGGCCACTACAGAAGTCACTCCCCACTTCGAATTCCAACACAACCGCGAGCAACAGAACAATCTCCTCGCCTATACATCACCACGACCTTGCCAATCACCCAATTCGACATCGAGCCTCTCAGATACCCGCGCCTAGACTTCATCAATTCGAAAACCACCTTCCTCAGCCTAAATGCACTCAATTCGAATCCCAAGTCGAACTCAGTTCGAATCAAAATCACCACTTAATTCAATTGTGATTATTGCAAGAAAAAAGGAAAAAAACAATTTTGGGTGCGAATTTTTTTTACTGTGATATTTTTTCGGTTAGAAGGAGGGGAAGTTAAGAGTTTGGGCGTGATCTTAAACTATCCTTTCATTTCATTTTTTTTTGGGCCGGGGTATAAAATTTAGTTGGTGGGCTTGAGTAACCTTCTTTTGATTTTATTTTGTTTGGTTTTAATTTTGTTTTATTAAATTGTTTTTAGTTTTGTATCAAAAAAAACAATTTTTTTTAAGTAAAACCCTACTTTTAAGTTTCCTTTCAAAAAAAAAAGTTGTATATATCTTGCTTTATTTCAGGTTGCCAAAGCAGAATTACAGAAAGAGCAGAAGTGCTAGTTAAATAAATTGCTTGATTTGAAGTGCTTGCCAAAAAAAATAACTGCTTGCTTGCTTATAAACTTTTATGTTTTAGTTGTCTTGCATTGTTGTTTGCTTGCATTTTAAGAAAAAAAATTTTAAAAAAATTCAAAATCAAAAGAAAAAACAAATTTCATCGTAGTTGCATTGTAAATTCACGTTTATTTTTCGCCTTGCATTTCATATTAGAATTTGATTAATAATAACGATTAGACATCGATAGCACTGAATTGTATATTGACAAGTTGACTTCTTTGAACAATTTAATTTCTTGGTGTCTAGGCTACGGCAGAGCAATAACCATTTATAATTATTATGGTGATTCGTAAATATTATAGTGGTTGTTCCTCTGAAGGTACTTAAACATTCGGCTGCATTGCTACGGTGATTCATGGTGCACCGATAAATCATGTCCGTTACCTGGCTGAGAACTATCATGTTTATCTAATACAATTTGTAATTATACAATTTTGGGTTAACTTAGGATAAATAATTTGTAATTAGACCCTTGCATTCATTTAGTTGCATTAGTTCATGCATATTTAAAAAAAACAAAAACAAAAAATCAAAATCCAAAACTAAAAAAAATTGTAAATATTCCTTCTCCTTTGAAATTTTAAATTTTTTTCTTTAAAAATCGAAAAAAATTTAGAAAAACCAAAATCCAAAAAAAAAAATTAAAAACCTTTTCAAAAACAAAGAAAAAATTTGAAAAACCAAAAAAAAAGAAGCAAAACAAAAATCAATTTCTCTTTCGAAAAATAAATTTTATTTGTAAATATTTATCCTCTATCAAAAAAAAAAATTCTTGAAAATGTCCGAGTTTCCTTTTCCTCACTCACTTGAATATGGTTGTGAAAATCAATATAATCCATATAATTTCACTCCAAATTCGCATGGATATTTTATCAACAACTATCGTTCAAACGATTCGGATTTCGAACAGCAAAATTTTCAGAACGATGACCGACCATCGAATCTCGAAAATAGCATTTCGTCTTTACTTGAAATCTCTACACAACAAAATCAAATGATAAACGAGTTGTGTAATTCATATTTGTGCGATAACTCGAATCAAAGTTTTCAAAAAAATCCAATTTTGAATTCACTTCAAAATTCAAATGATTTCGAGTGTAACCCATGCCAATTCAATTTCGAGCTTCAAAATGAATTTCAAAATCAAGACGAAAATGTGAACAGATTTTCAAATAATTTTGGCAATGGGAATATGTGATGCCCCACCTCTATACCCACGCTAGCCAAGAACACTACGGAGTAATGCTGTCAACTAGCACGGAGAATAAGGCTGTTGAGGAGCGACCATCCGTGTAATTGCTTTGTGCGAGCACCGATATGCCAGATAAAAATCTAACTTTTCATCACAAGAGGAAATCCGACATACCAACACAAACTCAAAGCTACTACACAGTGGCTATAAAGGACTTCGGAAACAAATATAGAAATAAACATAACACAAATCAGTCACAGATAATTCATATCACAAAGGCGGAAATAGATATGAATATAACACATGAAAGTGTACTTCATAGTATTGGTCAAACAAGATCCACAATATCAAAAATAATAGATACAAGTGCTAGACAAAAAAATAAGTATACATCATAGAGTCTGTATCTCAAATGTATACAACAAAAACTACTACTAATCTAAGTAGTTAACCAAAAGATCATATGTAGATGGATAAGGAGTCAAGCAGAAGCACCTGTAACATCTCGGTCTGACCCGAGTATTATTTCATAAGAAAATAATAAACGGAGCAGTCTAGCTATAAATATCAGATGAAGTTATATATAATAAGAGATATGACATAAACATATAATAATCACAATGACAAGCTGTGATAAATAAGTAGTTGAAAATCAACAAGAGATTAATCAATATCACAATAATCTACTCAAGATAAAAAGGAATATCATACTCCTAATTTCATTCACCAAGCCACAATAAATGACATATGTATCAATGCCAATCGTAAAAGATGGTGAAACATAAATTCCAGAAATTAACACAAGAAATCCAGAAATCACAAGAAAAATGATGGCCAATCCATAAAAATGAGCTAGAGCTCCTCCGGACAGGTTATAGTCCCCCATTGCGGACTTTGAGCCGAAGCTCCTCCTGGTGAGTCAAAAACTCCTCCTGAGAGGGTATAGTCCCCCATTGCGGACCTTGACCCGAAGCTCCTCCTGGTGAACCGAAGTTCCTCGTGACAGGGTATAGTCCCACATTGCGGACATTGAGCCGAAGATACTCCTAGTGAGTCGAAACTCCTCCTGACAGGGTATAGTCCCCCATTGCGGACATTGAGCCGAAGCTCCTCCTGGTGAACCGAAGTTCCTCATGACAGGGTATAGTCCCTCATTGCGGACATTGAGCCGAATCTCCTCCTGGTGAGTCGAAACTCCTCTTGACAGGGTATAGTCCCCCATTGCGGACATTGAGCCGAAGCTCCTCCTGGTGAACCGAAGTTCCTCATGATAGGGTATAGTCCCCCATTGCGGACATTGAGCCGAAGCTCAATAAAAACGACGTACAGTCCTCCACGTGGACAAAGAGACATCGCACAATGCTAGTCTAAACCATAAAATGATCGTCATGATCAAAGAGAAGTGTCGATTACAGTAAGCTAGTAAATATATGAGCTTAGCTTCATGTCCCATAACCACTAGCTTAACTTAAATATTTACGAACAAATTGTAGATCTCCACTAGAAAATTGTCACAAGAGATTCAATCGAACAAGTCCAAGAATTAACTGACGAAGTAAATGCAAGCGTTTCATACCACTCGTTTTACTAAGTCGTTTAATTAGATTTCTCATACGAGTGAGGTAAAGGTTTGTATATACTAATAGATTGGAAATCGGTTTGAGAAAACAAGCTTTGTTATAAAATAGTGTTGAAATCATTTGAAGAAAGAGTTTTGATATTTACTACTAGTATTGAAAACCTTTATATTTTTAAAGTGACAAATCACAAAGAAGAATGTAGGAACAATCAATCACTAAGATTCACATTCAAAAACGTGAATAAAATCCAAAGGAATCGATACAAAATCCATCATAGTGGATATATCTAAAATTCCCAAAGAAAAGGTCATCAAAGTCGATAATAAATGACAACAACAAAAGGGAGACAACACGAATCGATTAAAGTTAGATATTCAAACGAATTAGCAATATAGGCTAATCTGGCAAATTTGAGCAGGTCGGTCGACCGGACACCCTGAGTCGGTCGACCGAACCAGAGGTTGGAATGTGCTCGGGGCACCAGGTCGGTCGACCGGCCCAGGGGGCTCGGTCGGCCGAAGCCTGTAACCAGCACTTCCAAACAGAGGCAAGAAGTGCCTGGACTACAGGTCGGTCGACCGGCCCAAGGGGCTCGGTCGACCGAACCTGTATACTTGCACTTCCTACCCTATTATAAAGGAGGTGAAAATCCCGACCAAATTGCAATCGCACGAGAAACGGCGCTAAGGGTTTATGCCAATCGACTACCCGGCCCTATATGCTCCTCGATGCATCACCAAAAACATGTTCAAACATCAAAGTTAGGATTTTTAACGAATTGAACTCAAAACACTAAAAATTGGAATATTCACAAAAGCAATCCAAATCAAAATCAAATGCACATGAATAAGTGTTAGGAATTCATACCTAACAATAGAAGAGAATTATAAGCATAGATGTGAGATTAAAAATCTCACCTTTGAATCCAAAAACAATGAATGAGAAGCTTGAAAGCAAGCTAAGATCAATTCCTCTTCAATAACAACTCAAGAAGCTTCAATCTAAGCTTAAAATAGAAACATTTCCTAAATTAGGTTTAGGAAATTTCTGAAATTGGAAGGAGAATGAGTTGGAGAAGAAGAAGGAAAAGCTTACCAATGGATTCACTTGAGTTTGGAGCAAGAAGATGGATTTGCAAAGGAAGCTAGGGCTTGGAGTTTTAATTTCCACTCCTCTCCACCATTGTTGCTAAAGCTTGAAGGGTTAGTAAAATAGAAAAGGAGTGAATGAAGAGGAGAGGGGTTGGGACTAAATACATAAGTGGGCTCAGCCCAAACCAAAACCCTAAGTGAAAAGTAGAAAAATTCAACTTTCTCCAAACATATCAAAGCTTATACTCAAAAAGGTCGCAAACGGCATTTTGAACTCAATGGGGGTGGTCTAGAGTCCTAATTCGGCTGTTTGCAAAAAGTAGCTTTTCGAACTAAAATCCGACTAACGATAAAATATTTAAATATAAAATCGATAAATATGCGGGTTGTTACAGACTCCCCTCCTTAAAGAAATTGCGTCCTCGCAATACTTAAGAGGAAAATAAGAAGTAACAACCATGGAAGCATATCAACACAAAAGAAAATTTGAAATTGGAAGTTCACCATAAAGAGCACGAAGGAGTAAATCCGAAAGTTTTCGTTTGGTGAATTCTCAAGATTTCACATGAGAAATCCTTAGGATTTGAGAACCATTGAACTTCTATCAAAAAGAATATCTTTATATCGAAGGCGCTCAACCTCCGAAGCAACGATGCGAATAGAATGTTGCTCAAAAGTCAAATTTGGTGAAACTTCAATCCCCTCAATAACACCAGGCTCAAGAATAAAAACCGGCAACATAAAAGCATTTCCATAGTTAAAAGACGTGGAAAACGTCATGAATATCAGAAAATTGAGCCAGTGCAACGGCGTAGTACAAAAACGGTACACCCGAGAAACTAGAAACTCGAATAATTTGGAACACCGACGTAGTACAAAAACGGTACGTCCAATGAACCGATAAACCGGAACAACGATGTAGTATAATGGTACATCCATTGATCCAGATAAGACGGAACATCGATGTAGTATAATAATTGTACATCCGATGAACCGAACACCATAAAAGAATACCGGACACTAGTCCATAAAAGGAATGAGATAAAACTCAATAAAACAAAGTACATCAAAACGTTCGATGTACTTGATAAAGAGATAATTCCCTTCAAACATCATCAAAGTATCAACCACTTGTTGCCTACGACAAAGTGCATTGGCAACACGATTTCCCTTCCGGGAAAAAAAGAATATCAAGATCATAAGATGCTAGGAACTCGAGTCAACATGAAGTTCCTTATGAGAAAATAAATATTCCAAGGATTTATGATCGAGGTAGAGAACAAATTTCTCATCCAAATGTGATGATGCCAAATTCCAAAAGCAAAAACAATAGCCGCGAGCACTAGATCATGAGTGGCATATCAAGTCTCGATAAACTATAATGATTTAGAAGCACAAGAGATAGCACATTCTCCTTTGCAAGAGAACGACATCCAAACCAATACGACTAGTATCGGTACAAATAGCAAAGTCTTGGTCCCCCTCCAGGAATCACAAGAATAAAAGTATCGAAAAGAAAGAATTTATTTTAAAAAATCTTCTTTCCTGAAAAGTTAAAACTTTCAAAATTACATTTATCATTATGTAATAATCATTCTAGAAAAATTTACTATTTTCAAGTTAATATACTGTGTCTGATTGCCTCATCAAAGCGTTTAGGAAATTCCTATCGATAACGTTGATCAAGCGCATCGACCAGAATTCTTAACACACTAAATGGGCAATACAATCACAAAATCATCTTCTATATAGTAAACATGTTTCTTAAAAAACTTTAAGAATATTCTTTGCTTGTTTAAGAGCAAATCAAATTGTACTTATAAATAAATCTTATGAAAAAGATTTGCAAAATTTTAAATTTCAATTTTCATCCAAAATCAATAAATACAAGAATGGAGACATCGAGATATTCATAGAATATTCGATCTATAAAATGGATGAAACAAGCTGGACAATTTGAATGACATAATAAGTCATTCATAAGAATCATAACGAGTGCGGAATGCAGTAAGTGGTAATTTCCACAACTCGTAGCAAACGGAAACCGGTGGCAAGGTCGAACTAGAAAGACCTTAACACCACACAAAAGATTTCTTAGGTGATAATCCTAAGACAAACTCAAAAATACCGGAAAATTTCTCAAACTACATGAATGAGAGAAATAACACTTTCCTTATAAGTGGGCTTAAGGAATAAAATGATGCCATCAAGTTGGCATCAAAATCATAAAGGAAAAATAGAAATCTGCTTAACAAATTGAAAATGTCAAAGATGAATAGTCCACTCGAGAAATAGGAAATGGGCTTCACAACGATTAAGCCAATCCTTACAAAAATCAATTCCGAAGCCTAAGTAAAAATATCGGCTTGGAAAGATAAATCACATAAAATAATTTCGACATCAATAGAAAGCAAATTGAGTGTTGCGGATCTACCATCCGGATTCGCAACTCTCAAAGAAATCACCAAGCCCAAAATATTTTCAAAGAAAAAGAATCAACAAGTTCTTTTGATATCAAAATAATGAGATGAAACCCATATCAAAAAGAACTCAAATAGAAAGTTCACGAAATAAAACAATGCCATCAAGGATTGAATGTAAAATACCTTGACTAAGAGAAGAGTTGCTAGGGGCTTGCAGCTTTCCTTCTCTCCTGCTTTGACGCTTGGGACACGAAGAGATATAATGATCCGCACTTTTGCAATAGCGGCAAGAAATAGGCCTTGGACACCTATTTATATAGTGGTCCCTAGAGCCACAATTGTAGCATTCTCCGCGATTAGGGATGGGAGTATTTGCTATAGAAGTCTCTTGCTTCGCCCTCTTGTTAGGATTAGGACTTTCAAACCTAATAAAGGGATGCCTCTTCTTGTTGTTGTTGGAGTTCGGTTTGGCACTCCCAACCTCGACATCAATTTCTCTATCGGCCTCTTCAAGACGAAGAGCGATATCAATAAGCTGATCAAATGAAACCTCAAGTTTCAGGAGTAATGACTTCTTACGATTCTTATTCAAGCCATAGACAAATCTCTGATTTTTCATCATTGGGGTGTTAATGTATTCAACCCCGTATTTGAAAAGAGATTCGAAAGATGCAACATAGTCTGTCACAGAAGATTCACCTTGAACAAGGTCAATAAAACGCCGGGCCAAAGTTACTTTTTCAGCCTCCGGCACAAATTTCAATTCGAATCTTTCTCGGAATCGCTCCCAAGTGAGATCCGCCTCAATGATTTCAGAAATTAAAAGCTCATACCAATCTAACGCTCTTTCTTGGAGCATGCTAGAAGCCACTTGGACTCGATGAAGGTCAATAAGATTCATGCGAGAAAAGATGCGATCGCATGATTTGAGCCAAGCTTGAATTTCAATAACACTCTCGGATCCTTTGAATGGCCTTCCACCCAAATCGGTGTAGTCTCTACACAAGCGTGCAAAACCGGATCTAGGATGAGTAGGCTCTGGAATGGGTCCGGCTGCTTGAGCGTTCTTTACTAAATCAAGAAGTTGCTGGGCAGACATAAATACTCCATCCAGGAGAGTAGCACTAGATTGACCGGCGTTGGGACAGCCTGGTCTAACCATTTCTCTTCTTTAAGAAAGAAAGAAAGAAGAGGAAAAAGTTACTCTCAAAATAAATATCAAGCAATCTTGATAGATAAAACAAGGAATCATAAAAGAAAGTAGGATAGAACGGTACGAAGACCCGAATAAAATCCTAAAGCACAACTCCTAAGAAAGACTTAGGACATGATCCTTGCTAAATTATTCTATATTGTTCCGAAGTTTGGCTCTGATACCAAGCTGTGACGCCCCACCGCTATACCCACGCTAGCCAAGAACACTACGGAGTAATGCTGTCAACTAGCACGGAATAAAATTTCGTCGACGAACATTATTAATTCAGGGTTAAATTAAATGGTAACTAGGAATTGATAATTAAGTAAGTTTGGATTGATAATCAGTGATTACGAATTAGTTAATTGAGTAATAATGGATAAATTTTAGTTATAATTTAGAAATTAATTATGTAATTAGAATTGAAATAATTTATAAATAAATTTGTAATCAAAGTGATTAATTGACATTAATTACTTAGAGAAGTAATTAAAGGATTGGTTGATGATTACAGCAAATGATGGATCATTGGTTAAGGGTTTTGGATGGTTTATAAATGTGATTAATTCAAGGTAATTAATTTTATTAATTAATTAAAGATGAAAAATTGTGAAATTTGGTGGGTATAATGACCAAATGTATTCATAATGGTATACTTACTTGGTGAAGTAATTGGGGATAATTGTTGGATGTAATTGATCAATGGATGGTTTGATAGAAATTACTTAACGGTATTAATAAAATATAATTACTTGGTGAAATTAATCAAGAGATTAATTAAGAAGGTTAATAAAGGAGTAAATGATTTATTTAATGAAGCAAATAAAGGGATAGTTAATTACAGGTTGAGATTAATCGAGATTGATTAATATTGTGGCTTAATTGAGATAAATAAATTTGATTAGGATAAATTAAAATTATAATTGAAAATCCTTGGGTTCTATAATTAATAGTATAATCAAAGATTGATTAACCCATAATAAGGGACTTATGAGAATTAATTCATATAAGCAATTAAGAACAAATGAAACTAATTTATGGGGTAATTAAAGAATACTTATTGATTTTGGATAAGAATAATTGATATCGTGTAACTAAACAAAGATAGTTATATGAATGTAACTGAAAATATTCAATTGAACCAAGGTGATTGAGTAAGATGAGAAATGAAGGATTGATTGGTTAATTGATTTGGAAATTTATTAGTGACAAGTGGATAATTCTAAATGGTTGAGGTTAGAAATATAATCAGAATTAACTTAATTAATATCGGCAGCAAACAAGCTTTGCTTGTGGACGATTGAATGATATTGGATATCTTGAATGGGTAGATATCTATGATATGGAATATTGTGTTTTTCAATTGAATAACTTGGGTTGGAATAACATAAGTTTCGAAGAGATCGGGGTCGGCTATTAGGAAATACCCGAAACCACTTCGACTTTTTTATAAATTGCTTTGGTAAATCAATAAGTTGGAATGAAATGATTTGAGTGAATTGAATTATTTTATCTAAGTTGGTAGTTAGCAAATTGATGATGGGATAAATATTGTTTATAGCTAGTTGCGAATTTGTTAAATTGGTATATGTCACCCCGGGTTTATATAAGTTGATTTCTTTAGTATTCCTTGTTAGTTGAGATTACTCACGCTGGTTTCCAGCCTGACCCCGGTGTTACTTTGGTGTAATGTTCGGGTCAGACCGAGTTTTATAGATTTTCAGGTTAGGACGTTCAGGAGCTCAGGAGATAAACTGGATAGCAAGTACGTATAGAGTATTTCCGCTGCAGTGTATTATTATATATCCGAGACATGATTTGTATATGATCAGTGACTGTATATATGTGAAACTCTGATGTATTAAAGTGTAATCAACAGATAAAATGTTCTTTTGTAAACTGTTATTATTTATTATTATATTTTATCCGCTGCGAATGTGAGATTTTGGTGTTCTGTTCTTCTTCTTCGATCTCTTTCTTCTTTCCATAACGATCTGGAATTTTCGGGTTCGAAAATTCCAGGTCCTTACATCGCCACGCCATACTTCATCATCTCCGTATAGATGAGTAGATCTCACATAGCTCTATGATTTTCATGTTGAAGGTTTTTGATAATTGTGGATGGATTTAGAGAGATTAAGGGATGAATTCTGGAAAACGTCGGCCATTGATACTGTTTACTGGTGGCTAGGGTTAGATTAGGATTAGGGTTTGCCAAATAGAAGTAGGCAAGGCCTTTTATAGAAAATTTCACAAAACACTATTCATCCAAAAATTTTCGAACTCCAAACCCCGCACGGTGACTGTGACGCCCCACCTCTATACCCACGCTAGCCAAGGACACTACGGTGTAGTGCTGTCAACTAGCACAGAGAATAAGGCTGTTGAGGAGCGACCATCCATGTGATTGCTTATCACACGGTGGCTATAAATAATCTTCGGAAACAAACATAGAAATAAGCATAACACAAATCAGTCACAGACATCCATATCACAGAGGCGGAAGAAGATATGAATATATAACTAGCACATGAAAGTGTACATCAGAGTAGTGGTCAAAAAGATCCACAATAATACAAAAGAATAGCAACACGTGCTATACAAAAGAATACAACTATGAGTCTATGTCTCAAGTGTATACAACAAAAAAACTGCTAATCTAAATAGTTAGCCAAAAGTCAGAGTAGCAAATCCCGGGAAGAAGTCAAACAGAAGCACCTGTAACATCTCGGTCTGACCCGAGTATTATTTAAGAAAATAATAAACGGATCAGTCTAGCTATAAATATCAGATGACATGGTATAAAATAAAAGGTATGGCATAAACATAAAATATCCATACTGACATACTACTATAAGTATGCAAATGATGATCAACAGAAGATCAATCAATAAGAGATAAATCGATATCACAAGAATCTTCTCAAAGATCCAAAGAGGGCATCATACCCTAAACTTGTACTCATAACAAGTCAATGACATAAATTCCAGAAATCAACACAAGAAATATAGAAATCATAGAAAAAGAGAAAGAGGCATGTCACATGACGGTCTGAAGACCATGGGGAGCTACCCCATATGTGTGAGTCGAAATCACACAGATTGAGGTCTAGACTAACCAAGCAACCAAAAAGGTATGTGTGAGTGGAATCACACAAGTGGTGTCTAGTCTAACCAAGCAAACAAGAGACATTGCACAATTGCTAGTCTAAATCATAAGAATGATCGTCATGATCAACGAGAAGTGTCAATTACACTAAGCTAGTAAATATAAAAGTTTAGCTTCATGTACCATAACCACTTTCTTAACTTAAATATTAATGAACAAACTGTAAATCTTCACTAGAAAATTGTCACAAGAGGTTCAATCAAACAAGTCCAAGAATTAATCGACGAAGCAAACGCAAGCGTTTCATACCACTTGTTTTACTAAGCCGTTTAATTAGATTTCTCATCCGAGTGAGGTAAAGATTTGTATACACTAGTAGATTGGAAAACGGGTTAAAAAAAGAGCTTTGGTATTGATAATAGAGTTAAAATTGTTTTGATAAAAGAGTTTTGATATTTACTACTAGTATTGAAACCTTTATTTTATTAAAGTGACAAATCACAAAAACTTCACGTTCAAAGACGTGAATGAAATCCAAGGAAATCAGCTCAAAATGCACCTTTCGTCTAAGATCCCCTACGGAGGGGGGGTGGCAACCCCCCAAGGTGGGGGTGCGGGGGCAAAGCCCTTGCTACGGGGTTCGACCTGCCCGGTTAGAGGAGTCAAGCGACCTAACTGGAGTAAAGGGGCAAAAGTCACGCGACCTAACGGTTTATAGGTCTAACGACCTAACAGGTTAGAGGTCATACGACCTAGTGGGTTAACGGTCTAACGACCTACGGGTTATAGGTCCAACGACCTAACGGTTATAGGTCCAATGACCTAACGGTATATAGGTCAGGCGACCTAATAGTGTTGCGACCTAAAAAGGAAGGCAAGGCCGAGCGATCTATCGAAGTAAAGAGGCACGCGACCTATTAGAGAAAAAGGGGCACGCGACCTATCGGTGTTACGACCTAAGGGTCTTACGACCTAAAGGAATAAATAAATAGGCCATGCGACTTAAAGAACCAAGGCCACACGAGTTAAGGCCTAATGACCTAACCCCGAACGACCTAAGAACGAAGCGAGTGACCTATGGTCATAAACGAGGTCGAGCGACCTAAAACGTCGCGACCTAGCGACCTATAATATAAAGAGTCCAACGACCTAGAACCAAACGACCTACGACCTAAGGAGCTTGCGACCCACGACCTAAAGCCCAACGACCCAAGACCTAATTCCGAAGCGCCGAGCGACCTAACGTTATAGGCCATTTTAGGTCGGAAACGAGCTATTTGAAGGCCGATACTTTTCCACGCGACCGACCTAGCAAAGGCAGAGCGACCTAAGTGCGGTTTTTCACCAAAAACACTAAAAATTGGAGTTTTTCGCCAATCCAATCCAAACCAAATGCAAATGTGCATGCAAAAGTGATAGGGAATCATTCCCAATAGTCCAATATAGTTATAGACTAGAGTGTGAGATAAAAATCTCACCTTTTCACTAAAATGGATGAAGATGAAGCTTGAAGCCAACGGAGAAGCAATCCAAAGCTTGAATCCAATATCTTCTACTTGAATTTGGAGTTGAATGTTGGATTAGCAATTAAATTTGAGCTTGGAGTTTTAATTTTCCATTCTCTTCACCACTAAATGCAAATTTCAAGTTAGTTAGGAATTTATGAAGAGTGAGGAGAAGGGGGTTGGAACTTGGGCTTAATAGGCTAAACTAACCCAAAGTCCAAAGCGGGAAAAGTTAGTGAAATTTCACTAGCTCCAAACCTATCGATGTTTATACTTAAAAAGTTGTAAACGGCATTTCAAACTCAATGAAAGTGGTCTCGAGTCCTAATTTGACCGTTTGCAAAAAAATAGCTTTTCGGACCAAAATCCGATTAACGATATAATATTTAAATAAAATATTTAAATATAAACTCGATAAATATGGGGGTTGTTACAATGACCAACGTTTCTACGGTTTACCTCGCGTTCCGGACATAATGGAATATGTTTCAAAAGCTAATTCGATCATATGTGCGAGTTACGGAAATAAACGATCAAATTTAAATTAAATCGATTAAACTAATTTCTATGCGTTTTGGCTTGCCCCGTATAAACCGTAAATCCAATTGACACGAAATTTGAAACCTTACAATAATATAACATTATGGATCCGACGAAACTGGTTTCGTCGAAATCCGAGACTGTTTGAAAAATGGCTATTTTCACTAGTCGATTAGATATTAAAATATTCAATTTTCACAAATTAACTTTTAATTCAGTTTTAAAAGTTCACAAACATTGTTTTAACTCTAATATGATTTAATATAACTTTATAAATCATTTTTAATCACATTAAACCAATTTCCAATTATTTACGCAATTTCAAATATTAAATTATCGATCTAAATTATCCAATTAAATTTAAATATTCGAAAAATAAATTATTCGACCTATAGATTTTACTTGTTGATATTTAAAATCAATTAAATATCTAAATTTCAAATGACAGAAATTCTGGGTCGTTACATGATGTTTTGGAAATGAATTTTGTTTGAGCTAAATTATGTTGATTTGAAAATTTGAATTATGTGCTAAACTTATGATTTTGGAAACTTTGAAACTGAAGATATTTGATTTGGAAGAAATAATTTGGAGAAATCGGGTATGATTTTTGAAACTGAACTGGTATTGAAATGAATTAAAATTGAGAACCTTGTTTTATTAAATATTTGATTTGGGAGTTGTCGAACTTATATAAAATTGATTTGTATATGTATGAAGTTGATTTGAAAACTATGATTTAAAAAGGTACTCAATTTGAATGTGAAGTCTTATATAATCGAAATCTATATAAGTGTGATTTGATATACTATTGATTTTGGAAAGTATTCGATTTGGAAATGAAATCTTATATATAATGGACTTTGTATAAGTATGATATTTGAAAGTGATTTGAAAAGGTACTATATGATACATATTTTCGAAGTAAAGATATGGAAAATGCCTTCTACTTGATATGCGATTTATGGCCACATCTTGGATTCATTCTATCGATATTATTCTCTCTGATTTTGGTTTTCCGGATGTGATACTCGAGTGTCCTACCGTGGCCTAACCTATGGTTTTTTTCCTTGGCATGACTGCGTAGCGTATTTCACCTGGCTGAGATGGCCCAGGGGTACGGATGTTTCCTGAGGGATCCAAGCGTAACCATTTTGTATCATGTGATCTACGTAGGTCGTTTTTAGTAGCGAAATCCGCAAGGCTGAGAAAGCTTATGGATACGGTTGTTTCCTAATGGATTCAGGCATAACCTTTGTGTATTTGCGATCCATGGTTGGACAAATGGTTTGGTTGTTTTGTTTGGATTGTACTTTCCTTATCTGTTTTTAAAGTTTTTCAAGTATATTCACTGGGTGTTGAAACAAGTCTACTAAGTACCTAGAGAATTCTAGCTTTGCGCCTGATCAACGCACCGGCAGAGTCTATAAGAACAAGGATAAACTTGTTAAGACATCGAGTTATAAAAGTATTTTGATAAAGTATCATATAAAGGATATTTTGATCATTTATTTTACCTTTCTAAATAAATGAAATTTATATAATTTTAAAATAATGGTTCATCCTTGTCTTTCAACCTATTTTCCCTTCTAGCCATTCCTACTTTCCACCTTGATAAACTTACCTATAATAACAGTTATTAGATATAATTTTAATCTTCTTGTCATCATGTCTTAGCCCTATTTCATTCTATTTTTTTCTAGGTTTTCCGTACCTCGTTCCTTTTCGACGACGAAAAGATTTGAGTGGGGGAGAGTGTAGCAACCTGGTATTTTGTGTTTATTTTAATTTTATATTTTAATTATTTTAACTAAAATTCCTGATTTAAAAACTTTATTTTATTTATTAAAATGGATAAAAAAAATTTATTCTAAAGATAAATTTTTATTTTTGTGTGAATTATAATTTCAAACCTGAATAAATGGAATAATTCCAAAAAAATGGATTCTTGGTCAAATTGGTCAAACCTTGACTTTTAAATTTAAAATTTAAAATTTTGAATTCTTGAAATTTTATCTTTTATTATGAAAATAGATTTAATCTCAAGAATACTACTTTTTGTTTCGTTGAAATCAGATTAATACTATGAAAGTTATGCTTTTTACAATATTGTGTGTAAATTGTTTTATTTAACAAATTTGTTTATTTTAATTTATATAAATAATATTTTTTATTTGTAAGACCATATTCTAATTTGTGTAACATGATATGTTATGCATATATTTTATTTTTAAAACCTTGGTGTTCAATTGTTTAAAGGAGTTTAAATTTTTAAAATTTCTTGAATTAATTTGCCCAATTTTAAATAAATATAAACAATTTCTGTAATGGTAGATTTTGGTTAAATTTTGACACTAAATGAAATTTTAAATTCTAAATTCTAACTTCAAATCTTTTATATAAAATATATATATATATGTATACAACATTTATTTTGCTGTTGTTTTACTTATATGGGTTATATACTTTTAAATTAAGTAATAAATAATGTTGTAGAAAGGCAATAAATTATACGTTTTATTTGGTACGTTTTATATCCGTTCTTGTTTAATTTATTTGGCATTATAAATGGTACGTTATTTACTGATATATTCTTTAACATATATTTTATTAATTAAATAATAAACAAATAAATTTAAATACGTTACTTTTGGGCATACGTTTTAAATTATCTGTTGCCTTTAAAATACACTCTTTGATTCCATACGTTAGCTTTGCAAATCAATCAGCCGTGCCTTTTTAAAAGGAAGAATTTAAAGCTGCCTTGCAAATTCACGTGCAAAACTTTCATCTCACTCCACCTTCCATTTACTTCTCTTTATATAATAGGAATTAAATCCTCAAATTCCGATAGCCGTTACAAATTTTTATCTCTTGCCATTTTTTATGCTTCCACCTAATCAACGCAACTTCTCTAATAAATATAAACATGTACACAATATCCTACTGAATATCAATTGGCCTTCTTCTCTCACGTAAAGCTTGCTCTTTAGGTAATGGCCACATGCACTTGCTTTTTTTTTCTTTTTTTTTTCCTTCTTGTATTTTCTTTTGTTTCCATTGTTTCAATCCATCAAGTGCTCGACTCTTCACCACCACGGCAGGCCTGCCCCCCTCCACCACCACCACTTTCGGTCTTGCTCCTCTCTTTTATTTAATGGTATATATCCATAAGTGTATATAAATCTGTTATCTGATCTTGCTTAAATAGGTTTGTTGTTTTATATCTATAAGTTTTTATATCTATAAGTTATAGAACCAACAGTATAGTCATATATAAGTTGATTTTTAATGTGTACGTGTGTTTTAAAAATAAAAAATAAAATAAAATTAAAGTGAAATAAAATATAGGTAGGTATAAGTTTTATATAAGCCTGCAAATCTATTAGTTACATTGTTTTTATAAGTTTACTTAAGCTATAAAAATTGTATTAGCAGCATATAGTTATATAGTGCATGCATATGGGCTTACAGCATAATATGAAAAGCTTACAGTATATTTTGTTATGCATATAGAACCAAGTATGTAAATCGTATAACCTATTATTTGTATAATAATATAGTTAAGTGTTTAGTAAAGTTGTTAGCATAGGTTCAACCTATTGTGTACATTTTAGCTTATTTAGATATATATTTGTTTAAAGTATCTGTTTGTGTTAGGCAGCATATCTGTAAGTATTATATAAAGTATATTATGTAGATATGTTATTTTTTTCAAAAATGATGATTTTAGACATATATTTGATTTAATATGTGTTTAAAATTTTGAATTTATATACAAATTATTTTAATATATAAACTATTTAAAGTATTTTAATATATGTACTATTTTCAACATCTAAACTATTTAGGCGTTTTTAATGTAAACAATGATTTTTATTTCAACATTCGTCTTAAAAATTTAATATTGATTTCATGGGAAGACAATATATATATATATCATTGCATATGGATTTGTATTTGTCTGCATATATGTTGGGTCGGTTTTCAAACTTATATTTGGATTAGCATTTAAGATGGATTTAAAATAAGGAAATGTGTGAATTGTATAAACATTGTTTATTGAGTTTTGTTTAAATTAAAAAATTTGGGACATGATATGGATTTGAAAATATATGTTTGAAATTATTTAAGAAACAAATAATAATATATAAAATGAAATAGTTCCGTTATATCAAAACTAATTCAATCATTCTCATCGATTTCCCATTATCAGCCTTGTCCGTCGTGCCTGTTTTATTCATCAAATCATATCCATCTAGCGTTGCTTTGGATTTAGTAGCTCATTTCTGTGTCGAATCTCTCTAGCCTCGAAAGTTGAGCAATCACTCACGATTAACGTTCTTATATTTATTAAATTTGATTTCAATTGAAACGACAATTGAAATAGGCTGTTGTTAGTTATTTAAATTTTATATATGCTATTATCTGTAATTGTTCACCTGTGGGATATGACACCGTGTCCTGTTGTTTATATTATATTGTTATTAATGATATATGCCTGTAGTCATATTTTAAATTATCTGTTATCACTCTGCAAGTTCCCTGTTAGTATAGAATTCACTATGGGTTGAAATGATACATACCCGAACAGACTATAGAATACGAGAAAAACATTATGGGTTGAAATGATAGACCCAAGCGATTTTCATTTGAATTGAATTTGGGATTGCAGGTTGAAAGGTTATCTACCCGTATATATTTAAATTATGGATTGAAATAATAAATATCTGTATCACTTGACCATAGGATAGAAAATTGTTTACAGACACCGTTGGTCCAATATAAATGTTTTGAAAATAATTTCTATGGTTTTGGAATGAAAATATAGTTTTAATAAAGACTGATTCTTAGAATATTATATGTATAAAAATGAAAATTTTATGTATAGACCTAATAATAATATTTAATCTAATTGAGATTGATTTAATACATATAATATGTTTAAGGATTCGTTTAAATTTATATTTCAAAATAGATTTGGTAAAATTTTGAATAAGTTAAGGTTGAGAAGATAAAGTTGAATTAATTGGAAATGGTATTTAATTAAGAATTATATTCAATTAAATCAATTTGAAACTATTGTATTCGGGATTTAAGATATGATTTCATAAGTTGGTTTTGGTAAAAGGGATTAAATGGATATTTTAAGTTTAAATAAATTTAAGGAAATATTCTGTAAAATGTAATTTAAGGCCATTTAAATGATATTGAACTTGTTAAGTGGATATTTCCTGACTAAATAATAATAAAGCTAAATCAATATTTATATGAAACTGTTAGATTTAACTTTGAAAATGTTGAATATTAAAGCTTTGAATAAGTTTAAATGGTTATTGAGAACTGAATTGAATTAATGGATTGAGCTTTGAATAAATGGAGATTTGGAATTGGAGTTGATTGGAATCAATTTGTGTAGTTGAGGAAATTTCAAATACTTTACTTTGTAAATTATTTAATATGTATACTATTTTGGAAAATAGATATATTTGAAAGGGAAATGATATTTTGGTTTTGAAGTATAAATTAATTTGAATGACCACGGTGTTATAGTGTATATTTCCACCTTGTAGATAGTTCTACAGATCCTTAGAGGATGGTTATCCCAAACATCCTTTGAGTTACTTGTATTCCAGTTGATATTTCACTTGAGTTGGATTTATTGATATAAGAATGTTAATCCTATTCAAGTGTTTTGTGTTTTGCTTTATGATCGGGTCAGACTGAGTGATGCAGCTTTTGCGACTCACCTTGGAGTTTGGAGCTTCGTTTGGGGATCCAACTATCGATTCCGCTTTCAGCCCTTCCATTTGATTGGTTTAGAGAAGTCATCTTCTCGTACTAGAGACTTCACTGCATCTGAGATATTCTTTTGTATTTTATTTCTAACTCTGATGTTTATATAGTAGCTTCATGAACCACTATTTATCTATTCCGCTGCATTATAATACTCTATGGGTGTGATCTGTGATTATTTATTTACTGTTTATGCTGAGTATTGCCAAATTTTTATTTACAACGCGGTATTTTGATCAATTCAAGTCTGTCATGTGTGGATGCGAATGGTTGAAAATACCGGGTCGTTACAAGTTTAAAATTTCATAGTTTAATAAATAAAATTTCTCTTTTAAAAATAAACTTAACTTCTAAATAAAAATATATTTTTAAAATTTCGATAACCAGTTTCAGTTTATAAATCCCTCTCGATTCACACACATCGATTTCCTTTCCAATACCTTGGCCATTTGACTTTCCAAAAATAGACTCTACTATTTTTCCCAAAAACAACTTTCATATCTTGGTATAAATTAACACTGTGAAATTTATATTCCTAATTTATCACTGATATCATTTCCCTTATTTATAAACATCGTTTATAAATTTACAAACACCCTTGGTTTTACTTGTTTATAGAAATAAATCTTATTTATAAAATTCCATTTTATAAATCCATTTTCTTATAAATTTTATTTATTTTTTGCAGATCTATCTAAAATATCGATTCCAACTCCTTTCCATATTTTTAGGATATCATTCAAAAATCCATCATTTTTAAAATCCTCTATATAAATTTTTCCTTTAAATCTCTATTTAAAATATACTTTTTCGAATTGTTAAGTACAACCCAAAAACCAATTTATCATTTTATCCAAATCAATTTCCTTTAAAAAAAATCCAACTTCGATATACATATTTTTATATTCACAATCTTCTTTTAATTCTTTCAAATTCAAAACAAAACTTATGGTATTTAAAATACCAAAATTTAGGCCAATTCTACTATGGCATCCAATAAATTCACATCACAACAATAACCTATAATAGATTATTCTAACACATCATATATCATTTTATATGAAATTAAAATCAATATTTTCGAGGAATCCAGTTAGATCCCTCCAACCTGTTTCCCTGCATCCACAAATGTTAGACAACAATAAAAATGTTAATCCCACTACGAGGGGGATATCACGGTATATATGGTCATTCGCTATTATGCGGGGCACATAGAGTCCCATCCGCTCCAGTAAGAGGGATATATATCCAACTACTAATATATATACTACTACATATACAATATAACATCTGTTTGTACCAAAATTGAGCACAACACTCTTTGAATGTGTTTTAAGAGATAAAATGGAGAACATGAATTGAAACTGAGGATGATCTAACAAACACACCAATAAAAAGGTAAGAAAATGCATAGAAACACGCAGATTTCGAGTGGTTCAGCATATGGTTACAACGAATTACAATAGTAAAAATTGAGTACAACAGTGATTTCGGCAGAGTCTGGACGTAAAAGAGCCAAAAGTCTCTTTTCTATAGGTTGTGGACTGCTATTTATAGGCGTAAGCAATAAATATCCCACTTAAATCTCTAAAGACCTCTTCTCTCACGTGGGTGGGCCTACACGATTGATCCCATGCCGTTTGCATTCGGTCCGTGATCGATATGAACGAATTTTGCATCAATCATTATTTGAAATATCGAGTGGGGATCGATCATGAACACTCTTGAGAATGTACGCAAGCTCTTGTAAAAATTTGGTAGCATTTGGAGTTGTAGATTGTGAGTTATGATCGATGCAAGTTTAGATTTGTTGGTTGGCTGTCATGTTCGTATCATCTAAAGCTCCACATTCTCCTCTTCGTATCGACATAGCTCGCATCGATGATGTGTTCCGAGGATCCAGGAAAGTCCACCTCTCATGTCGTTCGACCGAGTCCTCTGATTTTGTGAATTCCTTTGTACCGCTCCTTTTCTTTACTACGTATCACTCCACTTGCTCATAGCTTCGTATCGCTCTTTTAAATATTGCTTCGTATCGCTTATTTTTACTTGCTGCTTCATATCCATAGGTAAGGCTCCATTCGTATCGATCTAGGAAGCGCTAATTATCATCGATGGCTTAAAGGTGCTTTGTATCGATCACCTGGAGTGTTGTTCTTCATATCAATTGTTCCTAGTTAATCAATATGAAAGATGGCAAAATGGAGATCGATACAAAATACACCTCGTCGATGGATACGAAGCAACATACTTGATGGGTACGATCTCTATCGTATATTGATGGATACGAAGCAACATACTTGATGGATATGAACTATATCGTATATTGATGGATACGAAGCAACATACTTGGTGGATAGAAACTATATCATATATTGACGGATACAAAGTAACATACTGGATGGATACGAAAAAGGCTTGTTTGTGGATGGATACGAACAAGAGTGATGCGAAGGGGTTGGGTTGATGGATTTGAATGAGTTGGTTTTCTTGGCTTGCATCGATCATATCTTGAGCGTGTGAACTACAATTGACTTAAAATTTGGAATGTTGACTTCCATAGGTTTACTTGTCGTGTCATATCAATGGTAGCTTGATCCGGACTCGAATAAAATTTACTGATATCCATAGCGAACTTGCAAATAATCTTTATTTGGGATGATCTTTCTTGGATTTCCAGTCAATTTATTGGTGTCACGATCTTGCCAAAAGGCAGGATAACATTTTCCCTCCAAGGTACGTCATGTGATACATGGCTTGCTTTGAAAAATTGCAATCTTTATCCTGAACATTTCTATCTGACTTGTTAAACGGTTGTTGTCATTTCATCGAAAGATGTAACCTTTGACTAATCTTCGGCAATATGAATTGTTGACTGCCAATTGTTGCGATGTGCACTGTTGTAACTGAGTATTGAACGATGGAAAACTGTTGTTTGTAGTTGCAATTGTCATCAGATGAGCATTCACTTCCTGTGAATTTTAAAAATTGAATGTTAGTCCGTTATTCATGTATGGACGTTAGTCTGACTCTCGCTAACGTTCGCACATTGGCGAGTCGTTGTCAGTTTTCTCTTTTTTTTGAATCGAATTCCGTATCGATCCTCTTTTGAATCGATGTGAGGTTGGAGTTGTAAACATTGGACGGTGAGTGGATTTTCTCTTGGCATCGATCCTCTCTTGGATCGAATGTAAACATTTGAATTCATGCTTCGTATCGATGGTCATCGATAAGAGCATGATGGTATTTTTGGGACACGTCGTGTCGATGGTTACGTGGTTTCCATGTTCCTCGAACACGTGGATATGAGATTGACACTTCGTACTGAGAGGGCATAACAGTGTAAATGAGACTCCTTTACATATTTCGCATCGATGGAATCGTCATTGATGGGTACGAAATGAATGTTTCGTATCAACAGAGTCGTGTGGTTCCAGTACAACCTAGCTACTTCTCTCGTATTGATGGAGAGTGGATATGATGGTAGTTACGAGCCGATGGCCAATGGATATGAATAGGAAATTTCGCATTAGTTAAGGTGTAAACCCCTTCAATCATCCCGTTCATATTCGGAGATGAATCGACATCTACCTTCCGTGTATATGGTTCTGTACTTAGAATTTTTTGTACTTGCTCATTTTTCCAGTCAATTGAGAAACTCAGAAATAGAATTTTACTTCCTAATCGAATCAAACACCAATCCCTTAAAACAAATTGCTGAAATTAGGTAAATAATCGAACAAACTCAATCTTAGTATGATGAGAGTTGAATTCTTATGTCACTCCATTCGAATCCATGGCTGAACGCCGTGTAGAGGAGATGACCGGCTGCGAGGTTGAGGAAGACCTGGGATGTAACGACCCGTAAATTTTAGTGGTTTAATTTATTTAATTAACTCAATTTTGTGAAATTTTAAATAATTAAATTTTGAAATAAGAATTTAATATTTGGAATACGTCTATTCCAATATAGCAAATAATAAATTTTCATCTGAAAATATGGAAGTTGATTTTATTATGTAATTTTATATAAATTTAAATCGGTCAATATTTGATGATAATAAAAAGTTTTCCAAACTTGAATATTTTTACACAATAAATTTATAAATACTCTTCTGAGTGAGATGCCATCTTTTGTTTCTCCAAATTTGGACTGCTATTACTCCGTTTATCTTATTTTCGATGTTTTAGCAGCATTTCGGTATCGAATATCGACTTTTGATCTGATGATCCTATCACTAATATCTGTGTTTTAGCTGGCCGTATCAGTTTTGTATTTTGGCTTTTGGTTTTTCCTCTGTCTTTTCATTTTCCACCGAGATAATGAATAGCCTTTGTGAATTTATGATGCACGTTCATTTTTAAATTATACGTTCAAAAACTTTTAGGTTTTCAGTTCACGTTCACTGATACGCACGTTCATTTTTTTTGTGTCGTTCATATTTTTTATGCGTACAAAGCATTCACCTGACCTCTCATTTTCTCATCCCTCCCACATTCATTTTATTTTTGCCCGACTTATCATTTCTTCCTCACTTCTTTTCTTCTCATTCCTCATTTCTTCTTCCTCCTCATTTTCTTTCTACTACTAATTTTTACACAGTAAGTTTAATTTTTTTCTTCTTCCTCCTTTAACATTTTCCTTTCTTCCTTATGTTGTTCAGCCACCATTATTCACCGCTCCTCCTCATCATGATCGGCTGCCACATCTCCACCACCATATTTCCACAGGCTGAACCACTTCCTCTGGCCATGCCTTGACCACCGTAATCATCTCGCCAGCCTCACTCATCTTCAACCGAACAAGGCTCTACGTAGGTGCTCACTTTGTATATACATATGTACAAAAGTTTATATATGAGTGTTAAACTATTTATATATAGAGAGTTTATATAATCTGCTTATATATTAAGTACACTATGTTGTAATATGTTCTACTTTGCTTTGTATATGTTTATGTTTTACTAGAAGTATCTGAGATTGTTGGTTATATATATAAGTATAATATTTTTATATGGCTTTTTTGTATATATAAAAGGTATAAGATTCATAACTTTCATATATAAGATACTTATTAGTTATGCTGCCTTCTTAGCCTATAATATGATGATTTTCATAGGCCTGGGTATATCTATATATACATGCAGGCATTTGCTATTACATATATATTAATCTGCATATGCATATTTTGTTCTATATTTTTATAAACAGTGGTCTGCATTTATGTTGACAAATAGCTCGCATAGATTTATTTGTTGCTGTATGATTTTTAGTTAGCTATGTTGTATGAAACCATTTTATAAATAGCATGCAAAAAGTTTATAGTATGTATAGATTTCAATATGATGTGTATTAATAACTTAATCTTTAAAAGTATATATTATGTAGTTTATCAGTTGCTCAGACATCTTGAATATATATAATCTATGCATGGTATGAGTACATTTTGGTAAGTCTGTCCATCTATTTGTTTTGTTACATTATTAGTCTGCATATACAACAACATGCAATTTGTACATATAGTTGTAATTTCATATTTGTAGTATTGCATGTATTTTATTTTATAACAGTATTATATTGTATGTTTTATTATAGATATATTATGATTAAATATATTATATATATGTTTATTTTATTTTAATATTTATCTCAGATTAAAATATTGATTTCAAGGAAATTATATATATGTATTTCTGTCTCTATAAAGCTAGTTCTAATTATCTCATCGATTTCTATCTATCAGCTTTGTTTGTCGAATCGTGTCCATCTTGATTTGCTTTGGAAGTCGTGCTTGCATTTTGTAACTCAACATCATTGTCTATCCACTCTAGCCTCGAAAGATGAGCAATCACTCACGATTAACATTATTATATTTATTAAATTTGATTCAACTGAAATGAAAATTGAAATATGCTACCGTTAGTTATTTAAATTGCTATTTAAATGTTATTATCTGTATCTATTCACCTATGACATCTGACACCATTATTTATTATTTATATTGATGATATATACCAGTTATATTATTATCATATCTTTTATCACTTGCAAGTTTTCTGTTAGTATAGAATTCCCTATGGGTTGAAATGATACATACCCGAACGATCTATAGAATAGAAGAAACTCGTTATGGGTTGAAATGATAAACCCATGTGATTTTATTGAATTGAATTTGGGAATGCGGGTTGAAATTATATATACCCATATATATTTAAATTGCAAATTGAATGATAAATATCCGTACCACTTGACCATATGATAGAAAATTATATATACAGACACCGTTGGTCTATATATAAATATTTTGAAAATGATTTCTATGGTTTTGGAAAAGAAATTTATGGTTAATAAATATTGATTTTAAGATATTATGTATAAATGTATTTTTGTTTTTAAATTTATATGCTGTGAAAATTGTATAGTTATAAGTTAATATTAAAATTATAAATTTTATGAATTTATTTAAAAATTTTCTATTTTTAGAATATATAAATAGATTTAATATATAAATAAATTTAATGAGATGTTTATGCATTTATTTAAAATTTTATTTTAAGATAGATTTTATAAGTTAAGATTAGAGTGATAAATTTGAATTCATTGGAAATTGTATAATTAAAAATCAGCATGAAACTTATTGAATTTGAGATTTTTGAAAGGATATGATTTTATAGCTTGATTTTGGTTTAAGGTGATTAATGACTATTTCAAGTTTAATTAAATTGAACGAAATGTTTAGTTTATTTGAAATGTGGGCTTTATTTAAATGATATTGGATTTATTAAGTTAATATTTCAAAAACTAAATAATAACGAAGTTAAATTAAGATATATATGAAATTATCAAATTTAGTTTTGAAAATGTGGAATATTTAAAGCTTTGAAATGTATTGAAATTGAAGTGGTTTATTTTGCAGTTCAAACCTTTATTTGAAATCGCTATAATTTGAAATGGTTTATTGAGAAACTGTATTGAATTGAAATTAATGAATTGAGATTGAATTAAATTTGAATTTTGGAATTCGAGTTGATTTGAATTGATTTGTGAAATTAGAGGAAGCTATTTTATCATATAAAGTATTGTTAAATTATATTTAAAACTATTTTATGTTTTACTCTATAAATTATGTAATATAAACTATTTTAATATAAATCATTTTTAATATAAACTATTTTTAATAGAAACTATTTTGATATACTAATTATTTTAATATAAACTACTTTTAATAGAAACTATTTTGATATACTAATTATTTTAGTTTAAACTATTTTATTTTATAAACTATTTTACCATATATACTATTATTAATATCTAAACTATTTAAGGGTTGGAAGTTATGATTTCAAAGTTATGGTTTTCCAAAATATTATGATTTCAAAGTGTTATGATTTCCAAAGTGTTATAATTTCAAGTGTTTTGGTTTCGAAAGTGTTATAACTTTGAAGTGCTATGATTTTGGAAATGGATATATTTGAAGTGAGTGTCATATCGTATTAATATGGTTTTTGAAATGGAAATGATATTTCGATTTTGAAGTATGATATTTTGAAATGACCACGGTGTTATAATAAAGATTGGTTATTAAAGAGACCGGAATTGATATTGTCACAATCTCTGCCAATGCCGAAAATCAGTTTAACAACTGTGTACACGGTGGAGATTCCAGAATGAAGTAGGATGGTGGCGATGATACTATATGAGGTATATACGTGGACCCGACTCCCGTGAGTTGGCATAAGTTGGCTAAAACAGGAGCAACTGACGGGCCAAGTGAGTTGCTCCTCCGATCGGACACACTCCATCATTTACCATTCTTATTACTTTGTGATTGATTGGGTGCACCCTTGGATTTTTGGAAGTGTGGCTCGAGGTAGGCGATTGCTGCGGCTCTGCGTTACTACCAACATGGAAGTTTAATTGCTATATCTACCCTGGCATTTCCTAGTTGTGTCGTGCCACCTACCGTATCAAGACCACCACGAGTTTTTTTTGTGTCGTACCTATGGAGTGCCCTCTGGTAGCCTCTCGAAAAGGAGGTATTACGGTACTTTATAGACTATGGCATTATAAAGTGTGTTAAGGGGGATATGAGTAATGCCTTAACACTATTTTAACAGTTTAATTTACTATAGACATTATTATAATATCGTATATTACTACATAGTAGATAGTTGCACAGATCCTTAGAGGATGGTTATCCCAAAAATCCTTTAAATTACTTGTATTTCAGTTGATATTTCACTTGAGTTAGATTTATTGATATAAGAATCTTAATACCGACTCAAGTGTTTTGTATTTTTGCTTTACGCTCGGGTCAGATTGTGTGTCACGTTATTTGAGACTCACCTTTGGAGTTTGGAGCTTCGCTTGGAGATCCAACTATCGACTAAGCTTTCAGTTATTCGGTTGATTCCAGTGATGTATTCGGATTTTGTATTTGACTATTGTATTGAGACTTCTATGTATTCAAGACTCTGTTGTATCTTGTTTAACTCTGTTATATATACTCAGTAGCTTCACGAACTAATGTTCGTTTGTTTCCGCTGCTTATTGATATATTACTCTATGTTTGTGATTCTGTGATTGATTTATTTACTGTATATGCTGAGTTTTGCCAAATATAAATTAACAATCCGATATTTTGAGCGATTCAAGTCCAACATGTACTGATGCGAATGGTTGAAAATATGGGGATGTTACAGTTGATATCAGAGCTCTCATTTTAGGAAAAACTTAGCATAGTAGTAGAATTAATTACAAAATCACCTTCGTTCGAGCTTGAATCTCTTCCTCTTTGACTCTGTTTACTTCGAATTTTGGAACTTCCCCATTCGTTCTGAAATCCTTTCTTGTCTCTCCCTATTCATATTTCTTTAATTCTATAGTTTCCCATGGCTCCACTGTATAAATTTTAAAAGGGTGAAACTCCTTTACAATAAACATTGATTTAACGGAGATTTCTATATCCTCGTTATGTCTGAATCCTATTATCTTATGATCTAATGCCGATTTGCCTCAGAATTCTACATCGATCTTATTTTTGAAATCATGGTTGACCTGGTTAACGTTGCCTGTGATTTATATAAGTCTATCCATTCTTTTCTTTCTTTGAAATCTATTTATCTCCCTATCGAGCCTATCTTCTAATTGAATTCCTTTTATTAAGATCCCCTTGAATTTGACTCTCTATCATTGTTCTACAATCTATTTTGTGTAATCGAGTGAAGGATTGTATTTGTAGTTATATTAAATTGTTTTATATGTTGCGTTGTTTGGGTTGTTAATTTTGAATTTGGGTTTTGATCGATTCGTCTGATCAACGTTATCGATAGGAATTTCAAAACATTTGAACAGAGGAAACTGACCCAATAAATACTATGATTATATTATATATATTAGTATAAAAATTTTCTAGAATTAAAAGTTTATTGAATTGGTTTTGATTTTCATTTATTATTCCGTAAATCATTGACTATTATCACATGATAATAAATGGAATTAAAAACATGGTTTACAAACTATTTTGGAAATTTAATTGAATTTAAAATTAGAATGTGAGAATTTAATTTCCAGTCATTCCAAACTTTGGTTTTAAAAATTTTAAAATATATATTATTGAAAGTATTTTCGAATAGAAATCGTTTCCAAAGAATTTTTAAATGTTTAAATCAGTGCTCTCCTCTTTTGTCGTTAGAAAATAATTTCGGTGATGGCGCCCGCATCATCGACATTCATTTTCGAGTTTTGAAGTGGAGAGACCATTCTGTAGCCTTGCTACACTTTTTTTTGGAGAATTAAATTGATTTGAATTTATAAAGTATGACTTGATTTATAATATATATTGGTATATGATTATAGATTTGATTTGATATATGTATATATATATAGTGTGTGTGTGTGTATGTGTATTTATCCCTAAATTGTTTGAAATTAATCGAAAATTTAATTCTTAAATTTATGTTAATGAGTGGTTTCAATTAATAAATGAAGTCAAAGTTTTCAATAAATGTTTAAAAATTGAAAAAAATTGAATAAGAAGATTTATTTGTATAATACCCAATTACGTTCTAATATAACTTACATATCCAACTTCTGAATGATTAAGGTAAGTTATCTATGTAATTAAATTAGTACAATACAAAATGATGTTAAAAGAAATTATAAATAAAATTTGTGTAGTTATAATAAATGTTATACACTTAGATTTTAATTACAAGAAAAGGCTGTCAAGTCCGTAGAATTGGAAGATGATGGAAGAAAAGTCCATCCCGAAAAGGTGATGAAAATTTGGTCCCTATTTTTAGTTTTAATTAATTTATGCCACTTTTCCCCATGATTTCAATGCTGGACCGATTTTCTAGAATGGGACAATTTGGTAAAAAAAAATAACAAAACAGAGACCTAATTTACATGGGTTTATTAGTAGGGACTTTTTGTGCACGGGCTTTGAGAATAGGGATCTTTGGTCCATAACCCATTTTAATTATAAAAAGGTTAATAGAGATAAATAGAATAATAAGTTGATTGAATAGTAAATGAGACAAATTAAATAAATTTTCATTTTGAAAGAAACCTTTTTGTATCAAGCAGTGATGCCCCTCCTATGTGCTCACGCTAGCCAAGAACACTACGGAGTAATGCCATCAACTAGCATGAAGAATAAGGCTGTTGTGGAGCGATCATCCGTGTAATTGCTTTGGACGAGCACCGACATGTCAGATAGTATAACATGCATTTCATTTCAAGAGGAAATCCGACATACCGATACAAACTCAAAGCTACTGCACAGTGACTAAGTGGTCTTTGGAAACAAATATGAAAATAAACATAACATAAATCAGTCATAGATATTCATATCACAACGGCGGAAATAGATATGAATATAACACATGAAAGTGTACATCAGAGTAGTGGTCAAAAAGATCCACAATAGCACAAAAGAATGGATACAAGTGCTACACAAAAGAATATGTATACATTAAGAAGTCTCTATCTCAAATGTATAACAACAAAAACTACCAATCTAATGTAGTTAGACAAAAGTCAGATGATGATCCTTGATAAGGAGTCAAGCTGGAGCACCTGTAACATCTCGGTCTGATCTGAGTATTATTTAATAAGAAAATAACAAACGGATCAGTCTAGCTATAAATATCAGATAAAATGAGATAGAATAAGAGATATGAAAAAAACGTATGATAATAATAATGCCATACTGTGACAAGTATACATCTAACAACAACTAAAATCATACAATATCTCAAGAAATCTCAAATCACCAAAAAGAATGTCATATTCTTTAACACTTTCACCAAACCACAAATATTGACAAATATATCGATGCCAATCGTAAAAGTTAGTGAACACAAATTCACCAATGCACAAATATTGATAACACTTATCAATGAAATCACGAAAATTGGTGAAACACAAATTCTAGAAATCATCAATAGAAATCCAAAAATCACAAAACGGCGGAGGCCTATCACAAAATGGGAGCATCAAAGCCCACCAACACGTGTATCACAAAATGAAACGCTATTCCACGGTTGCTAACCATTAATTTTTGAGCCAAAGCTCCACAAAACGGCCCGAAGACCATGGATTGCTACCCCATCAATTTTAAGCCGAAGCTCCACAAAAACGGGGTTTAGTCTCCCTCGCAGACATAGAGACATCGCACATTGCTGTCTAAATCACAAAATGATCATCATCGATCATCAAGAAGTGTTAGTTACACTAAGCTAGTAAATAGATGAGTTTAGCTTCATGTCCCATAACCACTGGCTTAACTTAAATATTTACGAACAAATTGTAGATATCCACTTGAAAGTTGTCACAAGAGTTTCAATCGAACAAGTCCAAGAATTAACCGACGAAGTAAACGCAAGAGTTTCGTACCACTTGTTTTACTAAGCTGTTTAATTAAATTTGTCATACGAGTGAGGTAAAGATTTGTATATACTAATAGGTAGGAAAATGGTCTTAAATAACGAGTTTTGTAATAAAATAGTATTGAAATCCTTTTGATGAAAGGGTTTTGATATTTACTACTAGTATAGAAAATCTTTGCGTTTTAAAGTGACAAACCATAAAAATGATTGAAAAAATAATCAATCACCAAAATTTCATGTTCGAAGATGTGAATTAAATCCAAAGAAACCGATGCCAAATCCATCAAAATGGATATTCCCAAAAATTCCGAAGAAGATGTTATCAAAGCCAACAAAGGTGATAACAACTAATCGGAGAAACAAGAATCGATTAAAAAGTGAAAACTCAAACCCAAAAGGCAAATTGGGCAAAAACAGCAAATTCAGTTGACTGGACCAGGGTGGTCAGTCGACTGACTCAGATCCTGGAAACCTTATGTTTCCAGGTTCAGTCGACTGAACCAGAGTGGTCAGTCGATCGAATCATGCCCGAAAACACTCTGTTTCCAGGCCCAGTCGACTGGCCCAGAGTGGTCAGTCGACTAACATTGGCCCATGAAATTTCCTGGGTTTGGTTTAGTTGATTGACCCTCTGGTTCAGTCGACTGAACTGGAAATTCCAGTGTATTCAGCCTAGCCCCCAAGGGGAAAAATTGCAAATGGAGCCTATCGATCGAGCATTTGCGACTAGGGATTTATGCCATGTGACAACCCAGCCCTATAGGCTCTTCGACTCACCCCCAAAAACATGTTCAAGCATCAAAGCTAGGATTTTTAAAGATTTAACTTCAAAACACCAAAAATTGGAATATTCATAAAACCAATTCAAATCAAAAGAAAATGAACATGAATGGAAGTTAGGAATTCATACCTAACAACAAAGATAGACATAGACATAGATGTGAGATAAAAATCTCACCTTTCACACAAAAACAAGGAAGAAGAAGCTATAGAGTAAGGCAAGAGCAATCACTCTTTAATTCCAACCCAAGAAGCTGGAATCTAAGCTTAATAGAAAAACATTTCCAAGGTTAGGGTTTAGGAATTTCTGAAATTGAAGGTTGAATGAGTTGGAGAAGAAGAAGAGGATGCTTACCAATAGCTTCTCTTTGAATTTGGAGTTAGAGCTTGGATTTGCAATGGAACTAGGGCTTAGGAATTCTAATTCTTTTTCTCTTCCCCCATTTTTATCTAAATCTTGAAGGTATTAGGAAATGAAAGTGAAGAGAAGTGGGGGTGGAGCTAGAGTTAATAGTTTAGGCTAACCCATACCCAAAGTCCAAAGTGCAAAAGGTCAAATTTTTAGCTAGCTTCAAACATATCGAAGTTTATACTCAATAAGGTCGCAAACACCGTTTTGAACTCAATGGAAGTGGTCCCGAGTCCTAATTTGGCTGTTTGCAAAAGGTAACCTTTCGGACTTAAATTCGACTAACGATGCTTTATTTTAATAAAATGTTTAAATATACAAATCGTTAAATATGCGGGTTGTTACAGAAATATTAATAAATTGAAATTAAATCAATTGAAATAAAATATTTTGAATTTAAAATCAATTATTGAATATTAAGTAATGTAAATTGAAATTTATATGGTTTTAAATTAATTGTTTTCCAATCTATTCTCCTTTCTGGTTGTTTCTATTCTCCTACCTCGTTCCTTTTTGGGGGATGAAAAGTTTTGAGTGGAGGAGAGTGTAATGACACGTAAATTTTATGGTTTTATTTATTTAACTAAATGGATTTTGTGAAATTTTAAATAATTAAATTTTGAAAAAAGAATTTAATATTGGAATACGTCTATTCCAACATAGCTAATAATAAATTATCATTTGAAAATACGAAAGTTGATTTTCTTGTGTAATTTTATTTAAATTTAAATCAGTCAATATTTGATGATAAAAAACATTTTCCAAACCTGAATATTTTTACGCATTAAATTTGTAAATCATCTTCTGACCAAGACTTCATCTTTCGTTTCTCCAAATTTGGACTACTATTGTTCTGTTTATCTTATTTTCAGTGTTTTAACAACATTTTCGGTTCCAAATATCGATTTTTGATCGGATGATCCTATCACTGATATCTGTGTAGTGTTTTGATCATCTCGTCGTGCTGATCTCCGTAGTATATTCATTTGTGTGTTTCGAAGTTTAATGTGTGACAAAACCGAAAAAATAGCTAGCCATATCGGTTTCTTATTTTGGCTTTTGGTTTTTCCTTTATTTTTGTTTTCCACCGAGATAATGAATAACTATTGTGAATTTAAGATGCATGTTCATTTTTAAAATATACGTTCAAAAAAATTTTATTTCTCAATTCACGTTCATTGATATTAACGTTCATTTTTTTCTATCGTTCGTATTTTTTATGTATTCAGAACATTTACCTGACCTCTCATTTTCTCATCCCTCTCACGTTCATTTTATTTTTGTCTGACTTATCATTTCTTCCTCACTTCTTTTCTTCTCATTCCTCATTTCTTCTTCCTCATTTTCTTTCTATTGCTAATTTTTACATAGTAAGTTTAATTTTTTTTCTTCTTCCTCTTTTAACGTTTTCCTTTCTTCCTTATGTTGTTCGGCCACTATTGTTTGCCGCTCCTCCTAATCACGATCGACCACCATATCTCCACCACCAGATTTCCATGGGCCGAACCACTTCCTTTGGCCATGCCATGACAACCATAATTATCTCGCCAGCCTCATTCATCTTCAACCCAACAAGGCTCTACGTAGGTGCCAACTATGTATATACATATGCACGAAAGTCTATATGTGAGTATTTAAAGTGTTTGTATGAATGTTTAAAGTATTTATATATTTATATATAGAGAGTTCATATAATCTGCTTATATATTAAGTCCACTAAGTTATAATATGTTCTACTTTGCTTTATATATGTGTAAGTCATACTAGAAGTATTTGAGATTGTTGGTTATATATATATATATATATATATATATATGTACGTACGTATGTATGTATAAGTATAATATTTTTGTATAGCTTATTTATATATATAAAAGGTATAAGATTCATAACTTTTGTATATAAGATACTTATTACTAATGCTGCCTTCTTAGCCTGTAATATGATTATTTTGATAGGCTGAGGCATAACTATTTGTACTTTACAGCAATGTAAGGCATTGATATTCCGCTGCATATACATCATCTATATATTGAAATTTTACTCGATGTTTTAAAATAGCTGATTTTATATCTAATTCATATATATATTTTGGTTTTTGGTATGTATTTGTTGAATAGTTTACATTTATATTTATTTACATATATATTCTACGTCTGTTGTTTAGTTGCATAATGCATATTAGTTTATTAGTTTATATATATAGTTAAAGTGTATGTTTATTTACATGCTGGCAGCTACTGTTACATATATATTAATCTGCTCATGCATATTTTGTTCTATATTTTAAACAGTGGTCTGCATTTATGTTGACAAATAGCTCGCATAGATATATTTGTTGTTGTATGATTTTTAGTTAGCTATGTTGTATCAAACAGTTTTATAAATAATATGTATAATGTTTATAGTATGTATAGGTTTAAATAAGATGTGTATTAACATTTTGATCTTTAAAGTGTAACAACCCATAACTTTAATAAATATTTTTAAATTCATTTTATTTGAAACTTTGATTGTAAATCATTTAAATTTGAAATTTTAGAGTTTTCCAATATAATTTTTGGATTTTGTTTATAATTTATTTTCCAAATGCAATAATAAGATAAATATTTTCTGAAAATTTTATATTTTGGTCAACTGTGGTCAAACTCTGACTTTCAGTTGAAAATTTTAAATTTGAGTTTTTGATTTCAAATCTTTTTCTTTGATACTATACTTGATTCTGATATTCGTGCTGCTTTTTGTTTCGTAAGATTCTGTTTTATACTTTTAAAATTTGATAAATTTCAGCATTTTACACGCGATTATTTTCAGCACTTTTCTGTTTATTTTTCTATTCTATATTTTATACTTCATTTCTATTTTATACTTTATTTCTATTTTCTATTTTTTCTGGACTTTTACTTGATTTTTATTTGATTTTGGCTAGGAAATTCTAAAGGACTTAAGTACTTTTCTTGGGAATGAAGCAAGGCCTCTTCATTTTCTAGCCGTTCAAACATTCCATTTCTTAACCGTGCATTTACTTTTCAATTCATATTCAAAAAACTTCTCATTTACTTTATAATTTACGTAAAAAAAATTACTTCTAATCTCCTTTCTCATTTGCGTTCAACAAAACGAAATTTACAGTAAGTTTCTATCATGTCTTCCTCCTTTTCGTTTTGCTTTCTCTTTTATTTCAAGCATATGCTCGGCCATGCCTCACCTCTAGCCGACAACCTCCTCCTCACTACCATGACCTGACAATGGATTCCACCACCTCATCAACTCCACTTGACCTTGCCGTGAATCATGATCCAAAAACCCATCACCAAATGTTGCTTAAAACCCTAGCCGAGCCTCTACATCACCAAAACTCTCTTTGCTTGCCTCGGCCACCACCCACTCCCACCACCTTTGCCTTGCTTTTCTGTGACCATCCCCATCTCCAAGCATATCTAGATGTGACCAAATCTGATCCAAGCCAAACAAACCCAAGCCGAGCCATGTGGCCATAGGGCCGAGCCTATAACATGAACTTGCCTTGACCTTTTGCCTTCACTTGACTTTGCTTGCCATACCCTTTATATTTCTAACCCCTAGCCGTGACTTTTGTGACCATGGCCGAGCATAGATGCTCTTAAACAATCATGGCTGAGCCATGTGATGGTGTGCCTAGCCAAATTGGTAAGTGGCCGAGCCCACTTGCCTTGGTGGAGTCCAATTTGCTTCATTTTGATTCATATTTTCACATTGTTTTGATTTATATTTATGTGTTGAATAATATACTTATGTATGTTCATATTTATTTGTTTACAAGATTTGAATCTTGGCTCTCCATCCATGCTAATCTAGGTTGTGCTTTTCGTGCTTTTCGAATTTTGTTCGTGTGTCTTGAATTGTTATCTCTAGTTTTAGGAGGTGAGTTTATCACTCTCAACATTTCTACTTATATAATTGTGAAATAATGATAAATGAATTGTAGTGATTAATATGCTATGTTATAGTAGTTCATATATGCTGTTATATGATATTTTATGATGTTATAACCTGATGCTAAACCTGTTACATCACTTGATACCATATTATACTGTTTATTTTATTTACTGTTTCTCACTTCAAGTTCCCTGTTAGTATAGAATCACTATGGGTTGAAATGATACATACCCGAATGGACATTAGAATAAGGAAAATCATTATGAGCTGAAATGATAGGCTCAAGCGATTTTTGTTTTATTTTGTTTGACTTGGGATTGCGGGTTTGAAATGATAAAACCCAGATTTTTATTTTAAATTACGGATTGAAATGATACATATCCATATCACTCGACCTTGGTTAGAAAATTATATACAGACCTGTGGTTAATTTTTAACATTTTCTAAAAATTATTAAGTATTTTTGAAATTTAAAATATGAAATTTTAACTTAAATTGGATTTAAATGATTTAAATAAATGGCATAGTGATTTTCTATAAGTTGAAAATGTGTAAATAAATAAATGGTTTAAAATGTAACTTAAAATACAACTTAACTTGATAATTGAAAATTTAGTTTTCAAAAGGAAATTTAAGTTAACTTAGAAATAAGAATATCTATTTATGAAATGCGTAATTTTAAAAAATAAAGTATTAAGTTATTTGTTAAGATAAAAAGTTAGGTAAAATAATGTACTTTTGACTTAATAAATCAATTATAGTTTAATTTGGATATTTTATTTATAAAAATTTATTTTATTTAATCATAAGTTAAATGATATCCAAATAAATATTTCTGAAACGTGAGATATGTTTTATATGTTAAAAATGGTGAAAACTGAAATTTTAATGTTTCTGAAATGTTATAATAAATCTTGGTTTTGTTTTGGCAGCATTTCCAAAATGCTATGGTTTTAAAGTAGCATTTTCTAAGTGCTACCGTTTCTGAAAATATACTGTTTTTCTGAAATACTATTATATTCACCATAACGTTTTCTAAGTGCAACTGTTTCTGAAAAATATATTATTTTTTTGAAATACCATTATATTTACAGTAACGTTTTCTAAGTGCTGTTGTTTCTAAAATATATAGTTTTTCTTAAAAACTATGATATCTATGGTAACGTTTTCTAAGTGTCGCTGTTTCTGAAATGTATTGTTTTTCTAAAATACTAGTATATCTACAGTAACGCTTTCTAAGTGCTGCTTTTCGGAAAAGACAATATTTCTATGTATTATCACATTTTCCAAGTGCTACGAATGCTATGATACAATGTGTTTTTTTTTATATTTTTATAATTGAATGAACTTAGAAATGCTACTACTTTGGAAGTGAATATTAGTTTGTAAGATAATGACATTGAATTTAAATGGTTTAAATGAATATGTTTTGATTTCAATGATAAACCATTTTGAAATTTATAACTACGGGTAATAATAACATTTGGTTGTTAAAGAGACCTGGATCGGAAGTTTTCATACTCTCCGCCAACTCCGAAAACCACTTTGACAATCGTGTATGTGGTGGAGATTCCAGAATGAAGTAGGATGGTGGCGATGTTCTGTTGAGGTTTGTATATGGACCCGACTCCCTTGAGTTGGCATATGGTGGCTAAAACAGGAGCAATTGATGGGCTAATGAGGTCGATCCTCTTATCGGACACACTTCTTCATGTGTCATTCTATTACTTTATGATTGATTGGTGCACACTTTGATTTTGGAAGTGTGGCTCGTGGTGGGCGGTAGTGCTGCTACGCGTTACCACCGGTCCGGAAGTGCAATTAGTATATCTACCCTAACATTGTCTCGTTGTGCCATATCACCTACCCTAGCATGCCTTGTACGATTTTGGTTTTGTGTCGCACCTATGGAGTATCCTCTGGTGGCTTCCCAATCAGGAGGGACTATGGTACTGTATAGACTGCCGGTACTATAAAATGTGTTAAGGGGGATATTGGATAATTCCTTAATGCTATTTTTAAATATATTATACTTTACTTTAGATATTATTATAATAGCGTACATTATTACATAGTAAATAGTTTAATGGATCCTTAAAGGGTGGGCGGTCCAAGCATCCTTTAAGTTACTTGTGAACTTTATTATAGCTCACTTGAGTTGGTTCACATTGTATAAGTATGTATGTCCTAACTTGAGTGTTTTGTGTTTTGCGTTTTGCTTTACGCTCGGGTCAACCTAAGGATCAGCTTTGGATTTCACCTTCTGGAGCAAGAGGATTTGCTGGAGAATACCTTTCTATCTAGTTGTTATCTTTTTCCACTCAGTATTTCTATTCAGCTTATGTACTAGTGGACATTTATGTATTGGATTTCTGTTGTATTTACTTTTCAGACTCTGGATTTTGTCCTCGTTTTGTGACTCTGTGTTGCAGTGGCTTCATGACCTACTATGGTTATTTTTATTTCCACTACGAGTTATTCTGATTTATCTGTGTTTGTGATTCTATGATTGGTTTTATTTGCTCCAAATTATATTACAATACATTTTTTGAATTATTCAAGTTAGACATGTGTGGTTTTATTGTCAATTTGAATGGTCCAAGATAGTGGATCGTTGCATTTGGTATCAGAGCTTAGGTTAGGCAAACCTTAGCCTACGGAGCAAAACCTCATTAGAGATAGGGTATAAATACCCTAAAATGAGTGAAATCAATCTTAGAATCCTTTCTTTGTGGGAGAGCATATTTTAAAGTATAAAATGATTTTCAAATTATTTTAAAAGGATTTTAAAGATTGTTTTGAGATAAAACTTTTGTTGTTTTAAAATCAATTTTTTCTTGACTTCTTTCTTTTCCTTATCAACCTTGGTAGTAATTTCTTTGTTAGGATATTCAATTCTTGTTGAATCTTATCTTATCTATTCTTGTCTTTGTTTCTCAATTATCTCTGTCCTAAAATTCATTCTTGATTTTTTTAGGATGAGTCGCAGGAATGCTAAAGGTAGGTGTCGTGGTGTTACCCCAGTTCATGAGCCTGCTGCACCAGTTTGGTTCACTACTCTCTGTAAAGAATACACTGAGCTTGGTGGTGCCAAGTTTACCAGATCTGAGAGCATTATTGAAGCTCAACAGTGGTTGAAGGATTTGAAGAGGATTTTCTCCGGTCTTGAGATCACTAATGCCCAGCAGCGTCAGTTAGCAGCTTGGCAGTTGAAAGAAGCAGCCTTGGATTGGAGGGATTCTGTTACAGCTCGCACTGTTGAGGCTGACATTTCTTGGGAGCAGTTTAGGTATCATCTCCTGCTTGTCTTGAATTTGGCTCAATTTTTCTCTTTTTTGAAATCTATCTTATGTTTCTTTATCGTGCTTTAGGGATGCTTTTGTTGTGAAATGGATTCCCGAGGCAGGGAAGTCTCGGCTGTATCGGGAATTCATGGATCTGAAACATGGTGATATGTCATTTTCTGAGTATGAAAGGAAGTTCAATGAACTTTCTAAGTTTGGCCCAAATCTGATCGACACTCCTCTCAATAAGAATGAGAAGTTCATTGTTGGTGCCCGTTCGGAGTATTATGATCGTCTCAGCACTCGTGTCCGTAGCCCTTTCACCAGTCTGATGGATATGGCCATTAGATATGAGAATCCTACTTCTAAGGACCCTCCCATTTCTAGTGCCACTTCATCTCAGTCTTTCTCTAGTAATTCTAAGAAGAGAAAGCCCAACTTTCATCAGTAGAAGAAGAATCGGAACAAGAATCCAGGTTTGGGATATTCTTCTTCTCAGAGGCAGTCTATAGACCTATCCTCCATTACTTGCTTCAAATGTAATTAGAAGGGACACTATACTAATAGTTGTCCTACTTTAGTTGGTGCTGCTGTTCCCCTAGCTCAGTTGACCAGGCGTGATCTCTGTCACATTTGTCTACAGCCTGTCATTTCAAGAAGGATTGTCCTGCTCAACAGAAGGGAAAGTCTTTTTGGTATTTTTGTTGTTACCTCTGCATCTTCATCAGCTCCACCTCCTGCTCCTGCTCCTAGTGATTCATAAGGTACTCCTTAGGTCATTTTTCTCTGTTTTATTTTCCTCTTTGTGTTCTATTTGATACTGGAGCTTCCCATAGCTTTATATCTACGGATATTTGTGATAAATTTGAGCATCTTCTTTCTGCCGAGTTGGCTCCTGTACCTTTGTGTGTTTCAAATCCTATTGGTGGTCCTATGAACCTTAGTAGAATTTGTGAAATGGTTAAACTCTTCTATTCTAACTATTAGTTCTCTGGTGATTTGTATGTTCTGGTTTTTTATGCTTTTGATCTATTGCATGGAGGTGATTGGCTGAAGAGGCATGATGCCATTATCTTTTGTAAAACCCGGATTGTTTCTCTTATGGCTGATTTTGGTAATTTTTTGGTGATTTAATGTTGTTTTCCCTAGGATTTTGCTGGCAATTTCATTTATTCTCTTGATGCTTCTCCTGGTGATATTCATTCAACTCCTGTGGCCAAACTATATCCGATGTATTTAGTGAAGTCATTTCTTTACCTCCTAAGCGGGAAATTGATTTCCGTGTTGATCTTATTCCTGGAGCTAGACCTGTAGTTCTTCCTCCTAGAAGAATGGCACCCCGTGAGAAGGTTGAGTTGAGAAAGCAAATTGAGGACTTGTTCTCCAAAGGTATGATCGGACCTAGCCATTTAGAATGGGGAGGAGCGGTGGTTTTCATCACTAAGTCCTAATGGTTGTGGAGCTCAGATCGATGACAGAGGTATTTTGTGGATTAGTAATCGGATTGGTGTCTCGAATGTTGATGGATTGAGGCAAGAGTTACTTCGAAAGAATCATCGATCCGGACTTTTTATTCATCCTCATGTGACGAAGATGTATTAGGATATGAAGAAGATTTATTGATGGAGAGGTATGAGGCGAGATATCTCTATCTTTATAAGTAGTTGTGCAACTTGTCAGCAAATCAAGGCAGATCATCAGAAGAACCCTGGTTCATTGCATCCCGTGAGGTTTTCAATTGGAAATGGGAACAGGTTTCCATGGATTTTATTGATGGATTACCGAGAACTTGGAGGGGTAACAAGAGTATTTGGGTTATTATGGATAGATTGACTAAATCAGCTCATTTCATTCCGGCCAAATCTACCCGTTCTGCTTCTAGTCTGCCTGAGATCTATATGAGGAAGATTGTTTGTCTCCATGGTGTTCCTATCAGTATTGTTTTTGATCGAGATCCTATCTTTACCAGTTAGTTTTGGAAAGCTTTTCAGGAATCTTTGGGTAATCGTCTGAATCTGAGCACTGCTTACCATCCGTAGACCGACGGTCACACGGAAAGAGTGAATTAGATTCTCGAGGATCTTCTTCGTGCTTGTTCTTGATTATGGAGGATCTTGGGAAGATCACCTCCATCTTGTTGAATTCACCTATAACAACAGTTATCAGGTATATTTTCCATCTTGTATTTTAATCTTATATTAATCTTTTATCTATCTCATTCCGTCTTTAAATTCAGGCTTGTATTGAAATGTCTCTGTTTGCTGCTCTTTACGGAAGACCTTATAGATCTCCATCTTGCTGGATTGAATCCAGTAATCGTTTGTTTCTTGGTCTTGATATGATTCTGAAGGCTTCTGAGATGGTTGAGGAGATTAAGAGGAAGATGAGAAGTGCTCAGGATAGGCAGAAGAAGTATGTTGATCGGCGTAGGTGGAGTTTGGAGTTTTCTGTTGGTGATTTGGTTTTCCTTTAGGTATCTCCCTTAAGGAATGTGATTCGGTTTGGTTGGAGAGGAAAGTTTGCTCCTAGGGTTATTGGTCCTTTCTGTATCTCTGAGAGGATTGGTTCTCTAGTTTATCGTTTGGATTTGCCTGAGAAGTTTTCTGGAGCGCATAATGTATTCCATATTCGCATCTTCGTCGGTATCTTCATGATCCATCTTTGATTGTCCAGCCTTCTGCTCTCGAGAGTTTGGATATTGAGCCTAATCTTACTATCGAGAGGAAACTACTTCATATTATCGAAAGAGGTACGAAGCAGCTGAGAAGGAAATCTATCAACCTTATGGATGATCGGGATGGTACCTGGGAGATGGAGGAAAGCATGCATGCTTCAAATCCGGAATTGTTTGTTTTAGGTACTAATTTCTTTTCTATCTTATCTTTCCTTGCCATCGTCTCTCGTTCCTTTTCGGAGACGAAAAGTTTCGAGTGGGGGAGAGTGTAGCAACCTATAATTTTAATTAAATATTTTTAAATTCATTTTATTTGAAACTTTGATTTTAAATCATTTAAATCTGAAATTTTGAAATTTTCCAATGTAATTTTTGGATGTTGTTTATAATTTATTTTCCAAATGCAATAAAATAAATATTTTCTAAAAAATTTATATTTTGGTCAAATATGAACAAACTTTGACTTTCAGTTGAAAATTTAAAATTTGAATTTTTAATTTCTAATATTTTTCTTTGCAACTATACTTGATTCTGATATTCATGCTGCTTTTCATTTCGTAAGATTCTGTTTTATACTTTTAAAATTTGATAAATTTAAGCGTTTTACACGTGATTATTTTCAGCACTTTTCTGTTTATTTTTCTATTCTATATTTTATACTTCATTTCTATTTTATACTTTATTTTCTATTTTCTATTTTTTTCTGGACTTTTATTTGATTTTGGCTAGGAAATTCTAAAGGACATAAGTTCTTTTCTTGGAAATGAAGTAAGGCCACTTCGTTTTCTAGCCGTTCAAACATTCCACTTCTTAGTCGTGCATTTACTTTTCAATTCACGTTCAAAAAGCTTCTCATTTACTTCATAATTCATGTACAAAAATTACTTCTCATCTCCTTTCTCATTTGCGTTCAACAAAAAGAAAATTTAAAGTAAGTTTCTATCATGTCTTCCTCCTTTCCTTTTTGCTTTCTCTTTTATTTCAAGCATATGCTCGGCCATGCTTCACCTCTAACCGACCACCTCCTCCTCAGCACCACCACTTGACCACGGCCTCCACCATGTCATCACCTCAATCTGGCCTTGCCGTGAACCATGATCCAAAAACCCATCACCAAAAGTTGCTTAAAACCCTGCTTGCCTTGGCCACCATCCATTTCCACCACCTTTGCCTTGCTTTGTCGTGACCATCCCCATCTCCAAGCCTATCCAGATGTGACCAGATCTGATCCAAGCTAAACAAACTCAAGCCGAGCCACGTAGCCATAGGGCCAACCCAAAACATCAACTTGCCTTGACCTTTTGCCTTCACTCGACCTTTGCTTGCCATCCCCTTCATATTTCTTACCCTTAGCCATGCCTTTTGTGACCATGGCCGAGCGTAGATGCTCTTAAACAATCATGGCAGAGCCATGTGATGGTGTGTCTAGCCAAATTGATAAGTGAACGAGCCCACTTGCCTTGGTGGAGTCCACTTTGCTTCATTTTTGATTCATATTTTCACATTGTTTTGATTTATATTTATTTATTGAATTATATACTTATGTATGTTCATATTTATTTTTTTACAAGATTTGAATCTTGGCTCTCCATCCACTCAAATCGAAGTCATGCTTTGTCGTGCTTTTCGAAGTTTGTTCGTGTGTCTTGAATTGTTATCTCCAGCTTTAGGTGGTGAGTTTGTCACTCTCGACATTCGTACTTATATAATTTTGAAAATGACAATTGAATTGTAGTGATTGATATGCTATGCTATAGTAGTTCATATATGATGTTATATGATATTTTATGACGTTATAACCTGATGCTATACCTGTTACATCACCTGAAACCATATTATACTATTTATTTTATTTACTGTTTCTCACTGCAAGTTCCTTGTTAGTATAGAATCACTATGGATTGAAATGATACATATCCGAACGAACATTAGAATAAGGAAAAATCATTATAAGCTGAAATGATAGGCTCAAGCGACTTTTATTTTATTTTGCTTGACTTGGGATTGCGGGTTTGAAATGGTATAACCCGGATTTTTATTTTAAATTACGGATTGAAATGATACATATCCGTATCACTTGACCTAGGTTAGAAAATTATATATAGACCCGTGGTTAATCTTTAATATTTTCTAAAAATCATTAACTATTTTTGAAATTTAAAATATGAAATTTTAACTTAAACTGAATTTAAATGATTTAAATAAATGGTATAGTTATTTTCTATGAGTTGTAAATGTATAAGTAAATAAATGAGTTGAAAATGTATATGTAAATAAATGAGTTGAAAATGTATGATTTAAATAATTGGACTTAACTTGATAATTGAAAATTTAGTTTTCAAACAGAAATTTTATGCTTAACTTAGTAATAGGAATATCTATCTATGAAATGGGTATTTTTAAAAAATAAAGTATTAAGTTATTTGTTAACATATAAAGTTAAGTAAAATAATATACTTTTGACTTAATAAATGAATTATAGTTTAATTTGGACATTTTGTTTATAAAATTTTATTTTATTTAATCATAAGTTAAATGATATCCAAATAAATATTTCTGAAACGTGAGATATGTTTTATAAGTTAAAAATGGTGAAAACTGGAATTTTAATGTTTCTGAAATGTTATAATAAATCCTAGTTTTGTATTGGCTGCATTTCCAAAATGCTATGGTTTTAAGGCAGCATTTTCTAAGTGCTACCGTTTCTGAAAAATACTGTTTTTCTGAAATACCATTGTATTTACCATATCATTTTTCTAAGTGCTACCATTTCTGAAAATATACTATTTTTCTGAAATACCATTATATTAACAGTAACGTTTTCTAAGTGCCGCCGTTTCTGAAATGTACCCTTTTTCTAAAATACTAGGATATATATAGTGAAGTTTTCTAAGTGCTGTTGTTTCTGAAATCTACTATTTTTCTGAAATACTAGTATATTTACAGTAACGCTTTCTAAGTGCTGCTGTTTAGACAATATTTCTGTGTATTATCACATTTTCCAAGTGCTACGAATGCTATGATACAATGTGTTTTTTTGATATTGTTATAATTGAATGAATTTAGAAATGCTACTACTTTGGAAGTGAATATTAATTTGTAAGATATTGACATTGAATTTAAATGGTTTAAATGAATATGTTATGATTTCGAAGATAAACCATTTTGAAATTTATAACCACGGATAATAATAACATTTGGTTGTTAAAGAGACCGGGATCGGAAGTTGTCATACTCTCCACCAACTCCGAAAATCACTTTAACAACAATGTACGTGGTGGAGATTCTAGAATGAAGTAGGATGGTGGTGACATTCTGTTAAGGTATGTACGTGGACCCGACTCCCACGGGTTGGCATAATGTGGCTAAAACAGGAGCAATTGATGGGCTAATGAAGCCGCTCCTCTTATCGGACACACTTCTTCGTATGTCATTCTATTACTTTGTGATTGATTAGTGTGCACCTTTGATTTTGGAAGTGTGGCTCGAGGTGGGCGGTAGTAGCTGCTACGCGTTACCACCGGTCCGGAAGTGAAATTAGTATATCTACCCTGGCATTGCCTCGTTGTGCCTTGTCACCTACTCTAGCGCAACTTGTACGATTTTTGTTTTGTGTCGTACCTATGGAGTATTTTCTGGTGGCTTACAGTACTGTATAGACTACTGGTACTATAAAATGTGTTAAGGGGATATTGGGTAACTCCTTAACGCTATTTTTAAATATATTATAGTTCACTTTAGAAATTATTATAATAGCATATATTACTACATAGTAAATAGTTTAACGGATCCTTAAAGGGTGGGTGGTCCCAAGCATCCTTTAAGTTACTTGTGCATTTTATTACAGCTCACTTGAGTCGGTTTACATTGTATAAGTATGTATGTCCCGACTCGCGTGTTTTGTGTTTTGCTTTACGCTCGGGTCAGCCTGAGTATCAGCTTTGGATTTCACCTTCTGGAGCTAGAGGATTTGCTGAAGATTACCTATCTATCTAGTTGTTATCTTTTTCCATTCGGTATTTCTATTCAGCTTATGTACTATTGGACATTTATGTTTTGGGATTTCTGTTGTATTTACTTTTCAGCCTCTAGATTTTGTACTTGTTTTGTGAATCTGTGTTGTAGTAGCTTCATGAAATACTATGCTTATTTTTATTTCCGCTGCGAGTTATTCTGATTTATCTATGTCTGTGATTGGTTTTATTTGCTCCAAATTATATTATAATCTATTGTTTTGAATTATTCAAGTCAGACATGTGTGGTTTTATTATCGATTTGAATGGTCCAACATAGTGGGTCCTTACAAAAGTATACGTTATACAGTTTATAAGTTGCATGGATATCTTGATATATAATCTACGCATATGGTCTGAGTACATTTTTGGTAAGTCTGTCCATCTTTTTGTTTTGTTACATTATTAGTCTGAATATATAATAACATGCAATTTGTATATATAGTTGTAATTTCGTATTTATAGTGTTGCATGTATTTTATTTTATAACAGCATTATATTATATGTTTTGTCATAGATATATTATGATTAGATATATTATGATTAAATATATTATATATTTTTTTAATATTTATCTTAAGTTAAAATATTGATTACAAGGAACTAATTATATATATATCTGTCTCTATCAAGCTGATTCTAATTATCTCATCGATTTCTATCTATCAGCTTTGTTTGGCGAATCGTGTGCATCTAGCTTTGTTTTGGAAGTCGTGCTTGCATTTTGTAACTCAACTTCATTGTCTATCCACTCTAGCCTCGGAAGGTGAGCAATCACTCACGATTAACGTTCTTATATTTGTTAAATTTTATTTCAATTGAAATATGCTGTTGTTAATTATTTAAATTGCTACTTATATGCCATTATCTGTATCTGTTCACCTGGTAAATCTGACACCATTATCTATTATTTATATTGGTGATATATGCCTATTATATTATTATCATGTCTGTTATCACATTGCACATTTCCTGTTAGTATAGAATTCCCTATGGGTTGAAATGATACATACCCGAATGATCTGTAGAATAGGAGAAAATCTTTATGGGTTGAAATGATATACCCAAGAGATTTCATTGAATTGAATTTGGGATTGCGGGTTGAAATGACATATACCAATATATATTTAAATTACGGATTGAAATGATAAATATCTGCATCACTTGACCATAGGATCGTAAATTATATATACAGACACCATTTGTCTATATATAAATATTTTGAAAATGATTTCAATGGTGTTGGAAAAGAAATTTATGGTTATTAAATATTGATTTTAAGACATTATAAGAAATGTATTTTTATTTTTAAATTTATATGTTGTGAAATTGTATAGTTATAAGTTAATTTTGAAATTATAAATTTTAAGAATTTATTTATAATTTTTCTATTTCTAGAATATATAAATAGATTTAATATATAAATGAATTTAATAATATGTTTACATATTTATTTAAAATTTCATTTTAAAATAGATTTTATAATGATTTTGTAATTTAAGATTGGAGTAATAAATTTGAATTTCAAATTGCATAATTAAAAATCAATTTGAAACCTATTGAATTTGAGATTTTTGAAAGGATATGATTGTATAACTCGATTTTGGTTTAAGGTGATTAATGAATATTTCAAGTTTAAAAATTGAAGGAAATATTTAGTTTACTTAAAATTTGGGTTTTATTTAAATGATATTGAATTTATTAAGTGAATATTTCAAAACTAAGTAATAATAAAGTTAAATTAAGATATATATGAAATTATCAAATTTAGTTTTGAAAATGTGGAATGTTTAAAGCTTTGAAATATATTGAAATTGAAATGGTTTATTTTATGGTTCAAAATCTGTATTTGAAATCGATATAATTTAAATTGGTTTATTGAGAAACTGAATTGAATTGAAATTGGTGAATTGGGATTGAATTAAATTTGAATTTCAGAATTCGAGTTGATTTGAATCGATTTGTGAAATTTGAGGAAGCTATTTTATTGTATGAAGTATTTTTAAATTATATTTAAAACTATTTTATATTTTACTCTATAAATTATTTAATATAAACTATTTCAATATAAATCATTTTTAATATAAACTATTTTTAATAGAAACTATTTTAATATGCTAGTTATTTTAATATAAACTATTTTATTTTATAAACTATTTTACTATATATACTATTATTAATATCTAAACTGTTTAAGGGGTGGAAGATATGATTTCAAAGTTATGGTTTTCTAAAGTATTATGATTTCAAAGTGTTATTATTTCTGAAGTGTAATAGTTTCAAGCGTTTTGGTTTCGAAAGTGTTATAACTTTGAAGTGCTATGATTTTGGAAATGGCTATATTTGAAATGAAAGTGATATCGTATTGATATGGTTTTTGAAATGGAAATGATATTTCAGTTTTGAAGTATGATATTTTGAATTGACCATGGTGTTATAACAACGGTTGGTTGTTAAAGAGACCGGGATCGGATATTATCTTACTCTCTGCCTATACTGAAACCCACTTTGACAACTGTGTACGCGGTGGAGATTCCAGAATGAAGTAGCATGGTGGTGACGATCCTATATGAGGTATATACGTGGACCCGACTCCCGTGAGTTGGTACAAGGTGGCTAAAACAAGAGCAATTGACGGGCAAAGTGAGGTAACTCCTCCGATCGGACACACTCCATCATTTACCATTCCATTACTTTTTGATTGATTGGGTGCACCCTCAGATTTTTGGGAGTGCGGCTCGAGGTGGGCGATTGCTGCGGCTCTGCGTTACCACCAGCCCGGAAGTGAATTGGTATATCTACCCAGGCATTGCCTAGTTATGTCGTGTCACCTAACATATCGAGACCACTAAAAGTTTGTTTTGTGTCATACAAATGGAGTGCCCTCTGGTAGCCTTCCGATCAGGAGGTATTACGACACTGTATAGACTATGGCATTACAAAATGTGTTAAGGGGGATAAGGGTAACGCATAATGCTATTTTAATAGTTTACTATAGGCATTATTATAATAGGGTATATTACTGCATAATAGATAGTTCCATGGATCCATAGAGGATGGTTATCCCAAACATCCTTCAAATTACTTGTATTTCAGTTGATATTTCACTTGAGTTGGATTTATTGATATCAGAATGTTAATCCTGACTCGAGTATTTTGTGTTTTTTATTTATGCTCGGGTTAGACTGAATGTCAAAGCATTCAAGACTCGCCTTTGGAGTTTGGAGCTTCGCTTGGAGATCCAACTATCGATTTAGCTTTCAATTATTCAATTGATTTCAGTGATGTACTCAGATTTTGTATTTGACTACTGTATTGAGACTTCTATGTATTTGAGACTCTTTTGCATTTTGTTTAACTCTGTTATATATATAGTAGCTTCATGAACTACTATTCATTTGCTTCCGCTACTTATTGTTATATTACTCTGTATCTTTGACTCTGTGATTGATTTATTTACTGTATATGCTGAGTTATTCCAAATATAAATTAACAATCCGATATTTTGAGCGATTCAAGTTCGACATGTGCGGATGCGAATGGTTGAAAATACCGGGATGTTACATGGGTTGTTTTCGTGTTTGATTGGAGAAGAAGGTGTTTGGCGGGTTGCGAAAGATTTGGCAAATTATGGTTCGGCTTTCATTTCGTATCGATGGATTGGAGAAGAACATGTTTACTTATGTATCGGTTAAAATGTGAAGTTTCGTATCGATCTCCAACCTCTAATTTCGTATCATAGAGGGTCTTAAATTTCGCATCGATCACTTCGAATTAATATGGATACGAAGCCAAGATACTTTGATCGATACGAAGTTTTGCATTCCTGATCGATACAAAACTAAGTCGCTCGATGGATACGAGATTGATGTCTTTCGATCGATACGAAATGTATGTCAAATAATCGATACGAAATTGGCATCTTTTCTTCGGTACGAAATGAACGACATGGATCGATGTCGAATGGTTGGCTTCGACCGAAACAAATTGAAGAATTCGACCGATACGAAGTGATTAACCCATTGGATACGAAATGACTGTAAAAGATCGATACAAAAATAAGGTTTTTCCATGAAATGATCTAGGTTTTGACTTTGATGGATAGAAAATTTCATGCACGTTCCAACACTTTACTCCGGCGAGCTTCTGCCTTGCATAACTGGACACAACCGTTAAATTGCATAATTGACTACCTTCAGAAGCTCATCGATGGAACTGTAACTTGGAAAGATTTAACAAACTTTAACTCAGATCGGTCTCATAAGTCTGTATGGCATGGTTGTGACGGTCAGCGATGATGGTCAATTCTAGTTGAATTCTAAAGTCTTGTCATTTGAACATTTCCTTTAATTATGTGAAATTTCTTAAGTATTATGCAGCACTGCACTACACAACACATTCACACACTTCACATTGGGGAACACTCGGGGTTATTGTCGTCTAATGATGACTTTTGATGAGTTGATTAATTATGGAACCTGGAAGTACACAGCAGCCGGAGACTCAAAATCCAATTTTTTTTGTTATACTATTGTTGGAACTTGAAGCTGAAATCATTAGTGCAGCACCGGATGAGCTAAATGACGGTTATACTATTGTTATACTATTGTTATACTATTGTTGGAACTTGTATTGGTTCCATCTAACGTTTCTGAATTCATGTTAGAAAGAATTTGTCTACGCCATAGGCTGTCGCTAAATGACGTTCTGCTTCCAGGGCCAAATGATAGGCCACATGCTCCTCCGAAGGGGTATACTGCTTTTAATCGACACTGTGCACTGCCGAGACACTTCCTTCATTTAACCAATACATTCGAGAAGTGTTGGCTTTATTAGGGATTTCTCCATCGTAGTTGCATCCAAATGGGTATGCTTTGTTAAACAACATATTCATTGTCTTTATGAAGCATCTCTTGCGGCCCCCAACTCGGAAGAAATCAAATTTTATTTAATGTCAAAAGTAGGGGAGACAGTCCTTCTTTCACGTTATTAGAGGCGGTTAGGAATTGCCAAGTTGAGACCGATGCCTATACCTGATTGAGTTACTTCAAAACTGAGTGGTCTATGTCCAATGCCCGACGGGCTTCGCCAGACGATGGATAGTTTGGCATAAGTGCTTCTACTTTACATCGATTGACTAAGTGATCTTGCTTGGTATTTATTCTAACATTTTATTTCTTCTACGGCCTCGATTCCACGGCCAGAGGACACCCTCTTTAAAGAAATAATACGAATCCTTCAAGACGTGCCGATGAAATGAGAGAAATCGACTCGGTCTCATAGATGAAAACTTGAGCATGGTTAGGCTAATCGATCAAAATCAAAGCATTAGACTCGAAGGGTCGATCAGAATAGTTCTAGCGAAACAGACCAAGCGTTGGGCGCAAGGAATTGTAATAGTTGAGGAAGGCGATAGAGAAGCAACGCCCATTAATGACGAGCCCGTAGTTGAGCCTTCAAATAGTTTTCAGGATTTAAAGGGAAGGAGAAAAGGCAAGGCAGCCGCTCATACGCGTCGTAAGTCTTCGAGATGGAAATATGTAGTTATGTCCCTGCCAGCCTCCAGTGTTAGAATCGTGGAGACTCCTTCCTTGCAAAGAGAGAATCCTTTTAAAGGACTTGCCGACATTCCAATTTCGGATTATATGTCACTTTAACATGACACGGGTGGAGGAGCTTCAAAGTGCTCTAGATTTAAGCGAGTCTCGTCCCACAACCATGGAGGACATTACCGGTTGGTCAGGGGGTTGCACACACATATACACTTCAGGGCACTACACGATTTCCAATCATAAGTTTCTCACTTCAGGAGATTACTGATTCTACTTTTCTTTCTTCTTTACAGATACGATGACTAGACGAGATTCTATGCTTGGAAGCCTCCATTCTGCACGCCAGTCGTCGAGCTCATACTATGATTCTCGTAAGAGAGAAGCTGAAGGAGACTTAGATCGCGGTTATTCAAGCCAAGAGAGGTTTGAAAGAGAGAAGGATAGAGATAGACAACATAGGTACCGCTCCCGATCGCGCTCTCCGCTTCCTCGAGCTCCAACACAACCCTCAGGCTAAAGAAAACAACCATTAGAGCCTCCACGTAAAAAACCATCTTTACAAACTTCTAGGCCCTACTCACAACGTCGTAGAACTGGGGCCGAACCTTCCACCGCCATTGAACAAGCGGACGCGTAGCCCACTAGGGAAGGGGCAATTAGAATTGGCCAGTTGAGAAATGATTTTTCGAATATTTGCTTCGATGGCTATATCTTTCCTCCTCACTTAAATAAAATTCCTTTTTGAAGCGGAACAAATGATGCATGACTACATTCATGATATCTATACCCAATACAAGGAGTGGATGAAAGCCGTAGATAAAGCGTCAACAATGGCTTTTGAGCGGTCAAAAACAATTGAGAAATTAGAAACCAAACTCGTTCAGAAGGACCGCATTATTCAGTGCTCAATGATGAAGCCGAATCTTCTCGAAAATCAGAAATAGAGGCTACCCAAAAGGCTAACGAGGTGAACCTGGCTATGGAGAGGATGCGGAAAACGCATTATGCTTTGGTCGAGGAGATGGACCACCAAAACACCATAGTTATAGCTGAAAGGAATGCTACATTGAAGGAACTTAATGAGCTCAAGGCTAAACATTCTAGAATCATTAAAGAAAAGGATGATGTGAACAAAGCAGCCCAAGAGGCGTGCGAGCAAGCTGTGGTGCTTCGGGTGAATGGGTGCGGCTTCAGCTAAAATCCGGGAGGTGGTGCCCAAGGTTATGGATGAAGTTAAAATGGCATAGTCCAGGCTAGTAGCTGATATTGAAGATATCCTCATTGCTTACAATGCCAATGTCTTGAATCATAAAAATCTAGCCTGACCTGATAATTACCCAACACACCTGTACAATGCTTAGGGCCGAATAGTCGAAGATGAAAAGGCTGAGCATCAGGGTAAATCAATTGATGAGTTCAAGCTTAAGAACTGGGTGCTGAATGAAGACGAATGAAAAGTTCTCCATGATACAATGATCACATACGAAAAGGAGAAACTTGTCACCCAGCACACGGAGGTTGGAGAAATTATGGTGTTGAGCACCATGATATAAGTTCTGAAACTCTCGTGGAAAACCAGCCTAAATCCATATCTGTGGTTGATCCTCAATTCGCTCCTGCCTATAATCTGGATCAATCGTAGTTATCTTCAGCTCGCGAGCAAGTCTTTAAAGCTACTCCGCCGCCCGCGAGCCAAACTGAGGATGGTACTCCGAACATTTCTCATGCTTGTTTAAAATCGAAAATGTTACTTGAAGTAACTATTAATAGTTCTTCTTTTTGTTTCTATGCAGTAATTGGAACTATATTCGCCATGCCTCCAGTAACCTAAGAATTACATCACGAGCAGGAGGCTGTCATAACAGAAGTGACCATGACAGCGGCTACTGCACATACAGAGAGGGTACAAGGGAGCACACTTAAGTTCGATGAATAGATGATGGAGGAATTTCTCAGCCATCACAGTGACCCTTTTTATGATCTTCCATTTGCTATGAATGGAAGCCACCAGTTACTAGCTCTTCAGGCCCAACTGTTGGTGTTTCCGATGATGCGTAAACACTTCACGAAGTGAAATTATAGCCGAGATGGAGGCAGATGCACAAGATAGCAGGTTTGGAGGTGGGATGGCGGGCCTTGATCCAGCCCCGTTACGAATGATTTCATCTGGTGGTACAGTCGTCGAAACCAACGTGCCTATCCCACCTCCTACAGTTGACCCTGCCCCTCCGACACCGCCTTCAGGAAGCATTCCCATACACATGAGTCCGGAGGAGGAAGTTGATATAATGCCTCCGACTGGAGATCGACCGTCGAAAGGCAAGAGCTCAAAGAGAAAGCCAAGTGCAAGCTCCAGCAGGTCCGCGCCGTAGAATAAGCCGAGAAAAAAAGAAAGAGTAGATAGGTCTCTTCGGATCATTTTCGGTAGATAGATAGGAATCTACTTTTGCTTTCCTTTTGAGGGTCGTGTATAGATGCGGGTTCGGCCCCTGCTGTAGGACTTTTGTCATAGTTTTGTGCTTAGCATTTTTCTTCCAAAGAATGATTGAAATAAAATTTCATTTTGTCTTCTATACGACTTGTGTTAACTTGCTTAACTGTTTTAGCACTGAAATTCTACTCGATACACTTGTGAAGCTTTTAATTCGGATCCATATTTAGTTGCTAAGTCTCAGAGTTACGGTTTTGGTTCACGATCGAGTGTCAAGTCGAAATTCCAATACCGCACTGTCTTAATCAATGGTTAATCAGTGGTTGATACTTAAGTTCTGCTCCCAGATTCGAGGATACATTGAAAAGATCGGTCAGCAATCACTGTTTGCCTTTAACACATCGATTTCGATCTTTATGAAACGAAGCTGAAACATGGTGAACTCGGGTAGACGAACCATATTTGTTTATTAATTGGCGATCATATCCACACTCTCGGGATTGCACCTATTCATCGACGGTCGATTATGTCCATTTAAGTTTTAGGAATATGTCCACATTCTGGGGACTTAAGTTATTTTCATGGGTGGTCCGTCACACCTGTTTAACATTTATAACTACATCCACATTCTGGGGACTTTAGATTGATTCATAGGTGGTCAGTCATACCCAATTTGTGTTTATACTCTGACTGCACTCTAGGACTCAGAGTTGTCTTACAGATAGGTGATTCATATCTGGTTTGTGTTTAAGCTCTAATCCGCTCTTTGGGGATTCAGAGTTAGTCGATGCTTATACACTAATCCACGCTTTGGGGACCTAGAGTAAGTAGATGTTTATACTCTAATTCGCACTCTGTGAATTTAGAGTTAGCAAAGGTTTGTACTCCCATGCGCACTCTGGGAATCTGGAGTTGATGTCTACACTTCAATTCGCACTCTGGGAATTTGGAGTTAGCTGACAGATGGTCACTTACGTTTATTTAGGCATTTGAATTTCGTTTGCATTTCAAAAATGATGGATTTATCAAGATCATGGATGGTCGATTCACATCCATCTGAGTTAACAAGTGAGGTCGTTAGATGGACAGATCCATCCTCCTCAAAATTGGTTTGGGTACGGGTGAGGTCGTTAGGTGGATTGATCCATCCTCCTCAAACCGCATTTATGAGTTTATAATCCAGTTCGCCCTCTGCGAATCTGGAGTTAGTTAGAGGATTGTTGTGTATCAATCCTTTCTTCTCTTTAGTGTGATGGCTTGCCCTCGAGCTCAGGTTTCACTCAGTGAGTGACCGATTGTATCACAGTCACTCCATATTTGAATAAATTCCACCGTATGATGGATCTTAGCTCTTCTTGCATCATGACGGTTGTATGACATATTCAGAAAATCACAGCTCTGGCTCGAAGGGATTGCATTTTATTGTTGAAATAAGAAAATACAGCAAAGTCAGTTGTCTTGTCACAAATTCATATTTCGAAATGCAGAAACAAATTGCAAATAAAAAGTCGACTGAAAAATAAAGCCTGTCATGTATAGTAGCGACGAAGACTCTCGTTGTTCTAGGCTCTTGGTAGGGGAAGACCGTTAACGGTCAATAATTTAAATGTGTCATCTCCAAGCTTTTGTTCGATTACATACGGCCCTTCCCATGTTGGTTTCATGTGCGAAGGAACCGAGTAGATTCTTTTGAGGACAAGATCGCTGAGTTCAAAGGTACAGGGTAGGACCTTGGCATTGTACAATCGGGTGACTAGACTTCGGTATGCGGATGCCCTCAAGTCAGCCTCTTCTCGCTTCTCATCCAATAAATCCAGGGATTTGACAAGTAATATAGCATTTGTTTTCAGATCATAATATGTCATGCGATGAGAAGGTACTTCCAACTCGATTGGAATAACAGCTTCTAAACCATAAGAAAGAGAAAATGGAGTATGGGCGGTTGTAGATTTATGGGTTGTCCGATAAGCCCATAAAGCCATAGGGAATTCATCGACCCATTTGCCCCTGGATTTTTCCAGTTGTTTCTTTAGAATAGACTTTATAACTTTATTAATAGCTTCAACCTATCCATTCGCTTGAGGATGTGCAATTGTAGAGAATTTCTTTCCAATGTGGAACCATTGACAGAAATTCTTAAATTCAACGCTGTCGAACTGGATTCCATTATCGGTGATGATGGTATGTGAGCTACCAAATTGACAAATAATGTTGCGTACAAAAAAGTTGATCACTTTTTTCATTGTGATTGTAGCAAGGGGTTCAGCTTCTGCCCACTTAGCAAAGTAATCAACTGCGATGATGGGGTACTTCGCACCACCTTTGGCCAGAGGTAGAGAACCATAACATCAATGCCCCATACTGCAAATGGCCATGGACTGACCATCTGAGTTATTTCGGTAGGTGGAGGTCAAGGAATCCGAGCGTGTTTTTAACATCTGTCACATTTTCTGGCGTAGTTTGATGCATCGCGGTTTACAGTCAGGCAATAGTATCCATATCAGAGCACTTTTTAGCTAGAGCTTTTCCTTTGGTGTAATCAGCACATTCTCTTTCATGTACATCATGCAATACTCGTTTGATTTCATCATGAGTGATACACCGGAGTAAAGGAACGGAGTACCCTCTTCAATACATGACTTTATTCTAAATAGTGGACCACGAAGCTTTTTGAAGAACTTGTCTTTTTCACTTCTGTGCTCTAGCAGTGTTCCATGCTTGAGATAGTTTCTAAACGTAGTTATCCATGAATCGTTGTCAGGAATGACCTTAAATACCCAATCTGTCTCCATTTGGTTGATGCTCGGGGAAGATAACGTCTCCATGGAAATAAGTCCCATCTGTTGTGCTTCGCCTGTACTACTAACTTTGCTAATGAATTGGCTTTCTAATTGCACTCTCGGGGGTTGCAGTAGATGGCATAATAATCGAACTAATTCAGTATCTCCTGGATCCGAGCAAGATAAGCAGCTAGTCTTCGATCTTTGGCCTGGTATTCCCCTTGAACTTGACACATGACCAATTGTGAATCACAATAAATTTCCACAGCAATGATTTTTAAATCTCTGGCAAGTCTTAATCCGGCAAGCAGGGATTCATACTTAGCTTCATTGTTGGTCGCATGAAAATCAAACTTTAAAGCATAGCATATAGATCGACCTTCAAGAGTTTCTAGTACAACCCCGGCACCTGAGCAACGGTCGTTTGATGCACCATCAGTATGTAGCTTCCAGATATGAAAACCCCTGGTAGTTTCAAGTCCTCTGGTATAGTAAACTCAACTATAAAATCTGCAAGGACTTGTCCTTGAATAGCTCGTTTCGGAGTGTAAGTAATATCAAACTGACTTAGTTCGATATTCCACTTGAGTAGCCTACCAGAAGTCCCAGGCCACGTGAGGACCTGTCCTAACAGCTGGTTAGTATAAACAGTGATAGAATGAGCCTGGAAATATAGACGAAGCTTCCTTGAGGCAATAACAAGACAATACGCCAACTTTTCTAGCTTTCGATAGTTTCTCTCGACCCCAGTCAACTGTTTGCTAATGTAATATACTGGCCGTTGTATCCGATCTTCCTCCCGAATTAAGGCAGCACTAATTGCATTTTCTAAACAGCCAAATAGATGTACAATCTCTCATGATCAATAGGCTTTGAAAGAATGGGTGGTGTGGAAAGATGCTGAACTAATACTCAAAATGCACCCTCTCATTCCGTAGTCCATTCAAAGTTTTGTTTCCCTTTTCTGATTAGATCGCAGAAGGGAATGCATTTGTCAGTGGATTTTCAAATGAACCTTCTTAGTGCTTCTACTTTCCCATTGAGGATCTAAACTCGCATTCTAGTTCTCGAAGTCTCAAGATCGCTAATCGCCCAGATCATTTTGGGATTGGCTTCAATTCTTCGAGCATTGACGATAAACCCAAGAAAATTTGTAGATGCGACCCCAAAGTTATATCTTAATGGGTTGAGCTTCATTCTATATTCTCGAAGGATATTAAACATTTGATTTCAGGTCTTTGATATGATCAGTGGAGAATCGCAACTTTACTAGCATGTCGTCCACATATACCTCCATGGTTTTTTCAATCTGGTTAGCGAACATTCGGTTAACTAACCGTTGGTAAGTTGCTCCGGCATTATTGAGTCTGAAAGGCATAACTTTGTAGCAGTAAAGTCATAGATCGGTCATGAAGCTGGTATGCTCTTGGTCAGGTAAGTGCACGGGTATCTAGTTGTAGCTAAAGTATGCATCCACAAAGGATAACGGTTCACGTCTAGCCATTGAGTCTATGAGCTGATCGATTTGGGGAAGTGGAAAGCTGTCTTTGGGGCATACTTTATTCAAGTTTGAGTAGTCAACACATGTTCTCCATTTCCCATTTGGTTTTCGGACAAGTACGGGATTGGATACCCATTTCAGGTATAATGCATCTCAAATAAATCCATTCGATTTAAGCTTATATACCTCTTCCTTAAAGGCGGCAGATCTCTCCGGATCCATATCACGCCTTTTTTGCTTAATCGGGACATGTCGCGGGTCAGTATTCAAAGTTTGGCTCACGACGTCTGGGGAGATTCCATACATGTCAAAATGTGTCCAGGCAAACACATCGAGGTTTTCCCAGAGAAATTCAACCAAATCCACTTGCATTTGTTGGCTTAACTGAGATCTAATCTTTATCGATTTAGAATAGTTGCTATCATCGATCGGAATATTGATCGTCAATTCGAGCGGGGAAGATTGACTGTCTTTACTTTCGTATTCACATTCAATATCTCTTGGGTCAAGATCCCTCGGGTATTGGATGGGGTGCCCGGGCCTAGGCCTTAGCCGTCAATTCTCTCTAAAGCGAACGTAGAGAGATTCCTCTATGCCCTTTACTTTTTTTTTGCTATTCCTCTCGCAGCTCAGCAACATAACAGGCTTGCCCAGTGGCCTGTTCTCCTTGAACGGCTCCAACTCCATTATTGGTAAGGAATTTTAAAGTTAAACACCAAGGATCAATGACAGCCCTAAATTCAGCTATGGCCGGTTGGCCCAAGAAAGCATTGTCGGGCGAGTCTATGTCCAATACAACAAATTGTAATATCCGGACTCTTCGGGGTTCTTCGATTCCTAACTCCACTGGTAGTTCCACCACTTCGGTGGGGATAGTTGCACTCCCGTTGAAGCCGTGAATACGGGACGGACAAGGCTTCAAATCCTTTATTTCGATTTTCATCTGATCATAGGCTCACTTGAGCAATAAGTTCACTGAACTTCCACTGTCTACAATGATCCTCTTCATCCAAGCAAGACCTTCTTGAGCTGATATGATAAATGGATCAATGGTTGGGGTTTCGACCTTGTCATCATCTCTGTTTCGCCAGTCATCATTTTCTGTTGCTTGGCCGGAGCCCCATCTTCCAAACTACTACAACAGTCGAAGCTCGCATGCTTAATAAAACTGGCATACGACTCCATTTACTTCTAGCTTCGGTCTGCTAGATGAGGACCACCGCTAACAGTATTTATCAACAATCTCCTGCCTGTACGAGCGGTTTCCTCCTGTCTTCCCTGATTCGGTACATGCTTCTGATTTGATGGGCCTGCACCTCCAGACTGCGACGCACACACAAACCACTCAGACTTTCTCTCATGTATCAACCTCTCAATGATATCCTGTAAATGACGGCACTCATTTGTGTTATGGCCGTAGCTATCAAAGAATATACAGAACTTTCCTATCTGAATCTGCTTTTCCGATGACTACTTCGGATCAAGTTTCTTATGTTGGACGGTATTGTTGGTCTGCAAGTACACATTTCCCAACGACGTATTCGAAGGCGTAAAATTATCAAACATAGAAGCCCTACGTCGTAGACCATGATTCTGATCTCGTTTTCAATTTCGATCTCCATTGCCTTTCTGTTGATTCTGTTTATGTTGTATATTCAATTGTGCTTTTTCGAAATTCTCCCCGGTTTGTTTAACAGCTACATTGCTCTGAATTCCTTCCATATTGGGCCCTGTGTCATCCTTTTTCCTAGATTGTTTCGCATCCTCACTTCTCAAGAATTGAGCCGCCTTGGAGTAGAAACGGTCCAATGACGTAGGGGGTTTTCCAGCCGACCAGTTGCCAAATTTAGAATCGGGATCAATCCCTATAGTTAGTGCCAACAGAATTGAGTTATCATTGGGATTCCTAATCTCAGTGCTTGCAGCATGAAATCTCTCCAAGTAATGTCAGAGTGTCTCTCCCAGGAGCTTGAGTGACACTGGACAAAGTATTAACATCTTTTGGCCTCGTGACATGCATGCGGAACTGCTCAATGAAATTTGTTGCTAACTGATCAAAACATGAGATAGATCGAGGTGGTAAACGGGTGAACCACATAGTCGCTATGCCCCTTAGAGAAATTGGGAAACTTAGACACTTGACTGCATCATCGGATCATGCAGCATTCATTAACCATTCGTACTTTAAAATATGCTGGTTGGGATCAGAGCTCCCTTCATACACAGGCAGCGGTGGCATTCTGAAGCATCGAGGTGGTTCAACATAGAGTATATCATCAGTAAAAGGAGTATGACTTTGGAAGATTCCCCAATCATCATTGGTGAGGCCTTGACTCTCTCAGATCATCTGATAGATCATCGTCGGAATGTCCAGCACTGGATATATTGAGCATGCTGAGCCAAGGTGTGATCGGGTCCCACAATGCGAGCATGGGTCGATCGCGGTCGACGGTCCATATCTCGCCTCCTTGGTTCCAAGTTCCCTCGAACATAAGCTTCTACAGTGTATTCATGTTGGCGATGGATCGGATCTAACCGGTTTCGGGGGTCAACTCCTGGTTCAATAGCAGTGGTGGTAGTGCAGTTGTCTATAACATAATATGGAATAGTACCTCCTTAGGAGGAGGGTCCAGTCTGATGGCTGATTGAAGGGCCAACACTCGATTTCCTAAGATTCAGGGCATGCTGATGTCCAGTAGCTTGTGCAGAACTTCCGTCTAGCCGTGGACGCATGGATCTATGATGGTAGTCAAAAGAGGTTGGACTCTTAGTGGATGAATAGGAAGCTTGGTCCCTCTTGGATCTCCTCCGTCTCTGGCGATTCAGTTGATTGGTCAATTCTGCATTGGAACGTGGTTGTTGAGTAAGCTGCTGTCAACTTTGCATCAGCTCCTGCATTAACAGTTGAAACTCTTCTCTAGTGATAGAGCCTTGCAGATCTGATGGTCTGACAGCAATATGTTCAGTCGGAGGTAGTTGTATGGAGTTCTGTCTGTCCCATCCTTTTGGATCTGCAGTAGTTGAAGTAGCCCTAGTGTTAACCATGATGGATAGCGAAGCTCTTTCCTAGACTTGATGCAAATCTGAATAGGATGGAAGAAATTTAGACTTGAAATTTGGATCTTCTTCTTAGATTTTTGCAATCCAATATCGATAGTAGATCCAACAAGCAGGAGAAAAACTGGGTTTTCTCAGTGAAAGCACCAAAATAGGGAACAACATTCTTCCGATGTGTTATGAAAAGATAAAATGAAGAATATAAATTAAAACCGAGGAAGATCTAACAAACAGACCAATAAACAGATAAGAAATGCATAGAAACACGCAGGTTTAGATTGGTTGGGTGTATGGCCTACGTCCACTATGGAATGATTGACTTTTATTAACTTTTTCTTGTTGGTTACAAAGAATTACAACAGTAAAACTCAAGTACAACAGTGATTTTGGCAGAGTCTAGACGTAGAATAGCCAAAAGTCTCTTTCCTGTAGGTCCTGGACTGCTATACGCGTAGGTTGTATATATCTCGCTTAGTTCTCGGAAGACATCTTCTCTCACGTGGGTGGGCCCACACGATCGATTCCCTTCCATTTGCATTCGATCCGTGATCGATACGAACGAATTTCGTATCGATCAATATTTCGTCCAATCGAGTCGGGATCGATTATGAACACTCTTGAGAATGTACGCAAGCTCCTGTAAAAATTTAGTTGCATTTGGACTTGTTGATTGTGAGTTATGATCGATGCAAGTTCAAATTTGTTGGTTGGCTGTCATGTTCGTATACATCTAAAGCTCCACATTATCCTTTCTTCGTATCGATATAGCTCGCATCGATGACGTGTCACGAGGATCCAGGAAAGATCCACCTTTCGTGCCGTTTGATCGGATCATCCATTTTTGTGAATTCCTTCGTACCGCTCCTTTGCTTTACTTCGTATCGCTCCACTTGCTCGTAACGTCGTATCTCTCTTCTAAATATTGCTTCATATTGCTTATTTTTACTTGATGCTTCGTATCCATAGGTAAATCTACATTCGTATCGATCCAGGAGGCGCTAATTCGCATCGGTGGCTTAAGGGTGCTTCGTATCGATCACCTTGAGTGTTATTCTTCGTATCGATCGTTCCTAGTTGATCGATATGAAAGATGGAAAAATGATGATCGATACGAAACGCAACTCATCGATGGATACGAAGCAACATATTTGATGGATACGAACTGTATCGTATATTAATGGATACGAAGCAACATACATGATGGATACGAACTGTATCGTATATTGATTGATATGAAGCAACATACTTGACGGATATGAACTATATCGTATATTGATGGATATGAAGTAACATACTGGATGGATAAGAAAAAGGCTTGTTTGTGATGGATACAAATAAAAGCGATGCGAAGGGGTTGGATTGATGGATTCGAATGAGTTAGTTTCCATGGCTTGAATCGATCATATCTTGAGCGCATGAACTCCAATTGACTAGAAATTTAGAATGTTGACTTCCATAGGTTTGCTAGTCGTATCATATCAATGGTAGGTTGATCCGGACTCGGACGAAATTTACCTATATCTATAGCGAACTTGCATGTAATCGTTCTTCGAGATGATATGTCTTGGATTTCCAGTCAGCTTTTTGGTGTCACGGCCTTGCCAAAGGCAGGATAACAACATCCAACTGATAATAATAATTATCCATCCATCCAATCATTCAATAATTAAATTTCAACAGTTGAAATTAAACAGCAATCCAAGTCGAGTGAGATTTACTCACCTCGAATTGACATTTCCGCGTTCTGATTCTGACTAAATTTGTTTTCATGATTTTTGGACCTCGTACAAGCAATTTACGAATTTGTAAGATTCGATTAATCGGGAAAAACTAATTTACTAATAAATTAATGTAAATCAGTTAAACTTAACTAACTTTCTCATGTGCATCTTCCTACAAGCATACGGAAGAGAAACCCAAGCATGTAGCCATCGCCTCTACCAGATCGCGCACTTTTGGAGCTGCCCCAGCCTCTCCTTGCTGCAGCAGCAGCACATCTCCCCTCCGATCGTCAACCTCCTCAAAGCTTCCACCCTGAGCTTCCGCCGCGTCACACCCTATCAACGTCGTTCCCCTTTGTTTGATGCCTACAGCACCTCGCATTTCCTCATGTTGGCACATGTCGCCGCTAATCAACTCGATCACGATTTTTTCTTTCCACAACTTTTTTTCTTTTTCATTCTGCCCATTTTTTCTTCATTCGTGAAATCCATCTGAGAAGGGGAAGACTCGAGTTTTATATTAAAGGAATGACGTGCGATAGAAGATAGAGCCTGACTTTCTAATTTCTTATATGTGTGTGTGTGTGTGTGTGTGTATATATATATATATATATAATATTATAATCAAAATATCTCGTTTGTAATAATTTTAAATTTCGAACTCCTGTTGAGGCATGCCACCTTGTGTTTCTAAGGTTATACTAGTATTCCGAACCCAATGGAATGAGCCTCGAGCCCCAATTCCGTCGTTTGTAGAAGATAGATTTTTAAATCGACTACTTAAATTAAATTTAACTATTTCCAAGTGTTTTCTGATCGCACTACCAAACGGTAAGTCTAAACGCTACGAAATTTAGAATCCGATAATAATACACCATTATGGATCTAAGGGAACTAGTTTCGTCAAATTCCGTGACTATGACCCAAATCGATATTTTAACGCGTCAATTAAATTGATGATTTCAAAAAATTTCGAAATCGCTTGAAATTTTAGTTTTAAAACTCTCTAACTCAATTATAATTCCAAATCCAATATTTAAAACTATTTGAATATTCACAATTAACCGTCGAGAAATCCGGGTCATTACTTTCCTTCCCCCTTTAAAGAATTTCGTCCTAGAAATTGCTAAGGCAGGAAAAATGCTTCAAACCCATTAACTTATCAAAACCTACTTGGTTAAATTCGATATTTTACATTTCTAAAACTTTAGTTTCGACCAAAACAATTAGTTCTCAATCCCATTTTCAAGATCCTTTATTCCAATTACAATTCGAAATCAAGTTGTTGTTAAAAAAAAAAATTCCAAAATTATTCTAACACCCCAAATTTTCAAATTTTTTTAGCAGTGTCCCTGTATGGAGAGCCTTTTGCTATATGATGAGAGAGATAAAAAATATATACATCGACCCACATGGTCGAAAAACAATATATATATATATATATATATATATATATATATATATATATATGTAACGACCCGTTAAACTTGATAATATTAAATGAATTAAATTAATATAATTTCCAATCTAATGTAGAATAAATGTAGGAGTTAGATAGTAACTGGAATTAAAAGGTTAACAATTGAAATGTTTATATGGCAATAGATAGAATAACGAAAATTTGAGTTGTGGTTATAAGATTTAATTGGTTGTGAAATTAATACTAGAGGAACGCTAAATGAAAACTTTAGCAACGGCAATTAAAGCTTAATTATTGTTAAATTGAATGAAAACCTAACTGAGATAGTATAAGATGTATATCTTTGTGTAGTTGTATATGTATAGGAGATTTAAATGTATAGTTAATTATGAATTGTAGAAACGGTTATTTAATCTAATTGTTGAAAAATTAGGTGAAATATAAATAGGGAAATAGCGTAATTGTTGCACTTGAATAAAAATAAATTTAAGAATTTATGAACAGAATTTAAATTTCCTATGTGTTTATATATATTGGTAAAATTGTAACTATATGGGAATTTAGGAAGTAAAATAAATGGCAGTGAGGGATAACCAATTCAATGCAATACAAAGGTGATCGGAACGACTGTTGGGTTTAATGGAGTATATATAAACAGTGAAAATCATTATAATCTCTTAATTTAATACGATTGTTTAATTAATACTAAAAGAATAAAGTTGAAATAGTATTAATGTAATAAAAACTTTAACAGATTGCAATTGTATAATGGAAGTAAATTGTTAATAAATGAATGTAAATATTAACAAATTTATGGAAATAAAATATAAAGGAATGTTGGATAGAACACAAGTGAATGAAATTTGATAGTACGTTAATTTGGAGGTAAATTTAAGAAAGAATAACAACCATTATAAATTTCCTAACTTATTTGTCAATGAATGTATTTGGGAATAGAGTTCTTTTATATGTTGAATAGTTATAATGTTGTTATTAAGAATGAACGTTACTTTATTAAGTATAAATATAGTAACGGAAGTATGAATAAATTTATAGAAACGTAAGACTTACTTTAAGGTAATATTTGAGTGTAGACTTTTGAAATAGATTTGACAACAATAATTATTGTTCGTTACCTATCTTATTTGTTGTTAAGTTTATTTCGAAATCAAATCCCAAATGTATTCACTAAATTTTTGCAGTTGCGTAGTTTTGGTTTGTAATTGCAGTAGTTAGTTCTATAAGGTGAGGTCTATACTAATTTTATTTTAATTGGACCATTGGTTGATATAGACTTTAGAAAGCGAGATTTATAATTTTTAATTTGAGTATTAAATTCAACAAATGGTATTTATTATTACAAATAAAATGGAATTAAACGTAAAATATTAATTAAAATGGAATTTGTAAACATTATAGTGAAATTTTGAACTAATGTTAGTAGCATCTTTATTTTAGGTAAAAGTTTAGAATATAAAGGTTAAAAATCTATCTGCTTATTTGTTAATGGGATTAGGATCGGTAATAGGTGGTAATAATTAAATGAATGTTACACTAATTGAAAGTGGAGTAACGTTCGTTTAAAAGTTAAGAAATTATTGGAGCATATTTATTAAGCGTTACTTTAAAATTTATGTTTGATTGTGAAATTTATACGAGAAGTTGCAAAGTAATAATTAAGAAAGAATACATATAAATTGTTTATAACCTAAAACTTAAGGGTAGTTAAATGTTGAAATTGAATCTAATCAATTGGAAACTTAATTAAATTGGGTTCAATGTAAATAAAGGGTTATTTTAAGAAATTGAAATAAGTATTATAATTGGCAAATTTAGTTACTTTAAAGTGAAACGGAAGATATTAACGCAATAGTTTGAATGCAATATTTAATTCATCTAATTTATATTAAAGATTCGTTAGATTAATTTAATAGAAATTTTGGGACATTTAATAGATAATTGCTGATTTTGAATGGAATTAAAGGAATTACTGAAATCGAAATTTAGCAACTTTTAAACCTTTGCAATTGACTTTGAATATAAAGAGTCAATGGAAATTTGTGGATTAATTTATGAATTCATGAAATCAGTGTATTGACATAGTTGTAACTATATGTAAATGTACGCAATAAGGTTGTGCAATACCAATTATTTGGATTCAAATTTATATTAAATATAATGTTGGTAGCAATTGGAATTTACCGTTTTGCAAAATAAATGAGAAATCAAGTCAAATGTAAATTATATCTTAAATGATAAATTCATTTAAACAGTAAGATTTTTAAATAAATAAACGTTTCACTTAGGTTTCATTTGGATAATTTATGTAGTTTAATGGGAAAGCAATTGAAATTGATTACCCTAAATTTGTGCAGTTAGGGTAGTTTTGATTTGTCACTTAAGATGGTAAATTCTATAAAATGTGATAAATGTAGTTTTAATTAAATTATGACGATTGGGTATTTAAGAAGTGATAAACCAAAATTTATTGATTTATTTGAAATTAAATTGTGGATTTATTTCAAATAAGTGAAATTTATGTTTAACTATTACATCAATAGGAATTAATCTAATTTAAGGATATGTTAATATGAATTGGGCAAAAGGGTGTTTGGACTAGGGAATAATATTAATCGGTTTTAGAAACCTTAAATATAAAATGGGAAGTAGACAAGATTAACGTTACAACCATTTATACAAAATCCAGGATGTGTGTAGAAGTATTTATGGAATAAAACGTAAACAATTGTTGGATAAAAAGAGTAGGAATCAACATTTATTTATTTAATTGGATATAACTACGATAGTATGATTTATGGCATTTAAATGAAATCTAATATATAGAACATTGCCTAAAAAGGAAGAATAGATAAAATTAATGATAAATCTATATACTATATAAGATTTATTGATTTAAAGACAAAAGGGGCAAGATGTATAAATTAGATTAAGTGCAACCTTCAGTAAATAAAATTTGATGGAATAAGAACATTTGGGTAATTTATTTCCAATTAAATCAATTCACGTTTCAAAATTTAATGCTAGTTTATTACATATATGTTTATGCCTAAATTTAAACTTATGTTTAGATCCAATCCGATCCATCTATTATTTTCCAGCCTTGTCTATATATAACCTGTTATAAACCCTAGCCACTCCTTATTTTCATTTTTCTATACGTAGATCTCCTTCTCAACTCCTCATTCTAATGGCAGAAAAAAAAACCTAATTCTCAAATTCCAAAAAAAAAAAAACTCAATTACAAAAAAAAAAAAAAAAAAAAAAAATATTCGAATCTGCAGCAGCTTCTGGTCGCGCTTCGGGTTTCAGGGGAGAAAACCCTAGAGCAACTTCGGGTCAGGAAGAAAATGACTCGGGTCGCTCCGGGTCGTTTTGGCGAAAACTCCAAGCAAGCACCGGAAAATTGAGGCGGCGCACCGAAGTCGAACCCGAAGTCGACCCAGGACCAGAATTTTCCATTTTTCAAATTTTCATAACTTTTGCATACGAGCTCGGATTCGCGCGCGGTTTGTTTTGTTGGGATCGTATCGGAATTTCTAACGTTTTGGCACTAGTTTGGATGAATTTGGAGACTGTCCAAATTTTGAGTTTAAATTGGATTTAATTTCAATTTAAATTCCAAAGGTGAGTGTTTTAACCCACTCACAACTACTAAAAGCTTTTATGTTTGTTAAATTAATTTTAGAAATGAATATAAATTTATTTATGAGTATTTGGCATGTTTAATTCATCATATCTGTTTATTCGCATTTATTTAAATTAACTGTTAATTTAGTTTATTTATTGCATATTAATTGACAGTTAGAATCTATTTAATTGCATATAAACTGTTTGTTAAAAAGTTATAAAATTTATTTCTGAATATAAACTGTTAATTTAATAGTGGTTAAATTTATTTTTGAATATAACTGTCAGTCATTACCTGCTATATATTATCAGATATATATTGATATTGATTTATTTTTGGATGATGATGGTGATTTGGATGATGGATGATGTTGATGAATGGATGTTTTATTTGTATATCATTAAACTGCAAGTTATCATGCATATTTCATTTCATTTGGGATTGTGGTTTGAAATGATATATAACCGCATTTTATTTTAAATTGCGGGTTGAAATGATAAATACCCGTATCACTTGACCATAGGATAGAAAATTTTATACAGACACCGTGGTCTATATATAAACTATTTTAAAAGTGATTTCTATGGTTTGGATGTGATACGATTTATAAAAATTTAATTTTGATATTTTATAAATATTATTCTTCCATTTGTATATATATATGAAGTTAAATTTTTGAATTTAAGCTGTGTATAAATCCGTTAAATAAAATGGAATAAAATTTAGAGATGGGATTGATAATTTATAATATATGTTAAGTTTGGAAATTTTTAAGATATGATATTTATAAACTGAATTTTTCTAAATAAAACTTAATAATGGATATTCTAGTATAAAGTAAATTTGAGAAATTATTAATTACTAGGATTTGGAGTTTTATTTATGAATCGTATGTGAATATTCAAAACTAAATAAAAGAGCATTAGATTTGTTGAAAGAATAAATTCCCACTTTAGTTTTGAATTATTAATACTCAAAATGGATATATAGATATATATATATATATATATATATATATAAATTGAAATGGTTTTGGAACTCGAAAGTGATATTTAAATTTTTGGTTTAGACTTTAAATAAAGAAATAGTTTTGTAAGGCCATGGAAATTATTTTCTTACAAAGTAACCTTAAAGTTAAACCACTTATTTTATATACTGTTGAATATCCAAACCATTTAGTTTTGAAAGTAATGGTTTTAAAAAACTATGGATTTCGAAGTATTATGTTGAAAGTTAAAAATTCAAATATTTGGTTACAAGGAATTATAAATTCTAAAAGTGGCAAAATTTTTGGAGAGGATATATATTTGGGAAAATGATATCATTGATTTGGGATTTATAAAAAATAATATCAAAATGAATTGTTTTGGGTTTTAAAAGAAGAAATGATATCGTAATATTATGGTTTTGAAATGGATTATATTATGGTTTTAAGGTATAAACTATTTTTAAATGACCGCGGTGTTATAATAACGATGGGTTGGCAAAGAGACCGGGATCGGATATGGACATACTCTCTGTCGATACCGAAAACCACTTTGACTAACCGTGTACGCGGTGGAGATTCCAGAATGAAGTAGGTTGGTGGCGACGTCCTGTAAGGTAAATACGTGGACCCAACTCCCGTGAGTTGGCATAAGGTGGCTAAAACAGGAGCGATCGACGGGTTAATGAGGTCATTCCTCTGATCGGACACTCCTCTTCGATATTATACTTTGACTTTGGATTGATTCAGTGGCCACTTCTATTTTTTATTTTGGGGGAGTTTGTTCGAGGTGGGCGATAGCTGCGGCTACGCGTTTTCATCGGCCCGGAAGCGTAATTGGTATATCTACCCTGGCATTGCCTAGTTGTGCCGTGTCACCTACCATACCGAGCCTTGTACGAGTTTGGATTTCTCCCGTAGCCCGTGTGGTATCCTCTGGTGGCTTCCCGATCAGGAGGGACTATGATAATGGATGGACTACTGGGACTATTACGTGTTAAGGGGAATATTGGGTCACTCCTTAATGCTATTAAAAAGTATGTTTATTTTATAAATAGACACTATTATAATAGCGCAATATACTACATAGTAAATAGTTTAACGGATCCTTAGGAGATGTAAATCCCGAGCATCTCTTGAGTTACTGCACTCATATTTATTTCTGTTAATTTAACTCACATAAGATCTTTTAGTTCTGACTCGAGTGTTTTTGTCTTTTCAAATTCGCTCGGGTCAGTCCGAGCGTTTCAGGATTGCAAGATTTAGCTCTGGAGGACGAAGACGAAGATTTATAATATTATTATTTATACTAGTGCACTACACACTGTTCCGCTGCATTGTTATTGGTATGTGTAACTCTGATATGTATTATATAAATGGTTTTGTAAACAGATTTATAAACTGTATATTTGATTATTATATTTTATCCTTCCGCTGTGAGATTCTGTTTAGTTTTTTCTTCTCTGTGTTTTTCTTATTTACCCCATAACAATCCGCCCTTCCGTATGATTTGAATTGGCACGTGTGTCGGTTTAAATCATGCGAAAAGGCGGGATGTTACAATATATATTAATATTTTATATTTTTACTGTATGTAATCCGAAAATGTACTTTTTTTTAGCATTTCTAAGCAAGCGGTGTATTTTATATGAGATTAGCGCGATCAAAATTTAGCCAAATGGCCTCCGGGTACCTGTATTTACTCAATTTAAAACACATAAGTACCAAAACATGAAATTCTAAAAACGTTTCATTTATTCAACTAGATAAAACATGAATTTCTTAAGCAATGCATTGTGAACATATATTATAAGCAATTATAAGGTTTCAATACTAATTTAATTGCTTTCATCAATCCATATTCAATTCGAATGATTTACAACTCAATTCTCTTGCATTCACTTCATATGTATATCAAACGAACTCATATCCATTCCAGATCGATTTAAAAATCAATTTTATTCACCTCTATTAATTCGTAGGATATTATTTACTTCCATTTATGTCAAATGAGAATTTTTCTATGCAAATTTGGTGATATTCATTTAATAAAATAACAATTTCAGTTTACATCTTTTTTAAATTGATTCCAAATCAATTTATAATAGATTCTACTCCATTTCAAATTGATTCTCCATCAATTTATTTGCATCCCATTCACATCCAAATTCATTGTAATGACCAGTAAATTTTTAATGGTTTTAATAACGTAATTACCTGAATTTTTGTGAAAATTTAAATAATAAAAATTTGAAATAAAAATTTGATATTTGGAATACATTTACTTAAACATAACAAATAGTAAATTTTCATCTGATAATATGGTAGTTTATTTTATTTTGAAATTTTATTTAAATTTAAATCAGTTAATATTGATGATAATAAAATATCTTTCAAACTTGAATATTTTTACATAATAAATTTGTAAATTCTCTTCTGAGTGAGACATCATATTTCATTTCCCAAATTTGGACTGCTATTGCTCCATTTATCTTATTATCGGCAAAATAGCAGAATTATCATTACCGATTATCGACTTTTGATAGGACGATCGTACCGCTGCTATCTGTACACAGTTTTGATCGTCTCATTGTGCTGACCTCTGCAGTATATTCAATTCTGTGTTTTGAGGTACGGAACGACAAGGAATCCATGCAAATGGTAAGTGTCTTTTGGTTTCTTACACCATTTCATATTCCTCCATTTAAACCAATAGTCATTTATATTCCGTATTCCCAGATATTAATATCAAGCTTTTGCAATTTCACCTTTTCACAATTCATTTTTTGATTGGTTCGCATGCGATTCTCATTTCAGAGGAAAAAATATGTATATAATTGCTTACTTTTTTGTTGCCTTTTCTCTGTTCACTCCTTCCTCTCCCCTTCATTTTTTTTCTCTGCAACTCATACTAGCCTCATCACCGAGCTCCCTTTGTGCATGTGACCGCCATCTCCATCCCATCTCCCTCTCGCTCGACATCATCAATCAGACTTTCGCCTTAAATGCTAAGCAAAACAGCCAGGCTGATCCCCATGCTTCTCTCTCTCCTGCATGCTTTCCCACGACCACCCAAGCGAGCCTAACTCCACCAAGCATTCTTCAGCCACCCTCCGCGTTTTTTTTCTTCCAACTCCCACCTTCATTTCGACCACGTGAGCCACCAATCCCCTTCAATGTTCTCATCTGGCTGAGCTATGCAGCTCTGCTTGCCTTGCCTCCTCTTGCTGTAGGTAGGAGTTTAGATTTTTAAATATATATATATATATATATATAAATATATATATACATACACACACTTGTTTATAAAGTGAATATGCGCATAACTATTTACAATCTGATTTGTATATATATTATAGAACTTTGTTCTAGTTATGCATATAGAATGTAGTATGTAAGCTATTTGTATATATATTTATAGGTTGTTGTATATTTTATACTAGTATGAATCCCGTGCCGATGGCATGGATGCGAAAATTAGCAAGCGTTTTAGTTTAGTGGTATGAAGTAAAAAAAATATGTACAAAAGGACTGAAGAAGTTATTGTTTATGAAATGTGTATTTGAAGGCAAGCCAAAATAGTTCGCACACAATAGTAAAAACTGTTCAAATATACAACGTGCAGATGAAATAAAAAATAATTCATTTAGTAGCAACATGTTGATGGAGGAAGGGGTACAATATAAGTTCAGTACAAAATGTTTGTTGAGTTAAGAAAATATGTACAGAAGGACTGAATAAGTTATTGTTTATGAAATGTGTATTTCTGGGCAAGCCAAAATATTTCGCATACAGTAGCAAAAACTATGCAAATATAGAATGTGCAGGTGAAACAAAAATAATTTAATTTAACAAAAGTCATTGAAGAAGACAATCAAATAATTTAAAATCAGTTACATACAATGGACCATTGGAAACAAAAAAGAAGCAGAGGGCACATGGAACCAAAACATCAAAGATAAAAATAATTTAACAAAAGTCATTGAAGAAGATAATCAAATAATTTAAAATTAGTTACATACAATGTCCCATTCAGTAAATAAAAAGAAACAGAGGGCACATGGAACCAAAACATCAAAGAAAAACGTAAAAGGGAAAGGAAAACAACAACATACATGGAGTTACTTTTTTGGATTAAATGCTGGAGAAAGACAAAAAAAAGAATACATTTAACAAAAGTCATTAAAGAAGACAATCAAATAATTTAAAATCAGTTACATACAATGGAAAACAACAACATACATGGAGTTAATCTTTTGGATTAAATGTTGGAGAAAGACAAAAAAAATACATACAATGGACCATTGGGAACAAAAAAGAAGCAGAGGGCACATGGAACCGAAACATCAAAGATAAAAATAATTTAACAAAAGTCATTGAAGAAGATAATCAAATAATTTAAAATTAGTTACATTCAATGTCCCATTAAGTAAGTAAAAAGAAACAGAGGGCACATGGAACCAAAACATCAAAGAAAAACGTAAAAGGGAAAGTAAAACAACAACATACATGGAGTTACTCTTTTGGATTAAATGCTGGAGAAAGACAAAAAAAGAATACATTTAACAAAAGTCATTGAAGAAGACAATCAAATAAATTAAAATCAGTTACATACAATGGAAAACAACAACATACATGGAGTTAATCTTTTGGATTAAATGCTGGAGAAAGACAAAAAAAAGAATACATTTAATCAGTAATGTTGCAGAACCGCAGAAGTGGTGCTGTACGTAGGCAGAAAGTCAAACAGTATGTGTGCAAATAGATAAAGGAGTAATGGAGGATATTTGCCTGCAAAGAAAAAGAGGTCGAAAGAAACGCAGCAAAGGTAGATGGAAAAGACAAATAAAGGAGTAATGGAGGATATTTGCCAGCAAAGAAAAAGAGGATGAAAGAAACGCAGTAAAGGTAGATGGAAAAGAAAGCAGTAGCTGAGGATTGAAACATGTATTATTGAACGGGAAAACGGTTAACGTAGAAGGAGATAAGTGCAGCATAAATAAATGGGAAGTATTAATGGAGAAGTGGGCAAGAAACTATTTTAGTGGAAGTGGAGTTACGTAGAAGTGGGCAAGAAGCTATTTTAGTGGGAAGCATGACTGACTAACGGAGTTATATCAGTTAAAAAGTGGAACATTTATATTCGTTTGATGTCTTTCCAACTTTAAATCAGATGCGTTCTTTATGTTTTGTTTGTCTTCCGTTAACCTATTCTGCTAAGACCGCTCTATTTTGTTATAGACCATTGGGAACAAAAAAGATGCAGAGCGCACATGGAACCAAAACATCAAAGATAAAAATAATTTAACAAAAGTCATTGAAGAAGACAATCAAATAATTTAAAATTAGTTACATACAATATCCCATTCAGTAAATAAAAAGAAATAGAGGGCACATGGAACCAAAACATCAAAGAAAAACGTAAAAGGGAAAGGAAAACAACAACATACATGGAGTTACTCTTTTGGATTAAATGCTGGAGAAAGACAAAAAAAAAAGAATACATTTAACAAAAGTCATTGAAGAAGACAATCAAATAAATTAAAATCGGTTACATACAATGGAAAACAACAACATATATGGAGTTAATCTTTTGGATTAAATGCTGGATTAAGACAAAAAAAATACATTTAATCAGTAATGCTGCAGAACTGCAGAGGTGGTGCTGTATGTAGGCAGAAAGTCAAATAGTATGTGTGCAAATAGATAAAGGAGTAATGGAGGATATTTGCCTGCAAAGAAAAAGAGGTCAGAAGAAATGTAGCAAAGGTAGATGGAAAAGAAAAATAAAGGAGTAATGGAGGATATTTGCCAGCAAAGAAAAAGAGGATGAAAGAAACGTAGTAAAGGCAGATGGAAAAGAAAGCAGTAGCTGAGGATTGAAACCTGTATTACTGAACGAGAAAACGGTTAACGTAGAAGGAGATAAGTGCAGCATAAATAAATGGGAAGTATTAATGGAGAAGTGGGCAAGAAGCTATTTTAGTGGGAAGTGGAGTTACGTAGAAGTGGGCAAGAAGCTATTTTAGTGGGAAGCATGACTGACTAACGGAGTTATATCAGTTAAAAAGTGGAACATTTATATTCGTTTGATGTCTTTCCAACTTTAAATCAGATGCGTTCTTTATGTTTTGTTTGTCTTCCGTTAACCTATTCTGTTAAGTCCGCTCTATTTTGTGGGAAGTATGACTGACTAACAGAGTTATATCAGTTAAAAAGTGGAACATTTATATTCGTTTGATGTCTTTCCAACTTTAAATCAGATGCGTTCTTTATGTTTTGTTTGTCTTCCATTAACCTATTCTGTTAAGTCCGCTCTATTTTGTTATATAGATATTAAATTTGTATATAAAGTATGTGCTGTGTACCGTAAGTTATAAATTATTATGGGTATATAAGTCTATAAAAGCCAAAGAATGTATAAATAAATAAATAAATAAATATGTTTGAAATCTTGAAATAGTATGTATGTCTGGTTTACATATTTTGTTGAATGGGTATAATAATATATATATTGTTTTATTAGCTTATATATATATTATAAGTTTGATTGTTAGTTCATTTTCTATTGTCTGTATAAATTAGTATTATAAGATTTGTTAGTATACTACATAAGTTTATAAAGGTGTATTTTGATTTTGGGTATACGTGTATGAATATGTACAGTAGTTTATGTATATGTTCTGTTTATATAAAAAGAGTTATATTTCCTACAGTATATAATGTTGTATATAAATATTTACATTAAAATACAATTTACTGCATATCTATGTATTTTTATATTAGTATATGAAGTATGTTTGTGGCTACATAGTTTAGGTGGCCATAGGTATAAATTGTTGTTCGCAGCATATATACTTGTTAGCTCCCTATTTGTAGACTGGGTTTTTCCTACTTTATATATGTTTAAATTTTTTATTTGAAAAGAAAAAAAAGTATAATGTTTAATGTATATTGTATGTTTATGTGTTGGTTTATATATATTTTTATATGTAAGTTCATATATAAACCTGTTTGTTTACTCATATTTTCTGTATATATATGTGTGTGTGTGTGTGAATTAAAATTGTATATATAGTTGGTGTGGTATATGAGTTATATATATTATGTTTGTCGTATATATATGTTATTTATTAGATTTGATCTGTTGATCTATATTTATATTAACTAAAGTGAGTATGTGTTGTTTTAAAATAAATATTGACTTAAAATATAATATATGTATGTCTGATTCAGTTATATCATGATGATTCTGATTTACTTCATCAATTTCTATTTATCATCTTTATCCATCGAACTCGTGTCCATCATGCTTTGCTTCGAAATTATTGCTTGGATTCGTAATTCATCTTATTGTTTATCCTCTCTAGTCTCGAAAGGTAAGCAATCACTCACGATTAACGTTCTTATATTAATTAAATTTAATTTCAATTGAAACGAAAATTGAAATATGCTACTGGTAGTTATTTACATTGCTATATATGTGCTGTTATCAACAACTGTTCACCCGTGACATTTGACACCATTATTTTATATATGCCTGTTATATTATTATCACACCGATTCTCACTCTGCAAGTTCACTGTTAGTATAGAATTCCATATGGGTTGAAATCATACATACCCAAATGATCTGTAGAATTGGAGAAAATCATTATGGGTTGAAATGATAAACCCATGCGATTTTCATTGGATTGAACTTGGGATTGCGAGTTGAAAAGATATATGCCCGTATATATTTAAATTACGGATTGAAATGATAAATATTTGTATCACTTGACCATAGGATAGAAAATTATACACAGACACCGTTGGTCTATATATATTTTGAAATGATTTTTATGGTTTTCGAAGGAAATATATGGTTTATTTAATATTGATTTTAGGATAATATATATATAAATGTATATTTATAAAGTTTTAAATTTTAGATTTTAAAAATTATATTTTTTGAAATTTTAAAATTTTAAGTTAGTTTTCGAATTATAAATTTTAAGAATTTGCTTATAATTTTACTATTTAAGATATATATAAATTAAGTTTTAATATAAAATAAGTTTAACAATATGTATAATTTAATAAAGTTTGACTTAATTAATATATAATATATTTAAGTATTTATTTAAATTTATATTTTAAAATATATTTTTATTATGATTTTTGTAACTTAAGGCTGGGAAGATAAATTTGGATTTTATTTGAAATTGTGTTTAATTAAGAATTATATTTAATTAAATCGATTTGAAATTTATTGAAGTTGAGATTTTTAAAGGATATGATTTTATAACTTGATTTTGGTTATGGGAATTAAATGAGTATTTCAGGTTTAAATAAATTGAAGGAAATATTTAGTTTGTTTTTAAATTGGGGTTTTATTTAAACGATATTGGATTTATTAAGTGAATATTTCAAAACTAAATAGTAATAAAGTTAAATTAAGATATATACATATATATATACATATACATACATATATATATATATATATATATATATTGAATTATCTGAACTAGTTTTGAAAATGTGGAATATTTAAAGCTTTGAAATATATTGAAATTGAAATGATTTATTTTGTGGTTCAAATCTTTATATGAAATCGATATAATTTGAATTGGTTTATTAAGAAACTGAATTGAATTGAAATTTGATGAATTGAGATTGAATTTAATTTGAACTTTGGAATTCGAGTTGATTTTAATCGATTTGTGAAATTTGAGGAAGCTATTTTATTGTATATAAAGTATTTTCAAACTCTATTTAAAACTATTCATATATTCTACTTTATAAATTATTTTAATATAAACTAATATAATATATGTTATTTTTCATATAAACTATTTTAATATACTAATTTATATATACTATTTTAATATACTATTTTATATATGTTATTTTTCGTATAACCATTTTAATATACTAATTATTTATTCTATAAACTATTTTTTTATATAAACTATTTTATTATATACATATACACTATTTTAATATCTAAACTGTTTAGAGGAAAGTGTTATGATTTTCAAAGTGTTATATTTTTAAATGTGTTATAATTTCAAAAGAGTCATAATTTGGAAAGAGTTATGATTTTGGAAATGAACGTTATTTTAAGTAAGAAGTGATATAGTATTGATAAAGTTTTGAAATGGAAATGTTATTTGGTTTTGAAGTATAAACTATTTTGAAATGATCGTGGTGTTATAATAATGTTTGTTTGTTAAAGAGACCGGGATCGATTATTGTCATACTCTCTGCCAATGCCGAAAACCACTTTAACAACCGTGTATGCGGTGGAGATTCCAGAATGAAGTAGGATGGTTGCAACGATCCTATATGAGGTGTATACGTGGACTTGACTCCCCTGAGTTGGCATAAAGTGGCCAAAACATGAGCAATTGACGGACCAAGTGAGACAGCTCCCCCGATCAAACACACTCCATCGTTTACCATTCTATTACCTTCTGATTGATTTGTGCACCCTCAGATTTTTGGGAATGTGGATCGAGTTGGGCGGTAGCTGTACCAAAACCCGAAAGTGTAATCGGTATATCTACCCTTGCATTGCCTAGTTGTGCCGGGTCACTTACCTTATCGAGACCACTACGAGTTTATTTTGTACCATACCTATGGAGTGCCCTCTGATGACGCCTAGTACGAGGGCGATTATGGTACTGTATAGATTATGGGAATATATAAAATGTGTTAAGGGTGATATGTGTAATGGCTTAACACTATTTTAATAATTTACTTTACTATGGACATTATTATATTAGCGTATATTACTACATAGTAGATAGTTCCACGGATCCTTAGAGGATGGTTATCCCAAACATCCTTTAAGTTACTTGTATTTCACTTGAGTTGGATTTATTGATATAAGAATGTTAATCCCGACTCGAGTGTTTTGTGTTTTTCTTTACGCTAAGATCAGACTGAGTGTCACGATATTTGAGACTCACCTTTGGAGTTTGGAGCTTCGCTTGGCAGTCCAACTATCAATTCAGCTTTCATCTATTCAGTTGATTCCAATGATGTATTCAGATTTTTGATATTTTTCTATTTGACTATTGTACTAAGACTTCTATGTATTCGATACTCTGTTGTATCTTGTTTAACTCTATTATATATATAGTAGCTTCATGAATTACTATTCATTATTCTGCTGCTTATTGTTATTACTCCGTGTCTGTGATTCTGTGATTTATATATTTACTGAATATGCTAAGTTTTGCCAAATATAAATTAGCAGTCTCGTATTTTGAGCAATTTAAGTCCAATATATATGGATGCAAATGGTTGAAAATATCGGGATGTTACAATTGGTATCAAATATCTGGTTTTAGGCAAAACTTAACATATAAAGTAAATTTAATTACGGAATCACTTTCTTTCGAGCTTGAATCTCTTCCTCCTTTGAATTTTCAAACTTCCTAATTCATTCCAAAAATCCATTCTTGTCTCTCCCTATTCGTGTTTTCTTGATTCTGGAGCATTACATAGCTCCACTGTATGATTTATAAAGGGGTGAAACTCCTTTACAATTGGCATTGATTCACCGATGGTTTCTATAGCCTCGGTTCACGATGCTGGTATCTTTTGTTATACCCGAATTCTTTCTCTGGCGATCAAATGTCAATTTACTTCATAATTCTGCCTCGATATTATTCTTGTAGTCACGGTTGACCCGGTTAAGGCCACCAGCGATTTATATAAGTATATCCATCTTCTTCCTTTGTAATTTAATCATCTTATCTTTGTTTCGAGCCCATGTTCTAGTAAGAATTTTTTGACTATTGTCCCTCTAATCTTAATCTCGATTCTTGTTTTATAATCCATTCCGAAATCATCGAGCGAGGGTGTGTGTTTGCAAATTAATATAAAATGTTTTATATGTTATGTTGTTAAGTTGTTATGTTGATTTAGGGTTTCGATCGATTCGTCTAATCAACGATATTGATAGGAATTCCAAAATACTTGAACGGAGCAAACTGACAAAATAAATTCTATTATTATATTATACATATTAGTATAAATTTTTCTGGAATTAAAAAGTTAATTGAATTGGTTTTGATTTTCATTTATTATCCTCTAAACCATTGAATATTGCCACATTATAAATAAATGAAAATGTAAACATGGATTATAAATTTATTTGGAATTCAAATAAATTTAAATCAAGGATTTAAGAATTAAATTTTCGATATTATAGAAAATTTGGTTTTAAAGTTTTAAAAGTATATTATCTAAAAGTATTTTTGAATAGAAATTGTTTCAAAGAATTTTAAATATTTAAATCAGTTTCTTCTCTTCCATATCTGAAAAATAATTTCGGTGATGGAAGCCGCATCATCGACATTTATTTTCGAGTTTTGAAGTAAAAAGACCATTTTGTAGCTTTGCTACACTTTTGTTTTGGAAAATAAATTGATTTGAATTTCCAAAGTACGAATTGATTTATATATATTATATATAGGTATATGATAATAGATTTGGTTATATATATAGAATATATATATAGTATGCATAATTATATATATATGTCTAAATGGTTTGAAATTAGTCGAAATTTAATTCTTAAATTTGGTTAAGGGGTGATTTCAATTATAAATGAATCCAAAATTTTGAATAAATATTTAAACTTGAAATAATTGAATTGGGAAAATTTTTGCTTGTATAATACTCAATTTTCATTCCAATATATCTTACCTTAATCATTCAGAAGTTGAATATGTAACTGAATAATTTACAATGTAAAATGATGTTAAAAGAATTTATAAATAAATTTGAGTGGTTATAATAAATGTCTTATACTAAATTTTATGAATAGAGAAATGTTAATTTAGATAAATTGAATAATAGGATAGTGAATAAATGAGATAAAAAATAAATTTTGTTTTGAGGGAATTAATAAATTGAAATTAAATCAACTTAATGAAATATCTTGAATTTAAAATCAATTATTGAATATTAATTAATTTAAATTGAAATTTATATGGTTTGAAATTAATTGTTTTATTTTGTTTTTCAAATCTATTTTATTTCTGGTTGTTCTATTCTCCAAACACATTCCTTTTTGGGGGATGAAAAGTTTTGCCTAAAACCAGAGCACTGAACTCGTAAGACCACGTCACACATAACATGACGGGTTTTTACCTTACGATAACTAAAACATTTTTATCAAAATCATCTAATATTATAATAGTGTCTAAACCAAGTAAATAGAAAGCAGCTGAAATGCTTGCATCTCATGTTTCGGCAGAGTTGGGCACAATCAAAACCGTACGGCACTTGTTGAAGAATGGACCTCATACAATGACTAGGCCACTGAGGCAACGCCCATCACAGTACACCTCTAGAACAATATACCGAGGACCTCGTCGGGATCTCTGCTGCACCAGACCATCCTACCCTTAACCTAGATAGGCCGAATATGTTATCACCCTGGATGTTCCCACCCTTACAATCGAGCGCTCAGTCTTTCATGTAGAACCATATCCATAATATATAGGTTTCTGAGGATATCTATAAAAGTGACAACATACCTTAATTGGGTGCAACCCACTTAGTCTTGCTGCACCTTCCCTGTTTTAGTCATTCTCGGTTGATGAGGCTTGAGGCTAAGCATTACCTTTCAAGAAATAATTCCACTTAGAATGATCATCGTCCTCTAATGACAATGCTTTGATAGCATTCGTCCATACAAGTTATTCTGGGTTTGAGCAAACTTAATCACTATCTTTTCTGTCTTCAGGTACCCATTCGTAACGTTCAAACCGGATCAAAGTGGTATTCGGATAATTAAATCTAATCCCGATCTCTTTGAAATGATTAACGAAATTGGCTAAAATTGATAGTCGGTTATTTAACAATCAATATACATCCATAAGCAGTCATCGGGCCTTAATATAAATTTTCCAAAATTTATTTCAAAATATCTTTATAAGATATATATTTTCAAATCCCTTCCAATATTTCAACATTCGAAAACAAATTCACTGAAACGATCCCGGTTTTGAGTCAAACTCAAATTGTTAATAATATAAATTTTTTGAATTAAATTGTGAATTAATTTGAATTTTTCCAAATTAAATAAGAAATATATATATGTATATAAATTGATTTTTAATTTAATTATGGGTTTCAAATTCAAAAATAAATATATAAATTAAATTTGAAAACTCTATAATTTTAAAATTAATAAAAAAAATTGTTTTATAGTTATAATATGTATATATATATACATACGTGTGATTTCAAAGTTATATTTTGAATTGGATATAAATAATTTACAAAAGTTGTTTAAAATTAAATTATATGTTTTAAAACATATATATGTATGTGTGTGTGTGTGTGTTTATTTGTTATGTATAATTAAATTTTAAAATCAAATTCTTTGAAGTTATATAAAAGGAAATGTACATAGATGAATATTTATTTATTTAAAGATATAATAGTTTTAATTAAAATGAGATTTAATAAAAAGTTATATAAGTATAAATAATAAGAAAGTGTATGAATACAAAGGTAAAACAAGAATGAATAAAAGCTTATGTATACTTATATCTTTTTAAATTTATGAGATAAACATATTAAAATATAAAGATAAATATGGTTTGTATGTATATATATAGAATTAATAAAATGGTTTAAAAACACTTTTCTTTTATACTTGAAATAAATTTAGTTTGTATATATAAATAAATTTGTATATATAAATATTAAAACTAAGTAGAAATGTCATATATAAATATAAAAGACATTAATATATACAAATTGACATTTGTGAAATAATAACAATATGCATTGCAAGTGTAGGATTATTATGCCATAAGATAAACAAGTGTAGCTTGATAATCACATGCAAAATACAAGTGTAACTTAATTATTTCATGTAAATACAAGTGTTAGCTTTCTTTTTAAAATGACTTTTATATATATAGAAAGTAGTTTTTCCTCTTTTCATTTTTGAGATCAAAGAAGAAGAAGAAAATAATAAAACTGAAAAACTCAAACCAGCAAACAAACATTCGAAGAAGAAAAAATATTGAAAACCTCAAAACCAATAAACAATGTTTCATAATCCTGATGCAACAACAAACAACAAAGCAAATTCAGGGTGCAATTCATATTCAACTCAGCTTGAATTCAGATCATCTCAACTTCAAGTTCAGATCAAACAATTTCCAGTCTTCAGTTTTAAAACAAAGAAAGGAATTCAAACTAAAAGCTTTATGAAATAAAATAACAACACTTTCAAGTTCAAGTCCAAACCCGAGTAAATCAAAACAAGTTCAAAGAGCAACTCAAATACATAAGGATCCATATCAAATTCAACAATCCAGGTTTCAGATACAATCCAAGTTTCAGATCAAAACAGAAGCATGTTCTCTGCTTTTATATAATTGTGAGTAAACTCTTAAACTTGTATGTATGTATATATATATATATATATATATATATATATATATGTCTTGATTTGCTAGTAATAAATGCTTGTAGTATGACTGTGAAATGTTTGCATAGATGCAAGTATGCCTGCATGTATGTGTATGCATGTAAATGATGTGTGCATATCTGAGTTCGAGAACATATACCTCGGTTCCAGGTTTACTAGGTTTAAACAAAATTCAAAATTCAAAATATCCTCACCTATTCTCTAATAAGCTTTAATATTTAAACCAAAAGTATTTGAATCAACATGATTTGAGTTTTAAAAATATTTTTAAGAATAATTAGTTTAAGATTATCTGAAATATTTCAATTTACAGTGAAACTCAAAAAACATGTCAAATTCGAGTGTTATGATTACCACTTGCACTTACATCATCTGGTTTGACTTCGAAAAACATGATTTTTAAAAATAAATTCAGGGGTTTTAGTATAGTATGGAGTGAAGGACTCGTGATTAAACATAATTGGGTTTTCTGGCCTTTTTTGGTAATCGCAGAGGTCAGGGGCCTCGAGATCGTGGCTGAAGGAAGGTGGAGGACGGGGGAACTCGGGAAAAATGCTCGAAGCATTTATAGTTGGTCGAGGTGGCAGCACGGTGGCTTTGTAGGGTTTAAAGATTAGGTTGGGTCGGCATTGTTCCTCGGCATTGTGCGATGCCGTCGAGGCGCCGGAGAAATCAGACCAGAGGGAAAAGTCTCATGGGTTGATGACGCAGCTTTGGCCGTAATAGTGAGGCGGCAGATGGTCGGGATCGACGCCGTGAATTGATTTTAGGCGATCAGTTGAGTTCTAATATGAAGTCAAGTTGCTCGATTTTGGGTTAGAGGTATTTTCGAGTTACTGGAAGTTGACTTGTTGAGGGTCTCGGCAATCATCGGAGATGGTTGGAAAAGTGGTGCATGTGCACGCGTATACGTTCGTGCTTGGTGATTGTGATTATGGGGAAGATGGGGATTTTCTCATGTTAAGCTCGAAGTAGACGGTAGTTTTTCTCGAAGTCAGGTGAGTACGTGAGTTTATCGGGTTCTTGCTCGAGTTTTTGTAAGAATAGGCTGGGGTTTGTTTTAACCAGGTTTTAAATTTAAAAACAAAATCTTGTTAACATGTTTTAAAAATGTAAAGGTTAATCTTGTTACGAGGTTTGAAATATAGAGCATAAACAACACATTAACCAATTTTTTAAAGTATGTTAAAATATATAAGTATTCAAAATAATTTATTAAACCAAGTTTTTAAAACATACTAAAATGAACGAGTTTTAAGTCTATTAGAGATAATTAAGTTTTCAAAAGAAACGATAAATAAGTTTTAAATTCATTGAATAAATTTTTACAAGTTTTGAAGATTTAATTTTAGAGGTTTATAAATTATTTTGATTAAAAGTAATTACATATTAGGTTAATTATGTAAATTACATTCTTGAGTATTTTCAAAAGTGATTAATGATGTATTTAAAGAAGTAATTATTGTAAGTGTATTGAACCTTAATTAATCTATATTTTTGTATAAAATGATTTCAAGCACTTAAATTAATAACTTTAAAGGATGTAATTAAGTAGTAAATTAAGATAAAAATTTATCTTAAATTAAATCAAGTGTTGATAAATTAAAGAATGATTAATTAATGTAATTAATTAAGAGATAATTACTTAAAGGGTAATTACTTAATGATAGTAATTAAAGGATAATCAATTAATTATTAATCGATGGTTAAAGGTTAATTAATAAAATAATTAAAAGATTAAAGGTGGGTTAATTAATTAATAAAGGATTAATTAATTAATGTGATTAAAGGTTAATTAATGTAAGAAATCAAGGGTAATAAATTACTTAAAGATAATTATTTAGTCAAAAGTAATTAATTAAGGATGATTAACTAAATGGTAATTAATTAAGGGTTAATTAATTAACGTAATTAATTAAGGATAAATAATTAAAGGATAATTAAATAATTAAAGGTTAATTATTCAATGATTAAAGGTTGATTGATTTATTAATTAAGGTTGATTAATTAATAACTAAAGGTTGATTAATTTATTATTAAAGGTTAATAAATAAATGATTAAAGGACAATTAATTAAAATGGTTTGTAATTAATGATAATTAACCAAGATTAGTAATTCATTCATGAGTAATTAATCTGGTTTAAATAAATTAAGTGATTAATTGATCTTACTTATGGATGTTTGGATTATATTGAATGTGTTAAATTGTTGATATCCCTGATGTGTGATGTTCTGTGATATGAATTGTGTGGATTGAGTTGTGAACTGTGATTTATTTATCTGCGATGAATTTACATATTTATCTTGAATCTATGAATGAAGATAAGCGTTATGGTATTATAACGCTTATCGATATTGTTGTGCTTGAATTGATGTTGGTTGTGATATTCTATTGTTGTGTGTAAAACCACTGGACTACACCAAACACACAAAAAAAAATACGGTTCGCACAGGAAATTTGTTAAGTTACAGGTATTTTGAATTTAATATTATTTTCAATGATGAGAAAATTAAAGATTTAATTTTGAATTCAAAATGATTTGGAAATGGAATTGACTTGAATATGAAAAGCTTTTGAAAAGGGAAGTTTGAAATAAAATATTAGTTTGAATATGGTATGTCTTTGTTTAAGTTTTTGAAGTTATTTTGGAAATTATGGTTTGAAAGCGGTGATACAAGTTATATAATATATATATGTATATGTATATATATATATATATGGATTTTTAAGCCATCTTTACGGTATTTTGAAAAAGTATCATTTTGGGAATTTAAATTTAACCCAAGTTTATACTTTAAAGGCAACATCTTGTGAGTATTTGATCATATTTTTCCAAAACGAAAACTCTTTGTTTTCAAATGATAATAGCTTTTCATATAAAGAAAGAATTCCTAGTTTCTATTGAAAGGTTTTCAAGTATGGGTGAACCAAAATGGAAGCTGTTTTTAAATATGTGAATGAATCTTTGCTAAAGATTTGGTGAACTTATTTTCAAATTTGAAGTGATCTTAAAGGGTGAATCTTTTGTTTAAAAGATTAAAAGTGGAAATTTGTTTAAAACCATTTGAAAGAAAGGTTTTAGGTAATAAGTTGTGACTTAACTAAGATCCCAATATATACATATGGTTTTAAAATTTAGCGTCATTATTTAGTTTAGGCGGGAGAGGACTTTATGTCATAAAACCCGTTTCGAATAATGATACGACGAAATGGATAGCATTTGAAGACAGCGGTGAAGATTGGGTATTTTTGAGAATGAAAGGATTACCTATCGAATGTCTCTGCACCAAGTCACATCGGTATAGAGATCTCCATATGTGATGGGGAGTTCGATTGGGATTTTGAATACCCGGATTTGCAAGGTCTTCTTTGAAGTGCCTTCGGTTCCGTTCGAACCTGGAACAGACTTGTATAGATGTATGTCTAATGTTACACTTTGAGACGTAGAGCTGGTTTCTATCAAATACATTTACGTTTGGTGGCGGAGAATTTATTCTCTTAGCTTAACACCCTTCTCTGAGATATACGAGATCATAGGTTATGTAGTTGATATTTACTAGAGATACATTCCCAATTTGGTAATGTGGCATGCTGAGTGCTGCTGATCATTTGTTGATCAAAGCTTGGCTTTTCTGAAAAGCTTAGCTTTGTGGACGAGACTTCGTCGAACCTCACTACCCGGAAACGGTCGAAACAGGAAGGATGCAGCAAGGTTATGAGGGTCGCGCCGTTTAGGGTATGTGCATTTCCTTCGGGATAAAATGTAGTGTCATGGTATGGAGCCTAGATATTTAACCTATGTGGTTTTTGGAATTTGTTGGTGTTGAGCGCTCAGATAAGGGTTGGTGATGGCCGGAGGATGGCACACTCGTGTCATTAGTTACCTAGTGTAACAATCCTGAAAATTTATTAAGTTTAATTTGGCAATGAAATTAATTTTTGGAAATAAATTGTGATTTAATTAGAAAATTTTCTAGAATAAATAAATAATTTTGATTTTAAATAGAAATTTATATTATAAATTTAAGAATAAGTGATTTATAAAACAAGTATTGGACTTCAAAATAAAATGTATTAAAAATATAATGGAAATTAAAAGCCTGAGATTAATAAAAAGAGAGTGATAGTTGTTTTCTAAAATATTAAATATATTTGGTAGATGTAACAAATTTCAAAAAGATTTATTTTAAGATTTTAATTCTCTTATATAAATAAATATAACAATTGTTAATATGAAATCAAAGTGTTTAAATCCATTCTTTTCTTTTTATAAAGTTGTACAAAATAAATAATAATAAAATATATGAATGTAAATTGTGTAAAATATAGATATAAAAGAGTAAATAAAAGGAAAATGTATTTATTTAAATAGGAAGCACAAAATAAAGTTATATTTGAGTGTTATTAACATGAAAATGTAAAAATGCAAATTTATATACATGAAAGACTTAAGTGAATGTGGTATAAAATTTATTTAAAAAAATTCTTGTACTTTGAAAATTTTAAATGTGAACATATACATAAGGAAGTAAACAACACATGGGAGGTAGAGTAAGGTGATTAACAAAATCTAAAGGTTATAATGATTTCTTACAAATGGCATTCAACATCATTGTTTAAATAAAATAATAAGATAAAAAAATTACAAAAAACTTTTCATTTCCCCACAATGCAATCAATTGATATCTCAGCCAAATCTGAAGAGAAAACAGTAAAAAGGATTTAGCATTTCAAAACTATAACACCAAAGAAAAAAAATCAGAAAAAAACAATAACATTCTCTCCTCAAATCTGAAAACAAATTACATTCACAAGTTTACAAGCTGTAGTATAATCTATAGTTCATGCAAGATCAAGCTCCAACAAATTCAAACTGCAATACAAGAAAAAAAAAAGAGAAGAAATAACAAACCTGGAAATAAAAGCATGGATTCAAGTTAGCAAAGTTTTCAAGCTTGAAACAAATTTGGAGCAAATCTGTTTTTAAAAAGCATCAGCATTTTCAACCTGGAAAGCATGTAGTGGATTTCTAAAAAAACTCAAAGGCAAGTAAATTTCCTTTTTAAAAGAATTTGAGTTTAATGTTGAAATCAGCAAATAAGCAAAGATTTAAACAACTTTATTTAATAAGTTGCAGGAAAACAAACTTTCTTCAAATTTGAATCTGGAGTTCAAAAAACCTGAAGTGATCAAACTCAGGTAATTCAGAAGAAAACCCCATAATTTTAATAAAAAAAAAATTTAAACCTGAAGTAATTTGAAAACCATAATTAACGTGAGTGTTTTCAAGTTGAGGAAATAATAACCAAACCAAAGAGAATCTGGAAATCAGATTCTGGAGATTCTAAGTGCAAGCAAGTTTTCAAAACCTGGAAGCAAAGCAAGTTTAAGGGCCTGGAAAGTAAAAACTGCAAATTCATTTCAAATTCTTCTCTGTTTGCAAAATTCCAGGTGAGCAAATTACACCCCAAATCTCTAAAATCTGGTTCACATTTTGATTTCATGTGATAATGTTTTGGCATGGACTTGAATGTGCCTGCATGTTGAATGTATACATAGATTTAATGTGTGTGTGTCTGTGAATTAGGCAGATTGCCTTTGCCTTGTTCACAGTTATGTCTACAGGTTTTCAAAATCTATTACTTCCTGCTAAACCTCCTATGTGAGTAAACTTTTGATTAATCCAGATTACCTGTTGTTGTAAGCATGTTTGAAATGATGTGAAAACCCTTTGCATGTGAAAAAGAAAAAAAAAAGGTCTATGTACATGTGTATATTTACTTGGCATGTTATATACAGGGTCATTCATCCCTGTTCCTTCTTGGCTTCATGGTTACAGATTAAACCTTTGTTTGAACTCAAATCTCCTTCTTCCTCTCTTTGTTCCCTTCTAGAATTAGAATCTAAACAAAATTTGCTTGTTTGACTTTAAGATTTAGATTTAAAATCTAATTTAAGATTAAACAAGCCTGTATCATCTCTAAAGTTATAAACAGATAAGTAAACTTAAATCTGTGAAATTTTCAAGTATAATGAATTGAAGTTTCAGGATTATGAATCAAAACATCATGCAAAATTATGATTTTTCATACTAAAATTACAATTTTTAATATCGAAACCAAAGAGCTGTTCTAGTTTTACTGTAAATGAAGTTTTGTGCATTTCTGTTTGCCACAAGTAGTTAGAGATGCCGAGATTGTCTCTAGAGGAGGAGGAGGAGCTATCAGAGGTGATGAGAAAATTTTTGGTTTGGTTTGCATTTCATTTTTGAGGATGTGATTTTGATTTGAATTCTAGAAACCTAGTTTTACTGGGTTTGATAAAATTGTACCTTTCGGCTAATGTAATGGATCGAGTGGCTTAGGGTTTTGGGTTTTGGAAGATGGTGGGTTGTCGGAGACGTCACCGGAGTTTCAAAGGCGATGGTGGCCAGAGGCGCATCAACGAGGCGTTGACAGGTTGGGGATTGAAGGGGGTACTGCTGTTCCAGGTTTGAAACCGTGGCTCGATTTTGATTTGAAGGGGATACGAGAATTCTGAAGGTTGGCCTGGAACGAGTTCGTCGACGGTGACTACTTGGAGATACCCATGGTGGTTGGATGGCGCCTGAGCTCGTGTGCACGTGCACGTGTCCAATCGTGTACTTGGTAATTACTGAAGTTTGGAGAAGAAGAGATTGGAGAGGCGTTTTTTCCTGATGTTTATATTGGGCTTCGGCCCATTTATGTTGTGATGTAAAATAGGCTCGGGTTTTAAAAGACGTTACAGGTTTTAGTTAAAAACCTGTAATGGTTGATTAAGAAAAAAAAATTAACTAAAGATTTTAAATGGAAGCAATAGTTTAAATTATGTTTTAAAAGCAAGTTTGAAAATTTAAAATGGAACCTGTTTTAAATCTTTTCTTACAAAATTCTTTTTCTTTCGAAATTTTTTACTTAAACCTTAAATTAAGAGTTATATACTTTGATAACTAAAATTTGAGATGTTAATTGAACTTATAAAAAGTAATTAAGTTTTAATAAAATAGAAATGACTTTAATATGTAATAATTTTAAGTAATTAATGTAATTGATTTGTTTTGGAAGTTAATTAAGTTTTTATGGATTAAAGATTATTTTAATTAATTAAGTAATTAAGATAAAATAATTTCCAATTTGTGATCAATTATGCAAATTAATTAAGATTAATTAATTGTAAATTAAGGATTAACTAGTAATTAACTAAGGAATGATTAACTTTTAATCCAGTTTTAATAATGAATAATTAGAAATTACTAATTAATTCTTAAAGAGTAATTAAGTAAATAAATAAAGATTTATTAATAATGAGGTCAATTAAGAAGTAATTAATTAATTAAATGATTGATTAATTAATAAATGGTTGGTTAAGCAAGGTAAGTTGATTTATTCCTAAATAATTAATTTAATTTGAATTAATTAAATTAATTAAAATTTGAATTAGAAATATGCTTGTTTATGAATGATTGTATTGCCTTGCATTGATTGTTATCTATGGACCGTAATATTCTGTGATGTTGAAATATGCTGTGTATTGATCTGTGATATCTGTTTTGGTGTAAATATCCTTGGCCGTAAAACGGTATTTGAAATTCGATGCGACAGGGAGTCGGATTCCAGTCGGTTATCCGAAACCCACATCGAATCATATTAGTGAACCTTTGTGATTGATAATTTATTTTACCTATGAATCTGTGAATTAAGATAAGCGTTATGGGTTATACCGCTTATCGATATGATTGAATCTGTGTTGATTGATGATGTGGCACTTTTATTGTGTAAAACCCCAGGACCACGCTATACACACACAAATATGGATTGCACGTGGAAATCGGTTAAGTCACAGATTTTTTAAAATAGTTTTGAATTTGAATTTTAAAATTCAAATGGTTTTGGAAATGAAGTAGATTTTAAGTGAAAAGTTTTTGAAAAGGTGTTTTAAAAATGAAAGTTATTTTGAATAACTTAATAAAAATTTGAAATTTAAATCATTTGATTTCAATTTGAATTCAATATTTGAAATTGAATTCTATAATTTGGGAACTAGGGTTTAAAAAGTTATTCAACTTATTAATGGGTTTATATGGGTTTTTAAACCATTTTAAAGGTGATGTTTTGGAATTTAAATTCAACCCAAGATTTCAACTTGTACAAATTGGATTTTTCTGAAACGAAAACTATTTGTTTTCAAATGATTGAAGCTTTCACATAAGAATGAATTTCCAATTTGTGTTAAAGGATTTCAAGTCTAAAATGAAGATAGTTTTCCAAATTATAGATAAATCTTTGGAAATGTGTTTTGAAAGCTATTAATCTTTAATTTAAAGATTTAATTGAGTTAACCCAAATTGAATGGGAATTGTTTTGGAATCCATGAATAGATCTTTGTGAAACCGGGTGAACTTTGTGAAATAAAATCTTTTTGTGTAAAGATTTAAAATGGTGATTTGTTTAACCATTTTGAAAGAAAAAGTTTTGGATTTTTAAGTTGTGACTTAATCGAAATCCCATATCCATATGTTTTTAAATATTGCGCTCACTATTCGGTTTAGCCGGGAGAGGACCTTTGTGTCATATAGCCCATTCCGAATATGTGATACGTCGTTATGGATAGCATTGAAGACCGGTGGTGAAGACCGGTTATTTGTGAGAGCGATAGGATGACCTATCGATTGTCTCTGCACTGAGTCGCGCCGGTATAGAGATTCCCTAAGTGATGGGAAGTCCGATCGGGATTGTGAATACCCGGATTTGCAAAGGCTTCTTCGGAAGTGCCTTCAGTTCTGTTCGATCCTAGAACAGACTTGTATGGTCGTGTGTCTGACACTACACTTTGAGATATAAAGCCGATTCCTTTCAAATACATATCTGTTGGTGGCGGAGAATTTATTCTCTTAGCTTAACACCCTTCTCTGAGACGTACGAGCTCAGAGGTTATGTAGTTGAAGGTTATCAGCGATATACTCCCAATTTGGTAGTGTGACATGCTAAGTGCTGCTGTGTGTTGATGATCATTTGTTGATCATTTGTTGATCAAAGCATGGCTTTGTGGAAAAGCGTAGCTTTGTGGTCGAGACCTCATCGAGCCTCACAAACCGGTAATGGTCGAAACAGGAAAGATGCGGCAAGGTTTCAGGGGTAGCTCCCCTAGGGTATGACCATTCCTTCTGGAAAAGGGTAGTATCATGGTATGGAGCCCAGATACTTACTCATGCGGACACACTATTATTATTACCGTGTGATGTTGTTGTTGGAGAGCTCTCGGATAAAGGTCCCAAAGGACCGGGGGTGGCATATCTCAGGTTTTATTCCCCGGGAAGGGGGTAGCCGGCCTTGTGTTAGCAGAGAACAGGTTGGTTCTCGGGGAGTCCCGCCAGAGGCGTTCCCATGTGGCAATAGGAAGTTCCTTAGCCTGACCATTTGTTGGAAATCCATTCAATCCAATACGAGCCTTGTACGGGTTTAGTTGTATAACCTGCCATGGAATGTGGCGGTAACCTGCTATTGAACGTGGTAGCTATAGTAGGCATACGGCGAAGAGTCGTATGCTGGCTAGGATTAATATTATACTTTCAAAATTGTTTTCCGTTGTGCACTTATAATAATAATATTAAATGGTTTTCACGTATCAAGCATTTTTGACTATCATAAGGAGAAATCTCCTCCAATTCTGCATTTTCATTGTGTGTGTGGCGGGAGGCCTTATGGTAGTTTCATTTTCCAAAAAAGCATTGCGGATTTATTTTAAATTCTTCCGTTTGTTTTAAAAGACCAAATGTTTTGTTTGCTCATACCAGTCCCATGACTGACCTGGAGTTTATTGTTCCTTTCCTAAACTCTGGGTGCCCACTATTTTCCACACGGGCAGTCTAGAGTTGGGGTTTTCAGATAATCTCATAGTAGGTGTAGATTCGATAGCTTCCAGCCTTTTGGATTTGTGGATCGCATTTGTACGAGCTAGCTTTGGATTGGTGATGGAGTCCTTGGAGTTTGGCATTTGAAGGCATTATCTTTCCGCTGCTATTCTTTGTATCTCTGATAGTGTTGATGTCTACTGTATCTTTCTATTGTAACATTCTGTTATACCATTCATGTTGTATCAGTTATTGTATCCAATATTGTATATGATATCTGTTATTTCATTTTTCTTCCGCTGTGTTGTACTTAATGTGTTATAAGCTCCGGCGAACCAGATTCGACATTTGGATCTACGGCATTTGAATACAAGTGTCATATTCGGTGTCGATTTTCGAAGGTCGAGTCAGGGTCGTTACACCTAGTTACAGAGGTAACCTGGCCTTGTGTTGGCAGAGAGCTGGTTAAGTTCTCGGGGCGTCCATCCAGAGGCATACCCATTCGATGAGGAAGTTCCTTAGCCTGACCATTTGTTGGAAATCCAATCAACCAATACGCGCCTTTACGATTGCAGTTGTATAACCTGCCACCTCAGGTGGTAGCTATAGCAGGCATAATATAATGGTACCTATGCTGGCTAAGAGTAATATTGAACTTTCAAAATGTTTTCTGCACTATGCACTAATAATAATACCAAAAAAGTATTTTACGTATCAAGCATGTTTGACTATCATAAGGAGAAATCTCCCCCAAGTGTGCGATTGCATTGTGTGTGCCGGGAGGCCTTATGGTAGTTTCATTTCCCAAAAAGCATAGCGAATTTCTTTTTAAATTCTTTTTGTTTTTTTTGTTTAAACAACTATTTGTGTTTGCTCACACTAGTCCCATGACTGACCTAGATTTTATTTTTCCGTTTCTAAACTTTGGATGCCCACAATTTTCCACACGGGCAGCCTAATGTCATATTTTCATATAATCAACTAGTAGATATAGTTTTTGGCAATCTTTGGAATCTATGGTTTGGAGATCGCATTATGCACCGAGTTTGCTACAACTTCAGCATTGATGGTGGTTCAAGCTTATTGGATTAGAGTCTTTGAAGCTATTGTGTTGAGCTATTTGGTTTTGAAGCATTGGAGCTGGAGTTGGGAGTATGGATGTTGGATTCTTTTGGAGCCTATGTTGATGTTGTCTTGCCGCTGTTGTTGCCGTTATTGTGCATTTTTGGCTCTGATAGTGTTGGGCATCTATTGTATAATATTGTATTAGATATTGTATCCATTGTTGTATCAATGTTTTTCATTTCTTTTCTCGCTGTTTTGTTGCACTTAATGTGTTATAAGCTTTGGCGAACCAGATTCAACATTTGAATCTACGACATTTGAATACGGGTGATGTATTTGGTGTCGATTTTCGAAGGTCGAGTCAGGGTCGTTAGATTCACGCTTATCCATAGTAGGATATTTCAATATGTATCTTACTTCTACACTTTTTGAAATATTTCAAACTATGATTTATAATCCCTTACTTATAAAAATATTTCGATATTAAACCTTCGTTGCTAATATTTCCAAAAAAAACTTTCATATTCCACATAAAGGGAGATATTTTAAGACCATTTTCCCAAAATCATTTTAAATATCAATACTTAGGAATTTCCTTATCTTATCTCCTACATTTTTCGAAATATATATTAAATTGTTTTACATCTTCCAAAATAGATTTTAGTCACTTATAATCTCATCTATTCATTTACAACTTCTAAAAATCATATTCGTTTCCGCATCTCAAGCGAGTTTATAAACAATTTAAAATCATCTCCAAAACGCTATATATGTATAATAAATATTTTTAAAGGATGATAACTTATTTTTAAAACACATTTAAGTAATTATTTAAAATTTTAAAACACTTTAATAAATGATAATTTATTCCCTATTTCATTTTCAAACAACTAATTGATTTACGAAGCTTATTATAAAAATGTGAATTCATATCAATAAATAGTAAATGTTTGAATAATCTACTTCCCAAAATATTCCAACACTAACTAGTTTAAAATTTCATAGTTTAACAAATAAAATTTCCCCTTTAAAATAAACTTAACTTCTAAATAAAAATATATTTTTAAAATCTCAATAACCGATTTCAACTTATAAATCCCTCTCGATTCACACACATCGATTTCCTTTACATTTCCCTGGCCATTTAATATTCGAAAAATAGACCCTACTGTTTTTTCCATAAACTATTTTCATATCTAGATATAAATTCATACTCTGAAATTTATGTTCCCAATTTATCACTAATATCATTTTCCTTATTTATAAACATCGTTTATAAATTTACAAACTCCTTTGGTTTTGCTTATTTTTAAATATTAATTTTATTTATAAAATTTCATTTTATAAATCCATTTTCTTATAAATTTCATATATTTTTTGCAGATCTATCTAAAATATCGATTCGAACTTCTTTCCATATTTTCAGGATATTATTCAAAAATCCATTGTTTTAAAATCCTCTATATTTTTTTTTTCGAAATCTCCATTTAAAATATACTTTTTCGAATAGTTAAGTACATCCCAAAAATCAATTTATCGTTTTACCAAAATCAATTTCTTTTAAAAAAATCCAACTTCGATATACATATTTTATATTCAAAATCTTTTTCTAATTCCTTTAAATTCAAAATAAAACCTATGGTATTTAAAATACCAAAATTCAGGATAGCTCTACTATAGCATTCATGTGATGACCTGGAATTTTGGGCATTATCAATTTAATAATCTTTATTAACAATTAAATTAAATTGATAATTTTCCTTTATAATTTTAATTTGAATTGGTAAATTAAATATTTTAAAAGGCTAATAAATATTTAATATGGAAATATCTATTTATATCTTTTCTAACAAATTAAAATTTGGTAAACTTATCTTTCAAAGCTAATAAAAATAGATTCTATTTATAATTTATATTTTGGTATATTTATTATGAATAGAAAGTCTTTTGTGTAATAAAAGATGTGTTTTCAAATTGTAATATATATGTATATATATGTTATGATTTGAAGTTGTTTTAAAATTTAATATAATTATTCTCAAAACTATTGTTAAAAGTAGTTTATATTTGAAATGTATTTATATTTGTATATATTGAAAATGGAAAAGTTTTGTTTTGAGTTTAATAAGAGTGCTTTCAAATTCTAATATATATATATATATATATATATATATATATATATATATATTGTAATTTGGAAAGTATAATTTAATATAATATTTTCAATGGGTACTTAGAATTTTAACTTATATTTCTTAAACAATAAAGATAATTATTTTAGATTTAAAAATATGTGTATAAACAAAAATTGTTTTATAATATTTTCTTTAAAGTAATTTATATATACATATATTTAGATAAGTGTTTATTAATTAGTAAATTAAGTTTAAAAGCTTTATATTAACATTTAAAATAAATAAAAATTTAATTAAAATGCTTAAGGACATGTGTAAACACATTAACATATGTTAGGAACATGTGTAGGGTAATTAGATGATATAAAGGACAAATGTAACTTTTTTTTAACAAGTGTCAATCTTCTATTTATTTTCTTTTATATTTTTTTGAATCATATTTAATTTATAAAAACACACACTTCCTTTCTTCAAATCTTTTTTCTATTCTCAACTCAAACAAAGAGATACTGAAACAAACACCTATAATTCAATCTCCAAATTTGATAAATCAAATTCCAAGCCTGTTAATATTCTTATTGGAAAATCAAAGCATGTAAACAAATCTTTCAAACCAGAGAATCTTTTTTAAAAAGAAAGGCTTTAGCTTGATTCACTTTTCAACTAAGCTTCAAGCTCAGGATTCAATAATTAACAAGCATGCAAAGGATTTCAGATTTCAACAACAAAGAAATTTAAAAGCATTTGCCAAACCAAAATTTAAAACATGGGAATTTCTCTGCTTTTAAAAAGAGGTGTGTAAACTTCTTAAAAAGAATTTATGGTTATCTCTAATGCATGTGTTAATCTGTGCAATTAATATTGATGTTGCATGCAAATTTTTCAGTTTTTATAATTGAATTGGTGTGTTGTATGATGCAGCGCATCACAAGAATCGCTATGAATTGCGACCTAACTCAAGCGAGTTAGTACACCAGGAAATCCGACCTAACAAAGTAGCGCTCCAGGAGTCACGACCTAGAACCAACGAGTTACGACCTAGTAGCGAGTCGCGACCTAACATGCAACGCACGGTGGTAACAGTCGATACCTTAAGTCGCTCAGGATATATTGACGAGTTACGACCTAACTCTACCGTGCTACGACCGAGGCGAGATATGCCGCATTTTCACATGCCATTCGACCTAACTCTACCATGCTACGACCTACGACCTAGGCAAGAAGTTAAGTCGTGAAGCCTAAGTCGCTCCGGAATGCCATTCCAGTAGGTCGCTGCTGTGCTCGCTTATGTCGCTGGTTGTTGTAATTTTATTAGGACGCTTGCCAATGATAAGTCGCTCCAGTGTAATGTTGTATATGTTAACTCGTATGTTGTATCTGTTGTAACTTGTACATATTAAGTCGCGTATGATGTTGTAAATATTTTGTTTGTTATGTCGCGTCTGTTAGGTCGTTAACGACCTGTGTTAGGTTGTTGAAGTTGTGTTGTGTTGTGTGATTTGTAATCTTCTATAAATACGTGTGTGATGTCATTGTAAAAGGGGTGGATTTTTTAATAAACTTTTGTTTGAGTGCTTTATGCCTCTTTAAAATTGGAAGTTGAGTGTTATCTCCTTTCTCCAACTTCGGTTATTCGAGTGCGCTCGAATCAACGATTTTGAAGCCAGTTCACGGAATCTCGTGCGCGAGATCAACGTCGAAGAATCGTTGATCTTCTAACATGGTATCGTGCGCGATCAATGTGTTAAAGATAGCTAGAATCCGGTATCTCGCGAGATCAATGGATTTGGGCATTTATCTTGGGTATTATCAATCCATCGATTCATCTTTGTATCATTCCATCGTCGTTTGTTCATTGTGCATCATTTGGTGACAACTTATTGTTATCCGCTGCATCAGTGTATGTGTGTGTGTAAGTATGTCTGTATATATATATATATATATATATATATATATATATATATATATATATCTCCTGTTCTCTGTTGTTTCAGTCTACGCTTTTGCCTTCAAAAATTCAAATCTCCCAATAGAATCAATATTAGACTTTGATGTTTAAATGGAAGTTGTTTGTTAATGTATGATGGTGATTTTAAAAATAGTTTCAGGATTTTAAATTCAGCAAATAAGTATAAAAATGGGAATAACAGTGGAAATAATTATATATGTTAAAAATCCACTATCTTAATTTCTAATTTGAATTACGAGAATGAATTCGTGATTGAAAATCATGAATTTTGATATGAATTTCATAATTTTTAGAGTGTTAATTCATGAAAATTTTTGAGTTGTTTGAATTAGACGTTTTGGGTGATTGCCAATGAACGGTGACGTCGGGGTGGCTGATATTTGGGTTGGAGAAGGTTTGAGGCATGGGGATCTCGAGAAAATTAGAGAGGCGATTTATCGATGGCCATGGTGGTTGTGCTGAGGCGAACTAGGGTTTAGGGAGGAGTTTTGCTCGACGTGGTTGTCAAGCCAATTCCCACACGTGCTAAGGACCGGAGTGGTGCGCAATGAGGGGAATGCGAGCTGGAGGGTGCGTCGAGGCTTCACTGAAGGGGGCTGGTGATCTCGAGGTTGGAGGCGACAAGGAGGATTATGATGAAGATGGTGATAGAGGTAGTATTCATTATCGAGATCGAGACCAAGTACGAAGTCAATATCGGAATGTAGAAGATGATCGTCGATGGGAGTCGGGGATGTAAACAGAGATTCCAGAATTCAAAGGGGGAATGATAGCGGAAGAGTTTCTGCATTGGTTATCAAATGTTAAGGAAATTTTTGACTTCAACAAAGTACCCGAGCATTGTATGGTTAAGTTGGTTGCTACACGATTGAGCGGAAGAGCTATGGCATGGTGGCAACAAACTAAACTTACACGGGAGAGAATGGGAAAGTCGAAGATTGTTTCATGGGAAAAGATGAAGAAGTTGATGAAGGCTACTTTCTTGCCTTATAATTATCAGTCTCTTATGTATCAGCGCTTACAGAATTTGAGACAAGGGACAAAGTCGGTAAATGATTACGCAGATGAGTTTTATCAACCGATTTCTAGAAACGATATCATGGAAACGGAGGAACAGTTGTCATCTAGATTTGTTGGAGGATTGAGAATGCAAATTCAGGATATGGTAAATATGTTTCATCCAAGATTCGTTTCTGAAGCACACCAGAAGGCTCTAGCTTGGGAGAAGTAAGGTAGAAGAGGAGGTGGTGCGCTTACAAGTTCGATCAATCAGGTGAAAGGGGCTAGTAGAAATACTAATGTTTTCAAGGCTGTTAGTAAACCGGTTGTCAATGAAGTTGCTAAGACCAAGGTCAACAACAATTTCAATTGTTATAACTGTCAGGAGTTTGGTCATAAGAGCAATGAATGCCTGAAGCCTAAGAAGCGAGCGATGGTTGCTGAGGTTGAGGATGAGGATGCAGAAATAGAATGTTCCAATTCACCACAAGTTGAGGGGGAAGAAGAATTATTGGCAGGAGACGAGGCATATTCCTTAATGATGAGGAGATCTTGCTTGACGCCAAAGCAGGAAGAGGAGACTAGCTAGTTGAGGAGTAATATTTTTCAGTCGACGTGCACTATTTTGGGAAGGGTTTGTAAGTTTATTATCGATGCAGGAAGTTGTAATAACACCATCTCTACAGAAGCCGTAAAGAAGTTAGCGTTAAAGACAGAGAAGCATCCCAAACCCAACAAATTAGCTTGGTTGAGGAAAGGTGGGGAAGTGAAGGTTAGTCAAAGGGCTTGTGTAACTTTTTCCATTGGAAAGAAGTATAAGGATGAAATTTAGTGTGACATGGTAGATATGGATGTATGTCATTTGTTGTTGGGAAGACCGTGGCAATTCGATAGAGCCATGCAACACTGTGGTAGGACTAACTGCTATAGTTTCATGTTCAATGGCACTAGAATTACTTTAGTTCCTAAAAAGCGACAACAAAGTGAAAACAGGTTGGAGGAAATCGAGGAACTAAAGACTCTGTTATCTTTTAAGGAGTTTGTCAAAGAAGTAGAGGATGGGCCTGAAGTATTTCTGTTGATTGGACGTGAAAGTAGTGAAACGGTTGAAATTCCTGAGGAAGTTAAGCCAGTGTTGAAGGAATTTGAAGATGTATTTCCTGAAGAATTATCAAAAGAATTACCACCGTTGAGAGACATACAACACCAAATTGAACTTGTTTCGGGAGCTGTGTTACCACATAGACCACATTATAGAATGAGTCCAAAGGAGCACGAGGAATTGAGAAGGCAGGTGGAGGAGTTACTTGAACAAGGGCGCATACAAGAAAGCTTAAGTCCTTGTGCAGTACCAGCCTTGTTAGTACCAAAGAAGGATGGAACTTGGAGAATGTGTACAGATAGCCGAGCACTAAATAAGATTACAGTGAGGGACAGATTTCCGATGCCAAGATTGGATGATTTATTAGATCGGTTGAGCGGAGCTACTGTCTTTTCAAAGATTGATCTGAAGAGTGGATATCATCAGATTCGAATTCGACCAGGGGATGAATGGAAAATCGCATTCAAAATGCGGGAAGGGTTGTATGAATGGCTGGTCATGCCATTTGGTCTTTCGTATTCACCTAGTACTTTTATGCAAGTGATGAATCAGATCTTTCGACCGTTTATTGGAAAGTTCGTGGTGGTATACTTTGATGATATATTGATATACAGTGGAAGCACAGAAGAACGTCTACAGCACTTACGGGAAGTATTAATGATACTTCGTCAGGAGCAATTTTGCGCGGCAACAAAGAAGTGCATGTTCATGACACACAGTGTTTTGTTTTTGGGGCATGTGTTGTCCAAGGAAGGAATCCATGTGGATCAAGGTAAAGTTGAGGCAATCAAGGATTGGCCACAACCCAGGACTATAACTGAAGTGAGAAGTTTCCATGGGTTAGCATCATTCTACCGGAGGTTTATTCCACATTTCAGTAGCGTGATGGAACCAGTGACAGATTGTATGAAAGGAAAGCAATTTGTGTGGACTAAAGAGGCTGATTCAGCTTTCCAACAGATGAAGACACTCTTGACAACACCGATTCTTAGATACCCGGATTTTCAGTTGCTCTTTGAGCTAGATACTGATGCCTCTAAGGTTGGAATTGGTGGAGTATTAAGTCAGAAGGGTCGTCCAATTGCTTCTTTTATCGAGAAACTTTCTGGAGCCAAGACAAGATACAGTACCTATGACTTGGAGTTCTATGCTATTGTCCAAGCCATAAAGCATTGGAGACACTATTTGTTTCATAAAGAGTTTGTGTTATATACGGATTACGAAGCGTTGAAGCATTTGCAGGGACAGGATAAGATTGCAGTCAAGCATGCTTCATGGATCACATACTTGCAACCGTTTACATTTGTTGTAAAGCATAAGTCGGGAGTTACAAATTGAGTGGCAGATGCATTGAGTAGAAGAAATCATTTGTTGACTACGATGAGAGTTGAAGTGACGGGTTTTGAAGTATTTCCAGAATTGTTTGTTGAGGATCCTTACTTTGCTAAGATTGTAGATGAAGTAGAGAAAGGGAAGACGGATGAGTATGTGTTGGTAGATGGTTTTCTATTCAAAGGAAATCGGTTATGTATACTAGAGTGCAGTTTGTGGATGAAGATTGTGAAGGAATTGCATGAAGAAGGACATGTGGGAAGAGATCGTACCTTGCAGTTGATTTCTCAATCATATTTTTGGCCTTCCATGAGGAAAGAAGTTGAAAGATTTGTGCAGAGATGTCACATATGTCAAGTTTCCAAAGGGACTGCTACGAATGCAGGATTGTATATGCCATTACCCGTGCCTACTAGACCATGGGTTGATATTAGCATGGACTTTGTTTTGGGTTTTCCAAGAACTCAACGAGGGAACGATTCTATATATGTTGTGGTGGATAGATTTTCGAAGATGGCATATTTCATAGCCTGTAAAAAGACCACCGATGCAGTCCGTGTTGCTCAATTGTTCTTTAAAGAGGTTTATCGACTACATGGGCTACATGAGACCATTGTTTCTGACCGGGATACTCGATTTCTAAGTCATTTTTGGTTGAGTCTGTGGAAGATGGTTGGGACTAAGCTGAATTTTAGTAGCGCCTATCATCCACAAACGGATGGGCAAACGGAAGTGGTGAACAGATCTTTGGGAAACTTGTTGAGATGTCTTGTGAAGGATAATTTGAAGAGCTGGGATGTGAAGTTGTGTCAGGCAGAATTCGCACATAATCATGCCGTTAATCAAAGTACTGGATTCAGTCCATTTCAAGTAGTATATTCAGCAGTTCCGAAGGGACCGTTGGATTTGTCGACAGTTCCACGTCAGAAAGGGGTTGTTAAACGAGCTTGTGATTTCGTGAATGAGTTGCAGGAGTGTCTCAGGATTGTTCATGAACGATTGCTTAAGTCAAATGAGAAGTATAAGCAACTGGCAGATAAGAAGCGAAGGAGTGTGGACTTCAAAGAAGGTGATTTTGTTTACGCAGTATTGACAAAAGATCGTTTTTCAGTTGGAACTTACAACAAATTCAAAGCTCGAAAGATAGGTCCAGTAGAAATCTTGAAGAAGATTAATGATAATGCTTATCGGTTAAAATTGTCGGATCATGTCCATACGACCGATGTTTTTAACGTCAAACATTTGATTCCATATGAAGAGGATAAGCGCGTTGAAGAAGAGGAAAGTGTGAATTCGGGGTCGAATTCCTTTCAACCGAGGGAGGATGATGCAGCACATCACAAGAATCGCTTTGAATTGCGACCTAACTCAAGCGAGTTAGTACACCAGGAAGTCTGACCTAACAAAGTAGCGCTTCAGGAGTCACGACCTAGAACCAACGAGTTATGACCTAGTAGTGAGTCGCGACCTAACATGCAACGCACAGTGGTAACAGTTGATACCTTAAGTCGCTCAGGACATATTAACGAGTTACAACCTAACTCTACCGTGCTACGACCGACGCGAGATATGCCGCATTTTCACATGCCATTCGACCTAACTCTACCATGCTACGACCTACGACCTAGGCGAGAAGTTAAGACGCGAAGCCTAAGTCGCTCCAGAATGCCATTCCAGTAGGTCGCTGCTGTGCTTGCTTATGTCGCTGGTTGTTGTAATGTTTTTAGGACGCGCACCAATGATAAGTCGCTCTAGTGTAATGTTGTATATGTTAACTTGTACGTTGTATCTGTTGTAACTTGTACATATTAAGTCGTGTATGATGTTGTAAATATGTTGTTTGTTATGTCGCGTCTGTTAGGTCGTTAACGACCTGTGTTAGGTCGTTGAAGCTGTGTTGTGTGAGTTGTAATCTTCTATAAATACGTGTGTGATGTCATTGTAAAAGGGGTTGATTTTTGAATAAACTTTTGTTTGAGTGCTTTGTGCCTTTTTAAAATTGGAAGTTGAGTGTTATCTCCTTTCTCCATCTTCGGTTATTCGAGTGCGCTCGAATCAACGATTTTAAAGCCGGTTCACGGAATCTCGTGCGCGAGATCAACATCGCAGAATCGTAGATGTTCTAACACGGTATCGTGCGCGATCAATGTGTTAAAGATAGCTAGAATCTGGTATCTCGCGAGATTAATGGATTTGGGCATATATCTTGGGTAATATCAATCCATCGATTCATCTGTGTATCGTTCCATCGTCGTTTTTCGTTGTGCATCATTTGGTGACAACTTATTGTTATCCGCTGCGTCAGTGTATGTGTGTGTGTAAGTATATATGTCTGTATGTATATATATATATATATATATATATATATATATATATCCTGTTCTCTGTTGTTTCAGTCTATGCTTTTGCCTTCAAAAATTCAAATCTCCCAATAGAATCAATATTAGACTTAGATGTTTAAATGGACGTTGTTTGTTATTGTATGATGGTGATTTTAAAAATAGTTTTAGGATTTTAAATTCAGCAAATAAGTTTAAAAATGGGAATAATAGTGGAAATAATTATATATGTTAAAAATCCACTATCTTAATTTCTAATTTGAATTACGAGAATGAATTCGTGATTGAAAATCACGAATTTTGATATGCATTTCATAATTTTTAGAGTGTTAATTCATGAGAATTTTTGAGTTGTTTGAATTAGACGTTTTGGGTGATTGCCAATGAACGGTGACGTCCGGGTGGCTGATATTTGGGTTGGAGAAGGTTTGAGGCATGGGGATCTCGAGAAAATTATAGAGGCGATTTATCGATGGCCATGGTGGTTGTGCTGAGGCAAACTAGGGTTCAGGCAGGAGTTTTGCTCGACGTGGTTGTCAAGCCAATTCAGACATGGGCAAAGGACCGGAGTGGTGCGCAACGAGGGGAAGGCGAGCTGGAGGGTGTGTCGAGGCTTCAGTGAAGGGGGGCTGGTGATCTCGAGGTCGGAGGCGATAGGGAGGATTGCTTTTCTGTCGATGATGTTTTCAGTTTTGGGTCGTGATCAGCTCGTTCTTGTTTCGATGGTGATTCGTTCGATCTGGTTTCGAGTGTGCGGACGCATGGGTTCGAGTGGTTGACGAGCATCGCCGCGATGATCACCGATAAACGGAAGTGCCGGTGTACGTGCACCATGTGCACGTCGTGTTTGGAGTTGAGTAGCTCGGGTGGGTTCTCGTGCGAGGGAAGGACTGTCTCGAAGCAGATGAAGGTAAGTGGTTGACTCGAGGCGGGCACGCGGGTTTTAAGGGGTTAGACTCGAGTTGTCTTTGTTGTTGTAGAGATAGTCTGGTTTTAAGTAGAAACAATATTTGTAAAAAGAAAATCAAGTTTACAAATTTAAAAGCAAGTTCTTTTCAAATAAATGTTAATCAAGTTTTACAAGAGTGTTTAATTGAATATATTATCTAATCTAAATGTTTAAGACAGTTGACTTTTTTAAAAGTAATTAACTAAATAAATTTTGAATTTTAATTCAAAAGGGGTTTTCAATTTAAAATACTAGAACAAAGGTTTTTTTAAGTAATTCAAACAAATTTTAAATAGGAATGTTTTAATTTATAAAGTTACATTCAAAGTAATTATGAAGTAATGTTTAAAAACTAAGTTTTCAAATTATAATTAAATAGATAAGTTTTTAAGATATGGTAATCAAGTTTTTAAAATAACTAAATGTTAAATTTATTAAACAATATTTGAAAGATTTCAAAGATTTAAAGGTTAAAATTAAATGTTTAAATGGCTTTTAAATTATAATTGATTTCTAAATGTTTTATTTTTAAATAACTTTTGATGATTTAATTATGTAAATCAATTATAACAAAGAGTTTATCTTTATGTAATTAAGATTTTGATTAGTTTAAGAAAATTAAAATGTGCAGATAATAAGGTTAATAAATTATTGTTATTTATTAAGAATAATTAATTAATGTAAATGATTTATTAATAAGTAAAAGTTTCATTAAGATAAATGATTTTCTTAATTAATTAAGGACTTTTAAATATAAGGAGTTAACTAATTATTTAATTAATGATTAGTTAATCAGTTTGGTTAACTTAAAATAATCACTTAATTATGAATTGATTAAGTACAATTATGAATTAATTAAGTATAATTATTTAGTGGATAATTACTGAATGTAATTAATTAAGAGAAATATCTTAATGAAGTAATTTGAGGATAATTACTTAATGGAAGTAATTAAGGGTTAATTACTTAGTGTAATTAATTAGTTAATTAATTAATGTGATTATTTAATTAATGAATGTGATTAATTTAAGATTAACTACTAAATGTAATTAATTAAAAGTGTGATTAATTAATGAAGTAATTAATTTAGGATTATTAATTAATGTAATTAATTAATAATTACTTAATGAAGCAATTAAGGATTAATTAACTAGTGTAATTAATCAAAGGATTAATATAATTAATTAAGGAGTTAATTAAGGTAAGTAATTACAAGTTGGTTAATTACTGTTTATGAATAATTAAGACTAATTAATGAGTATGGTTAATTAAAGATTACTTATTTAATTAATTAAAGGGTTAATTAATGTTCGTCGACGGAAATTCTATCGGTTTATAATACCGTCGAACAAATTTAAATTAAAAATAACCACAAGCGCACGGTGTACGAATGTAGCGCGTGGCGAATACGGGTCGATCCGCAGGGAATTGATGATTTAAATTTCCTACTCAATCAAATTATACCAAAGTCGAGAGTGTGTTTAAGCTAGAAAATGAGAAAATGAACTAACTAAAAAAAAGAAAAGAAATGCAAATATGAGAGTCAAATGACAATTTAGAGAATTAGTCCACTCTCTAAATCATGTAGTTCAACATATGAAATCATGATCTCTCTTTTATGGTCATTAGTGTTTTAATTGATGTGTTTATTATAAGTATGACATATTTGAGCTATTGATTAGCCGACATAAGCCATCAAACTATAACACGCCCCTTAAAAAACTTACTAACTTTCATGAAACTTGACAAAGAAAATGAGAATGAAATCTATTTTAAGTATGGCCTATTAACTATTGATTAGAAACATAGACCATCAAATTTTAATTTCAAATCACTTTCTTATGCCATAATCATATATTGATGAAGAGGCATTTGTGTTAGTGATTGTTTAAGCATAGCCTATTTGGTGTCAAAAATATAGACTATCAAATTCAAAGCAAAAATAACAAATAAAACCACTTCTATCATCATCATTAAGCACAAAAAGAGAGTATGAATTAACAAAATGTTGAAGCTACATTAATTAGAGAGCTTCATTACCCCTAAATTGAAGGGGTTTAGCTTCTCATATTTGCCATTTTATTAACAAATGTAGCTAACAACATGAAAGCAAAATGAAGAGGAAAAAGAGAGCAAAATGAAAAGATAAGCTAATTAACTTGCATAAAAGAAAAGAGATCTACACTACAACATAAAAAAGAGGCATGTAAAAGGAAAGAGCATGTATTAATAACATAAAAAAAGGAAAATTACATGAAAATAAAAATGGCTAAGTAGCCATGAAAAGAGAAAGAGAGCTTTCTTTTATTTGATCTAAACTAATGAAGAGGAAGAGGAAGAGAGGAGGCCTAAGAGAGGCTAAGAGAAGAGTGAGAGAGATTACATGAAACATATGCGTATTTATACATGTATGAAACCCTAATTCGTATTTTTGGGGAATGCCCAAAATGCCCCTTAGGAAGTGTGGAGGCCAAGTAATCATTAACATGTCTTAATCCCCCATTAAGTGTATATGAAACCATTAACTCCAAAAGCATGTGCATTAGCCTTTAATTTGTACATTAAGGTAGGTGGGGTCCTCCATGATCTTCACTTTGAATTATTTCCATCTTCATTCCTTTATATCCATTTTGTGCGTGCATGTTTCTTCATGAACCCACTAATATGAGAAGCTAAATTCCTACAAAATATTATAGAAATTTCCAATTAAATTCTCTCAAATCAATATACGCACACAAATGGCCATTTTGCCCTTATACGAAGATGAATATGTGAAAATTTGGAATTAATATGAATTTTGGTCAAAACAAGTTAAAATACCCAATATGATCATTTATTTAATTTAAATAGAATAAATATGGTGGTAAAAATATGCATATTTACATGCACATCAAATACCCCCACACTTATCTTTTTATTCGTCCTCGAATAAACTAAAAGTAAGATAAATCTGTTTTCGTAGGAAGCACGATTGCATTGAGCATATGAAACAAGCCGTTAAACCTCTGGGTGTCCCCAGTAGGACGAGTGTAGTCTCGTGGGGGTTTTCAGCGGATACTACCCACAAAATCCAAATGCAGGATGAAAATATTTACAAAGTGCAAGATTTATTTACAAATGAAGGATTTATTTTTAAAATTGACACGAATAAGTTAAATATAGGTTTTGGCTATTATCTTAAAAATTTATGTCATTTACTCGTCAAAATGTCCAACAAAAATCAATTTATCATAACAAATAGACTATAGTTTAACTCGTTGTTTTGGTTAATGACACAGTGTAACTATGAAAAGGATCCTTAGTTGATTATCAATGTTTATCAAAGTGGTATTTTCATTTATTGTTAATAACAAATCAAATCAAATAAGTAAAAATAGTGCTTGGATTTCAATTGCTTACTCTCTCATTATTTGCAAGAAAAATTACACACCTAGCTCAGGTAAACTGAGGCCAGATATACCACCCATGCACTGCCTTTCGGGCTTATGTGAGGGGAGTACAGAGCATGGCGAGTGCACACACTTTCGTGCATACACCTATCGACCGTAGGTGGTTTTTATTCAGTCTATTTTTTTTTACATGTGCTCCATACATGCATAACCGTGAGGACTTTTAAATGAGTATGAAAGCACATAATCAAAGATTCCAAGTAATTCACCCATGCATAACCGTGAGGACTTTTAAATGAGAGTGGCTACTTTGGATGTTATTATTTCTTTTATTTTTATTATTTTTTTAAGAGAGAGAGAGTTTTGCAAAATCATCTTAGCACCATTTAACTTAGAAGACCAAAAAAAATGTTATATCCTTTACTTTAAATTCACCACTTTTAAAACAAAGATTTTCAATTAGGATGTATTTCATAATTAACACGTATGAATCTTCCTATATACTAGTTAAACCATTGTTATTTATAATACAACTTCATTTTTATTTTTGTTAAGACAAATAAATATTCAATAATTTCAATTTAATAAACCAAAACCATATATTTATCCTACAGTGTTTCTTTAAAAATAAATCAAATACGCTAAAAAAGGAAAAATTCTTCTTTTATTTTGGATTTTTTTTGAAATTTTAAAGCAAAAATAAACCATGAAAAATAAAAAAATTGAAGATGAGTCCCCCCCCCACACTTGATTTTTACTGTGTCCCAACAGTCAACCCAAGTGGAAGGAGAAAAATAAAATAAAATTCCAATATTTATATGAAAGATTATTATTTAAAAGAGATGAGAAAGTATACAGTCAAAAAGTAAATGAAACGGTCTTCTAAAGACCGATTCATTTGTCTCATCAAATGTGTGAGACACAGCTTAAGCACGAAAAACCAAACCGTAAAAAATATCGAAGTTGAATGTTGATTTGGAAAAACAAATGTTGTTTTATTGAAAATTGAATGAGTTGTTTTGTTTTCAATGATTTTTGGGGTTGATAAAACAATTGATTGAAATTCACATTTATTTTCACCAAATTGAAATTCAAGTTTATCATTGAAAACTTCTTCCAAATTATTGATTTCAAAGTCAAAATGGTGATCGAAATCTTCCCCGTCAAAATTTAATGACTCATTTTCGTAAATTCCGTAAAACTCATGTTCGTTAAATTCATCTTCCTTTGTTGAATTATCAACAACTTCATCGCATATATCCTTTTCAAAATCCAAAGTTGTTGTATTCAAATTTTCAGAAAAAGGAAGATCGAAATTTAAATCGAGTTTCTCACCCTCAAAAGAATTGAAATCCAACTCAATTACTGTGTTTTCAACAACTTCATTAAGATTGTTATTTTCAGTTTCAAAAGTTGTTGTTTGAAAATCGTCAATTATGGTCAAAGATGGATTATCACTTGACTCATCACACGTTGAGATTTGATTTTGTTGTTCACCTTGTTTCATATAAGTTTCAAACAACATATCCGTGTGATCATTGTAAATTTCATTCATTTGTTCAACAAAATCCAATTTGTAGTTGTTAAATTGAGAATTTTCAATTTGGATTTGTTGTGAACAAAAAATTTCGCTCGTAACATGGTTAAGATTATTCCCATTTCCACATTCGTTTGAAAAGTTGTTCCCATTTTCATATTGAGTTTGAAATTCATTTTGAAGTTCGAAATTAAATTGGCATGGGTTATAATCATAATCGTTTGAATTTTGAATTGAATTCAAATTTTGAAATCCTTGACTCGAGTTATTGCACAAATAAGAATTACATAAATCATTTATCTCTTGATTTTGTCGTGTAGAAAGTTCGAGTAAAGATGCAATCATTTCAATACTATTTTCAAGAGTCAAAGGTTGGTCACTGTTTTGAAAATTTTGTTGTTCGAAATTTGAATTATTTACACAATAGTTGTTGTTAAAATATCCATACGAATTTGGACTGAAATCATATGGATTATATTGATTTTCACAACTATTGTAAAATTCAAGTGAATATGGAAATTCTGACATTTTCAAGAATGTTTTTTGGTTTTTTTTATAAGCAAAAAATATTTACAAAGAGAATTTATTTTTCAAAAGGGAAATTGATTTTTGTTTTTTTTTTTCAAATTGTTTCTTTGTTTTTGGAAAGATTTTTTTTTTTATTTTTGATTTTAATTTTTTTTTTGGAATTTTGATTTGAAAATTTTCGAAGGAAAAGGAAAAAAAATTAAGTTAACAAATATTTACAATTTTTTTAGTTTTGGATTTTGAATTTTTTTGTTGTTGTTTTTTTTAAATATGCATGAAATAATGCAACTAAATGAATGCAAGGGTTAATTACAAATGACTTTTCCTAAGTTAACCCAAAATTGTATAATCACACATTGTCTTAGATAAACAAGATAGTTCTCAGCCAGGTAACGGACAGGATTTATCGGTGCACCACGAATCACCGTAGCAATGCAGCCGAAGGTTTAAGTACCTTCAGAGGAACAACCACTATAATATTTACGAATTACCGTAATATTTATAAATGGTTATTACTCCACCGTAGCCTAGACACCAAGAAAGTAAATTGTTCAAAAAAAAACAACTTGTCAATATACAATTAAGTGTTATCGATGTCTAACCGTTATTGTTAATCAAAATCTAAGATGAATGAAAAGAAGAAATTAAACGTGTATTAACAGTGCAACTACGATGAAATTTGTTTTTGTTTTGAAATTTTTGAATTTTTTTTAAATGCAAATGCAAATAAAAAATAGTGCAGTTCAAATAAAACTAGAGATGGAAGCAGCAATTTTTTCTAAGAAAGCAAACAAAGCAGTTTATTTTGACAAGCGGTTCTTCCTTTGAATTTCGCCTTCTGCAACCTGAAACTAAAACTAAAATATATGTACAGTTTTTTTTAATACCAAAGAAGTAACTAAAACAAAGGAAAATCAAAACGAATCAAATCAAAAGAAGACAAACAAAACAAAAGAAACTTGTTTTTTTTTAATATCAAATAAGAGACTAAAACAAAGGAAAAATCAAAACAAATTAACTATAGCAATAATTAAAAAACAACTCTTTTGTATAAGAATAGAATAAAAACAAATGAGGCTTATTTTTTTTTATTATTATTTTGAACAAGAAGGCACTTCAACAAAAGAAAACAAAAGAATTTAAAACAAAAAAAACCAATTAATTATTCAACAACTAATTATACACATTAACTAGGCCAAAAAGTGATCAAGCCCACAGAAATATATATATATATTTTAAAAAAAATCAGACCCTAGAAGGCCCACAGCCCAAACGAAAATTAACAAACACAGTCACTTTCCAAATGAAATCAGCTTCCAAACAAAATAAAAGCTCTCAAACAATCAAAAGCACACAACCGAAGTCAACGAAACACAAAATCAACTTCACAAACTTTTCAAGATTGCTTTTGAATACTTGAAATCAAAATTCAGAGTGGTTCATGCGAGTTGAAGTTCGCGAAGGGGATATGGCAAATGGGGTGGTTCAGGCAGTGGTTCGAATTGCGGTATTTGAGGAGTATGCAGGAGTTGATTCGGTTGGATGGTTGTATCGATTTTGGGAATTGGAAGTGGTTCGATTCATGGTGGAGATTGTCAATTGCTATGGGTTGTCAGTGAGGAAGTTGTAATAGTCTTGTGTTTCGGTGAGCTTTGGGTCGAGGATTTGGCGGCTGCTTCGAGTTGAACTAGCGATGGTTGGGGAAGTATGGCAAGCAGCTGTCGATTGTGTGATGGGTGGTGGAATGTTAGTGTCGATGGTCAGAGGGGGTAAGGCCAGGGGATGGAGGCAGTGGTGAGTGACAATGGTTTTGGTGCTGTTGGGGTTCACGGTGATTGTGACTGTGCCTTTTGCTTTGAACTGGAGTTAAAACTTCTTGTTTTTTTTTTGATAAGAATGAGAAGTGACGCAGGGAGTTTGGTCGTACTGGAATGGGTTTGTACAGAAGTTATTGGATGGCTGAAGTTTGTAGTGATGGATTTTGTGCGAAATGTTTGCTAGTTTGTGGTGATGGATGGCCGAAGTTGTATTACAGAGATGATAACAACAGTTTTTTTTTAGTGAATGTAATGATGAAGGTGTTTGTGTTGAGCAGTAGAAGTGGTCAGTGGAGAGAATAGGTGAAGGCAGCAAGCACTGTTTTGGTGGAGGAGGTGTAGTGGCAGGTTGGATGGTGGAAGAGTTGATGTGGTACGGCCAGAGGCAATGAAGTGTCGGAGGAGTTATTTGATGTCTGTTGTGGTGGTTTGCTGGGAAGTGTTGTTGTTGCAAGGAATTGTTATGGCAAGTGACTGGAGAGGCAGTGTGAATTGGTCACTGTTGTGTGCAGTAGGAAGAAGGCGATATGGTGGAGAGAACAAGGCTGTGATTATCGATGTTTTGACCGAGAGGGTTGCTGTGAGTTGAATAGTGGTTTGTGGAGTTGGAGATGGAGAGTTAGTAGAGTGTTTCAAGTGGGAAGTTGATGACTAGGGGTTGTAGAGGCTGTTATGAGATGGTACTGGTCTTGGTGTATGACTGAAATGATTCAGGCTATGTATGGCAGCAGATGAAGTGCAGTGATTGGTTGAAGTTTTGAGGAGTGGTTCAAAGGAGATTGTCGGTGGGAGTATAAGTGAATGAAGGTTGATGTTGTGGTTGTGGTATGGTATGGTAGTGGTTGTTGTAATGGTGTTGTACAACCGAAAGTGGTGATGTATGGAGTTGTACAGCAGTGTGTTGAGCAACAGGGCAGTGATGGTAGCAGTGTTGAAGTAATTGGGAGAAGTTTAAGTTGGGCAGTAAGGCAATGGACAGTGGGTTAGAGTTGAAGCAAGTCAGTGAGTAAGTATGAAGAAGATGTTAATGACTGTCAGCAATGTCAACAATGGAAGGGAATGGTGATTGCTTGTATCTGTAACAACCCAATATTTTTCAGCCATTCGCATCCGCACATGTCGGACTTGAATTGCTCAAAATACCGCGTTGTAAATAAATTTGGAGCAAATGAAATACAATCACAGAATCACATACATAGAACAAACAGAATACCTCGCAGAAGGAATATAAAATACATAGTAGTTCATGAAGCTACTACGGCAGAGTCTCAAACCAAATACATAATACAGTCTGAAAACAACATAATAGAAATCCGAAATACATAGAAATTCGCTAATACATGAGATAAACTAGAATAGCTGAAACAGAAAGTAGATATAAATGTAGATAAGCAGAAACTCCAGCAAAGACCAGCTCCAGAAAGAGAATCCAAAGCTGTGAATACTCAGGCTGACCCGAGCGTAAAGTAAAACACAAAACACTCGAGTCAGGACAATATATACTTATATAATGTAAACCAACTCAAGTGAACTATAGTAGAAATGCACAATAACTTAAAGGATGCTTGGGATCACCCATTCTTTAAGAATCAGTTAAACTATAAATTAATTACATCCTGTGGTTAAAATTTCAAAATGGTATTTTATACTTCAAAATCAAATGTAATTTCAAAATTCAATATCATTCAAAATATCATATCTTCCAAACCACATTCATTTTTATTTAATTTAAATACCATTACAAAACACATTTCAAAATAGTTTATATTTCGAAACAAATTACTTCATTTTAAATCATAAAATGAAGTTATTATATTTAATAATTAAATTATTAAATTTACAAAATTTTAGTCTTTCAAAATCAATTTATCCACTTAATTTATTAAAACAGATGAAAATTCAACTTTCGTAGCATTTAGAAATTGCTACGGAAAGTTACATTCAAAACAGTTCAATTTAATAAAAGATAGCATTTAAAAAGGTTGTAATAGGGTTACATTAGTTTCAAATAAAACTTAGTTAAATTCAATAATTATAGCATTTACAAAAATGCTATAATAACCTTTAATTAAACTTAGCCATTTGGTTCATTATTATCAACTACAGCATTTAAAAATGCTGTATTATCATTTACATTAGAATTAATTCCATTTCAGAAATGCAGTTAATTAACTTCAAGTATTCAATATAATTTCACAAACAATTATATTTTTATTTAAATCATTTTTAGCTCATAAAATCATATAATTTCACTTTTAAAACAGTCATTCAAATACCCTTATATTCATGATTTTATAAAGTTAAATCTCCATTCAAAAATCAAAATTTAATAATAATTCACTTATTAAATTCCAACATAAAATTTCAAATTCATTAAATTTAATTTAATTTAACACTTAAGTTTAAAATTTTCAAATATATCTTAATTTCATTTTTATTTGCTTAACTTAAAATTCACTTTTAAGACAAATTCACAAATTTCCAATTTTAGTTATATTTCCAAATTTCAACCTAAATATTCGTTCATTTCACATTTTAACTTTATTCAAAAATCATTGATATATTATAAAATCATTTTAAATTCATTTAATTCAAAATATCATAAATTTATCATATTTTCATATTTAATTTAAATTCCATTTATCACCAAATTCTAGTTTCCAAAATAACTTACATTCCAGATTTTCTAACTTTACCATTTATTTATTTCACTTATAAATTTTCAGAAAATCAATAATGCTTTACAAAAATCATTTTTAATCAAATTTAAATCAAAATACTATAATATTTACATTTCTAAAATAATTAAAAATTTTAGAAAAACATATTTTAACAACGGGTCTGTATTTCATTTTCTAGCCTAGACGAAGTGATACGGGTAATATATCATTTCAACCCGTAATTTACAAAGAAAACCGGGTTTGATCATTTCAAACCCGCAATCCCAAGTAAAAGAAAATAATTGAAAATCATTCAGGCCTATCATTTCAGCTCATAACGATTTTCTCCTATTCTAAATTCCGTTCGGGTATGTATCATTTCAACCCATAGTGATTCTAGTCTACAGGGAACTTGCAGTGTGATAAATTGATGAAAATAACAGAATAGCTTGAAATAACAGTAACATATGGTATAACAAGTGTAAATATAGGTGTGAACTTCATATGAATGTAATATAGCAGTTATAACAGGATGATATGCATTTACAGATTCAGGTGATGTCAGTTTATCACTACATAAGTACATATTAGTCTGGTGAGATTTACTCACTGTTTTGAGCTGATGACACAACGACGAATTGCACAACGGGATCTACACAAGCACAAAAGCACGATACAGATACGAAATGGAGGAGCCAAGGATTAATTCCCTTGAATACAAATCAAACAAACAATATAATAATTATAAGTTTTCAGACCAAAAATACGATAAACGATGCTAGAAATTAAGGAACAACAATTAATCAAACACTTGCACTTGCTTCCACCATCACTATGCTCAGCCTATAGGGTAATAAGGTACTGCCATGGGGTGTATTTGGTCAGGTGTGGGTCATATATGGTCGGCCTAGCAAGGGTAGTGAAGGTATGGAAGTTGCTATGTATGAAAATACAAGTACAAGGCAAACAAGTGGATTTTTGTGCAATTTCAAGCATCGGGCAAGGATACAAATGGCATGGCCAGACCTGCTGGAGACTAGGAGATGGTGTGGCAGTGGTTTTGGTTCAGGTATGAGCTAGAGAAGGTGGTGCAAAGGCCGGCTAAGGGTGTGGTGAAGTGGTGGAAGTTACAAGGTGTGAATACAAAGGGTTTAAGGCAAATAAGTGGCTTTTGTGCAACCATGGCTCAACCAAAGGACCATTGGGCTCGGCCCCTACAAGGTGAAGGTCGGGTGGGGTCTGGAGTGTCGGCCAAAGGTGGTGGAGGGACTGGTGGTGGCAGCCAAGGAGGTGGTTTAGGTGAAAAATGAAGGGTATGTGCACAAATGGTTCGGCTAAGCTGAACAAGTGGAGTGTTTGCATAAACTTTGGTGGATCTAGTCATAGATGACCACGGCATGGCTTGGTCAGTGGGCTGGAGGAGATGGTGACCTGATGTGGTGATGGTGGAGGCGGCTATGGTGGTGGAGGAGCAAGGCCGAACCTATGATGAAGAAGAACAAGTGCAAAAACCATGAATTCAAGCATAAACAAATGGAAAAAGGAAATAAAGTTTACCAAACTTTCTTCAAAAGCTATGGCCGAAATTTTTTAAGGAAATGAGAGAAAAAATGAAGTACGTGAATGAGAAATGAGTGTGGCAGCTGAAAGAATGAAGAGATATGGCCATTTGAGTGAAAAGAAACGTTAAAATGTGAAAAGGTGGGAAAATCAAAAGCCATAGGAAACAAAAGGTCACAAACCCTTTCAATTTACCTTTTATTATTTATATAAATTTATGTAGCTGAAATAATAATAATATCAGATAATATTTCGAAATTTCAACCAATATACAATTATATATAATATTTATCAATTATGTAAAGTAAAATTAAGGAAAATAGTTAAAACAGTGAACTAGACTAGCAAAATTTGAAGTTAAATGAAATAATTTTTAGAAAATTCATATAAGCTTGTAAAGTATTTTTAAACATAAATAATAACATAAAATACAAATATATTCACAAAATAAATATTTAAAATTTAATTTAAATATAAAATTATAATGCAGAAAATAGCAGAAAATGGGAAAACAGCCCTTAAAAATAGGAAATCAACACAGTAATTTTTAGAAAAATTCTATTATTATTCTAAAAATATTTAGAGATGAATTTTCACAAATAAAACAAATTTAAAATAAAATAAAGAAATTTAAAAATGAAGAAAATGGCAGAAAATTAGAAAACGGCCTTTAAAAATAGGAAATGAATACGGTAAATTTTGGAAAAATTATATTATCATTTTAAAAATATTTAGAAATGATATCACACAAATAAAAAAAAAATTAAAATAATTTCAAAATGAAATAAAGTCAAATTTAAATATATAGTCAAAATCTAGGGTTGTTACACTCTCCCCCACTCAAATCTTTTCGTCCTCGAAAAGGAAGGAAGCGGAGAAACAACAAGAAAGAGCAATAGGTTGGAATGCATCCCCGAAAGAAGGTAGGGAAAAAAATATAGCTAGGAGGTAAAGCAGGTTGAAAGACAAGGATGAACCATTATTTGAACCGTTATACATTTCAATTTTTTTTTTTTATGATGAATAGTCATTTGATTCAAATTGATGGTTCAAAGTAAACAATATTTAAAACATTTTAAATTTTTAGAAGGGAAAATAACTGATCAAAATATTCTTTATATAGTACTTTATCAAAATACTTTTATAACTCGATGTCTTAACAAGTTTACTTTCGTTCCTGCAGACTCTGGCTATGCGTTGATCAGGCACAAAGCTAGAATTCTCCAAGTACTTAGTATACTTGTTTCAACACCCAGTGAAAATAATGAAAACACTTTTAAAAACAGATATGGAAAGTACAATCCAAACAAATCAACCAAACCGAAACAGTTGTCTAACCATGGATCGCAGATACACAATGGTTACGCCTGGATCCCCCAGGAAACAATCCGTATCCGTAAGCTTTCTCAGCCCTGCGAGTTACGCCATGATGACGAGTAGAATGCAGGATACACAATGGTTACGCCTAGATCCCCCAGGAAACAATCCGTACCCCTAGGCAAGACTCAGCCAGGCACTTGCGCTACTCTTCGCGACCTACACAGATTGCAGGATACACAATGGTTATGCCTGGATCCCCCAGGAAACAATCCGTACCCCTAGGCAAGACTCAGCCAGGCAGTTGCGCTATGTAGTCGCGATCATAAGACCACGGGGATCACCGTGGAATTCGATGGACACTCGAGTATCATATCCGGAAAACCCAAATCAAAGAGAGAGAATAATATCGATAGAATGAATCCACAGTGTGGCCACAAAGCGGATATCAAGCAGAAGGCACTTTCCATATCTTTACTTCGAAAATATGTATCATATAGTACCCTTCAAAATGACTTTCAAATATCATACTTATATAAAGTCCATTTTATATAAGATTTCATTTCAAATCAAATACTTTTCAAAATACTAGTATATCAAATCACACTTATATAGATTTCGATTATATAAGATTTCACTTTTCAAAATTTGGGTACCCTTTCAAATCAACAGTTCCAATTCAACAGTTTACTTATACAAATCATTTTTATATAAGTTCGATAGCTCCCAAATCAAGTATTTAATAAAACAAGGTTCTAAATTTCAAACCATTTCGATATCAAATAAATTTTTAAAACTATATATGATGTCACCAAATCATTTCTTTCAAGTTATACATATTCAGTTTCAAAATTTCTTAAAACAATAGGTTTAGAAAATAATCCAAATTTCCAAATCAACAAAATTTAAGTCAAATAAATCCATTTCCATTTCAAACATGTATTCACTTCAAAAGTCATAATACTTTCAAAGTTATGAATCTTTCGAAACTAAAATACTTGAAATCATTACACTTTGAAAATCATAACATTTAGACATCATGCATTTGAAATCATAAAACATGTCCTTAATTCTTTTCATTTCAATTTTTTTCAATTAAACCAAAATCTAAAATTTCCAATTTTAATTCAATTCAAACCATCAGTTTCAATTTAGTTTTCCAACAAAACCATTTCAAATATTATCAATTTCAAATATAGATTTGATTTACAAAATAAACTATTAAATCTTAAATATGTTTCAAGGCTTAAATATACCATATTTCAAAACTAAATTTCATAATTTCATATATCCCAAATTTTACTTCATTATTACTTACATATGTCATTATTTCGCAACATTACATTCGATCGCTCGCTTGATCACACAAGTTCGCTTTCGAACTAGTATTGTCCATTCGACTTCCCTAATGCGGACTTCGATATGGTTTCTTGACTAGAAGCCATCAGTCTCCTTGCATAGCCATATACTATGATAGAGAATTCTAGAATCAAGCCCAAAATCCATATCAAATGTTCGCCATCAAGAATCAAATGAAAAATCCTAACATGAAATGGTGTAATTCACCTCGAACTTGTGTACTCAAACTTGGATCAAATTAATTATGCGAATAAAACAACGTACGTACAACTTATGTATCTATTCCAACTTGTTAAATAAATAGTTTTATAAAGATGTTACTAAGTTAAAACATTTAAAACCAAAATTTTCTCAAACATTTGAAGACTAATTTTTATCCAAAACATTTCAAAACTAAATTTCATATTAGTATAATTCAAAATAGTCTTATTTATTTACTTAACAAAACAGTTTCAACTTATAAAAAACCATATTGTTTCATACTTGAAACATACAAACTAAACTTATAATCTTTATCAAATACCTTATACCTTTCAAAAAAAAATTAGCTTTGAAAAAATTAACCTTGATTTGGAAGTGCTCGAATCTTAAAATAGTCGAAGAAGTCATATTTTCAATCCAAGAGTTGAAAATCAACACTAAATCAGTAAATCAATTTCAAAAGTTAGGTTTCAAAATCTGAAACTCGAGAACTGAACACCGGCTTACTTTAAATCTTTTCAAATATATATATACGGATCTATCTTTCGAATATCAAACCATACTTCGAAATCTGAAATCAAAATTGGTTTCAAAAAATCACTCGCAGAGCAAAGCTACTAGAGTGGCCTCTCTCTCACTCAGAAACTCGAAAATCAATGTCGATGATGCATGCATTCATCACCGAAATTATTTTCCAGCGACATAAGTGAGGTTTGGACTTCAATTAACTTTGAAAAACTTCTTTGAAATTCCTTCGAAATCATTGAAATTCATTCGAATGCATTTGAAACATTTCTTATTTGAAATATATATATATATATATATATATATATATATATATATATATCTTTAAATCATATTACTATATATATTTTCCAAAATCTTAAAACCAATTTCAAAATACCGGAATTCGATTCCTCGAAATTCAAATTCAAAACCCTTCAGTTATAAATCATTTTTGTATAAATCAAGTTCTTATAAAATTTGCAAAATTTCAAATTCTTTCAAAATTCCAAATTTTCATTTTTGAAAGGTATATAATCCTTATCGAAAACATTTCACTTTTATATATAAAAATATGGCCATCCTTAATAATTTCGATGTATGCACAATTTCAAAATACAACCAAATACAAATTTCCAAAGGATGATTCAGGGAAGGATTTCAAACAAACAAAGATTAAAAATTAGAGGGACTCTAATCAAATAGAATTCTAGTTCGAAGATAAACTCAAACGAAGATGAGATAATTTAATTACCAAATAGAGGATAGATAAGCCTATATAAATCGCGGGCGAACTTACCCGGTCACCCGAGACTTTAGGAATATATTCAATACGAAAATCTAAGGAAATCGACCTTCGATCGCCAGAGAATAGAATCCGGGTAGAGCAGGAGATAGATAGCATCGACATCCGAGGATAATAAAATCTTCAGTGAATCAATGCCAATTGTAAAGGAGTTTCACCCCTTTACAAATCATTCAAAGATTTACGGAATCATCGCTCTTTAGAGAGGTCATTCCAAAGTAGAGTTACGAATGCTCTAAAATTAAAGGGGAAAAATAGGGAAAACAAGACTGGATTACAGAACAAGTGGGAGTGTTCCAAAGTTCAAGGAATCCTAGTCGATAAGAATCTTAACCAAAAGATTTCTAACAAGGTGGATAACGAAGCGATGAAGTTTAGAAAATCTTGATTTAGAAATAAGAACATTTTTATACCAAAATAGTCTTTGAAAAATCTTTTAAAAATATTTTTAAAAATCATTTTATACTTCGAAAATACGTTCTCTCACAAAGAAAGGATCCTGAGATTGATTTCACTCATTCTAGGGTATTTCTACCCTATCTCTAATGAGTTTTTGCTCCGCAAGCTAAGGTTTGCCTAAAAACCAAAGCTCTGATACCAACTGTAACAACTCGATATTTTTCAGCCATTCGCATCCGCACATGTCGGACTTGAATTGCTCAAAATACCGCGTTGTAAATAAATTTGGAGCAAATGAAATACAATCACAGAATCACAGACACAGAACAAACAGAATACCTCGCAGCGGAATATAAAATACATAGTAGTTCATGAAGCTACTACGGCAGAGTCTCAAACCAAATACATAATACAGTCTGAAAACAACATAAAAGAAATCCGAAATACATAGAAATTCACTAATACATGAGATAAACTAGAATAGCTGAAACAGAAAGTAGATATAAATGTAGATAAGCAGAAACTCCAGCAAAGACCAGCTCCAGAAAGAGAATCCAAAGCTGTGAATACTCAGGCTGACCCGAGCGTAAAGTAAAACACAAAACACTCGAGTCAGGACAATATATACTTATATAATGTAAACCAACTCAAGTGAACTGAAGTAGAAATGCACAATAACTTAAAGGATGCTTGGGATCACCCATCCTTTAAGAATCAGTTAAACTATAAATTAATTACATCCCGTGGTTAAAATTTCAAAATGGTATTTTATACTTCAAAATCAAATGTAATTTCAAAATTCAATATCATTCAAAATATCATATCTTCCAAACCACATTCATTTTTATTTGATTTAAATACCATTACAAAACACATTTCAAAATAGTTTATATTTCGAAACAAATTACTTCATTTTAAATCATAAAATGAAGTTATTATATTTAATAATTAAATCATTAAATTTACAAAATTTTAGTCTTTCAAAATCAATTTATCCACTTAATTTATTAAAACAGATGAAAATTCAACTTTCGTAGCATTTAGAAATTGCTACGGAAAGTTACATTCAAAACAGTTCAATTTAATAAAAGATAGCATTTAAAAAGGTTGTAATAGGGTTACATTAGTTTCAAATAAAACTTAGTTAAATTCAATAATTATAGCATTTACAAAAATGCTATAATAACCTTTAATTAAACTTAGCCATTTTGTTCATTATTATCAACTACAGCATTTAAAAATGCTGTATTATCATTTACATTAGAATTAATAGCATTTCAGAAATGCAGTTAATTAACTTCAAGTATTCAATATAATTTCAAAAACAATTATATTTTTATTTAAATCATTTTTAGCTTATAAAATCATATAATTTCACTTTTAAAACAGTCATTCAAATACCCTTATATTCATGATTTTATAAAGTTAAATCTCCATTCAAAAATCAAAATTTAATAATAATTCACTTATTAAATTCTAACATAAAATTTCAAATTCATTAAATTTAATTTAATTTAACACTTAAGTTTAAAATTTTCAAATATAACTTAATTTCATTTTTATTTTCTTAACTTAAAATTCACTTTTAAGACAAATTCACAAATTTCCAATTTTAGTTATATTTCCAAATTTCAACCTAAATATTCGTTCATTTCACATTTTAACTTTATTCAAAAATCATTGATATATTATAAAATCATTTTAAATTCATTTAATTCAAAATATCATATTATCATATTTTCATATTTAATTTAAATTCCATTTATCACCAAATTCTAGTTTCCAAAATAACTTACATTCCAGATTTTCTAACTTTACCATTTATTTATTTCACTTATAAATTTTCAGAAAATCAATAATGCTTTACAAAAATCATTTTTAATCAAATTTAAATCAAAATATTATAATATTTACATTTCTAAAATAATTAAAAATTTTAGAAAAACATATTTTAACAACGGGTCTGTATTTCATTTTCTAGCCTAGATGAAGTGATACGGGTAATATATCATTTCAACCCGTAATTTACAAAGAAAACCGGGTTTGATCATTTCAAACCCGCAATCCCAAGTAAAAGAAAATAATTGAAAATCATTCAGGCCTATCATTTCAGCTCATAACGATTTTCTCCTATTCTAAATTCCGTTCGGGTATGTATCATTTCAACCCATAGTGATTCTAGTCTACAGGGAACTTGCAGTGTGATAAATTGATGAAAATAACAGAATAGCATGAAATAACAGTAACATATGGTATAACAAGTGTAAGTATAGGTGTGAACTTCATTTGAATGTAATATAGCAGTTATAACAGGATGATATGCATTTACAGATTCAAGTGATGTCAGTTTATCACTACATAAGTACATATTAGTCTGGTGAGATTTACTCACTGTTTTGAGCTGATGACACAACGACGAATTGCACAACGGGATCTACACAAGCACAAAAGCACGATACAGATACGAAATGGAGAAGCCAAGGATTAATTCCCTTGAATACAAATCAAACAAACAATATAATAATTATAAGGTTTCAGACCAAAAATACGATAAACGATGCTAGAAATTAAGGAACAACAATTAATCAAACACTTTCACTTGCTTCCACCATCACTATGCTCAGCCTATAGGGTAATAAGGTACTGCCATGGGGTGTATTTAGTCAGGTGTGGGTCATATATGGTCGGCCTAGCAAGGGTAGTGAAGGTATGGAAGTTGCTATGTATGAAAATACAAGTACAGGGCAAACAAGTGGATTTTTGTGCAATTTCAAGCATCGGGCAAGGATACAAATGGCATGGCCAGACCTGCTGGACGCTAAAAGATGGTGTGGCAGTGGTTTTGGTTCAGGTATGAGCTGGAGAAGGTGGTGCAAAGGTCGGCTAAGGGTGTGGTGAAGTGGTGAAAGTTACAAGGTGTGAATACAAAGGGTTTAAGGCAAATAAGTGGCTTTTGTGCAACCATGGCTCAACCAAAGGACAATTGGGCTTGGCCCCTACAAGGTGAAGGTCGGGTGGGTTCTGGAGTGTTGGCCAAAGGTGGTGGAGGGACTGGTGGTGGCGGCCAAGGAGGTGGTTTAGGTGAAAAATGAAGGGTATGTGCATAAATGGTTCGGCTAGGCTGAACAAGTGGAGTGTTTGCATAAACTTTGGTGGATCTAGTCATAGATGACCACGGCATGGCTTGGTCAGTGGGCTGGAGGAGATGGTGACCTGATGTGGTGATGGTGGAGGCGGCTATGGTGGTGGAGGAGCAAGGCCGAACCTATGATGAAGAAGAACAAGTGCAAAAACCATGAATTCAAGCATAAACAAATGGAAAAAGGAAATAAAGTTTACCAAACTTTCTTCAAAAGCTATGGCCGAAATTTTTTAAGGAAATGAGAGAAAAAATGAAGTACGTGAATGAGAAATGAGTGTGGCAGCTGAAAGAATGAAGAGATATGGCCATTTGAGTGAAAAGAAACGTTAAAATGTGAAAAGGTGGGAAAATCAAAAGCCATAGGAAACAAAAGGTCACAAACCCTTTCAATTTACCTTTTATTATTTATATAAATTTATGTAGCTGAAATAATAATAATATCAGATAATATTTCGAAATTTCAACCAATATACAATTATATATAATATTTATCAATTATGTAAAGTAAAATTAAGGAAAATAGTTAAAACAGTGAACTAGACTAGCAAAATTTGAAGTTAAATGAAATAATTTTTAGAAAATTCATATAAGCTTGTAAAGTATTTTTAAACATAAATAATAACATAAAATACAAATATATTCACAAAATAAATATTTAAAATTTAATTTAAATATAAAATTATAATGCAGAAAATAGCAGAAAATGGGAAAACAGCCCTTAAAATAGGAAATCAACACAGTAATTTTTAGAAAAATTTTATTATTATTTTAAAAATATTTAGAGATGAATTTTCACAAATAAAAAAAATTTAAAATAAAAGAAAGAAATTTAAAAATGAAGAAAATGGCAGAAAATTAGAAAACAGCCTTTAAAAATAGGAAACAAATACGGTAAATTTTGAAAAAATTATATTATCATTTTAAAAATGTTTAGAAATGATATCACACAAATAAAAAAAAATTAAAATAATTTCAAAATGAAATAAAGTCAAATTTAAATATATAGTCAAAATCTAGGGTTGTTACATTATCACTGTGCAGAAAACAGAAAACAGAGGCAGTGTAACAGTAATAGAGAAGGGTAAAATGTAAATAGAAAATAGAAATTGATGAAATGTGAGTGTAATTGAAAAATGATAATGCAATGTAAATTTGTACAATAAGAAATGAAATGCAATGCAAATTTGGAGAAATGTTTGTGGAGTTTTTTCTCTTTAAAATATATACAATGCAAATGCAAAACAAATAGAAAACAACAATCACACAAACCAATGCAAGCTACAAACACACAACAATTTTTTTTTTTTTTGGTTACAAACAAGCACACAAAATAAAACACATAAAAATTCAAACGGAAATAATTCGAAGAATAGAAAATTAAAAATCAAAGCAAATTCCCCAGCAACGGCGCCAAAAACTTGTTCGTCGACGGAAATTCTATCGGTTTATAAAACCGTCAAACAAATTTAAATTAAAAATAACCGCAAGCGCACGGTGTACGAATGTAGCACGTGGCGAATACGGGTCGATCCGCAGGGAATTGATGATTTAAATTTCCTACTCAATCAAATTATACCAAAGTCGAGAGTGTGTTTAAGCTAGAAAATGAGAAAATGAACTAACTAACAAAAAGAAAAGAAATGCAAATATGAGAGTTAAATGATAATTTGGAGAATAAGTCCATTCTCTAAATCATGTAGTTCAACACATGAAATCATGATCTCTCTTTTACGGTCATTAGTGTTTTAATTGATGTTTTTATTATAAGTATGACATATTTGAGCTATTGATTAGCCAACATAAGCCATCAAACTATAACATGCCCCTTAAAACACTTACTAACTTTCATGAAACTTGACAAAGAAAATGAGAATGAAATCTATTTTAAGTATGGCCTATTAACTGTTGATTAGAAACATAGACCATCAAATTTTAATTTCAAATCACTTTCTTATGCCATAATCATATATTGAAGAAGAGGCATTTGTGTTAGTGATTATTTAAGCATAGCCTATTTGGTGTCAAAAATATCGACTATCAAATTCAAAGCAAAAATAACAAATAAAACCACTTCTATCAGCATCATTAAGCACAAAAAGAGAGCATGAATTAACAAAATGTTGAAGCTACATTAATTAGAGAGCTTCATTACCCCTAAATTGAAGGGGTTAAGCTTCTCATATTTGCCATTTTATTAACAAATGTGGCTAACAACATGAAAGCAAAATGAAGAGGAAAAAGAGAGCAAAATGAAAAGATAAGCTAATTAACTTGCATAAAAGAAAAGAGATCTACACTACAATATAAAAAAGAGGCATGTAAAAGGAAAGAGCATGTATTAATAACATAAAAAAAGGAAAATTACATGAAAATAAAAATGACTAAGTAGCCATGAAAAGAGAAAGAGAGCTTTCTTTTATTTGGTCTAAATTAATGAAGAGGAAGAGGAAGAGAGGAGGCCTAAGAGAGGCTAAGAGAAGAGTGAGAGAGATTATATGAAACATATGGGTATTTATACATGTATGAAACCCTAATTCATATTTGTGGGGAAGGCCCAAAATGCCCCTTAGGAAGTGTGGAGGCCAAGTAATCATTAACATGTCTTAATCCCCCATTAAGTGTACATGAAACCATTAACTCCAAAAGCATGTGCATTAGCCTTTAATTTGTACATTAAGGTAGGTGGGTAGGTGGGGTCCTCCATGATCTTCACTTTGAATTTTTTCCATCTTCATTCCATTATATCCATTTTGTGCATGCATGTTTCTTCATGAACCCACTAATACGAGAAGCTAAATTCCTACAAAATATTATAGAAATTTCCAATTAAATCCTCTCAAATCAATATACGCACACAAATGGCCATTTTGCCCTTATACGAAGATGAATATGTGAAAATTTGGAATTAATATGAATTTTGGTCAAAACAAGTTAAAATATCCAATATGATCATTTATTTAATTTAAATAGAATAAATATGGTGGTAAAAATATGCACATTTACGTGCACATCAATTAATTAATGTGGATCATTAATTAATATAATTAATGAAATTAATCAAGGTTGATTAATGGAGGTGATTAATTAAAGTATAATTAATTAATTGTAATTAATTAAGGATCGGTGTAATTAATAATTAATTAATGGAAATAGATGGAGGATCATTAATTAATGTAATTAATGAAGGTAATTAAAGGTTAATTACTGTATATGGTGAAGATAATAAATTTGTGTAATTAATTAAAGGTCAATTAATTAATGTAAGTAAAGGATAATTAATCAAGGACGATCAATTAAGTTAGATCATTAAGAGAAGATTAATTAATAAATTAATTTGTAATTAATTAATGTTAAGTAAGCAGGATTAGGGTAATCCAAGTAATTAAGGTCCGTAGTTAATTTAATTAGACGTTAATTAAATTGATTAAGACTGAATCAATCCTGCTTATCGATGATTGATATTGGATGATTTGGATGTGATATCTGTGATATGTGATATGTGATGTTTTGTGAGATGATTGGTTGATATGAATTATCTATCTGTGATATTGTGAATCATCTATATGTTTATGTTGTTCTGAATATAAGTTCAAACCCTTAAACAACTTGGACGTTAAAATGGCATTTTGGATTTCGATGAGACCAGGATCGGATTTCTAGATTTGGATCTTCGAAAACCACATCGATCCAAATTAAATGTTAGGTCATGAATCCAAGTGAAGATCAAAGTGAAGACTCGAAGTGTAAGAACTACTTGTCATTAAAACTCTGAGGCTGATTCCAAGATGAGTTTGAAGGAGATAGTACTTTCAGGTTGGAGATGGAGATTCAGAGTGCAAATGTTATGGTCATTAACTCTGTGGGTGATTCCAAAATGATTGAAACGAGATACTGCCTTCAGTTTCGTTCGAACCCAGAACGAACCTTTATGGATCGAACGCTTTCAGAACATCGTCACCTGGACGATGAGCATTCTAAGATTGATGTGTTCTATAAAGGTAATCGTAGCCTCAAGCCTCATCAACCGGGAATGACTAAAATAGGGGAGGTGCGGCAAGGCTAAGTGGGTAGTACCAAAGTAGGACGAGATTTACCCCTGTCTAGAGGTCCCTTTTTATTTCGTCTTAATATGTGGTTGGTCGCGCCAACCATGGGGTGGTCTTGTTCGAGACTATCCAGTAAGGGATGGTTCCGGCCTTGTGTTGTAAGGAATTTAGGGTTGATCCTCGGTATGGTGATCTAGGCCACGTACTGTGACGGGCAGTACCCTAGTAGCCCTGCCATTTTATGGAATCCAAACTCCAATAAGCGTCGTATGTTTTGATTGTGCCCAACTGTTGTGGAACGTGAGATGTAAGCATTCCGGCTATTTCAGTGTTTTACTTGAAAACCCTAGACACTATTACAATATCATTAGATTTTCTATCAAATGTTTTTGTTAGTGTAAGGTAAAAACTTTTCCATGTTTATATGTAGAAAGTCTTACGTGATACCTTTCTTTTCAAAGGATTTTTAAAATTAAGCAACTTTAACCCATTTACTCACACCAGACCCATGTCTGACCCAAGTGTTTATTTTCTGTTTTATTAAACTCTTGGGTACTGATATTATGTATGGGTATTCGAGGGATTCAGGGTAGCTTTGACGAAATCTGGAGGAGATTTGGAGCAGGAGGCTTCAGCGTGTAGATATATAGAGTTTCCGCTGTGATGATATATTGTATTGATGTACTTGAGTTGTATGATAGACAGAAATTATAAATGTCTAATTTGTGAGGTATAAGTTGTGTACTCTGATGTATATAATACTATGTAATATTTTATGTGATATATTATATTTCATTCGTTCCGCTGTGAGAATCTAATGTTGTTGAGTTTCTTCTTTCCTATCTTTTGTTGTTCTATCCCTTTCTTTCTTAATTCATGATGCGTCTTTCTGGGCTTGGAAAGACGGGTCGTGACAATCCAATAAATTCACATCACAACAATAATCTTAACAGATTATTCTGACACATCATATAGCGTTGTATATGAAATTAAAATCAACATTTTCGAGGAATCCAGTTGGATCCCTCCAACCTGTTTCAATGCATCCGTAGATATTAGACAATAATAGAAATACTAATCCAACTTCGAGGGGGATATCGCGGTATATATGGTCATCTGCTATTACGCGGGGTGCATAGGGCCTCGTCCGCCCCTATAGGTGGGAAATATATTCAACTACTAATATATATATACTACTACATATACAATATAACATCCAACTGATAATAATAATTATCCATCCATCCAATCATTCAATAATTAAATTTTAACAATTTAAATTATACAGTAATCTATGTCGAGTAAGATTTGCTCGCCTTGATTTTTAATTGATATTTTCACATTCTGATTTCGACTAAATTTGTTTTCGTGATTTTTGGACCTCATACAAGCAATTTACGAATTTATAAGATTCAATTAATCGGGAACAATTAGTGTACTAATAAATTAATGTAAATCAGTTAATTACCTAACTAACCTTCTTACGTGCATCTTCCTACAAGCATATGGAAGAGAAACCCAAGCCTGTAGCACCAAATCGCACGCCTTTGAAACTCACCTAGCCTCTCCTTGCTTCAGTGGCAGCACAACCCCACTCAGATCATCGACCTCTTCAAAGCCGCCACCCTAAACTATCGCCGCATCTAACCCTAACCCTTCTCTTCCTTCATGCACGCCACTTGAAGCCATAACCCAAACGATAATTCGAACCTACAACAATTCGCACTCGCGTGAGCAAAAAATTCGAGCCAAATCCTAAGTCGCGCACACCATCAACATCATTCACCTTCGTTCGCCGCCTGCAGCACCTCGAGTTTCCTCACATTGTCGCGCGCCGCCGCTAATCAACTCGATCACGATTTCATCTTTGTGCAATTTTTTTATTTTTTGTTCTATTAATTTTTTTCTTCGATCGTGAAATCCAACCGAGAAGGGGAAGACTTGGGTTTTATATTGAATGAAACGGTGTGCGATAGAAGATAGAATTTGACTTTTAATTTATTATATGTATTATTACAATATTATAATCAAAATATCTCGTTTGCAATAACTTTAAATTCCTAACTCCTATATAGGCATGTCGCCAGGCGTTTCTAAGGTTATACCCCTATTCTGAACCCAATGGATCAAGTCTTGAGCCCCAGTTCCATAATATGTGGAAAATAGCTTTTTAAATTTACTATCTAAATTAAAACAAATTACATTTCTTCTAGGCATTTCAAGATCGTATGACCAAACGGTAAGTATAAACACTAATAAATTTAAAACCCGACAATAATATACTATTATGAATCCAGTGGATTTGGTTTCGCCAAATTCCGAGACTGTATCTCGGATCGCTATTTTAACGCGTCACCTAAATTGACGATTTCAAAGAAATTCGAAATCGCTTGAAATTTCAATTTTGAAAACTCTCTAACTCAATTATAATTTCAAATCCAATATTTAAAACCATTTAAATATTCATAATTAACCATCCGAAAAATCCAGGTCGTTACAGTATACAACACTATATATTGGTTATATTTGTTGTATTGTTGTTAAGTATAAGGGTGAGCTATATTTTGGTTAAAATCGAATTAACTGATCAAATTTGTTCATTTCGGTCAATTATGTTCAATATGAAATTATATAGGTTTGAATTTGGTTTGTAAAATAACTTTATTTTTGTTAACGATTTAGCTGAATTATCTGAACTTTTATTATATTTTCTAAATTCATAATTTTGTTATACTTTTAATCATTGGTATTGTAATAATAAACCAAGTTTTTCTATTGTAAATATGTTTTAATAAACTTTGAAAAACTACTCAAGAAAGTTTCCTTTAACATAAATTTTTGTTTTCCTTTAAGTAAATCAATCAATCATTTGAGTATAAAATATGCAAATTTCTCTTAATTAACATTTTAGTTTTCGATTAAACAATTTTTTAAATGAATCAACTAAAATTAATTCATTTTGGTTTGGTTTAATTCTGACTTTTTTTATTTCCATTTGGTTCGACATTTTTTAACCTCAAAATAGGCCGAATCAACTGAAAATTCATCCCTATTATATATTAAGTGAAGGGTCCGTTCTTCTTAGCGGTTTGGTCTCAATAAGTTATATGTTTAGAGAGTAGTATTACTCACACTAGACTTTGTGTTTAGCTTGTGTATTTTTTTTGTTTTGCCCATTAACTCATGTGTACTCATTTAAGTATTTGAGTTTATCGGATCAGACAGGTTTCTATTTTGAAAAGAAATAAAGCTACAAAAGAAAAGCTTACTTAGTATTACATTTAGTATTTTTTTTATTCTGATTTATGTATATTTATATCTAGTTAAGTAAACATGATGATATTTTCTTATGGTCGCATGTCACTTTTATTTACATTTTATTGTATTTATCTCTGTAAATGAACATTTTGGGAAATAAAGATGTAAAAGGAAAACTATGAAATGGAAATTTACTGGCTACTCTATTCGTTTATTATTAAAAAAATAATCTATTTTTTGCTTGAAGATGACTACAACATTATGACGACCCAGAATTCAACGCTCGAAAATCGACATCCAAACTTTACCCGTATACGAATGCCGCAGATTCAAACGTTAAAAATCGATTCGCCAGAGCTTATAACAGCATTAGGTAATAACAACACAGCGGAAACAGAAAAGTAATTTTATTAATACACAACATTTGACACTACAATGATACAAGAAATGATCTACACAAATCAGAGATAGATACAACAGTGGAAAAAAAAAAGCGACAGCAGCGAAAGGATAATGTCTTCAATGCCAAAGCTACAAACCACAAGCTCGAACCACCATCATGCTGTGACGAAACACAATGCGATTGCCAAACCAATTAGTACAAAGGTTGCCAAAGGCTACACCTACTGGCCGACTATCTGATAACCTGACTCCAGGCGCCCGTGTGGAAAATTGTGGGCACCTAGAGTTTAGAAAGGGAACAATAAACTCCAGGTCAGTCATGGACCGGTGTGAGCAAACAAAAACAGTTTTATTTTGAACAAAAGGAAAACAAAGAGAAATAAAGGAAATCCTCTATTCTTTTTGGAAAATGAAACTACCATAAGGCCTCCCTCCACACACACAATGCAAGCGCACACTTAGAGGAGATTTCTCCTTATAATAGTAAAACATGCTTGATATGCAAAAACCTTTTGATATTGTTATTTGTGCATGGTGCATAAAACATTTCGAAAGTATAATATTAATCTTAGCCAGTATACTACCATTATAGTATACCTACTATAGCTACCATGTTCAATGGGAGGTTACCACCACATTCCATGGCCGGTTATACAACTAAAACCGTACAGGGCTTGTATTGTTTTGTTTGGATTTTCAACAAATGGTCAGGCTAAGGAACTTCCTTCACCAAATGGGTACGCCTCTGGAGGGAAGCCCCAAGAACTTAACCAGCTCTCTGCCAACACAAGGCCGGGTTACCTCTGTAACTAGGTAATATCCCGGGACTCACCAACAAATTGCAACAATCACATAAGTTAAATATCAGAGCTCCATACCATGATACCATTTTTTATCCAGAAGGAAATGCACATACCCTAAAGGGTGCGACCCTCATAACCCTGCCGCATCATTCCTGTTTCGACCATTTTCGGGTTGTGAGATTCGACGAAGTCTCGTCTATAAAGCTACGCTTTTCACAAAAGCCATGCTTTGATCAATAAATGATCAGCACTTAGTATGCCACATTACCAAATTGGGAATATATCACTAGTAACCATCAACTACATAACCTCTAAGCTCGTATGTCTCAGAGAAGGGTGTTAAGCTAAGAGAATAAATTCTCCGCCACCAAACAGAAATGTATTTCATAGAAACCAGCTTTACATCTCAAAGTGTAATGTCAGACATACATCCATACAAGTACGTTCCGGATTCGAACAGAACCGAAGGCACTTCAAAAGAAGCCCTTGCAAATTCGGGTGTTCACAATCCCAATCGGACTTTCCATCACATATGGAGATCTCTATACCGACGCAACTCAGTGCAGAGACATTCGGCAGGTAATCCTTTCGGTTTTAAAAATACTCAATCTTCACCACCGTCTTCAAATGCTATCCATTTTGTCGTATCATTATTCGAAATGGCTTTTATGACAAAAATTCCACTCCCGACTAAACCGAATAATGAGCGCTTATTTTAAAAAGTGTATGGATATATTGGGATCTTAGTTAAGTCACAACTTATTTCCCAAAACCTTTCTTTTTGAATGGTTTAAACAAATTTCCATTTTTCATCTTTTAAACAAAAGATTCGCCATTAAGATCCACTTCAATTTAAAACAAGGTTCACCAATCTTCCATAAAGATTCATTCATAGCTTTCAAAACAATTCTATTTCAAACTTGATTTATACATAACTTGAGATCTTTTCAACAAAAACTGGAAATTCTTTCATTGTATGAAAGCCATTATCATTTGAACACAAATGCTTTTCTTTCGGGAAAATTCGATTAAACATGCTCAAGTCATAGCCTTTTAAAGTAAAATCAAAAAATCAGCGAACTGTCGCATCCCCGACAAGTTATATTTAAATTAAATTTAAATGCCCAAAAGAATTTATTCAATATACTTCAAAATGGTTTAAAATCCATATATATATATATATATATATATTGTATATGTTGTATAACTTATATAACCCTTTCAAACCATATTCAGAAATAATTTCAAAACTAAACATGACATATTATATTCAAACTAAATTTCAATTTCAAAACTTCCTTTTCCAAAAGCTTTTCATATTCAATCCAATTTCACTTCCAAACCAATTGGATTCAAAATTCAACTTTTAAACCATTTCATCATTTTGAATAAAATAATTAAATTCAAATCTCTGTGACTTAACCAATTCCTCGTGAAATCCATATTTGTATGTGCGTGGTGTAGTCCATGGGTTTTGCACGCAATAGTAGAACATCACAACCATCATTAATTCAAGCACAACAATATCGATAAGGGGTATAACCCTATAACGCTTATCTTTCATTCACAGATAGATAAGTAAATTCATCCTAGATAAATAATCATAGTTCACAGGTCAATTCAAAACAATCATATCATGGAATATCACACATCAGAGATATCAAACAATTCAAAGCATTCAATAGAATCCAATCATCCATAACCAAGAATAATCAATCACATGATCCAAAATTAATTTAACTTAAACCAATTAAATTAATTAGTTATTAATTAGTTACCCAATCCTGATTAACTAACCTGTAATCATTAAATAAATTAACCTAAATCATTAATTAATTAACATTTAATCAGCTAATTATCCTTTAATTAGTTTCATTAAGTAATTATCCTTTAATTACTCATATTGATTAATCACCTTAATTAATGACATTAAGTAATTAACCCTTAATTACTTCTATTAATCAACCATTAATTAATTAATTAATTAATCACATTAACAAATTAACCTCAAATTAATCACATTAACTAATTGATCACATTAATTAATTATCCGTTAATTAGTCATTTTATTTAATTAACCTTTAATTATTAAGTAATTAACCTTTCATTGCTTAATTAACCTTTAATTACTTATATTAAATAATTATCCTTTTAATAAATCACATTTAGTAATTATCCATTAACCACCCGCCTTAATTAATGACATTAAGTAATTATTCTTTAATTACTCAAAACTTTAATTAATTAAAAGATAAACTATTTTTCTTACTTAATTAATTAATTATCATTTAAAACTTGCTAATAAACCTTGTAATAAACTATCTTTAACCAAATAACTTAAACCTTTAAGTTAAGTTGAGGATTAAAAACACTTCATCTTTTTAATTATTTAACTAATTACAATATTAAGTTTGTTAAAATAAAATTTTAAAATAAAGATTATATATATTAAATCACTTTAAACTCAAAGCAAATATATTACCAAACCTTTAATAAATTCCAACCTAAATAAACATTAATTATTTTGAAAGAAGTGGTTAATAAATTGTTTAACCTTGATTAAGCTTTTAAACTTCAAAAACTTATTATTTCTTTATCCAAAATTTGACATCGTCGCAAAACTCGAGCCCAACCAACATTTTCCCCGAGCTACCCTCGTGCACTCGCAAACTTCACTTTGCTTTGAGACAAACTCGCAAACGTCACAAGATCGACCCGAGCCACTTCTTCTTCTATGATAACACAACACACCCAGGCACACGTGCATGTGCACATGCCACCTGATCACCTCCGACCCTCGCCGAGTCTACCCACAAATCAACAATCACCTCTTCCGACGACTCGACCATCCATCACAATTGACTTGTCTAAAATTCGAAAACGAGCCGATCAACCCAAAATTGGAACTAAACCTTCGACAAAAAAATCACCATGCGCTGCCAGATCGACCATTAGGCACCCGCCGAATCAACATCGAGCAGCGTCTCGAACCTACGCTTTGAACCCCCTTGCACCGATCGAATCCGGTGCTCTATCGTCGGTGCATGAGCTCCTATAACACTCTCGACCAATATAGGTATTGAACCCTAGTTCAACGCCGCCTTGCCACCACGGCCATCTAAAAATCCCTCCACTATTTTTCCTGTAATCCCCAAGTCTCCCACCTCCTCTAGCAACGATAACGTCACTCACCACTTTGTTATTTGACGATAAAGAAAAGACCTATCAACTCACCAATTCACAATATATACCAACTTAAAAATCACGAAATTTATATCAAAATTCATTAATTTGCAATACGCATCAGATTGTATAATCAAAATTTTAACATGATCGATTTTTGACTCATTTCTGATCTCCACTATTATTTATTATTTTTGAAATAAATACACCATATAAACACTTGGATTTATTTTTACAATTGACATTACATTGTTATAACCATTTCTCATTTATAAATCACAGCCTAAAATCAATTTTATGGGAAGGTATGAATTTGTTTTTCCATGATGATCTTGAGTCTGTCATTCAAACAGAGGATGATATACACAAACATACTCACATGCACATACATATATACATATTTATATACATGCAACACATTTTCATGCATTCAAACATATAACCAGTTTTAAGCTTTTAAAATGTTTACTCACCTGGATTGGAGCAGAGAACTGGAAATGCTTTTAAATCAGGAAACTGCGTATTAAATTTGAAGCTGAAGCTTTGATTTCGATCTGCTTCTTGTTGTTGAGTTCATGCTTGATTGTGTATAGTTGATCTTGTATTTGTTTGAAGCTTTGCCGAGTTTGAGTTCATCTTTTTCAGATTGAAGAACTTGAGTTTGATTTCAGTTTTTCTTCTTCTTGATCTCAGGTTTGATTTTCTTTTGATAAAACTTTGGAAAATATGAAAGAAATTGAGGAATAGGAGAAGTAGATATATATATATACACACCACTTGTTTACATTTTATTTATTATTTTGAAAAATAAAGAAACAAAAGACACTTGTTAATTTGCATGATAATTTGCTTACAAATGTTTTAAATGCATGTCATCTTGTTACAAATGTTTAATTCTCTGTTTTAAAACACCAACACTTGTTAATCTATAGTTTATTCATGTTATTAAATACTTTTATTCTATTTTCAATTTTAACTAATGCATTTCCTTATATATATATTTACAATTTTTAAAGAAATTGATTTTAAAATATAATTACACTTTAATAAATAATTAATATATATATATATATATATATTAGAATTTAATCCTTAAATAGCTTTTGAAAATTTATTTACATTTAATTCAAATCATAACTTCCAAAATACATATTACATATATATTACTATTAGAAAACAAATTTTATTAGCCTTAATATATAGAGTATTTAAATTCAATTTATTTTCTAAAATATTTATTTTTGAGTTTCAATTTCAAAATTCAATTTAAAATCAATTTGTATGCATATATATATATATATATATATATATATATATATATAAACAACATATATTATTTATTTTTAAAATTTTCAAATTCAAATTTCAAATTACAATCTATTTATATGAATAAACAAGCACATATCTTATTTAATTTGACAAATTCAAATTAATTCTCAATTTAATCCAAAATTTTATATTAATTACCAAATTAAATTTGACTCAAAACTGGGATCGTTACAGATTCCCTCCCTTAAGGAAATTTCGTCCTCGAAATTTGCTAGACAGGGAGACAACTCTGAAGAGATGAATACATCAAAGATAGAGAATTGGTTTACTAGATCAATTTGAATATCTATTCTATATTTGGCTTATCAAATCAGAATATCATCAATAATTATGAGAACGAACTCATTCGATACTTTATGAAATAATCAGATCATCAGTTCTACGAGACATGCAAGGGTATTGGTTAGTCCAACGGGATAACTAACCATTCATAGAATATATCTGGATCCCAAATAATAGACAAATGGATACAATCCAATTTAACTTCATATTTTGTTAATCAATAAAATTTCAAATTCATTAAAGTTAAAAACGAACAGCTGATAGAAAATTGATGAAGAGAATACGTAATAGGAATTTTCCTACAACGTAACAAAGATTCACAGGGCCGTCACCACACCAAAGCTTCTTCTAGTAGCTGCCAGGAAATCATCAAAGAATTGAAATTAAATGATGATCAAAGAGATTGATAGAGAAATTTGTTTCTTGTTGTTACAGGGTATCGACCATTTATAGCGGTATTCCCCTGTCCCCTACCTCAACCTCTTCTTGCACTCATTCACACTATTAGTGAATAGTAAGAGAATCAACTGAGGCATACGAACGGATATCTTAGGGATACTCATTCTAGGGTATTTGTAACCATATTTCTAATGAGTCACCTAATGTGTTATACTCCTGAGCTAAAGTTCTTACTCAACCTTCATCTTTGATACCAGATGTAACGACCCGGAATTCAGTGCTCGAAAATCGACATCCATACTTTACCCAAATATGAATGCCTCAGAGTCAAACGTTGAAAACCGATTCGCCTGAGCTTATAACAACATTAGGTAATAATAACACGGCGGAAACAGAAAAGAAATTTTATTAATACACAACATTTGATACAACAATGATACAAATGAAATTATCTACACAAATCAGAGATAGATACAACAGTTGAAAAAACAAAGCGACAGCGGCGGAAAGATAACGTCTTCAATGCCAAAGCTACAAACCACAAGCTCGAACCACCATCATGCTATGACGAAACACAATGCGATCGCCAAACCAATGACTCCAAATATTGCCAAAAGCTACGCCTACTAGCCGACTATTTGATAACCTTACTCCAGGCTGCCCGGGTCGAAAATTATGGGCACACAGGGATTAAAAAGGGAACAATAAACTCTAGGTCAGTCATGGGACTAGCGTGAGCAAACAAAAACAGTTTTATTTTGAACAAAAAGAAAACAAAGAGAAATAAAGGAAATCCTCTATGCTTTTTGGAAAATGAAACTGCCATAAGGCCTCCCGCCACACACACAATGCAAACGCACACTTGGAGGATATTTCTCCTTTTGATAGTCAAACGTGCTTGATACGTAAAAACCTTTTGATATTACTATTAGTGCATAGTGTAGAAAACATTTCGAATGTATAATATTAATCTTAGCTAGCACACTACTATTATAGTATACCTACCATAGCTACCATGTTCAATGCAGGTTACCACCACATTCCATGGCAGATTATACAACTAAAACCATACAGGGCTCGAATTGTTTTGCTTGAATTTCCAACAAATGGCCAGTCTAAGGAACTTCCTTCACCGAATGTGTACGCTTCTAGAGGGACGCCCCAAGAACTTAATCAGCTCACCGCCAACACAATGCCGGGTTTCCTCTATAACTAGGTAACTACTGACATGAGTATGCCTTTCCCCGTTCGTCACCGACCTTTATCCCGAGATTCACCAACAAATTGCAACGACCACATAAGCTAAATACTTTGGCTGCATACCATGATACCACTTTTTATCCTGAAGTAAATGCACATACCCTAAAGGGCACGACCATCATAACCTCACCGCATCATTCCTGTTTCGACCATTTTCGGGTTGTGAGGTTCGACAAAGTCTCGTCCACAAAGTGTAACTTTTCACAAAAGTCATGCTTTGATCAACAAATGATCAGCAGCACTTAGTATGCCACATTACCAAATTGGGAATATATCACAAGTAACCATCAACTACATAATCTCTGAGCTCGTATGTTTCAGAGAAGGGTATTATGCTAAGAGAATAAATTCTCTGCCACCAAACAGAAATTTATTTGATAGAAACTAGCTTTAAATCTCAAAGTGTAATGTAAAACATACGTCCATACAAGTCCGTTCTGGGTTCGAACGGAACCGAAGGCACTTCAAAAGAAGCCCTTGCAAATCCGGATATTCACAATCCCGATCGGACTCCCTATCACATATGGAGATCTCTATACCGACGCGACTCAGTGCAGAGACATTCGATAGGTAATCCTTTCGGTTTCGAATATACCCGGTCTTCACCACCTTCTTCAAATGCTATCCATTTCGTCGTATCATTATTCGGAATGGGTTTTATGACATAAAGTCCTCTACCGGCTAAACAGAATAATGAGCGCTTATTTTAAAAAGCATATGGATATATTGGGATCTTAGTTAAGTCACAACTTATTTCCCAAAATCTTTCTTTTTGAATGGTTTAAACAAATTTCCATTTTTAATCTTTTAAACAAAAGATTGACCTTTAAGATCCACTTCAATTTAAAATAAGGTTCACCAATCTTTCACAAAGATTCATTCATAGCTTTTGAAACAATTCCATTTCAAACTTGATTTACACACAACTTGATATCTTTTCAACAAAAACTTAAAGTTCTTCCATTATATGAAAGCCATTATCATTTGAACACAAATGCTTTTCATTTTGGGAAAATCCTATTAAATATGCTCAAGTTATAACCTTTTAAAGTAAAATCAGAAAATAAGCTAATTGTCGTATCCCTGGCAAGCTCTATTTGAATTAAATTCAAATTCCCAAAGTAATTTATTCAATATACTTTAAATGGTTTAAAATCCATATATATATTGTATAACTTGTATAACCCTTTCAAACCATAGTTTTCCAAATAATTTCCAAACTTAAACATGACATATTATATTCAAACTAAATTTCAATTTCAAAACTTCCTTTTCCAAAAGCTTTTCATATTTAATTCAATTTCACTTCCAAACCAATTGGATTCAAAATTCAACTTTTAAAACCATTTCAATATTTTGAATAAAATAATTTTAAATTAAAATATCTATGACTTAACCAATTTCTCATGAAATCCATATTTGTGTGTGTGCGGTTTAGTCCAGGGGTTTTACACACAATAATAGAATATTACAACCATCAATAAGTCAAGCACAATAATATCGATAAGCGGTATAACCCTATAACGCTTATCTTTCATTCACAAATAGATAAGTAAATTCATCACAGATAAACAATCAAAGTTCACAGCTCAATTCAAAACAACCATATCACAGAATGTCACACATCAGAGATGTCAAACAATTCAAAGCATTTAATAGAATCCAATCATCCATAAGCAAGGTAAATTAATCACATAATCCAAAATTAATTTAACTTAAACCAATTAAATTAATTACTTATTAATTAATTACCCAATCCTGATTAATTGACCTTTAATCATTGAATAAATTAACCTTTAATCATTAATTAATTAACCTTTAATCAATTAATTATCCTTTTATTAGTTTCATTAAGTAATTATCCTTTAATTACTCATATTAGTTAATCACCTTAATTAATGAAATTAAGTAATTAACCTTTAATTACTTCTATTAATCAACCTTTAATTAATTAATTAATCACATTAACAAATCAACCTCAAATTAATCACATTAATTGATTATCCTTTAATTAGTCACTTTAATTAATTAACTTTTAATTATTAAGTAATTAATCTTTAATTACTTAATTAACCTTTAATTACTTACATTAAGTAATTATCCTTTTAATAAATCACATTTATTAATTATCTATTAACTACCCGCCTTAATTAATGACATTAAGTAATTATTCTTTAATTACTCAAAACTTTAATTAATTAAAAGATAAACTATTTATCTTACTTAATTAATTAATTATCATTTAAAACTTATTAATAAACCTTGTAATGAATTATCATTAACCAAATAACATAAACCTTTAAGTTAAATTAAGGATTAAAAACACTTCATCTTTTTAATTATTTAGCAAATTACAATATTAAGTTTGTTAAAGTAAACTTTTGAAATAAATATTATATATATTAAGTTACTTTAAACTCAAAGAAAATTTAATTCCAAACCTTTAATAAATTCCAACTTAAATAAACATTAATTATTTTAAAAGAAGTGGTTAATAAATTGTTTAAACTTGATTAAGCTTTTAAACTTTAAGAACTTGTTATTTCTTTATCTAAAATTTGATATCATCACAAAACTCGAGCCCAACCAACATTTTCCCCGAGCTACCCTCGTGCACTCATGTACTTCACTTTGCTTCGAGACAAACTCGCAAACGTCCCGACCCAAGCCACTCTTTCTTCTCTGATAACACAACACACCCAGGCACATGAAAACGTACAAGTGCACGTGCACACGCCACCTGATCGCCTCCGACCATTGTTGAGTCTACCCACAAATCGACGATCACCTCCGTCGATGACTTGACCATCAATCACCATCGATTTATCTGAAATTCGGAAACGAAATGATCAACCCAAAACTGGAACCAAACCTTCGACAAAAAAAATCACAAGCGCCGCCACGATCGACCACCAGACACCCACCGAATAAACCCAGAGCAGTGTCTCGAACCCACGCTTCGAACCCCCTTGCACCGATCGACTCCAGTGCTCTATCGTCGGCGCACGAACTCCTACAACACTCTCGACCAAAATAGGTCATCGATCCCTAGTTCAACTCCGCCTAGCCACCATGGACATCTAAAAATCCCTCCACTATTTTTCCTGTAATCCCTACGTCTCCCGCCTCCTCTAGCAATGATAACATCGCCCGCCACTTTGCCGTTCATTGGAATTTGACGATAAAGCAAAAACCGATCAACTCACTAATTCACAACATATACCAACTTAAAAATCATGAAATTTTATCAAAATTCATTAACTTGCAATACGCATCAGATCTATAATCAAAATTTGAAATTAACATGATCGATTTTGACTCATTTCTAATCTTCTCAATTATTTATTATTTTTGAAATAAATACACCATACAAACAGTTAGAATTATTTTTAAAATTGACGTTACATTGTTATAACCATTTCTCATTAATAAATCACACCCTAAAATCTATTGTATGGGAAGGTATGAATTTTTTTTCCATGATGATCTTGAGTCTGTTATTCAAACAGAGGATGATATACACATACATACTCACTTGCACAGACATATATACATATTTATATACATGCAACACATTTCCATCCACGTAAACATATTTATAACATTACCTGTAACAACCCGCATATTTATCGATTTTATATTTAAATATTTTATTTAAATATTTTATCGTTAGTCGGATTTTAGTCCGAAAAGCTACTTTTTGCATACGGTCGAATTAGGGCTCGGGACCACTCCCATTGAGTTTAAAATGCCGTTTGCGACCTTTTTGAGTATAAGCTTCGATATGTTTGGAGAAAGTTGATTTCTGCTACTTTTTACTTTGGGTTTGGTTTTTGGGCTCAGCCCTATGTTAACTTATACTCCAAAACTGAACCACTCTCCTCATTCTCCCTCACTTCTTTCTCTTTTCAGTTTTCTTAGCATTATTGGTGGGAGATATTGGAAATTAAAAACTCCAAAACCCTAGTTTCTCTTGCAAATCAAATTCCTAGCTCCAAACTCAAGAAGAACCCATTGGTAAGCTTCTCTTCTTCTTCTCCAACTTGTTCTCTTACCAATTTCAGAAATTCCTAAACCTAATTTTGGGAATGTTCTTGTTTTTGAGCATAGATTCAAGCTCATTTGGGTTGTGTTGAAGAGAGGTTGATTCTCCATTTGCTTTCAAGCTTCTTCTTGTTTGATTTTGAGAAAAGGTGAGATTTTTATCTCACATCTATGACTATAATTTTCTTTGGTTGTTGGGTATGAATTCCTAACACTTCTTCATGTGCATTTGCTCTTGATTTGGATTGGTTTTGTGAATACTCCAATTTTTGGGTTTTTAAGTCAAATTTGTGTGAAATCCTTTTATGGGTGTTTGATCATGCTTTTGGTGATGCATCGAGGAGCATATAGGACCGGGTTGCCGATTGGCATAAACCCTTAGAGCCAATGTTCGTCCGGTTGCATTTTGGAAGAGTTTGCTCTTCATTTGAATAAGGCTGAAAAACAGCCCAGGCATGATTCAGTCGACTGAAAACTCTGTTCAGTCGACTGAACCTGAAACCCGAGAGTTTCCAGGCATGATTCATTCGACTGAAAAACTCTGCACAGTCGACTGAAACTGGAAACAGAAAGTTTCCTGAACCTGGAAAATTTCCAGGTACAGGGTCAGTCGACTGAAAACTCTGTTCAGTCGACTGAACCTGCCGTTTGAGTCCAATTTGCCTTTTTGGATTGAAATTCCAATTTAAATCGATTCGTGATAATCCTATTTGTTGTTATCATCTATTATGACTTTGATGACTCTTTTTAGGGATTTTTGAATATCCATTTCGATGGATCCTTTATCGATTTCGTTGGATTTTATTCACGTCTTCGTATGTGAATTTTTGTGATTGATTGTTCTTACAATCTTCTTCGTGATTTGTCACTTTAAAAATATAAAGGTTTTCTATACTAGTAGTAAATATCAAAACTCTTTCCTCAAACGATTTCAATACTATTTTAATACCAAATTCATTTATAAAACCGTTTTCCAATCTATTAGTATATACAAACCTTTACCTCACTCGTATGAGAAATCTAATTAAACGGCTTAGTAAAACAAGTGGTATGAAACGCTTGCGTTTACTTTGTCGGTTAATTCTTGGACTTGTTCGATTGAACCTCTTGTGACAATTTTCTAGTGGAGATTTACAGTTTGTTCGTAAATATTTAAGTTAAGCAAGTGGTTATGGGACATGAAGCTAAACTCATATATTTACTAGCTTAGTGTAATCGACACTTCTCGTTGATCATGACAATCATCTTTGTGATTTAGACTAGCAATGTGCAATGTCTCTTTGTCTGTGAGGGAGACTAAACCCCGTTTTGTGGAGTTTCGACTCAATTTGTGATGGGGTAGCAACCCATGGTCTTTGGGCCGTTTGTGGAGCTTCGGCTCAATTTGTGATGGTTAGCGACCATGGAATTAGCGTTCCGTTTGTGATACACGTGTTGGTGGGCTTTATGCTCCCGTTTGTGATAGGCCTCCCCCCTTTGTGATTTCTGGATTTCTTGTGTAGATTCCTAGAATTTGTGTTTCACCAATTTTCGTGATTTCCATTGATAAGTTTTATCAATATTTGTGCATTGGTGAATTTGTGTGTCATTGACTTTAGTGATTTCTGGATTTCTTTTGTAGTCTTCTGGAATTTGTGTGTCATTGACTTTTGTGATTGACAATGATATTATCGTCAATATTTATGGTATGGTGAACGAAATAAGGAGTGTGACATTTCTTTGATTCTTGTGTAGATTTGGTGACATTGATTAATCTCTTGATGATTATCAACTAAGTATATATATATATATATATATATATATATATCACAGCTTGGCATTGTGATTATTATGTGTTTAGTCATATCTCTTATTCTATATCGTTTCATCTGATATTTATAGTTAGACTGATCCGTTTATTATTTTCTTATTAAATAATACTCGGGTCAGACCGAGATGTTACAGGTGCTTCTGCTTGACTTCTCATCCGGGATTAACTCCTTGACTTTTGGGTTAACTACTTAGATTAGTAGTTATTTTGTTGTATACATTTGAGATATAGACTCCTTAATGTATACTTATTCTTTTGTGTAGTTCGTGTAACTATTCTTTTGTGATATTGTGGGTCTTTTTAGACCACTACTCTGATGTACACTTTCTAGTGTAATATTCATATCTTATTCCGCCTTTGTGATATGAATTGTCTGTGACTGATTTGTGTTATGCTTATTTCTATATTTGTTTTTCGAAGGATTTATATAGCCACCGTGTTGTAGCTTTGAGTTTGTGTCGGTATGTCGGATTTCCTCTTGAAATAGAATGCATGTTATATTATCTGACATATCGGTGCTCGCGCAAAGAAATTACATGGATGGTCGCTCCTCAACAGCCTTATTCTCCGTGCTAGTCGACAGCATTCACCGTAATGTTCTTGGCTAGCGTGGGTATAGAGGTGGGGCATCACATTACTTCACAAACTTTTCTCATGCATTCAAACATATAACCAGATTTTAAGCTTTTAAAATGTTTACTCACCTGGATTGGAATAGAGAACTAGAAATGCTTTTAAATCTGGAAACTGGTGTATTAAATTTGAAACTGAAGCTTTGATTTTGATCTGCTTCTTGTTGTTGAGTTCATGCTTGATTATGTTGAGTTGATCTTGAATTTGTTTGAAGCTTTGTTGAATTTGAGTTAATCTTTTCCAAATTGAAGAACTTGAGTTTGATTTCAGTTTTTTTCTTCTTGATCTCAGGTTTGATTTTCTTTTGATAAAACTTTGAAAAAGTACGAAAGAAATTGAGGAATAGGAGAGTAGATATATATATACAACTTGTTTACATTTTATCTATTATTTTGAAAAATAAAGAAACAAAAGGCACTTGTTAATTTGGATGATGATTTGCTTACAAATGTTTTAAATGCATGTCATCTTGTTACAAATGTTTAATTCTATGTTTAAAACACCAACACTTGTTAATTTATAGTTTATTCATGTTATTAAAAAAAATTTATTCTATTTTCAGTTTTGATTAATGCATTTCCTTGTGTGTGTGTGTGTGTGTGTGTATATAGATATATATATTAAAGAAAATGATTTTAAAATCTAGTTACGCTTTAATAAATAATTAATACATATAATATATATATATATATATATTAGAATTTAATCCTTAAATATCTTTTGAAAATTTATTTATATTTAATTCAAATCATAACTTCCAAAATACGTATTACATATATATATATTACAATTAGGAAACAACTTTTATTAATCTTAAAATATGGATTATTTAAATTCAATTTATTTTCTAAAATATTTATTTTTGAGTTTCAAATTCATAATTCAATTTAAAATCAATTTGTTTACATATATATATATATATATATATATATATATATATAAACATATGTTATTTACTTTTGAAATTTTCAAATTCAAATTTCAAATTACAATCTGTTTATGTAAATAAACAAGCACGTATCTTATTTAATTTGAAAATTTAAATTAATTCAATCCAAAATTTTATATTAATTACCAAATTAAATTTGACTCAAAACCGGGATCGTTACAAATATCATTGTTGTTTATTTCTGAGTCTCAAAATGGGGAATGCTATAAAGACGCTGCTCTAACATGACATAATGGTGAATACGCAAAATATACACACATAGACACACACATATTAAATAAGTAAGCATGCTATCATTTACTAATGCACTCTCTTTTATTTTCATCCCATTATAATAAATAAATTATCTTATCTCTAATAGATTAAAGATCAATTATGGCTCAATTATTCGCTAAACCTTAACTTTGATAATAAATGTAATGCCCCACTATCCCTAATGCCTAAAGTTAACATAAAATATTCTTAGTTAATGCTTACACATCAAATTTAAGCATTAGGGATGGTGTATTCACCACAAGATAAGTTGACATTTGTAACACTAATAGATAACACTTTATTGTATAGTGTTATTATTTGTTTAGGGTTGTGTTGGTTGTGTAATGCTTTGCCACCTCCAATTATTTGCTTGGCACCATTCTCCTTCAATTATTTTCCTTTTCCCTCTTCTTTTTGTTCCATTTTTTATTTTCATCTCTCACACCAGAAAAATCAGATCCCCAAATTCTCAAATCAAATACCCAAATCACCCATAGCAATATATAAACGCAACAGCCGAAAAGGAGAGAGAAGAGCAAAAACATCATGACTCAATAGGCAGCAGGAAGGCAGGAAGCAGGCACATGACCATGGATTCCATATTCCAGTTGACAACAGCAGCACATTACATGACCATTTGATCCTCAGATGTCAATCAAATTGTGACTCCAGACTCTAATTGACAGAATTGCTCTAATACCGAGGTCTAAGCAAGCTGTTGTAGTTAAACCATCATCTTTCTTGGCTCGAAAGTGGAAAAGGTGTTATTTTGTAAATTCTGATTTAGCATAAAATGTTATATTGATGAATTAATTTGGAAAAGGTGTTATTTAGTATATTAAAAACCATCATAGTTGAAGTTTGAGCATTTGTTACGATTTTTTTATTCTTAACTTAGGGTTATTTGTTTCATTATATGTGAACTTAAAGTTGTACTCGCAACTATGTTAAAAAGTATGAAATAAAATTGGAAGCTTTAAACCTTGTCTAAATTTTGAAAGCTTATGCCTACTAAGTTTGCAACTAGGAGAGAGAAATTGTGTATGAAGCTTCCTATTCCCCGTGAACATGATGGTTGAGCGTATATAAGAGAAGTTTACTGTAACTCATGAGAGGGCGCTCTATTTACATATGCATTTTCCAAATGCTCAAATGCATGCTCTTTACTAGAATATGCAGATTAACTTATCGGTAAAAACTTATGATTGGTAGATATGATATATATATACAGACAAACACACACAGTCATTACAAATTTTATCAACTTGGAATCATATACTAGGTTCTATATAGTATCCAATGTATTGGTTGATGCAATAGTGATCTGTTTTGAACGCTTGGCGAATATTTATGATAATTGACTTCCATTAGTGTTATTGGATTTGATTTTTATATTTATTTCTGTTGTCAAACCCTAAGTTATCCACATGATAATACATAACACCAGTTTGTGTTATTTAACCAAACTTTGTCCATGCAATTGATCATGCAAATGAGTTATTATGATAGTTTGTGGACATGGTATTGTGGTAGCCAGAAAAAGAGAGACGGTAAAGAATGATTATAATTAAGAATTTGAAGAATGTGAGCTGGTTTAAATTTAATAAGATGACAAAAATTCCAAAATGCTTTTATATGACTGTAAGATAATATTTGTAGAGTATGTCTCTTATTATAAAGTATTCTCATTTTGATGCATCACTTGGTTGTTCATTTCATTTTTTAAATAATAATTATATAATTCTTTTACTTGTTAATAGCTGCACCAAGATTTAAATAGTTTTGAAAGCTGTGCCAGTTTTATATTACTTTCACCATGGCCTAAATGTAAAAAAGTTGATATTCTGTAATATATAGATAATCACTGAACCAAGAACAACCGATATAGGTGAACATCTGTTACTTGAAGTAGTTAAAGGGGCAAAAGTTGCAAGACCTTCAGTTTGGCTTAGGAGACAAGCAGGGAGGTACATGAGGCATGTTTATTTTCATAACTTGGTACAACTATATTAACTAACTTAGAGACAAATTAATGAGCTAATAGGTTTTACAATTCTATTATAAATTAAGATTAATATTATAATGGAGAACATTTGCACTTTTCATCAATATGAACTATAAATAATTTTAATGTTACCATAATTGAATCAGTATTTCATGTATATGTGCACAATTGCATAGGACGCTAACTTAAATTAAACAACATTAAAAAAAGCACATTATTCATTAACATTTAGATAATGTATCCTCCATAATGAGCTAAATGGTTAAAATTATGTCTGGTTTGTTTTAGAGTTATCAAAATTGTTAACTAACAGACATATGCTTGAGCCATTTAAGTCACAATTCCAAGTTTTGATTATTATTATCTTATGCTACAAGTAATATAGATCAGTAAGAACAGATGAATTAATTTAAGACATGTATGACTAGTACACTTAGGAATATTAATCCCCATGTTAATTTTTTTAAAAAGCCATCGAACATTATATGAGAAGCATCCTTCTTTTTATGAAATGTCAGAAAATATGGATCTGGTAGTTGAAATGTCCCTTCATCCATGGAAAGTTTTCATGCCTGATGGGGTGAGTGCCATTATGAACTGATTTTCTATCTGCATATCCCATCTAAATTATCAACTTGCTCACCGGAAAGAAAAAAAAAACATTAGTAATAAAATCACTAAAATATAAAATCTCTTCTTCAAAATCACTCTCGTTATTAATCACCTTAGTAGTGATGTAACAGCTACATACCATATTATGCATATATCTACTAAAATATTAGAATATTTTTGGTATACAAAATAACAATGATTTCATGAAACGCAGGCTGATTTTAACCAAAAATATTTTATCGTTTTCTAATTTTTATTTGTATATATCACAAGTAATCTATCCGAAAAGCATTGGTAGTGAACCTTGTGGTGTTACCAATGTCATTTAAGGGAAAAGGAAATTGAAAATCCTAGGTTCATTACCATTTTATCAATTTTATATAAATTGATCCTTTTCTGCCTACTATATCCTTGTAGGTAATACTATTTTCTGATATTCTCACACCTCTTCCTGGGATGAACATACCATTTGACATTGTCAAAGTAAAAGGCCCAGTAATATATTCCCCATTGAGTACAGCTGCTAATGTCGATCGAGTGCAAGCTTTTATTCATGAGGAATTTGTTCGTTATGTCAGGGAAGCATTAACAATTTTGCAGTCGGAGTTAAGCTTTCTCTTTTCTTGTTCTTTTTATTTTCTAATATATAACCTCCTCATGGTTGAAAGACCAACTAGTCTTTCTTGATATTCAGTTTGACGTATTTGAAACATATATGAGTGCAGTGGTGAAAAGATTTTGAAATTTTATATAAAACATTTTTGTTAAATATGACAACAATTACACAACCATATTTGGTTATAAGGTGGTTACTAGGACAGATATAGTAACATATAAATATTTGTTTTGAAACTATAAGAACACGTTAATCACGTGAAATTTTCAGATAATTTCATCGAGAGAACTGGTTCCTTGCATATCACCCTTCGATATTTTCCATGGACAACTTAATCGATAAGCATAAGATCCGATTGCAATGTGCTTAAGCAAATATATGCGTTTGATGTCGTTTCAAGAACAAATTCATTCGTACTCTATAAGTTTGGGTTGTGTAATTTAACCTAACCCTATAAAAACAGCACTGTTTTTGCCTAATTTTCTCATGTGAACATTTTTCAATCATTAAACTATGCCAACATCTTAATTGTTGAGCTCTGTGTTACCTATGGCAGCTCCAGTATCTGTGGTTAATTTGAATAAGAAACAAGTTTATCATTTCATATGGCTTACTAAGTTAAAAACTATTACGAGCAAGATATTACATCTCAGTTACAACTTACAAGTAAAAGGAAGATAATTAAATAGACATGTTATCATTCTACACTGTGCACGATACATATCATAACGCACTGTATGCCTTGCCCTATACAGCTTAGTTATACATTCTCATCTTCAACATACAAACTATTGTATGAATGTATAACTTGAAATTTTGGAACATTTTAACAATAACAGTAATAATTAATTACTATTTTCCGCTACTTCTCTGGCTTTGGTTTTCATTGTATTATATGATTTATAGTCGCAATAACATTTTATGATTATATTCTAGTTTGTCAAGAATTATAATTGCCTTCCCTTTAAGTTCAAGTTGAACAATTTTTAATGTTAGTGGAGAAAAATTGGATGCTTTTTCTATTGTATTATTGCTAGAAAATTGAGGTTAACTGTTGAAAAACTTGAAATGGAGTAATATATCAAGAACAAGCAAATCATATCTTCATCCATCATTTCAACTCCATAGATATGCGTCAGAGTACCATAGCTCATGAAACAAGTAAATGAACAAGTAGCTAAATCAATGCATAACAAAACAAATAAATCGTTGAAAAATTAAAAAACACAAACTAATAACTAAAAGAACAAAGTGCTATCCAAAGAACCAAAGCAGCTGTAGTTGCAAACAAGCAAATAAATGCAATCAAATGGCTAAAAGCAAATTATTCAAAACAAAAGATAACAACCAAAGGTTACAACTAATGCCTAAATTATTCACATAAACCAAAACCTACTGAAAAAGACTAAAAATATAAAAAAATGCATAAATGATAGTTGTGAACAAAAGAGCCAGAAATTATAAAATTAACTTAGTTTTATATTAGCAGTAATAATAATACTCAAACCTCTTTGCCATTGCCACTGACTTCAATTAACCACATTTCTATAGTTTGTAGAAACCTTGACATGCCTCTTTGTTTCTACAAAAATGTTCTCGGTTTCATCTTTGCTTGAAGGCCCTGTTCTTTTAATTTTGATGGTGCTTGGTATGTTACATGTACAATTTCACTTTGACAAACTATTGACAGTTTAGTTCATATTGCTTACTAAACGTAATGTTTATTTTACAGGTTGGTCAACTATGAAGTAGGAATACATTTACTACAGTCTGAAAATCCTAAAAGCATGAAAAAGAAAATTAAAATTAACCCCAAGGATGATCATATCTCTTTTCAGGTTTATGCTTTTCCCACTTAGTAATATCAATAACATTCTTAAATTTTTAGATATATAAATCTCGATTTATATTTATGCAATATGTTTGCACAAAAAATGGGCAAACACCTCCAAGTCGTGTAATTTAGTTGATTATTTGTTGTTCTTAATGGTTTGGGTGATTTATACAAATATGTGAAATATATGGACTAAACTGTAAAAGACACACAGATTTATAGTGGTTCGGCCAGAACGTGCCTACGTCCACTTTTTATGTTATTCTCCTTTTCTATTCAGATTACAAGTACAAAGCTTTAATTACAAGTAACTGAAAGTTGTTTGAAAGTTCTCTCCGTGCTTGAGCTCTCAAACTTGTCTGTCATTGTTGTACCCCTGCCCCTCTATTTATAGAGTGAGGCTGGGGGCAGGGGTCTTGGATGTATATAGCTGCTGACGGGCCTGGGCTGTTGCAATCTGGCCCGACAATGTTGGTCCGGAATGCCTTGGTCTGGTAGTATTGTGGTCCGGTAGAGCTTGGTTTGGTGGTGAATGGATGGGGCTTGGTCCGGCCATGCTTTGGTCCGGTAGTCGATGGAGGTTGTTTGGCTTGGTGGTTGTTGGTCCGGTGGTAGGAGCGTGATTTGGAGTTTGGACCGGAAGTAGGTTGGTTCGGTTATGGGACTGGATCGGTGTTGGATGGAGAGGCTTTGGACCGGTGACGGTGGGTTTTGGACCAGTGATGAGGTGGTTGGTTATGTAGTGCGTAGGAATGGGGTTGGTTTCGGTGATGGGTGGCTTGGCAAGGATATCCTTACTCTGGTTCGACGAAGGCACGCCCAACATTTGCCCCCCAAAGTGGGGCACGTGCTTGCATGTGTCGCGCTTTGTTTTCCCGCAGTTGAGGTAGCTTCGTTCGGTCCTGGGTGTGCCGAACTAGTTGGTCCGGTCGATATGTTTCGCCTATAAATATCATGGGTGTGCCGAACTAGTTGGTCCTGGATTCAGGTTACTGTTATCCCTTATCGTTTTAAGATAGCCGAATCAACCTGAGTACCGAATCAACCGAGTACCGAACCAGGTATGTTTTCTTTTGCCGAATGAGCTTGTGCTAGCAGTACCGAATGAACTTGCAAACCTTCAACACCGAATGAACTCAAAGACCATCGATACCGAATGAACTTGAAAAATTTCAACACCGAATGAATTCGGGTGTGTTTAAATGTCGAATGGCCTTTTGTCCTTGAACTGCCAAATGAGCTGAGGAGTATAGCACCGAACGATCTTTCGATCTCGTACTACCGGACGAGTTTGAGAAGTGTGAGGTTGAATGGCCTTTGGTCTTGAACTCTTATGTTTCGAATTGCGAATGATACTCCAGGCTGTATGTACTCGTTTGTTTGTATCTCCATACTCCTTGTCCTAATATGTTTTTCCGGTGCTACAGATAAATGTCTCGCAAAGTGGAAACCCGATCAGAAAAACAGAGGAAATCTATGGACAGAAGAGAGTCTCCCTCTGTGCCCCCAGTTCAGCCGGAACCAGCGCGACATGGATCTGCCCCGCGGTCATTAGTGGACGGATATGGCCCTCAAGAGCTTCTGAACTCTCCTCCCGATTGCTTTTCGGGCTCCCTCAAAGAGGGACAACTTGATGTCATTGCTCGCTCCTTCGGGATTGACAGAGCGAGCATGTCGCTGCCGGGAGATGGTGTGATGCCGTATGATCCTCCTGAAGGATATTTTGCCTATAGCCGATACCATTGCATGTGCGGGGCCATTCCTCCGATCAATGCGTGGATAGTCAGCTTCACTACCTACCTGAAGGTGGCTCCTTTCCAGCTTCAGCCCAACTCCTACGCCATCTTAGTGTGTCTATTCGTTATCTTCCAGAGGAGGTATGGGCGCCCCCCTTCTAACCGAGAAATCTGATATTTGTATAATCTGAAGGGCTACAAGAAGGGGTCTCCGTACATTAGTTTAGAGTCGGTCGTGTCCTTCAAGCCGGTCTTGGACTTATACTCGAAATTCACCATGTTTAAGAAGGAATGGTTCTTCGTCAAGGACGATTCCGTTTCTTTTCGCATTTTCACTTCTGGTTGTAAGTTGAATTCCATTTGTAATTTCTTTGTCCCGACTGCAATGCTTCTTCTTATATGCTTTTATTTCTTGCTGGCGACAGGTGGCTTTGCGGTCATGGAGAATGATCGCCTGGTACAGATGGTTACGGAGATAGAGGCTATCTCAGGAAGGGATAGGTCGGCTTCTTACCTGATCAGGAATGCCACTCTCCTGGAGCACAACTTGATTCTGCCACGCCAATCCGTGGTTAAGCAAAGAGATACAGCCGAGGAGAGGGCTGCCAAAGCTAAAGATGGGGCTGCTACGAAGAGTAGCAAGAGGAGACCTTTCTCGGTACCTCCAGTCGTCGAGGGAAAGAAGCTTAAGAAATCTGATGGACCCTCTCCCAGCACATGCCCAGATGTTCCGGAGGAGGAAAGTGGAGAGAAAGAAAGAGGCGAGGAGGAGAGCGGAGGTGATGGAGAAGGTGGCGGTGGTAACGGTGGCGAAGGGCAGAGTGGTAGCGGCGTTGGTGCCTTGACTTCTGGGCAAGTGGGTGAGATTCAAGAGTGGACAGATGACGCTTTCCGTCAAGCCTTCGAGGGGTTAGGGGAAGGGCCGGCCTTGGTGGAGAAATCGAAGAAGTCTGATAAGGCCGGGATGGGCGCCAGCCTATCTTCTGAGAGTATTTCAGCTAAAGCAACTCCGGCGATTCAAGGTGAATTCTTAACTTCCGCAGACTCCCTTTATGATAAGGACTTAGTAATATTTTATGGCCAACTCCCGTTCTGGAATGAGATTCAGGGCTTATTGCAGTATCTCACTCCCCCTCAGGGTTTGTAAAATAAACGCGTTTTCCTACTCCTTTTAACTTAACATATTTCTCGGATCATAGTTTCATGCATGCTTGTAACACTTGGTTTTTATTCGAGGCACGGGCAAGGTGGCCAAGACATCAGATATTTGGCACCGCCTTGAGCAGTACAAGCTACTCAAAGCTTCCGCCAAACCAAAGCCATCAACTAGCCGTCCCGGAGATGTGGTTGGCTATCGCCCTCTTCTCGGAGTTATTGAAGAAGATATGCAAAAGAGGAAAGGGGGGCGATCTTCATTTGAACCTTCACCTGGCCCTCAGCCTCCAGTCCAGCCTATCCATGATATTATTGAGGAAGATACTGAGTTTATGCCTTCCCCACATCCGTTCGAAAATCCAACCGTCACCCCGATAGACCGCTCTGGTTTGGTTCGCAACCCATTTGCCGGCCATCCGGATCTGGACCCGAGTTTTACGGATATTTCTTTTGACGAGGCCACGGGTGAGCATCTTCTTCCCCGCAATCCCATGGTACGGGTGCTTGATGAGGCTAAGTCCTTAGAACTCGATTTGCTTACTACTCGGATTGTGACCATGGGGGATGAGGCCAAGGCAAACATCGATCGAGTAGCTGAAGAGACCAAGAGGCTAATGGAGCATCACGCTCGGCTGGCCAAGGCTGGAGAGGAAATCGGAAGTGCTAACATTCGGTTGTGGCTAAAGGTTTATGATCAGGCCAAACAGCTTGCCGATCAGGCTATCCAGATATCCCAGCATGAGGCGGCCTCCAGACGACTAAAGAAAACCATGGAAGAGGCTAGCAAGGCTGAGTTGCGAAAAATGTAGGCTGCTTGCAAAGAACGAATTGATATGGCCATCGCAATGGTGGATGAGGTTCGGAGCGTGGATCTTGAGCAGGTAGAGGAGTTATCTGGGAGGCTTGAGGCCACAGAGCTTGCTCAGGCCAAGCTGAAGGAGGAGATGGAAGTGATGCGGAAATCCCTTCAGGCTGACTGCTCGAGATACCGATTGGAGAGAGATGCTGCCGTCGCACGGCTGTTGGCTTCTGAGGCCCGGATGAAAGAGTTTGAGGAGAACGAGGGGATGATGGATGAGATGCTCCAGGACATGTATTTCCGAACTTGGAGGCAGGGCAGCCTGTCCTGGATGGATGACTATCCCCGGGTCATGGCTAGAATATATTTTCGGTCTTTGGAGGAGGCTAAGGCCGATGCGGATAAGGAAGGTGGTGCGGCTTTCAGGATGGATGTGGTTACGGCCCAATTCACTAAGGAAGAGAAGGTCGCGGTTAAGGAGGGCATGCGGCTGCTTACTACGGATGAGGTAGGCGTGCAGCTAGATGATGATGATCAGGGAACAGATGCTGATAAGTCTTCCTTTTTAGTCTTTTCATGATTTGATTGCTTATCCTTCGTGACTATTGACGGATTCTCTTCTGAATTGGGCAGGCGGGACCTCTGGAGTACATGCGGGGAGTTCTGACCCTGCAGTTAAGTAGATCCGGATGGCGGGCAAGATAAAGGCGGAGCCTCGATGTAGTTGACTCTTTTATTTTTTCTGTTTGACATTCCTGTATATACTAGTCCAAAACATTATTGTATTTCCAGGCTGTAATTATGTCATTGCAACGAACGTCTTTATGTAACTTTATAACATAAGCAGATTCTGTAATGTTCGAATGTGGTTGTTAATTTGGTATGTTGCATAAGAAATACAGCTGCGTGTTTATGCATGTGATTTAATCGTATTTGATGCTAAGTTTCTGCTCAAAATATTATTTCATGTCTTGCAATGTCAATATGATATGTGAATAAATTAAAGCTACATATTTGTATACAAGAGAAGAAATTACCGCCCTTCGTGTTTTAGTTGTGGAGGGCTGCTTTAAATGTCTTGTGCGACTGAATATGGAATGTAGCTGAGTGTTCCGTCATCCGAATGTGAGTTCATATTTCCACCAGCGAGAGTTCCCCTATTTTGTGACTTGTACTTTAGGGACTGTTATATAGGATAGGAGAAAAGCTTTTAAATGAAATGGAAATATGAGAAACGGTAAAACTTCCAATCACGGAAGGCCGTCGATATGCTTAAGTTCGTGGCAAATGGGTTTTGTAGTCACTTTCCCTAGCTGTGGGTCTTAGAGACATTTGTCACCCATCTTACGCCTCCGCGGGGAGTTTATCGTTTTTACCACAGCCGTACTTAAGACATATCGGAGCCGAGATCGCGCACAGTAACTACCCGAGCCATTATGGCCCATAATCGTGGGTATTATTCGATTTACTGTGGCCGGCAAGCGTGGGTGCCGATCGTCAACCGTGAATTACCCCTGGCTGGCCACACCTTATGTTGGGGCTTAAAGTAGGTTCACAGTTGCCGGCGAGCCGAACGCCGTAATGAGCTGCCATCGGCTATAGTCGGCCTTCTTGATGGCTTATAATCGGCTCATTACAGTTGGCTTTGAGGGCAGTCGCGAGTAATGAGTTAACATGCAGCAGAGGGATGCTGGAGCAAAAGTGTCTCATTGGCGAGTGTATAGAATCATATAGTACCTGTTAAGTCCTGTCTAGGTGAGGTCGTGCCACGAAGTGTCCAGAATGGAAATGTCGCTGTACATGATTTTGTTCAACAGAAAAGGATAAAGCTTATCAAGCAGCCAAGATATAAAGGAACAAGTTAAAAAGAGACAAGATTTTTAAAGTGGTTCGGCACAAAAATGCCTACGCCCACTGATTCTCTTTATTAATTCACTTCATATGGGCAGTACAAGTTAGGAAAAGTATCGACGGAGGTGTTGGATGTTCCATGCCCTCTGGAACACCTTTCCGTCCACTGGACAAAATATAAGCTCCGTTGTGGAGATCTTTATGAATTACATAGGGTCCGTCCCAAATTGGATCTAGCGCCCCGGGGCGCGGGAAGATCCGTTTGAGGACAAGATCTCCTTCTTGTAAGCTGCGGTGTTTGACTTTGGAGTTGTATTGTGCTGCTACTTTTTGCTTGTGAGCTGCTGCTTTGAGTGCTGCATCATTTCTTCTTTCCTCAATTAGATCCAAAGACATGTGGAGGAGTTCTTCGTTCTCTTCTGGGTTGTAGTGGATCCTACGGTGGGAAAGCACTACAGTTTCAACTGGGAGTATGGCCTCCGATCCGTATGCCAAAGAGAAAGGATCATGCCCTGTTGATTTTCTGTAAGATGTGCGGTAGGTCCAAAGTGCCGTAGGAAGTTCATCCACCCAAGCGCCTTTTGACTTTTCAAGTTTCTTCTTGATTAGGGTTTTGAGGATTTTGTTGATAGCTTCGACTTGTCCGTTTGCCTGGGGATAAGCCACAGATGAGAAGCTTTTGTGGATTCCGTGCTCTTGGCACCAGTCGGTGAATTCCTCGCAGTCAAGTTGAAGCCCATTGTCCGATATGATTTTGAGTGGAACCCCGTACCTGCATAAAACATTTTTGATCAAGAAGTTAATAACTTTTGCCGAAGATATTTTATTTAGAGGCTCCGCTTCCACCCATTTGGTGAAATAGTCAACTGCCACTATGGCATATTTGGCTTCGCCTCGGCCCATTGGCAATTCGCCAATCAAGTCGATTCCCCATATTGCAAAGGGCCAAGGGCTGGTCATTTGAGTAATCTCATTTGTGGGCAGTCGAGGAATCTTAGCAAAATTCTTACATCTGTTGCATTTTTTGACAAGTCCAAGGCGTCTTTGTTTAAAGTGGGCCAGTAATACCCGTATCGGAGTATTTCCTTGGCTAGATTCTGCCCTCCGGTGTGATCTCCGCAACTTCCTTGATGGATGTTGGACAAGACTTTCCTGGCTTCCCTTCCAGCGATACACCTTCATAAGGGATTAGAGAAGCCGCGCCAATAGAGGATGTCTTCTTGTAGTGTGTAGTGGGAAGCTTTCCTTAAGATTTTCTTAGCTTCATTATGCTCGTCGAGCAGTGTGCCATCTTGTAAATATTTCCGGATAGGAGTCATCCAAGTTTCCCCTTTGATTGTAGCTATCATATTCATTGTCTCGTAACTCGGGGCTAGATGTTATGAGATGGTTATTGTTCGGGAAGCGGTGCCTTCCTTCATGCTAGCTTGCTTCACCAGTTCGTCGGACTCTTGATTCTTTTCTCGAGAAATGTGTTTGATTAAATAGTGATCTAATTGATCGAGCAGCAGCTTGGTCTTCTTTAGATATGCTGTGAGTCGTTCTCCTCGAGTCTGGAATTCTCCCAGTATCTGATTTACAATAAGTTGAGAATCACTATGGAGACATAAAGAACCGACTCCAATCTCTAGGGCGAGTTCTAATCCGGCTATCACTGCTTCGTATTCTGCGTCGTTGTTGGTGGCAGCGAATTCCAATCTTAGGGCATAGTGCAACTTCCTTCCCCTGGGGGTGATTATTAAAATACTTGCCCCCGAGCCTTGTTCGTTTGATGCTCCATCTACAAAGAGATTCCACTTGATGTCTTCCGCTATTCTAGATGGCTCCTTACCTTCGTTAGTGGTGAATTCGGCAATAAAATCAGCTATGGCTTGCCCCTTGATAGAGGTGCGAGGATGGTAGGTAATATCATATTGACTCAGTTCAATGCACTATTTAAGTAGTCGTCCAGAAGTGTCGGGGCGATGGAGTACTTGCCTTAGCGGTTGATCGGTTAAAACTATGATGGAATGAGATTGGAAGTAGTGTTGCAGTTTTCGTGACGTGATTAGCAAACAGTATGCTAGCTTTTCAAGTTTAGGGTATTTGGCTTCTGCCCCTGTAAATCTCTTGCTTACAAAGTATACGGGTCGCTGTGTGTGGTTGTCTTCCCTCACCAAAGCGGCGCTTAAAGCATGAGACGATACAGCAAGGTATAGGTATAGTTCCTCACCTTCATTTGGAGTTGAGAGTACTGGTGGTCTCTGGAGGTGTTCGATTAAGTTAAGGAAGGCTGTCGAGCATTCGTCAGTCCATTCAAACTTTCCTTTGTCTTTCTTAAGAGCTTCGAAGAAAGGGATGCATTTGTCGGTTGCTTTAGAGATGAACCTGCTTAGGGCAGCCACCTTCCCGTTTAGGCTTTGCATCTCTCTTCGAGTGGATGGTATCTTGATATCTTGCAAAGCCCGGACTTGTTCGGGGTTCGCTTCAATCCCCCGGCATGGACGATGAATCCCAAGAACTTTCCCGACGATACTTCGAAGGAGCACTTTAGAGGATTCAGTTTCATTCCATATTGGCGAAGTATTTGAAACATCTCGTTCAGGTGGTTTATATGATCGTTGGCTTTCCTTGATTTTACCAGCATGTCATCCACATAAACTTCCATAGTTCGCCCTATTAATTCCGCAAACATCTTGTTGACGAGACGCTGATAAGTAGCTCCGGCGTTTTTAAGTCCAAAAGGCATTACTTTGTAGAAGTACAATCCCCGGTCAACGATGAAACTAGCGTGGTCTTGATCGGGGGCGTGCATAGGAATCTGGTTATATCCTGAGTATGCGTCCATAAAGGATAAGAGTTCGTGTCCGGCTGTGCTGTCCACGAGCTGATCGATTCAGGGGAGTGGGAAGCAGTCCTTCGGGCAAGCGTCGTTTAAGTTGGAGAAATCGATGCATGTTCGCCTTCCCATTAGCTTTATTTACCAGTACCGGGTTGGCGATCCATTCTGGGTAGATGGCTTCTCGTATGAAGTCATCGGAAAGTATGTTCTTTACTTCTTCCTCGAGGGCTGCTGATCGTTCTGCCTCCATGCTCCTCTTTTTCTGCTTCACTGGCACCTTGGTAGGATCGATGTTCAGTGTGTGGCATGCTACGTTTGGAGAGATTCCTGTCATGCCGGCGTGCGTCCATGCAAATATATCCATGTTGTGGCGAAGAAAATCGACGAGTTGATCTTTCAACTCCGCTCTTAACTGAGACCCGACTCTCAGCAGTCTACTTGGGTCGTGTTTGTCTACAGATACAAATTCCATAGCCTCTGCAGGCTCGGTGGTGGCCTCCTCCTCTTTGTCCCTGGGGTCTAGTTCGTTGAAAGGATCGCTGTTATATCGAAGAGGAGGGGCTTTCTTTAATTGCTATGCTTCCAAGTTTTTCTTTCAGAGAGAATTCTTTGCATCCTTCCCTTTATCCTTCCTGCGGTTATTGCGAAGCTCAGTTACATAGCAATCTCGGGCTGCGCCTTGATCTCCCTCTATTTCTCCTACTCCGTTATCTGTTGGGAATTTCATTTTCAGGCACCATGGGGCTAGGACAATTTGGAAGTCGGACAAGGTCGGTCTTCCCAAAAAGGCATTGTAGGCCGAGTGGCTTTCTATTAGCACAAATGTTTGTTTTCGTACAACGGAGCGGGGATGACTTCCTATCTCGACAAAGAGGTCCAGTTGCCCGAGGGGCATCTTCGCATCTCCAGCGAAACCATGTAGTGGTTTGTTGCAGGGAGACACATCCTTCATTGACAGCTTCATTTTGTCGAAAGCATGCTTGAATATGATATTTACTGAGCTTCCAGTGTCTATTAAAATTCGAAAAACTTTGGTTGGACCGAACCAGGCAGAGATGACCATAGGATCCATGTGCAGGTACTGTCTTCCCTCTAGGTCACGCCTACTGAATGTGATGTCGTCATTCTCTTTCCGTTTTGGGTGGCATTCTTCCATGACAGAATTAACATAGCCTTCATCGTTCCTAAGTGACTTACCATATCTTTCCATCTCTGCCCAGCTTTTGTCGGCGATGTGCGGTCCTCCTGATATAGTGTGGACCACTATCTTCTCTTGACTAGAACCGCTGGTGTTGCGATTTCCTCCGCCAACTTTTGGGAGGGGCGGCCCTGGGTTTTCATTGGCGGGAGCTGGAGTCTTGTTATGGCTTTTTACATAACGTTCCAGTCTCTTCCTTCTGATGTGCTCTTCAATTAAGTCCCGGAGATGGTGGCATTCATTGGTGTCATGTCCATGGGATTCGTGGAAGCGGCAGAACTTTCCAGACTTGAGTGCGTTATCTGACTCCTTCTTGTGCGGGGGTCGCTTGTATCTAACTTCGTCTTGAGTGGCTAGGAAGATGTTTTCGATTGTTTCATTCAAAGGAGTGTAGGAGTCAAATCTCGGTCCTGGTCGATATAAGCGCTTTTCTCCCTTCTTGCCCCCAGCATTGTCTCTAGAGTCATTTCTCCGAACGTCCTTTGCTGCAGCGGGAAGCCTGTTTGTAGCTGTCTTAGCCTGTTGCCCTGACTGCCTCTCAGTGGCAGCATCTTCAAGTCTCATATACTTTCCAGCTTCATGGAAGAAATCAGGTAAAGTAGCTGGCTTTTCCTTGGTTAGTCTTCTAGAAAATTTAGTATCCGGATGTACACCACTACAGAGGGCCATTACGATAAGTTTCTCGTTGACATCTTGGACTGCGGCCGATGCGGCGTTGAATCGGGTTAGATATTGTTGCACTGTCTCTCCGGGCTTCTGTTAGATATTAGATAAGGAATAAGCGTCTTTGGGTTGTTCCACATGAATGCAGAACTGGCTGATGAACTTTTCTTTCAACATTTCCCACGAGCTGATGGACGCTTGGGGTAGGTGGCAGAACCAGGAGGTAGCTAGATCTGCCAAGAAAAGTGGGAAGCATTTACACAATACTCCCTCCGTTGCTCCGCTCATGAGCATATGCTGGGTGTATCTCTGTAAGTGTACTACGGGGTCAGAGGTTCCCTTGTAAGGTTCCATTGTTGGCATTTTCCATTCCCAGGGGGTGATGGCGGTTTCGATATTGCGGGTGAAGGGGCTGGTTACCCTAGCACCTATCCCCCGATCCCTTTTCTCCCGTTGGACGCACTCTCTGAACAATCGCGCCATCCTTTCATCAGAACTTGGAGTGGATAGAAATGAGTTTGGTTCTTCCCTGCAAGATCGATTCCGTCCAGATGACCTGTAAGGATGGTATCGTCCATCACTCCTGACATTCTCCAATGGCTGCCTCTGGTCTTCCGGGGGCATGCTGGGGTCAGCAACAGTTGGCCCTTGCTTTGATCTTTTCCTGCTGGGTTCTCTTCTCAGCACTTCCTCGGGTCCAACTTCGGGCTGGACTCCCGCTCGGCCTATTTCCTTGGTGTTTCTATGGTTAGGTAGCATGGCGGGCTCAGCTACATCCAACCCTTGCCTGGTCCCTCCCCCGTTGGGTTCGGTTCCAAGCGTTTCCTCGGGTCGGAATTCGAGCTGAGTCCGGGCTCGGCTCCTACCATAGCTATTTCTGTTGTTAGCCTCTTCGAAGAAGAAAGACCCTTGTTGCCTCCAAGATCCTCCAGACTGGGACTCACCCCATGATTCAGTGTTGCGGTTGGTTTGTTCGACATCCCTTAAGCGTGACATGAGTTGATCCACTAAGGCTTATTGTTGAGATGCGAAGCGGTTAGTTACTTCAGCCACAACCCTGTCCAGATCCGCTCTTGTAATTGGTTATTCTGTAGCAGGGGCTGTCGGATTTGCCTGATTTAAATTTGCTGTTGGAACTGGACGATTGTCTTGGTCTCTAATCACTGGATCTGGGATACTGCCAGTTGCAATGTTCTTTCCTTTGTTAGTATCTTTCTTCCGTTCGGGAGGCATGTTTTCCAAGCAATGAATGATGTTGATAGGAAAAGGGTTGAGTGGGAGAAGCTGAAGCTTCGAGCTCCTGTTCTTAGTGAAAGCACGAAAAATGTTTGCACAAAAAATGGGCAAACACCTCCAAGTCGTGTAATTTAGTTGATTATTTGTTGTTCTTAATGGTTTGGGTGATTTATACAAATATGTGAAATAGATGGACTAAACTGTAAAAGACACACAGATTTATAGTGGTTCGGCCAGAACGTGCCTACGTCCACTTTATATGCTATTCTCCTTTTCTATTCAGATTACAAGTACAAAGCTTTAATTACAAGTAACTGAAAGTTGTTTGAAAGTTCTCTCCGTGCTTGAGCTCTCAAACTTGTCTGCCATTGTTGTACCCCTGCCCCTCTACTTATAGAGTGAGGCTGGGGGCAGGGGTCTTGGATGTATATAGCTGCTGACGGGCCTGGGCTGTTGCAATCTGGCCCGGCAAAGCTGGTCCGGAATGCCTTGGTCCGGTAGTATTGTGGTCCCGTAGAGCTTGGTTTGGTGGTGAATGGATGGGGCTTGGTCCGGTAGTCGATGGAGGTTGTTTGGCTCGGTGGTTGTTGGTCCGGTGGTAGGAGCGTGATTTGGAGTTTGGACCGGTAGTAGGCTGGTTCGGTTATGGGACTGGATCGGTGTTCGATGGAGAGGCTTTGGACCGGTGACGGTGGGTTTTGGACCGGTGATGAGGTGGTTAGTTCTGTAGTGCGTAGGAATGGGGTTGGTTCGGTGATGGGTGGCTTGGCAGGGATATCCTTACTCTGATTCGGCGAGCACGCCCAACACAATAATATTTATATTTGAATGACATTAAATACAATTTATAGTACACTCTTAATATTTTACTCTTTTCATGGTTATCGTAATAACAACTATAAGCACTACAAATATCCACTTCCATCCATGCTATATTATTATGACCAACCTTTTCTTGATCTTGAATGTTTGAACGGATATAACCCTATTGGGTGCGTCCTCACCATCATCCTAAAGCATTGAGGTACTATTAGATCATTCATTACTATTTATTTACCCATATTGAGGTGCTAGTAATTCAATTTTAATTGATTGCCATGTTATGCTTTCAGTTCTGAAAACTGAATACAATTTTAATTTCAATCGTAAACATGAAAACAATTGAAATATGAGTGTATACATTTTTTATCTGCATTTTTTTGAATTACATCTATATATAGGGCCAAATAGGTAATACCATAATTGTTGCAAAGAGTAGTAAAGCTTCATTTTACCTATTGATTCATTTAAATTATTGAACAGGTGTAGGTGTGATGTTGTGTACTTGTGCAAGTTTGGGTGTGTGCACAGTTTGGTGCATGTTTGTATATGCACTTGTATTATTAAGAAAAAGAAAATGTGAGCTGTTGTAATGCAACATGCAACAAGACATTATCTTCATCCATCTGAGAAAAATTTGATGTTTAAAAAAGTTAGGTAAATCTTCATCCATCAAATAAGATAAGGTACTACCAATAACCTATAATTTTCATCACAGTTTTATATAATTATTTTCAAATTATTCTGAATTTTCAAGAAGTACTACTAATGACCGAAGACATGCATTGTGACAACCCAGATTTCTGAACATTTGTAATTGATAAATACTTGGGTTAATTAATCAAAATACTGAATTATAGATTGAACAAATGAATCTGATCAAATAAATATTTATATTTGTAATTGTGTTGTATATATACGTAGATTTTAAATAGAATTATTATATACAAATTTAATTTGTGTTTGTTTATATATTATATCAAATTGATTTTCAAATTGGATTTGAAATTGAATTTGAATTTGGATATTTAAATTTGAAATTCAAAAGATATATATATATATATATATATATATATATATATATATATCTTAAATTATACTTTGGTTTTAAAATGTATTTTTATTTGATTTTATCAGAACATAAAATGTGTTACATTATTTTCTTTGTAAAGAAATTTATTTAAATAAATTAAAACAATGTATTTACTTAATAGGAGATATATATATATATATAAGTTTTATAAAAATCATTTAAAAACATATCTAAAACATGGAAATTACAAATGTAAGCCTAAGAGTATATTTAATACAAGTGTAAATTAATAATGGTAAGCAAGTGACAAATGTGGGTTATTTCAACAAGTGTTCTAAATTTCTTTTTCGTTCTTTTTTTAAATTATAAAATAAAGATAATATAGGTTTTATAACATCTCCATCCCTTTCTTTCATTTTTCTGATTTACATTATCAAAAGCAAAGCCTGTAAAGGGAAAATTGAAAACCAGAAAAATAAAATATAAAAACTGTTTCAAGAAGAAAACTAGCAGCAAAATCAGACTCAACTTGAAGCTATCATCGTAAGCAAGAGATCAATTCAACCTAATCAGGTTTAAATTCAAACTACTAGTTCAAGATCAAATCATTTTCAGGTTTCAAAAACCAAGCTCCAGATTTTTGAAACTCTCTTCTGTTCAAAACCAGACAAGTGAGTGAACTTCCTTCTCAGGGTTTTAAATCTATTATAATTTGTTTGTATGGGGTGAATATTTGAAATTATGTGTGAAATTTGTTTGTATGGCTGTAAATATTGCCTAAATATATATATATATATATATATATGTGTGTGTGTGTGTGTGTGTGTAAGAAATTGAATGCATGTCTGTGTCCAGGTTTACATATCCCCTGTTAAAAATTTACAGGGTTGATTAAATTAATTTTTTTATCTTTTTCCCTGATCTCTTTGAACACATGATGTTTAAATGTAATTTGTTGTGTTGACATCATAAAAAATTTAAAATAAAAACAAGTAAAATTATTTAGCAATTTAACTGGAAATTGGAAATTTACAGTGAAAATCATTATGAGTCAGAATATCAAGTTTCGAAATTATAAGTTTTAGTTGTATAATCTATTTTGAAATTGAAAAAGAAGAATTTCGATCATATTATTACGATTTTTAAGTTTGAGATGGGTGAGAAATTTCGAGATGATCAGATTTGTGTTTAATTTCAATTGCCATCGATCGACGGGGTAATAGGTGCCAGGGTCTTGGCTGAAGCAGGGTTGGAGGTCGGGGTTAGTAGAAAAATAGTTGGCGATGGTCTAACTTGTTGTGGTGGTGCAGTGAAGCGCCAGTAGGGTTTAAGTAGCAATTTGGGTTTGTCGACGTTTCGTGAGTTGTGCGACCTCCACAGTTGATCAGATAGTATCAGACTTTAGGTGATCATTGCGTTGTGATCTGGTGCAGCTTTGGGTGTGATGGCACGGTGGTTGCTGTTTTGGGATTGTCGACGGTGATGGGTTTTCTTGATCTGGGTATGGGTTTCAGTTCGATCGACAAGCTCGTTTTCGATGTTCGATGGAATCATGGAACCTGGGTGTTTGTGAGGCTTAGGCAGATCATCGTCTATGTGTTCGTGGCAATGGAATTGATCAGATCGTTGACATGGTGATGTACACGTGCACGAGGATATTGGGTGTGTCAGTTTTGTTGTTGAGAAGAAGATGAATGGTGCTCGGGTAGGAACTCAGGGGAATGGTAGGTTTTGCTCGATATTTATTTTGGGGTTAGGTATGAATGTTAACAACCTTTAGCAATTTAAAATTTAAGCTAAGTTTTTTAAAAAAAAAAAGAGAAAGAAAGAAGAAGTGGTAACTCGGAGCTAAGCTCGGAAATTTTGAGAATTGGCTCGGGAATTTTCTTTATTGGCTCGGGTTCTTTTTCTGGTAGTTACCAAGACTTCAAAAGTAAACATCTTTCAAAGAGAAATTTAACGAGTTTCAATATAAGGTATTGATCATGTTTATAAGCAGGGTTTCAAAATTTAATTATTAGAGTTAATTGTCTTTGAATTTTAAATTGTTTGGTAATAATTCATTTTTAAGTTAATTATTTAAATAAATCCCTAAATGCTTTCAAATATAATTAAGTAAGTGCTTAAAATTAATGTATTAAACTAAATTAATCAAAAGTTACTCAAGTGATTTCGTATAAATTAATTTCAAGCATATCATCTAATAAGATTTAAATAATCTCAAGTAATAAATTGAGATAGATGGTTTATCTGTAATTGAATAAGATCTTAAGTAATTAAAAGCTAATTACTTAATGTAAGTAATTGAAGATTATTAATTAACTTAAGTGATTTGAGGATAATTAATGTAAGTAATTAAAAGATTGAATTGTTAAAGGATAATTAATTTGATAATAATTGAGGGTTAATTTAAATAATAAACAAAGTTTAATTAATTAAGGATAATTAACCAATGGGATAATTACTTGATGAAAATAATTAATAAAATGGCAATTACTTAATAGAAGTAATTGAGGATTAATTACTTAGTGTAATTAATTAAAGGATTGATTAATTAAGGAAATTAATTAAGGATTAGTTAATTAATGAGTGTGATTAATTAGAGGATAATTAATCGATGTAAGTGGTTATATAATAATTAATTTGAGTAATTAATTAAGGATAAATGTAATTAATATTGAATGGGTAAAAGTTAATTAATTTTTATAATTAATTAAGGACTATTACTTAATATAATGAAAAGATAATTAATCCAGGGTGATTAATTAAGATGGATAATTGGGAGATGATTAATTAATTAATTGATTGATTTGAAATAAATTAATGTTAAGTAAAGGTAATCTAAGTGATTGAGGTTAGTAATTTAATTAGAATAATTAAATTAATTTGGAAGTGATCAATCTTGCTTATAATGATTGAATGATGTTAAATGCCTTGAATTGGTTGATATCTCTGATATGAAATGTTTTGTGATACGGTATGCTTGGGTGAACAGTGATAATGTGGTTATCTATCGATAATGAATTTCCGTAGGAAAGTGACATCTTGTATTTAAGTTGAATTGAACTTCACTTAAATAATTTTGGTTAAAATGGTATTAAATTCGAAGAGACCGGGTCGAATATCAGTAAATACCCAAACCCACTTCGATTTCAAACATACCATGATTCTTTATAGATTGATATGTGAAATCAACAGGCTGAAATGGAATAGTTTAAATGACTAGACCATTTAAACCTAAGTATGGGTACTTAGAGATTGATTTTGAAAATAAATGTTGATTATATCAAGTTGTGAACTTATAAGGTATGAGTAACCCGGGTTTTAAATAGTTTTTCTTGTTAGATGGGTTTACTCACGCTGGTTTCCAGCCTGACCCGGGTGTTGCTTTGATGTAATGCTTGGGTCAGACCAAGTATTACAGATTTTCAGGTAAGGACGTTCTGGAGCTCAGGAGGCGAGCTAGATCGCAGGAACGTATGGAGTGTATTCCGCTGTGATAAATTGTAGTTTGTCTGGGTTATGTGGATTATAACTGTCCAGTGTTTGTGATGAGTTGTAACTCTGATGTATTAAAGTGTAATTTGACAAGTACAGTTTTCCTTGTATAACTATTATTTTATTTGATATTATAATTTGATCCGCTGCGTATGTGAGAATCTATGTTTCATTTCTGTTTCTTCTTCTACCTTTATTCTTCTTTTCCTTAACTATCTGGAATCTTCGGGATTGAAAATTTTGGTTTGTTACATTTGGTATCAGAGCTGAAGGTTAAGTGAGAACTTTGGCTCTGGTGGGTTTACTCATTAAAGATAAGGTCATTGGTACCTTAGAATAAGTTGAGTGTGTGTGTCTCTGTATATATACACACACACACACACACACACACACACACACACACACACATATACATATATATACATGTGTATACATATATATATGTATATATGCATATACATATATATACATATATATATATATATATGTATATATATGTGTGTGTGTGTGTGTGTATGTATATATATGTATGTATGTATGTATGTATGTATGTATGTATGTATGTATGTATGTATGTGTATATATATATGAGAGTGTACTTGTTATTTTCTTATATAAAGATTTTAAAATTGGTTTTAAAATTGAATGATTTTTATATACGTAAATTTTTCCAATTTTAAATATATTAAAGAAATTGGTTGTTGATTATTGGAATTAAATAAAATAATGATGAAGATAAGTTTGAAAAGGATCCAAACTGAAACTAAAATCCTGAATTAGTAGAAGTGTTTTCAAAATAAGAAGATAATGAATTGGTTTCTAGATATGATAATCTTGGTTATTATCATAAATGGTTGTTTTATTTAATAATGAAATGTGTGTTAATAAGTAATGTGTTGATATCATTCATGCAATAAGTTCCAACTTAAAATGCTCAATACCCTCCAATTACAATGTGTTGATAGCATTCATCCATACAAGTTCGTTTTGGGTCTGAATGAAACCATAGGCACTATTCCTACTACATCCATTTTGGAATCACCCTCAGGACTAGTAGCGATTAGCCCTTGCACTTCACATCCCTATCTTTGGTTCCATGATCTTCATGATATCTTCACATCGAAATGCATTCCTCGGATTGAAGTGATTTTCGGATAAATATTCGACCCTTGTCTCTTCGAAACAACGTTCGATAATTTTCGATAAACTCAATCTCGGTTCTCTAAGAAAGAAATAGACAAAGATAAGATAAGAAATCACCTCCAAACCATTAGTGGATGGATTTCCTTATCATCGTCCTAGAATATCGAAACGAGTTTTGTACGCACAATACAGCATCATCGGAGATGATTGTGCCCTATAACTCACGTGTTTCTCTTTGATATTTCCAAAGTTACGTTGGGTCTGTTTTCGATAGTTGGTTATTAACTATCGAATAGCAAACATTCAATTAAGATTTTACTTCATTTGGAAAATCAACATTAGCTCAGTATATAAGCAATCACTAGCCCCCTTTAATAAGTCTTTAAACATACAATTACTTTGTAAATTACTTGTATATAAACACCTTTAAAAGATATACTCGCAAATCCCTGTATTTCCATATTTAGAAACAACCATATACTTATTCCAATGGTATAAGTATATCTAAAAAACTTAGAAAAGTTTCGTTTTTAATCGATTCTCAAATCGTTCATAATTCTCCTTACAATTCTCCAAGATTGCTATAAACCAATTTTATAAATCTTCGAAAAACATTAATAATTCCTTTACTATGAACTCAGTCACTTATAAATTTCATGTACCTTTCAAAATCATTTATAACTCTTAATGAACCCATATACCATTTATAACCTTCTTTTATAAATCTATAACTCGGTTCAAAAAATTTGTTTATAAATATCCAACCATTTATAAACTCTTTCACCTTGCAAATAATCCTCCTTAATTCTTCAAACCATTTTATAATTCCTTTATAAAGTCAAAGTCTTTAACTCCATTTCCGGGTCTCGGTAGCATTTATATAGTTTTAATCATTTACCTAAAACATCACTGTAACGACCCAGGATTTTTAGATATGGGAAATTGGAATATTTAATTGATTTTAAATATTTAAAAGTTAAGTTTTAACTTGAATCTCAAATATCACTATTTGTTTGATAAATAAACTATTGAATTAAATAATTGGAAATCAAGTAAAATATGAATTCTGGCATTTCGAGTCTGTTAAAAATAATTTGAAGGTTTATAAAATTTATATTGATAATACTGGGGTAATATAACTTTCAAAATTGAATTTAAAACTGATTTGTTCAGTTTTAAAAATATATAGTTTAAACTGGTATTTAAAAATAGTCTTTCGGGACACTGTCTCGGCATTTGACGAAACATGTTCCATTGGATCCGTAGTACTGTATTATCATCGGATTTCAAATTTCGTAGTGTTTAGAGTTGACGTGTGACCACACGGATTGTAAACGCGTTGAAATTCATATCGAAAATTTAATATAATAACTGGGTCCAAAAAGCTATCTTCTCCATATGATCGATTTAGGACTCGAAACATTTTCCAGTGCATTCGGAATAGGGGTATAACATTATAATGCTTGGCGGCACGCCTCTATAGGAGATCAAGTTTTTAGGCTTCATTTTCAAGATGAGTTAAATTTGAAATTTAAATTTAAATAAATATTATAATTGCATTGGAACTGTTACAAATGTATGTGGACACGTAAAAGAATTTATTACATTTGTTCTCTCTAGTTGAACACGCGTACCTTCATTCTCAAATTATAAAACTAAAAATACAGCCGAGCATTTTATTCTGTTTATATATCTTATTCCTTTCTTCCCCTTTCAGTAAATCGAGTCCCTCTTCCAAACATTCAAAAGAAATCTTTAGTTCGATGTCTCGTTCAAAAAGGGCGAAATCACAGTATAACCGTAAGTCATTCTTTCCTTCTTCCTTTTCAAGAATCGAACCACACACCCTCGTTCCTATCAAATTCTCATCGAATTAGTTGAAAATGGCGCAAATCTTTGGTTTGAAACCTAGTTTGTAAGGAGTGGAATTTCTTTCTGGCAACGATCTGGCGTACGATGGTTGCGGCTCTTAGGGTAGTCGATCTAGCAGCGATTTTATCAAGTAGGGTAATTATTCTTTCTGTTTTTATTAATTTTAAGAATGTAGACAGGATGTTTATAATCACAAAATTAGATTTAGCAACCTAAAAATTTAACCCCAAATTATACATTAAAATATTCTTCAAAAAAAAAATATAATTTGCAGTAAGGTATTTTGATTTTATTTTAATTTAAATAATTTATGCATGTATAGTGTAGTTAAATAGAAAATTTATTTTTAAAATGAGGTATAAGATTTCTATTTTTTAATTTAAATGGTTAAACAGTAAATTAATTTTATTTACTGGAAAATATATAGGGTTGAAACGGGAATTTTAAGACATTTTGATTTGACTGGTTTGTATTAAAAATTAGACCCTTGGTTTATATGGATTATTTTTTGTGTGTATATATAGTTCTAAAAGTCAAAGAATATAAAAATAAATTTACATGTTTAGCCTACTGTTCTTTTAGAAAATATCCAGGAGATAAATTTATTAATTTATTTTGGTTACCAAGGAATTTAAAAAAATGTAAAAATTAGTTTAAATTAAATAAGTAGTAATTAATTGTTCGATTTATTTCGAATATTAATAAACCATAAATGTTTATCCAAGGTTTAAAATCGTGAAGAATTGTGAAGAAACAAGTTGAGATAGATATGGGTTGCAAATCAAAAATTAAAGGTGAGTTAATCTCACTCATTTGGGATACCTTTTTAATTTAATAGTTAAATTTAAATTGTTGGATGGGTTACTTGAGTTCATAATTCATTATCTATCTGGAAGTGATATTATATATAATAGTGTATATATATTGGAGTGATTGGTTTCCCGCATTATATAGCGGATGAGACCCTATGCGCACCGCATAATAGCGGATGACCCCATATACAGCGATATTCCATCTTGAAGTGGGATTGGTATTTTATATTGTGCAAACATTTGTCGATGAAGGGAAACAGGTTGGAGGGATCCAACTAGATTCCTCAAAACGTTCAAATTATTTTATATTCAGCGATGTGATTTATGTGATAATCTATGATAATTATACTGTTTATATTGGGAATTGAAATTATTGAATGTGATGGCTCGGTTGAATATATATATTGGTATTTGAGAAAATGAAAAAAAATGTATAAAGCTTGGACTTTAAAAGGAAATAAAAAGGGAAATTTTTAAGTAACAGAATATAGTAAATTTGGGTAAATCAAAGATTGAATTTGGAAAATATATATAAAAGTTTGATTTTTAAATTCTATTAAATAAATTCTAAGTATGGAAATAAAGAAAGAGATTTAAATAAATAAACATAGAAGCGTTTTGGAGACTTAAGTGATAATGGCTAAAAAATTAAAGGATTTCATTTTCAAAATTTAAAATTTAAATGTTTGGGAGAAATAAAGGGAGAATCTTATAGTTAAGTATAAAATTAATATTTCAGATTTTAAATAAGATTTTAAATCATAAATGTAGAAGTGAATTTGGAATTAATGGGTTTCGAAATAAATTAAGTAAGTATAGGAATTTTTTTTAAAATGGAGTAAATTTTGGAAATCGATTTGGAAATTGATTTTGTGTTTGAAACTTTGTTTAAAAAAGGAGAATGAGATTTTGAAATTTATAAACGGGGTTTATAAATAAAGTGAAATATTTATCAGAGGATAATTTGGAAGTATAAATTCAGGATGGGAATTTATAAAGGAATGGGTAATTTTTTTTTAAAAATAAATAGTGGTTTATCTGTGAAGGTGTGGAATGTGACGCCCCACCTCTATACTCACGCTAGCCAAGGACACTACGAATTAATGCCGTCATCTAGCACAAGAATAAGGCTGTTGAGGAGCGATCATCCATGTAATTGCTTTGCGCGAGTACCAATATGTCAGATAGTATAACATGCATTTCATTTCAAGAGGAAATCTGACATATCAATTACAAACTCAAAGCTACTACACAGTGGCTATATGATCTTTGAAAACAAATATAAAAATAAGCATAACATAAATCAGTCACACATATCACAAAGGCGGAAACAGATATGAATATAACAAAGAAGTGAACATCGGAGTAGTGGCCAAATAAGATCCACAATATCACAAAAGAATGGATATAAGTGCTAGACAAAAAGAATATATATACATCATGGAGTCTCTATCTCGAATGTATAATAACAAAAACTACAAATCTAAAGTAGTTAGACAAAGGCAGATGATGGTCCCAGATAAGGAGTCAAGCAGAAGCACCTGTAACATCTCGATCTGACCCGAGTAATAATTAATAAGAAAATAATAAATGGATCAGTCTAGCTATAAATATCAGATAAAATTAGATAGGATAAGATGTATAACAAAAATGTATGATAAAAATAATGCCATACTATGAAAAGTATACATTAGTTAACACAAAAATCATACAATATCTCAAAAATCTCATAAATAAAAAAGAATGTCATATTCTTTATTTTATTCACCAAACCACAAGCATTGACAAATAAACCAATGCCAATCACAAAATTGGTGAAACACAAATTCTAGAAATCATCAAATTAGAAATTTAGAAAACAAAAAGGGGGAGGCCTATCACAAACGAGGGCATGAAAACTCACCAACACGCGTATCCCAAATGGACGCTATCCCATGGTTGCTAACCATAGAGGAGGTGCAATGACGTAGTACAATATCGGTGTGCCGAGGAACCAGAAACTCAAATAATTCGAAACAATGACGTAGTACAATGGTACGCTCGATGAACCTGATAAGCCGGTACAATGACGTAGTACAACGGTACGTTCGATGAGCCGTAGTCCATAAAAGAACATGGGTCGCTAGCCTACAAATTAGTCGAAACTCCAAAAAACCAATAGTTCGTTAGCCTATAAAAGAAATGAGACGAAACACAATAAAACGATGTACAGACCCCCACGTGGACAAAGTGACATAGCATATCGCTGGTCTAAATCACAAAATGATTATCATTGATCAATAAAAATTGTGAATTACACTAAGTTAGTAAATAAATGAGTTTAGCTTCATGTCCCATAATCACTGGCTTAGCTTAAATATTTGCGAAAAAATTGTAGATCTCCACTCGAAATTGTCACAAAAGTTTCAATCAAACAACTCCAAAAATTAACAAACAAAGTAAACTCAAGTGTTTCATACCACTTGTTTTGCCAAGCCGTTTAATTAGATTTTCTCATACGAACGAGGTAAAGGTTTGTATATACTAATAGGTTGGAAAACGATTTTAATAAACGAGCTTTGTATTAAAATAGTGTCGAAATCGTTTTGATGAAAGAGTTTTGCTATTTACTAGTAGTATAGAAACCTTTGCGTTTTAAAGTGACAAATCACCAAATTGATTGTAAAAACAATCAATCACCAAAAATTCATATTTGAAGACGTGAATTAAATCCAAAGAAATCGATACAAAATCCATAAAAAATGGATATTCTCGAAATCCCAAAAAGAAGTTATCAAAGTCAAAAAAGGTTATAAAAACAAATCAGATCCACTAGAATCAATTAAAAATTGGAAACCCACACAAAAAGCAACATTGGCTGAGACAGCAGATTCAGTTGACTGGACCAGGGTAGTCAGTCGAATGACACAATTCCTGGAAACTTTCTGTTTCCTGGTTCAGTCGACTGAACCCGAGTGGTCAGTCGACTGAAACATGCCTGGAAACCTTCGGTTTCTAGGCTCAGTCGACTAACCCAGAGTAGTCATCAACTAATACTGGCCCAGGAAATTTCTTGGGTTCTGATTCAGTCGACTGACTTCCTGGTTCAGTCGAATAAACTGGAAATTCCAGTATTTCCACCCTAGCCCTACTCAGGTCAAAAATCCAAACGAATTGCGATCGGATGAGCGATGGGCGCTAGGTGTTTATGCCAATCGGCAACCCAGCCTATAGGCTCTTCGATACACCATCAAAAACATGTTCAAACATCAAGCTAGGATTTTTAAAGATTTGACTTAAAAACACCAAAAATTAGAATATTCATAAAATCAATTCAATCCAAAGCAAATGAACAAGAATAGATGTTAGGAATTCGTACCTAACAACAAAGAAAGTTATAGATATAGATGTGAGTTCAAAAACTCTCCTTTTACTCATAAACAATGAAGGAGAAACTTGAAAACAAAAGGGAAGATCAACTACTCTTCAATTTCAACTCTAAAATCTCCAACCTAAGATCATAAGCAAATATTCCCTAAGTTAGGTTGTAGGAAATTTCTGAAATTGGAGAGAGATTGAGATGGAGAAAAAGAAGAGGATGCTTATCTAAGCTTCTCTTTGATTTTGGAGCTAGAACATGAATTTGCAAAAGAATCTAGGGCTTAGGATTTTAGTTTCCAATCACTTTCTCCATTTTTGCTAAAGCTTGAAGTGTTGGGAAAATAATAGAATGAATAAAGAGGAGAGGGGGTGGAGTTAGGATATAAGATGAGTTGGGTTAGTGGGCTGAAACCCAAACCCCTAAGTGAAAACATCAAAATTCTACTCAATTCCAAACATATCAATGTTTATACTCAAATCGGTCGCAAACGTCATTTCAAACTCAATGGAAGTGGTCCCGAGTCCCAATTCGGCTGTTTGCAAAAAGTATCATTTCAGACTTAAATCCGACTAACGATGCTATATTTGAACAAAATATTTAAATGCAGGTTGTTACAGACTCCCCTCCTTAAAGAAATTGCTTCCTCGCAATACTTAAAAAGAAAATAAAAGGTAACAACCATTCGCATATTGACTCAAAAGAAAATTTGAAGTAAGAAGTTCACCTTAAAGAGCACGAGAGAGTAAGTCTGGATGTGCTCACTCGATGAATTCTCTAGATTCCCAAGAGCAATCCTTAGGATTTGAGGAGCATTGAACTTTCACAAGCGGGATATCTTTATTTCGAAGGCGTTTAACCTCCGTAGCAATGATACGAATAAGATGTCACTCATAAGTCAAATTAGGCGAAACTTCAATTTCTTCCACAACATCAGGCTCAAGAATAGAATCGGAATTTCGAAGGCATTTCCATAGTTGAGAGACGTGAAATACATCATGAATAGCAGAAAACTGAGCCGGTAATAAAAGGCGATAAGCCACGGAACCAATGCATTTGGTGATGGGAAATGGACCAATATATCGAGGTGCTAAATTTCCCGATCGACTGAAACGCACAACACCCTTCATAGGTGAAACACGAATAAACAGAAAATGTCCTACAGAAAATTCTAATTTCCTTCTTCAGTTATCGGCATAGGATTTTTGTCTATTTTGGGATTCTTTCATCCTATGGCGAATAAGGTCAATATTTTCTATGGAATCAAGAATAAAATCTAGACCTAAAACCAGCTTCTCATCGGCCTCAAGCCAACAAGGAGATCGGCATGGCCTTATATAGAGTGCCTCAAAAGGTTCCATACCAATACTAGATTGGAAGCTATTATTACAGGAAAACTGAACAAGAGAAATATGATCTTTCCAACTTCCACCAAAATCAAGAACACATGTATGAAGAAGATCTTCAAGAGTTTGATTCACACGTTCGGTTAGTCAATCGAACTAAGGATGATAAGGGTGATAAAATTAAGCTTTGTTCCCAAAGCTTTTTGAAGACTCTTCCAAAATCAACTAGTAAACAATGGATCACGATCACTAACAATAGAAGTAGGAACTCCATGCAATTTAAAAATTTCTCTAATATAGAGTTTGGCCAAAAGAGGTACGGTCCGATTAGACCGAACGGGAATAAAATGGACGGATTTTGTAAGTCTATCCACAATCACCCATAAACTGTCATTGCCCGAACGAGAACGGGGAAGTCCGTCAATAAAGTCCATGGAGACTTGATCCCACTTCCAAATTGGAATGTCCAAAGGTTGCGATAACCCACCGGCCTTTGATGCCCGGCCTTAACAAGTTGGCAAGTCATGCAACACTTAATAAAGTTAGCAATATCAGATTTCATTCCATCCCAATAATAAAGTCGCTTCATATTCGCGTACATTTTACTACTACTAGGATGAATGGTAAATTTAGAATGATGAGAATCTTCTAAAATATCTTTATGAAGATTACCAATATTCGGCACAATAAGTCAACCAAATTTTCGAACGCCGCCACTAGCATCGGTATCAAAGTCTTTTAACCCTTCAATATCAATTTTAGCCCTACAACTTTGGCTAAGAATGTAACGCCCCACCTCTATACTCACACTAGCTAATGACAATATGGAGTAATGCCGTCAACTAGCACGAAGAATAAGGATGTTGCGGAGCGACAATCCATGTAATTGCTTTGTGCGAGCACCGATATGTCAGATAGTATAACATTCATTTCATTTCAAAATGAAATCCGACATACCAATACAAACTAGAAGCTACTACACAGTGGCTATATGACCTTCGGAAACAAATATACGAATAAGCATAACACAAATCAATCACAGATATCCATATCACAAAGGCGGAAACATATATGAATATAACACATAGATGTGTACATCATAGTAGTGGTCAAATAAGATCCACAATATCACAAAAGAATGAGTACAAGTGCTAGATAAAAGAATATGTATACATTAAGGAGTCTCTATCTCGAATGTATAATAACAAAAAAAAATACTAAACTAGAGTAGTTAGCCAAAAGTCAGATAATGTGCTCAGACGAGGAGTCAAGCAGAAGCACCTGTAACATCTCGGTCTGACCCGAGTATTATTTAGTAGAAAATAAAAAACGGATCAGTCTAGCTATAAATATCAGGTAAAGTGAGATAGAATAAGAGATATGACAAAAACGTATGCTAACAATAATTCCGTATTGCGATAAGTATACATTAAATAACACAAAAATCATACATTATCACAATAAATCTCAAAACACAGAAAAGAAGGTCATATTCTTTATTTTTTTCACAAACCATAAATATTGACAAATATATCAATGCTAATCACAAAATCGATGAATCACAAATTCCAAAAATCATCAACTAGAAATCCAAAAATCACAAGGAGGGGGAGGCCTATCACAAACGGGAGCATGAAAACCCACCAACACATGCATCACAAACAGAACGCTATTCCATGGTCTCTAACCATCAATTTGAGCTGAAGCTCCACAAACGGCCCGAAGACCTTTGAGCCGAAGCTCCATAAACGGCCTGAAGACCATGGGTCGCTACCCCACCAATTTGAGCCGAAACTCCACAAATGGGGTACAGTCCACCACGCGGACAGAGAGACATCGCACATCGCTAGTTTAAACCACAAAAATGATCATCGTCGATCATCAATAAGTGTCAATTACACTAAACTAGTAAATAAATGAGTTTAGCTTCATGTCCCATAACAACTGGCTTAACTTAAATATTTACGAACAAATTGTAGATCTCCACTCGAAAGTTGTCACAAGTGTTTCAATCGAACAAGTCCAAAAATTAACCGACGAAGTAAATGCAAGCGTTTCATACCACTAGTTTTACTAAGCTGTTTAATTAGATTTCTCAAATGAATGAGGTAAAGGTTTGTGTATACCAATAGATTGGAAAACGGTTTTATAAACAAGCTTTATATTAAAAATAGAGTTGAAAACATATTTGAGAAAGAGTTTGAATATTTACTATTAGTATAGAAACCTTCGTATTTTAAAGTGACAAATCACAAAATTGATTATAAAAACAATCAATCACCAAAAATTCACATACAAAGACGTGAATTAAATCCAAAGAAATCGATACCAAATCCATCAAAATGGATATTCCTAAAAACCCAAAGATAGAAGTCATCGAAGTCGATGATAAGTGATGACAACTAGTTGGATCGACATAAATTGATTAAAATTGGAAATTTACTCAAAAATATCCAAAATAGGAAAAAATTGATAGTTCCAGACTTCTGGTAGGTGTTTCCAGACGTCTGGCCCTATGTTCTGAAAAATATAAGCTTTTCTCCTTTCTCTTTTTAATTCCTGGGCCATTTTAGACGCTGAAATTTTCAACCAGACGTCTGAATTTGGTTTCAGACATTTGGATTTTGTTTCAGACATCTGGATTTTTCTTCTGCCTTTTCCAGAACCCTTTTCGGACATTTGAATTTTTCAACCAGACGTCTGGATTTGGTTTAAGACATCTGAAATTAATTTCAGATGTCTTAAATTTTCTGCTAGGCAAAAAAACATCAAGAGCAAAAATGGCAAATCCAAACCAAAATGCGTTCGAATGAGCAATGAATGCTAGGGATTTATGCCAATCGACAACTCAGCACTATAGGCTCTTCGATACGCCACAAATAACATGTTCAAACATCCAAGATAGGATCTTTAAAGATTTTGACTTCAAAAATACCAAAATTGGAAAATTCACCAAAACAATTCAAATCAAAAGCAAATGAACATGAATAGATGTTAGAAATTCATACCTACAACAATGAAAGTTATAGATGTAGATGTGGGTTCAAAAACTCGCCTTTAAACCCAAAAACAATGAAGGAGAAGCTTGAAAGCAAAGGAAGGTCAACTACTCTTTAACTTTAACTCTAGAAACTCCAATCTAAGTCTAGAAGCAATAATTTTCCAAATTAGGTTATAGGAAATTTTTGAAATTGAAGAGAGATTGAGATGGAGAAGAAGAAGGAGATGCTTACCTAAGCTTCTCTTTGATTTTGGAGCTAGAACTTGAATTTGCAAAGGAACTAGGGTTTAGGATTTTCTAATCTCTTTTCTCTTCCCCATTTTTCTAAAGCTTGAAGTGTTATGAAATATTAGGAAGGGGAGAGGGTGTGGAGTTAGGATATAAGATGAGTTGGGTTAGTGGGCTGAAACCCAAATCCAAACCCAAAGCCCTAAGTGAAAAGGTTGAAATTCTAGCTAACTCCAAACATATCGATGTTTATACTCAAAAAGGTCGCAAACATCATTTTGAACTCAATGGAAGAGGTCTCGAGTCCTAATTTGACTGTTTGCAAAAAGTAACTTTTCGGACTTAAATCAGACTTACGATGCTATATTTAAATAAAATATTTAAATATACAATCGTAAAATATGCGGGTTGTTACAGACTCCCCTCCTTAAAGAAATTGCATCCTCGTAATATTTAAGAAGAAAATAAAAAGTAACAACCATAAAAGCATATTAACACAAAAGAAATTGGAAATAAGAAGTTCACCTCAAAGAGCAGGGGAGAGTAAGTCTGGATGTGTTCGCTCGATGAATTCTCTAGATTCCCAAGAACAATCTTTAGGATTTGAGGACCATTGAACTTTCACAAGAGGGACATCTTTATTTCGAAGGCATTTTACCTCTAAAGCAATAATACGAATAGGATGTTGCTCATAAGTCAAATTAGGAGAAACTTCAATTTCTTTCACAATACCGGGCTCAAGAATAGAATTGGAATCTCGAAGGCATTTCCGTAATTGAGAGATGTGGAATACGTCATGAATAGCAGAAAACTAAGCCGGTAATAAAAGGCGATAAGCCACGGAACCCATACGTTCGGTGATGGGAAATGGACCAATATATCGAGGTGCTAACTTTCCCGATCGACTGAAACGCACAACACCCTTCATAGGTGAAACACGAATAAATACAAAATCTCCCACAGAAAATTCTAATTTCCATCTTCGGTTATCGACATAGGATTTTTGTCTACTCTGAGCTTCTTTCATTCTATGGAGAATACGGTCAATCTTTGCTATGGAATCAAAAATAAAGTATGGACTTAAAACCAGCTTCTCACTGGCCTTAATCCAATAAGAAAGAGATCGGCATGGCCTTCCATAGAGTGCCTCGAAAGGTGCCATACCAATACTAGATTGGAAGCTTTTATCATAGGAAAACTCAACAAGAGAAATGTGATCTTCCCAACTTCCACCAAAATCAAGAACACATGCACGAAGAAGATCTTCAAGGCTCGGTTTGTCCATCGGACAAAGGATGATAAGCGGTGCTAAAATTAAGCTCCGTTCCCAAAGCTTTTTGAAGATTCTTCCAAATTCCACTAGTAAACAATGGATCATGATCGCTAACTATAGAAGTAGAAACTCCATGCAATTTAACAATTTCTCTAACATAGAGTTTGTCTAAAAGAGGTACAGTCCGATTAGACCGAACGGGAATAAAATGGGCGGACTTTGTAAGTCTATCAACAATCACCCATAAACTGTCATGTCCCGAACGAGAACGGAGAAGTCCGTCAATAAAGTCCATGGAGACTTGATCCCACTTCCAAATAGGAATATCAAGAGGTTGCAATAACCCACCAGGCCTTTGATGCTCGGCCTTTATGAGTTGGTAAGTCATGCAACACTTAATGAAGTTAGCAATATCGGATTTCATTCCATCCCAATAATAAAGTCGCTTCATATCCGCATACATCTTACTACTACCGGGATGAATGGTAAATTTAGAACGATGAGAATCTTCTAAAATGTCTTTATGAAGATCGCTAATATTTGGCACGATAAGTCTACCAAATTTTCGAATGCCGCCACGAGCATCGATTTCGATGTCTCTCAAACCTTCAATATCAATTTTACCCCTAAAACTTTGGCTAAGAAGAGCCGATTTGGGATCTAGCTTTTGAGCTTCAAGAATGCGGTCTAAAAGAGAAGGATGAGCCTCAAGGCTACATAGAAAAGAGATGAACATAAATCGGATTCACAATATCGAATCTCATAAGTGGACAAAATCCCGAGATCATTCCATTCGGATATCATCTTAGAAACACCCGCTTGTTGCTTACGACTAAGGGCATCGGCAATGCGATTTCCTTTTTCGAGAGTATAAAGAATATCAAGATCATAAGATGCAAGGAACTCAAGCCAACGTTGTTGACGCAAATTAAGTTCCTTTTGAGAAAATAAATACTTCAAAGATTTATGATCGGTGTAGAGAAAAAATTTCTCTCCCAAAAGATAATGACGCCAAATTCTAAGGGCGAAAACAATAGCCGCGAGCTCTAAATCATGAGTGGCATATCTAGTCTCTACAGGCTTTAATTGCCTAGAAGCATAAGCAATCACACGTTACCTTTGCATGAGAACGGCACCAGAACCAACACGACTAGCATCGGTATAAACAATAAAGTCTTGGTTCCCTTCGGGAATCAAAAGAATAGAAGCATCGGAAAGGAGTTCTTTTAATCTTTAAAATGAAGCCTCACATTTGTCTGACCAAATGTACCTAACTTCCTTCTTTGTCAAACTAGTAAGAGGCACGGAAATTTTAGAAAAGTCTTTTATAAAACGATGGTAATAGCCCGCCAATCCAACAATACGGATTTTCGTCACACTATCCGGTCTTTTTCAATTTTGAGTCGCTTTAATGTTTAAAGGATTGACGGAAATTCCAGATTCGGAAATAATGTGACCGAGAAATTTCACATGAGATTGCCAAAACTGGCATTTAGAAAATTATGCTTTCAATTAGTTGCTCCTAAGAGTTTCCAACACAATCCAAAGATGCTTTTCATGCTCCTCCTCGGTTTTAGAATAAACAAGAATATCATCTATAAAGATGAGAACAAATCGATCAAGGAAGTCTTTGAAAACATGATTCATAAGGTCAAAGAAATAAGCTGGAGCATTCGTTAAACCAAATGGAATAACAAGCCATTCATAAGATACATAACGTGTACGGAATGAAGTCAAAGGAATGCTATCCTCTGCAATACGAAGCTGATGAAAATCGTTTGCTAGGTCTAACTGTGAAAACACTCTAGCACCACTAAGTTGATCAAACAGATCATCAATCCGAGGTAAAGGATATTTTCTTAATGGTAAGATCATTAAGCTTGCGGTAGTCAACGCAAAGCCTAAGTGTACCATCGGATTTCTTCACAAAAATAGCTAAAGCTCCCTGAGAAGAGGAACTGGAACGAATAATTACTTCTCTTCCAATTCGGATAATTGCTTACGCATCTCCTCATTTTCTTTATTGGACATACGATAAGGAGGACGAATGATAGGTAGAGCTCCAGGGATTAGATTAATTCTGAACTCAATTGCTCGATTTGGTGGTAATCCTAAAACGGGCTCAAATATGTCGAAAAATTCATGAACAACATGAATGAGAGAAATGACATCTTCCTCATCATCGTCATCATCATCATCGTGAGGATTTAAAGAATATAAAGATGCATCCAAATTGGAATCCGAATCTTTAAGGACAATAGAAATCTACTTAACAGATAGAGGATGTTGAATATATATAGTCCGCTCAGGACATTGGATATGGGCTTCATAATGGTTAAGCCAATCCATTCCCAAAATCATTCCGAAGCATAAGTAACGCATGACATGCAAATCGGCTCGAAAGAAAAATCACATAAAATAATCTCGATATCTTTACAAAGCAAACTGAGTGTTGCGGATCCACCAACCGGATTCGTAATTCTCAAAGAAGTCATCAAAGAAATAACACTTAAAGAAAAAGTATCAATAAGTTCTTTTGATATAACAGAATGGGATGCACCCGTATCAAAAAGAACTCGAATAGGTTGACCGCGGAACATAATAATACCATCAAGGATAGAATGAGAAATACCTTGATCATGAGAAGTGTTACTAGGGGCTTGCGTCACATTTAGCTTTCCCTCCTTCTTGTTTTGAAGCTTGGGATAGGAAGATATATAATGGCCTGAACTTTTGCAATAGCAACAAGTAAGGGGTTTGAACACTTATTTTTATGATAGTCCTTAGAACCACAATTGTAGCATTCTCCATGGCTAGAAGTAGGAGTCTTTGCTACATGTTTCCCTTTCTTGTTGAGATAAGGACCTTTGAACTTATTAGGCCTCTTATTGTTGTTGTTAAAGTTTGGTTTGGTACTCCCAACTTCAACATCACTCTCTTTATTTGCCTCTTCAAGTCGAAGAACGATATCAACAAGTTGATCAAAAGAAACGTCCAGTTTCAGAAGTAAAGGCTTTTTGAGATTCTTATTTAAGCCGTAGACGAACCTCTGATTTTTCTTCAAAGGGGTATTTACATACTCAACCCCATATTTAGAGAGGGATTCAAAAGATGCGACATAATCTGCCACAGAAGATTCACCTTGAATAAGGTCAATAAAACGACGGGCCATAGACACTTTATCAGCTTCTGGTACAAACTTTGATTCAAATCTTTCCTGGAATTACTTCCAAGTAAGATCCGCTTCAATAATTTCAGAAATCAGAAGCACATACCAATCTAATGCTCTTTCTTGGTGCATACTAGAAGATACTCGGACACGATGCAAATCAATAAGATCTATGCGAGAAAAGATGTGATCGCATGTTCTAAGCCAAGCTTGGACTTCGATAACGCCCTCGGAACCCTTGAACGGCTTTCCATCCAAATTTGTATAATCACTGCACAATCGTACAAACCCAGATTTTGGGTGAGTAGGCTATAGAATGGGTCTGACGGCTTGAGCATTCTTTACAAGATTTAAAAGTTGCTGGGCAGACATGAATACTCCATCCCGAGGAGTAGCACTAGATGGACCGGCACTATGACGGCCTGGTCTAACCATTTCTCTTCTTTAAGAAAGAAAGAAAGAAAGAAAGAACAAGAAAAAGTTATTCTCATAATGAATAACAAAAAATCTTGATTGATAAAACAAGGCATCATAAAAGAAAATAGGATAGAATGGGTCCTAAAACTCGGATAAATCCTAAGGCACGACTCCTAAGAAGGACTGAGGACAATGATCCTTGCTAGATTATTCTACATTGTTCCGAAATTTGGCTTTGATACCATGCCGTGACGCCCCACCTCTATAGTCACGCTAGCCAAGGACACTACGGAATAATGCCATCAACTAGCATGAAGAATAAGGCTGTTGAGGAGCGACCATCCATGTAATTGCTTTGTGCGAGCACCGATATGTCAGATAGTATAACATGCATTTCATTTCGAAAGGAAATCCGACATACCGATACAAACTCTAAGCTACTACAATGTGGCTATATGAACTTCGGAAACAAATATAGAAATAAGCATAACACAAATCAGTCACAAATATCCATATCACAAAGGCGGAAACAGATATGAATATAACACAAAAAAGTGTACATCAGAGTAGTGGTCAAAGAAGATCCATAATATCACAAAAGAATGAGTACAAGTGCTAGATAAAAGAATATTTATACATTGAGGAGTCTCTATCTCGAATGTATAATAACAAAAACTACTAAACTAGAGTAGTTAGCCAAAAGTCAGATGATGTGCCCAGATGAGGAGTCAAGCAGAAGCACTTGTAACATCTTGGTCTGACTCGAGTATTATTTAATAAAAAACAATAAACGGATCAGTCAAGCTATAAATATTAGGTAAAGTGAGATAGAATAAGAGATATGACAAAAACGTATGATAACAATAATGCCATACTGCGACAAGTATACATTAAATAACACAAAAATCATACATTATCACAAGAAATCTCAAAACATAGAAAAGAATGTCATATTCTTTATTTTCTTCACCAAACCACAAATATTGAAAAATATATCAATGCCAATCAAAAAATTGATGAATCATAAATTCCAGAAATCATTAATTAGAAATCCAAAAATGACAAAGAGGGGGGCCTATCACAAACGGGAGCATGAGAAACTCACCAACACGTGCATCACAAACGGAACGCTATTCCATGGTCGCTAACCATCAATTTGAGCCGAAGATCCACAAACGGCCCGAAGACCTTTGAGCCAAAGCTCCACAAATGGCCCGAAGACCATGGGTCGCTACCCCACCAATTTGAGCCGAAACTCCACAAATGGGGTATAGTCCCCCACGCGGACAAAGAGACATCAAACATCGCTAGTTTAAACCACAAAAATGATCATCATCAATCATCAAGAAGTGTCAATTATACAAAGCTAGTAAATAAATGAGTTTAGCTTCATGTCCCATAACCACTGGCTTAACTTAAATATTTACGAACAAATTGTAGATCTCCACTTGAAAGTTGTCATAAGAGTTTCAATCGAACAAGTCCAAAAATTAACCGACGAAGTAAACGCATGCGTTTCATACCACTAGTTTTACTAAACCGTTTAATTAGATTTCTCAAACGAATGAGGTAAAGGTTTGTGTATACTAATAGATTGGAAAACGGTTTTACAAACAAGCTTTGTATTAAAAATAGAGTTGAAATCATATTTGAGAATGAGTTTGAATATTTACTATTAGTATAGAAAACTTCGTATTTTAGAGTGACAAATCACAAAATTGATTGTAAAAACAATCAATCAACAAAAATTCACATAAGAAGACGTGAATTAAATCCAAAGAAATCGATACCAAATCCATCAAAATGGATATTCCCAAAACCCAAAGAAAGAAGTCATCGAAGTCGATAGTATGTGATGACAACTAATTGGATTGACATAAATCGATTAAAATTGGAAATTTACTCAAAAATAGCCAAAATAGGCAAAATTGACATTTCTAGACATCTGGTAGGTTTTTCCTGACGTCCGGCCCTATTTTCTGGAAAATATATGCTTTTCTCCTTTCTATTTTTAATTCCTGGGCCATTTCAAACGTCTGAAATTTTCAACCAGACATCTGGATTTTGTTTCAGATGTCCGTATTTTTTTTCTGCCTTTTCTAGACCCCTTTCCAAATGTCTAAATTTTTCAACCAGACGTCTGGATTTGGTTTTAGACGTCTGAAATTAATTTTAGACGTCTGAAATTTTCTGCTAGGCAAAAAACAGCTAGAGCAAAAATGGCAAATCCAAACCGAAATGCGATCGAACGAGCAATGGATGCTAGGGATTTATGCAAATCGACAACCCAGCACTATAGGCTCTTCGATACGCCACAAATAACATGTTCAAACATCCAAGATAGGATCTTTAAAGATTTTGACTTCAAAATACCAAAATTGGAAAATTCACCAAAACAATTCAAATCAAAAGCAAATGAACATAAATAGTGTTAGGAATTCATACCTAACAATAATGAAAGTTATAGACGTAGATGTGAGTTCAAAAACTCACCTTTAAACCCAAAAGCAATGAAGGAGAAGTTTGAAAGCAAAGAAAGATCAACTACTCTTTAACTTCAACTCTAGAAACTCCAATCTAAGTTTAGAAGCAATAATTTTCCAAATTAGGTTATAGGAAATTTCTGAAATTGGAGAGAGATTGAGATGGAGAAGAAGAAGGTGATGCTTACCTAAGCTTCTCTTTATTTTGGAGCTAGAACTTGAATTTGCAAAGGAACTAGGGCTTAGGATTTTCTAATCTCTTTTCTCTTCCCCCATTTTTCTAAAGCTTGAAGTGTTAGAAAATATTAGAATGAATGAAGAGGAGAGGAGTGAAGTTAGAATATAATATGAGTTGGGTTAGTGGGCTGAAACCAAACTCAAACCCAAAGCTCTAAGTGAAAATGTCAAAATTCTAGCGAACTCCAACATATCGATGTTTATACTCAAAAAGGTCGCAAATGTCATTTTGAACTCAATGGAAGAAGTCTCGAGCTCTAATTTGAATGTTTTCAAAAATTAACTTTTCAGACTTAAATCCGACCAACGATGCTGTATTTAAATAAAATATTTAAATATACAATCGCAAAATATACGGGTTGTTATAAAGAAGAGCCAATTCGAGATCTAGCTTTTGAGCTACAAGAATGCGGTCTAAAGAGAAGGATGAGCCTCAAGGCTACATAGAACAAGAGACGAACATGAATCGGATTCGCGATCTTGAATCTCACAAGTGGATAAATCTCGAGATCATTCCATTCGGATATCATCATAGAAAGAACTGCTGTTGCTTACGACTAAGGGCATCGCCAACATTATTTTCCTTTTCGGGAGTATAAAGAATACCAAGATTATAAGATGTAAGGAACTCAAGCAAACGTTGTTGACGCAAATTAAGTTCCTTTTGAAAAAATAAATACTTCAAAGATTTATGATCGGTGTAGAGGACATATTTCTCTCCCAAAAGATAATGATGCCATATACTAAGGGCGAAAACAATAACCGCAAGCTCTAAATCATGAGTGGCATATCTAGTCTCAGCGGGCTTTAATTTCCTAAAAGCATAAGCAATACACGTTCCCTTTGCATGAGAACGACACCCAAACCAGCACAACTAGCATCGATATAAACAATAAAGTCTTGGTTCCATTTAGGAATCATAAGAATAGAAGCATCGGAAAGGAGTTCTTTTAATCTTTGAGAAGAAGCTTCACATTTGTCTAACCGAATGTATTTAACTCCCTTCTTTGTCAAACTAGTAAGAGGCACGGAAATTTTAGAAAAGTCTTGTATGAAACGATGGTGATAGCCCACCAATCCAAGGAAACTACGGATTTCCATCACATTCTCCGGTCTCTTCCAATTTTGAATCGCTTCGATCTTTGAAGGGTCCACAAAAATTCTGGATTCGAAAATAATATGACCGAGAAATCACACACGAGATTGCCAAAAGTAAAACTTAGAAAATTTTGCTTTCAATTGATTGCTCCTAAGAGTTTCCAACACAATCCGAAGATGCTTTTCATGCTCTTCCTCGGTTTTAGAATAAACAAGAATATCATCTATAAGGATGAGAACAAATCGATCGAGGAAGTCCATGAAAACTCGATTCATAAGGTCAATGAAATAAGCTGGAGCATTCGTTAAACCAAATGGCATAACAAGCCATTCATAAGATCCATAGCGATTACAGAATGATGTCAAAGGAATGCTATCCTCTATAATACGAAGTTGATGAAAACCGGTTGCTATGTCTAACTGTGAAAAGACTCTAGCACCACAAAGTTGGTCAAATAAATCATCAGTCCGAGGTAAAGGATATTTATTCTTAATGATAAGATCATTTAGATTGCGGTAGTCAACGCAAAGCCTAAGTGTACCATTGGATTTCTTCACAAAAATAGCTGAAAAGCTCCCTAAGGAGAGGAACTAGAAGAAATCAATTACTTCTTCTCCAATTCGGGTAATTGTTTACGCATCTCCTCATTTTCTTTATTAGACATACGATTAGAAGGACGAGTTATAGGTAGAGCTCCAGGGATTAGATTAATTCTAAACTCAATTGCTCGCTTAGGGGGTAATCCTACGATGGGCTCAAATATATCGAGAAATTCAGAACAACGTGAATGAGGGAAATGACATCTTCCTCATAATCATTATCGTCATCCTAAGAGTTTAGAGAGTATAAAGACGCTGCCAATTTGGAATCTGAATCTTTGAGAACAATAGAAATCTGCTTAACAGATTGAGGATGTCGAAGTTGAATATTCCTCTCAGGACATTGGATGTGGGCTTCATAACGGTTAAGCCAATCCATCCCCAAAATCATTCCGAAGCCTAAGTTACACATAACATGCAAATCGGCTTAGAAAGCATAATCACATTAAATAATCTTGACATCTTTACAAAGCAAACTGAGTGTTGCGGATCCATCAACCAGATTCGCAATTCTCAAAGAAGTCATCAAAGCCATAACCCTTAAAGAAAAAGTATCAACAAGTTCTTTTGATATAAAAGAATGGGATGCACCGTATCAAAAAGAACTCGAATAGGATGATTATGAAACATAATAATGCCATCAAGGATACAATGAGAAATACCTTGACCATGAGAAGTGTTACTAGGGGCTTGCACAACATTTAACTTTCCCTCTTTCTTGCTTTGATGTTTGGGACAAGAAGATAAAAGATGACCTGAACTTTTGCAATAACAACAAAAGATAGGTTTCGGACATCTATTAGCGAAATGGTCCTTAGAACCACAATTGTAGCATTGCCCATGACTAGAGATATTAGTCTTTGCTACCGGAGTTGCTTGCTTCTCTTTCTTGTTGGGGTAAGGACCTTTGAACTTAATAGGCCTCTTCTTGTTGTTTTTGAAGTTTGGCTTGGCACCCACAACTTCAACATCACTTTCTTTATCGGCCTCTTCGAGTCGAAGAGCGATATCAACAAGCTGATCGAAAGAAACTTCCAATTTCAAAAGTAATGGCAGTTTGAGATTCTTATTCAAGCCATAGACAAACTTCTGATTTTTCTTCAATGGGGCTATTAATGTACTCGATCCCCTATTTAGAGAGGGACTCAAAAGATGCGATGTAATCTGTCACAGAAGATTCACCTTGAACAAAGTCAATAAAGCGCCGAGCTAAAGTTACATTTCAGCTTCCGGCACAAACTTCAATTCAAACTTCCTCGAAATTGCTCCCATGTAAGATTTGCTTCAATAATTTCAGAAATCAGGAGCTCATACCAATCCAATGCCCTTTCTTGGAGCATACTAGAAGCCATAGACACGATGCAAATGAATAAGATTCATGCGAGAAAAGATTCGATCGCGCGTTCTAAGCCAAGCTCGGACTTCTATAACGCTTTCGGAACCCTTGAATGGCTTTCCACCCAAATTGGTATAACACTACACAAGCGTGCAAACCTAGATTTAGGGTGAATAGGTTTCTGGAATAGGTCCGACAACTTAAGCATTCTTTACAAGATCTAGAAGCTGTTGGGAAGACACAAATACTCCATCCTGAGGAGTAGCACTAGTTTGACCGGCGCGGGGACGGCCTGGTCTAACCATTTCTCTTCTTTAAGAAAGAAATAAAAAAGAAAAAGTAATTCTCAAAATGAATATCAAACAATCATGATTGATAAAACAAGGCACCATAAAGAAAAGGATAAAACGGGTCCAATGACTCGAATAAATCCTAAGGCACGATTTCTAAGAACGACTTAGGAAAATGATCCTTGCAAGATTATTCTATATTGTTCCGAAGTTTGGCTCTGATACCAAGCTGTGACGCCCCACCTCTATACTCACGCTAGCCGAGGACAATACGAAGTAATGCCGTCAACTAGCACGAAGAATAAGACTATTGAGGAGCGACCATCCATGTAATTGCTTTGCGCATGTACCAATATGTCGGATAATATAACATGCATTTCATTTCAGGAGAAAATCTGACATACCAATTACAAACTCAAAGCTACTACACAATGGCTATATGATCTTCGGAAACAAATATAGAAATAAGCATAACACAAATCAGTCACAGATATCCACATCACAAAGGCAGAAACAGATATGAATATAACACATAGAAGTGTACATCGGAGTAGTGGCCAAATAAGATCCACAATATCACAAAAGAACAGATACAAGTGCTAGACAAAATAATATGTATACATCAAGGAGTCTCTATCCCGAATGTATAATAACAAAAACTACCGATCTAGATTAGTTAGACAAAAGTCAGATGATGGTCCCAGATAAGTAGTCAAGTAGAAGCACCTGCAACATCTCGGTCTGACCCGAGTATTATTTAATAAGAAAATAATAACGGATCAGTCTAGCCATAAATATCAAATAAAATAAGATAGGATAAGAGATATAACAAAAACGTATGATGATAATAATGCCATACTATGAAAAGTATACATTAGATAACACAAAATCATACAATATCTCAAAATGCTTAGAAAGAAAAAAGAATGTCATATTCTTTATTTTATTCACCAAACGACAAATATTGACAAATAAATCAATGCCAATCACAAAATTGGTGAAACACAAATTCTAGAAATCATCAAATTAGAAATCTAGAAAACAAAAAGGGGGAGGCCTATCACAAACAGGAGCATGAAAACTCATCAACACATATATCACAAATGGGACACTATCCCATGGTCACTAACCATAGAGCCGGTGCAACGATGTAGTACAATATCGGTACGCCCGAGGAACCTGAAACTCAAATAATTCGGAACAACAACATAGTACAATAGTACGCCCAATGAACCTGATAAGCCGGTACAACGGCGTAGTACAACGGTACGTCCGATGAGCCAAACTCCATAAAAGAACATGGGTCGCTAGCCCACAAAAATGAGTCGAAACTCCAAAGAACCAATAGGACGTTAGCCTATAAAAGAAATGAGACGAAACTCAGTAAATGAGGTACAGTCCCCCACATGGACAAGGTGACATAGCATATCGTTGATTTAAATCACAAAATGATCATCATTGATCAATAAAAAGTGTGAATTACACTAAGTTAGTAAATAAATGAGTTTAGCTTCATGTCATATAACCACTGCCTTAGCTTAAATATTTACGTACAAACTGTAGATCTCCACTCGAAAATTGTCACAAGAGTTTCAATCGAACAAGTCCAAAAATTAACCGACGAAGTAAACACAAGCATTTCATACCACTTGTTTTGTCAATTCGTTTAATTAGATTTTCTCATACGAATGAGGTAAAGGTTTGTATATACTAATAGGTTGGAAAATGATTTTAATAAACGAGCTTTGTATTAAAATAGTGTCGAAATCGTTTTGATGAAAGAGTTTTGATTTTTACTACTAGTATAGAAACCTTTGCATTTTAAAGTGACAAATCACCAAATTGATTGTAAAAACAATCAATCGCCAAAAATTCACATTTGAAGACGTGAATTAAATCCAAAGAAACCGATACAAAATCCATCAAAAATGGATATTCCCGAAATCCCCAAAAAGAAGTTATCAAAGTCAACAAAGGTGATAACAACAAATCGGATCCACTAGAATCGATTAAAAATTGGAAACCCACACAAAAAGCAACATTGGCTTAGACAGCAGATTCAGTCAACTATGGTCAGTCGACTGACACAATTCCTGGAAACTTTCTGTTTCCAGGTTTAGTCGACTGAACCAGGGTGGTCAGTCGACTGAAACATGCCTGGAAACTTCCGATTTTCAGGCTCAGTCGATTGACCCAGAGTGGTCAATCGACTTATACTGGCCCAGGAAATTTCCTGGGTTCTGGTTTGGTCGACTGACTTCCTGGTTCGGTCGATTGACTTCCTGGTTCAGTCGACTGAACTGGAAATTCCAGTATTTTCAGCCTTACCTTACTAAGGTCAAAAATCCAAACGAATTGCGATCGAACGAGCGATGGGCGCTAGGGGTATATGCCAATCGGCAACCCAGCCCTATAGGCTCTTTGATACACCACCAAAAGCATGTTCAAACATCAAGCTAGGATTTTTAAAGATTTGACTTCAAAACACCAAAAATTGGAATATTCATAAAACCAATTCAATCCAAAGCAAATAAACAAGAATAAATGTTAGGAATTCATACCTAACAATAAAGAAAGCTATAGACATAGATGTAAGTTCAAAAACTCAACTTTTACTCAAAAACAATGAAGGGGAAGCTTGAAAACAAAAGGAAACATCAATTACTCTTCAATTTCAACTCTAAAAGCTCCAATCTAAGATCATAAGAAAATATTTCCTAAGTTATGTTAGAGGAAATTCTGAAATTGGAGAGAGATTGAGATGGAGAAGAAGAAGAGGATGCTTACCTAAGCTTCTCTTTGATTTTGGAGCTAGAATTTGAACCTACCAAAGAATCTAGGGCTTAGGATTTTAGTTTCCAATCTCTTCCCCCATTTTAGCTAATTCTTGAAGTGTTAAGAAATTAATAGAATGAATGAAGAGGAGAGGGAGTGGAGTTAGGATACAAGATGAGTTGGGTTAGTGGGCTGAAACCCAAACCCAAAGTCTTAAGTGAAAACATCAAAATTCTACTCAAATCCAAACATATCAATGTTTATACTCAAAAAGATCGCAAACGTCATTTTGAACTCAATGAAAGTGGTCCCGAGTCCCAATTCGTCTGTTTGCAAAAAGTAGCATTTCGGACTTAAATCCGACTAACGATGCTACATTTAAATAAAATATTTAAATATACAATCGTAAAATATGCAGGTTATTACGTGGAAGAAAAGTGTATTTCCTTGAAAAGCTAAGTACGTTTTCAAGGAGATTTTTAAGTATAAGTTAAAAGTTTTTAATGTTGTTTTAAAGAATGTTTTTGAGAATTATTTTTTAAGTTGTTTAAATTTTAACGGTAAAATTTAAATTGCTATAGTAGTAATTATTTCAAAAGGGTAATTGGTATTACGATTTAAAAAGATAATTATTAATATTTATATTTTATAAAGTAGTTTTATTTTAAAGATAGTTTGGCTAAAGTTTTTATTTGAAAAACTTGTATAGAATTTCGCGGCTTTTATTTTAAAATCTGTTTTGGTTTAAGTTTTACATGAGAAGTTATTATAAAATTTCATAACTAGTAATTTAATAAAGTATTTTAAGTGGTTTTTATATTAAATATTTTATAGTATATATATTTTTGGGTAAAGCGACTTTAAATTATTTTAATTCTAAAGTTTTTAGACTTGGTAATTTTCAGTAGAAATAAGTAATATTTGGAAATTTATTCTGCGAGAGGAAAGTGATCTGAAAACTATTTTCAAACGGGTGGAAGTGTAGAAAATATCTTGCAAAGATATTTTTAATATAAATAATTTGGGAAATTATTAAATCTGATAATTGTTTGTGGATGTTATTGATAGTTAAATAACCGGTTATCAATATTGGCCAAGCGCTAATCGTTTCGAAGAGATCGGGATTAATTTTCCGAAAACCACTTCGATCCGGTTTGAACGTTTTCGTGAGGAAGACAAGAGCTTGGAGTCGAAGATGGAGCAGTGAAGTGTAAGGGCTAATCACTACTAATCCAAAGGGTGATTCCAAAATGGATGTAGTAGGAGTGATGCTTGGGGTTCCGGTCCAACCCTGAATGGACTTGTATGGATGAATGCTATCAGAACATCGTCAGGGGGACGATGAGCATTCTAAGTGAATGTGTGCTAAAAAGATAACGCATAGCCTCGAGCCTCATCAACCGGGAATGGCTAAAACAGGTTAGGTGCACACAAGGCTAAGTGGCTAGCAACCAATTAGGGTAAGGTCACACCTGTCTAGAGGTCTCTTTTATTCGGCTGTGTGGGCGGTTGATGATCCCAACTGCGGGATGATCTTATTCGGACTATCCAGTAAGCGGTAGCTTCGGTCTTGTGTTGCAGAGGATCAGGGTGAATCCTCGATACGCTGATCTAGACCAGGTACTGTGACGGGCAGTACCCTAGTAGCCCTACCATTGTATGGAATCCAATCTCCAATAAGCGCCTGTACAGTTTTGATTGTGCCAACCTATGCTGAAATGTGAGATACAAGCATTTCAGATAGATTCTATTTTACTTTCTATAGACACTATAATAATATCAGACGAATTAAAATGCTTTGGTTATCGTAAGGTAAAACACGACTTATTTATTGTGGCGTGGTCTTACGAGATATCTTTGATTTTAAAAGAATTTTGAAAACTTTAATAATCTAATTGGTGTGTTTTATCACTCTGATTTTCCAGACTGACTCGGGTGTTATTTAACTATAATTCTCGGGGCAGACAGAGTATTATAGAGTACAGATTCTGAATGGACTGCTATGGAGCTCAGGAGACGAGCTGGATGACGAGGTGTATTTCCATAGATTTATATTCCACTGTGTAGTGTAAGCTGTATATTCGGATTTGGGAGGACAAGTTATTATAATTGTCCTGAATTTGGTTGTTTATTTATGTTGTACTCTGATGATGTATTGTACATACAGTTATAGATTCTTTTGTATGAAAATCCATTGTTATCTATTATATATTATTCCGTCGTGATTGTGAGATTCTGATATATTTTTTCTATTTCTTCTTCTACCTCTTTTTCTTTAACCCTAATGGTTCGGCTTTCCTGCATTCGATTGTTCGGCATTTGATACAGTGGACGTATTGATGTCGATTTTTGGACGTCGAAAAATCCGGTCGTTACAACTGGTATTAGAGCTGAAGGTTACGCGAGAACCTTGGCTCTTTGGGGATTACTCATTGAAATTGAGTCAGTAGTACTCTAAAATGAGTTTGAGTGTATTCATAGATATGAGTGTGTATTTTTTGGTGAATATAATTTTTTTATTGTATTGACTTATCAGTTGAGTGTTTACAGATTCTGGTCGGTGCAATCTGGCCAACAATATCGATAGGGATTTCTAAACTCTTAAACAAGATAAACCAACACAGTATTATTTTAAAACAGGGTAAATGAAATAATTTTTCCCAAATTATTTTTGTATATAAAAGAAATAATTTTGTAAATTATTATATTATATGGTTGCTTGATTGTTAGGAAGTGATAATATTAAATTATTACCATTGTTGTTATGGTAATTGGAATAAGTAAATAATGGTATAACCAAAGGTTTGGAGATAAATTCATTTAACAAATGAAATTTATAAATGTGAATTATAATGTGATTTATAATTAAAATGAGATAAAATCGCAGAGTAATGCTTGAATATGAGTTGAAAGGATTTAGAATTTGAAAATTTAATTCCTTTCGAGTTTGAAAATGATTTTCAAAGGTTTTGGAGAAACAATAGTGATATTAGTTAGGAAATATTTTTGAATTGGATATGAGATATGATGAGATTTGGAATTTAAAAATATTTGAAATGTTTTTTGAAGGAAGTAAAAGCACTCAACTTTTTTTTATCGCTGGAAAATAACTTCGGTGATGACTGCATTATCATTGATGTTCATTTTCGAGTTTCCAAGCGAGAATTGCTACCAAATCATTTTAAATTGAAGTGTTTACAAAACTGAGTTTGGTTTTAAAATTTAAGAGATAATTTGATACCAAACGATTTTGAGCATAATTGATTTCAAAAATGCTTTTGAAATATGAGTAATTGTTTAAAATACTCTGGAATTGGTTTGAAATTGTTTATAGAATATAAATGGGTTGATAATTTATCAAATTTTGAATATGTTAGAATAAAATTTAACTTAAGATGGGTTGAATAAAAGTAAGTGTGAAAACAAAATAAGTTGGACGGTGAGCTAATTAATTGAAGTGAATTAAAATAAGTTAGCAAATGGAATTTAAATAAGTGGAAAACATATAGAAAGTTCAAATTTTAAATTGAATCGGAATGTAAGTGAATATAGTTAAGCAAAAGCGAGCTTTGAGGAAAATGATTATTGAAAATATGTTTATTAAGATTGTAAACAAATTTATAGAGAAGGAAAGGAAATTACATTTGTAAGTAAGTAAAATGAAAACTGAATATTGGAATCAATTTGAATTATGTTAAGTAATGTGGAATCGAAAAATATAGTTTAAGTGGATTAAAAGAACAAAGTTCTAAAAATTAAAATTAAGTAAACTAATTAATTTAAATAGGTAAGCAAATAAATTGAAATTGAATATTGAGATAATATTTAATTTAAAAATTGTGTAAAGGAAAGTTGTATAATTGATTTAAAGTGAACTAAAATAATAAAAGTTTGGAATGGTTAGTTAAATATGGATTGGGATATGGTGAATAGAATTCAATATCTAAAATTGGAGGCTAAATTGAACTCAAACGGAATTGAAAATGCAAAGTTGAATGGAAATGGATATATAACATCAGTAATGAAGTGGAAATCAATATATTTAAGTGTAAAATATTTATATTGAATTTAAGAAATAGATAGTGAAATTCCGAGTAAAATTGGTATTGGGAAAATATTCTAAGTTAATGTTGAATAAAGGTTAAGTAAAGTTGTAAATAAAAAGAGAATTGATGCGACTAATAATCAATTGGAGCAAAATACGTAGGATGTATGTATATTATTTTATTCGCATAGCTATTCAATCTAGAATTCGAGCATAGAATTTCGAGATAATTATATCGATCCTAGTTGGAATTTTTCACTCGATTTTCGATGGGAACCCTAGATATGGATTTTTGATGGATTTCGGAAATTCTCTATCATAGTTTATGGCTATGCAAGGATAATGACGGTTTTTGATCAAGAAACCAGATATGAGTCCGCAGTAGGAAGTCAGATGGACGATACTAGTTCGGAAGTGAAATTGTGTGATCGAGTGAGCGATCAAATTTGATGCTGCATATGGATGGTATGTACATCGTACGGGCTTAAGTAAAGCAAATATTGAAAATTTTGTAAAGAAGTGAATAAAATGACGTTGGATTCTGTAATTGTATATTATTGCTAGTAGTATATAGGTAATTAAAAGCAAAAAAGGAAATTGATGAATTTGATTTTAGAAGATAAAAATTTATGGCCTGAAAAAAGGTATGTATTTAAATTTCTGTATGAAATTTGATAATTTTCTGGTCTAGCCACTTGGCCTTTTGTTTTCTTTTGAAACCTGAGGGCCCGTAGAGGCATTTGTAGTTGTATCGAGCTAGACGCGCAAAGGAGACGCTGGTAAAAAAATTCGGGAATTTAGGGATTTAGAAAAAATTTGAGAAAATTTTGATAATTTAAGTTTGGTTTAAAATTTAATTTTGAATTACATAGTAAATACTATTGTTTGGAACTTATGGTTGAGTTTGGGTAGTTAGTAAGAGTGATAGAGTCTTTAATAAAAATTGTTTTGGAAAGCTGAAACTGAAGGGTTTTGGGAAGTTGTTAAAACTATTTTGATTGGGAAATAGTTAACGGGAATTACACCATTCCTCTTAACTGGTAATTTCAGGGAAGAAATTCTTTTAAAGGGGAGGAATGTGATGATCCAGGATTTTTAGATATTGAAAATTGGAATATTTAATAGATTTTAAATATTTAAAAGTTAAGTTTTAACATGAATCTCAAATATCACTATTTGTTTGATAAATAAACTATTGAATTAAATAATTGGAAATCAAGTAAAATATGAATTCTCAGATTTCGAGTCTACTAAAAATAATTTGAAGTTTTATAAAATTTATATTGATGATACTGGGGTAATATAACTTTTAAAATTGAATTTAAAACTGTTTGTTCAGTTTTAAAAATATATAGTTTAAATTGATAGTTAAAAATAGTCTTCCGGGGCACAGTCTCGGTATTTGATGAAACCAGTTCCATTGGATCTATAATATTGTATTATTATCGGACATCAAATTTCGTAGTATTTAGAGTTGATATGCGACCGTAAGGATTGTAAATGCAATGACATTCATATTGAAAATTTAATATAATAACTAGGTCCAAAAAGCTATCTTCTCCATATAATCGAATTAGGACTCGAAACCTTTTCCAATGCGTTCGGAATAGGGGTATAATATTATAAACGCTTGGCGGCCCGCCTCTATAGGAGATCGAGATTTTAGGCTTCGTTTTCAAGACGATTTAAATTTGAAATTTAAATTTAAATAAATATTATAATTGCGTTGGAACTGTTACAAATCTACGCGGACACGTAAAATAATTTATTACACGTGTTCTCTCTAGTTGAACACGCGTACCTTCATTCTCAAATTATAAAACAAAAAATACAGCTGTGCATTTTATTCTTTTTGTATATCTTATTCCTTTCATCCCCTTTCAGTAAATCGAGTCCCTCTTCCAAACATTCAAAAGAAATCTTCAATTCGAAGTCTCGTTCGAAAAGGGCAAAATCACAATATAACCGTTGGTCATTCTTTCCATCTTCTTTTCCAAGAATCAAACCATGCACCCCCATTCCTCTCAAATTCTCATCGAATTAATCGAAAATGGCGTCGTTCTTTAGTTCAAAACCCAGTTCATAAGGAGTGGATTTTTCAGGCATGAATTTGATTTGATGCTGGGCTCGAGTTCGAAGGGGCGGATGTAGATGAGACGCTTCAACGGTAGAGATCGTGTTGTTCGATGAGTAGGCGGGCGTGGTGGTTGCTGCAAAATCAAAGGCGTGAGCCTGGGTGGAGCGGCCATCGGTGCAAACCTTGGTGGTAGTAGCAGTTATTCATATAGGAACTTTAAAAGGCGAAATCGAGGTGGTTGCCATGCCTCGATGAGTAGAAGTTGCGTCGACGACTTATGAAGAGGGGAAGCGAAGGCGCGGTGGTGTACGGTGGTTGCGGCTCTTAGGGCATTCGATCTGGCGGCAATTTTCTCGAGTTGGGTAATTCATCTTTCTGTTTTTATTAATTTTAAAAATGTAGACAGGATGTTTATAAACAGATAATTATATTTAGTAATCTAAAATTTTAACAACAAATTATATATGAGAATATTCTTCAAAGAAATATATATAATTTGAAGTAAGGTATTTTGATTTTATTTTAATTTAAATAATTTATACATGTATGGTGTAGTTAACAGAAAAATTATTTTTACAATGAGGTATAAGATTTTTGTTTTTTTAATTTAAATGGTTAAACAGTAAAATAGAAAATTAATCTTTATTTACTGGAAAATATATAGGGTTGAAACAGGAATTTTAAAATGTTTTGGTCCGAATAGTTTGTATTAAAAATTGTACCCTTGGATATATATATATATAGTTCTGAAAATGAAAGAATATAAAAATAAATTTACATGTTTAGCCTACTGTTCTTTTAGAAAATATCCAGGAGATAAATTTGTTAATTTATTTTAGTTACCAAGGAATTTTACAAAAAAAAGTAAAAATTAGTTCAAATTAAATAAATAAGTAGTAATTAATTGCTCGATTTATTTCAAATATTAATAAACCATAAACGTTTATACAAGGTCTAAAATCGTGAAGAATTACGAAGAAACAAATCGAGATGGATATAGGTTGCAAATCAAAAATCAAAGGTGAGTTAATCTCACTCATTTGGGATACCTTTTTAATTTAAATAGTTAAATTTAAATTGTTAGATGGGTTGCTTGAATTGATAATTCATGAACTATCTGGATGTGATACTATATATAATAGTGTGTGTATATATATATATTGGATTGATTGATTTTCCGCATTATATAGCGGATGAGACCCTATGTGCCATGCATAATAGCGGATGAGCCCAAATACCGTGATATTCCACCTTGAAGTGGGATTGGTATTTTATATTGTGCTAACATATGTGGATGTAGGGAAACAGGTTGGAGGGATCCAACTGGATTCCTCAAACGTTGAAATTATTTTATATTCAGCGATGTGATTATGTGATAATCTGTGATAATTATACTGTTTATATTGGGAATTGAAATTATTGAATGCTATGGCTTGATTAATTAAATATTGGTATTTGAGAAAATGAAAAAAGTGTATAAAGCTTGGATTTTAAAAGGAAATAAAAAGGGAAATTTTTAAGTAAAAGAATATAGTAAATTTGGGAAAATTAAAGATTGAATTTGGAAAAATATATATAAAAGTTTGATTTTTAAATTCTATTAAATAATTCTGAGTATGGAAATGAAGATAGAGATTTTAAATAAATAAAAATAGAAGGGTTTTTGCGAATTAAGTGTTATTGGCTAAAATTTAAAGGCTTTCATTTTCAAAATTTAAGATTTAAATGGGAGAAACAAAGGGAGAATTTTAAAGTTGAGTATGAAATTAATATTTCATATTTTAAAATAAGATTTTAAATCATAAATATATTAGTGAATTTGGAATTAATGGGTTTCGAAATAATTTAAGTAAGTACAGGAATTTATTTTTAAAATGGAGTAAATTTTGGAAATCGATTTGGGAATTGATTTAGTGTTTGAAACTGTGTTTGAGAAAGGAGAATGAGATTATGGAATTTATAAACGTGGTTTATAAATAAAGTGAAATATTTATCAGAGAATAATTTTGAAGTATAAATTCAGGATGGGAATTTATAAAGGAATGGGTAATTTTTTTTTAAAAATAAATAGTGGTTTATTTTTAAAGGTGTGGAAGAAAAGTTTATTTCCCTGAAAAGCCAAGTACATTTTCAAGTTGATTTTTAAGTATAAGTTAAAAGTTTTTAAAGTTGTTTTAAAGAATGTTTTTGAGAATTATTATTTAAGTTGTTTAAAATTTTAAAGGTAAAATTTAAATTATTATAGTAGTAATTATTTTGAAAGGTTAATTGGTATTATGATTTAGAAAGACAATCATTAGTATTTATATTTTATAAAGTAGTTTTATTTTAAAGATAGTTTGGCTAAAGTTTTTATTTGAAAAACTTGTATAGAATTTTGTAACTTTTATTTTAAATTCTGTTTTGGTTTAAGTGTTACATGAGAAGTTATTATAAAATTTCTTAACTAGTAATTTCAATAAAGTCTTTTAAATGGTTTTTATTTTAAATATTTTAAAGTATATATATTTTTTAGGTAAAACGATTTTAAATTATTTTAATTCTAAAGTTTTTAGACTTGGTAATTTTTACCCGGCAACTTGGCCCGGCTACAAAACAACAGTTGAAGATATTATCGTTAGCTCTGCACAAGATTTAGACCGAGAAGAGCCTGAACATATACGGGTTCGATGCAGTCGACATGTTTTGGCATTTCGGTACGGTTCGACAAGAATGGACCGGCCAGCTCGAGATCGCCCTATATGGGCCAAGTCACCTCGGCCTGGAGGCCTGCGTAGGGAGTCCAGTCTATCTTCATCTATAAATAGAAGGGCAGGGGAAGAGTGAAAGGGACCTTCTCCCGGAACACTGGGGAGACTCTGCCATTTTTTATACTTTCCTCTTTTTGATTCAAACTTGTATTCAAGTGATGGAGAAAGCAATAAAGATTAAACTCAAAGTGGATGTAGGCAGTTATGCCGAACCACTATAAATCCGGTGTTCTTGTTTTTGCATTTAATTTAGCATTCAGTTCTCTGTTCCAATTCACTTTTTTCATTAATTTCTCTACATAACTCTACTCAAGGGTGTTTGTAACGACACGGAATTTTGGGCAATATAAATTTAATAATCTGTATAAATAAGTTAATTGGTTTGATAATTTTCTCTATAATTTTAATTTAAACTGATAAATTTATTCTTTTATGGTTAATAAATATCTAATCTAATGATTGTGATTAATATCTTTTTAACAATTTAAAATATAAGAATTATTTTTTAAAGCTAATCAAATTTTATTCTGTTTATAAATATATACATTTGATATATTTTATGAATAGAAGATCTTTTGTTTTAAATTAAAGATGAATTTTCAAATTGTAATATATATTTATGTATATGTTATAATTTGATATTGTTTTGGAAATTTAATTTTAATCCATTAATAGTTTATATATGAATGAATTGTAATCTGAAGCTTTGTTTTAAAACTTAATATTTTTCAAAAGTTAATTTAGATTAATTCAATTGTTTGCAAAAAATATAAGATAATTGCTTATTTTAAGTGTGTTAGTTTATAAAGGATTTAATCAAAGTTTTGTTTTATTTTCTTTTTAAAGTGCTTAAACTTAAATGATTATAAATGTATAAAAATAAATGTTTAGATTTTAAATACATGTATAAGATGTATATTTATATTATAACTAGTTTTAGAATATTTCTAATAAAGTAAATTAGAAATGTAAGTTTATATTTACATTTAAATTAAATAAAAAATTATTTAAAAACACTTAAGTAATATGTGTAAACATATTAACATATTAGTGACATATGTAAAGCAATTAAGCTTAATGGTTGACATTTGTTCAAATTAGGAACAAGTGGCCTTTATTTTCTTTTGTTTGAAATTTAAACATGTAAAGAAAATTAGTTTCATCTTTCAATCTCTAAACTTTCTTCTTCTCAAATTATTTTCTTCCTTCATGAATTAAAGATCAAACCAGAAAGTATTCTCAAAATCAGAAATTAATTCAAAACCTGAAATCAATATCTGAAATTTCTTATCAACAATTGAAACTACAACTTCAATCTGCAACAATTCAAAACTACAACTTCCAACCAACCTAAAACTCAAACATGCAAATGAAGATCTGCAATTTCAACTTTTAAAGCCTCAAATTAAGCATGCAAAGGAAATTTCAAAAGCAAAATCAAAATCTTTTTCCAGATTAAAGTTCAAGAACCTGGAAAATTCACAAAACTGCTCTGCATATTTTAATTGGTGAGTAAATGGATTTTAAAAACAGTTTGATTCTAAATTAATCTTGATTTTTGATGATATCATGATGATTATAGGAAATATTTGTTTTAAATTGAATGCATGTTGAATTGGATGTATTGAATGCCTGAAAAATTAAAATGGTTACTGTGATTATTAAAAACTCTGTTACCTGTTTCTTTCAGACTAGAGTTTGCATTCAAAGAAAAATTTCTGATCTCCAAAAAACATCAAAATTTGACTTTGATGATTTCATGAAAGTTGTTTGTTATTGCATAAAGATGATTTTAAAAATGGAATTAGGATTTTTATTTTAGTAAATAATTTTTAAAATGTAAATATACAGTAAAAATCAATTTTATTTCAAAAATCAACTTGTATGTTTTCTAATTTGGATTCCATGAATGTGTTAAGGACTAAGAATTATGAGTTTTAAGGTATATATCATAATTTTTAATTGTGGAATTCATGTGAATTTGGGGTTTGTGTGGAATTTGGGTTTTTGTAAATTGCCGAGGAACGACTTGATGATTGTAGCTAGGATTTGGTTCGAAGCAAATTTATGGATCATAGATTATGGGAAAAATGCTATCAAATTTTTCCAATGGCTGATTTGTTGGACTTAGATCGAATTAGGGTTTTAGTTTGCATTTTACTCGGCTCTGTTATCGTGACTGTCGCGACTTGGTTTGGGAACCGGAATGCGTCGCAAGGGTTGAGGATTGTTGGGTGAAGCGTGGCGATTCTTTGGTGGCGACGGTGAAGTTCATCAACATTGGGATGGATGGCATTGGGTTTGGATTGAAGGCATCGTTAGGCAGTGTTTTTGAGCCTGATGTTCGAATTTTGATTCGAACAAAATTTGATGGATCTGGGTTTGGTTTGTGGATCGGAGGCGTTAGTGCGACCGTTGCCGATGGTCGTGACGACCAAGTATGGCCGGAGGGCGTTGGACATGTGCACGAGCCAGGGGGTGTGCACTGGAATTCTGGAGATGGGGAAGACGAGTGGAAACCCGGGGATGCTATCGTGTTTTATTGCGTTGGACTCGAAGATGTTTGGACATGGTTTGCTTCGGGGAATGCACGGAGGATTTGTGTGTTTTACTCGAGATTTTCTCGGTTTGGTTCTGTTGTGATAATGAAGGTTTTGCTTGTTGTATAAATAAGTATAAATCCAGTTAAAATTATAAGAACAGGTTTGTAAAGGAAGTGAGGTGTAAGGTTAAACTTATTATTTTAAAATGAAAGTGAATCAAACATTTAAAAGTGAAAATTTAATTTATATTTCAAATTTAAAAATGCCTTAAGATGTTTGATTTTAAAAATAATTATCTTAATTAAAGTTTTCAAATTCAAATTGAAAGAGTGTTTTAAATTTAATTATTAAATCAAAATTTTAAGTTAGAATTTGAAGTAATGTTTTCAATAACAAAGTTTTTTTTTAATTATTTTAGATAAGTTTAAATTGGATAATTAAAGAATTTTAATTTCTAAAATTCCTTATTTTCAAATAAGGTTGTTGTTATGATTTTGAAATCTAAATTGAATAATTTGTTTAAGTTGTTAAAATTGGATTAATTCAAACAATTTGTTTATAAAATTAAATAAGGTTAAATTATTTGAATAAATAACTTAAGAATGCTTATTTGTTAATAATTTAAGTTTGATTAAGATTTATGATTTTCTTAATTTATTAAAGATTTTCTTTAATATGAGAAGTTAATTAATTAAATGCTTAATTAATTTTAAATAATTAGTTAATTATTTATTTAATTTTAAATAATCACTTAATTATGGAATAATTAAGTATAATTACTTAATGAAGTAATTAATGGTTAATAATTGAATGAAATTAAGAAGGTAACTACTTATGAAAGTAGTTAATGGGAAATACTCATGGAAGTAATTTAAGTGGAAGTGATTAATGGAAAATCACATGATGTTATTAATTAAGGATTAATTAATACAATTGTTTTGAAATTAATTAATTATGAAGTAATTAATTAATAAATGAATTAAGAATTATTTAATGATGGAATTAATTATTTGTTAAGTAATTAATGAAAGTAATTTGAAAATAATTACTTATGTAAGTAATTAAAGGTTAATTACTAAATTAATTTTAGTTAATTAATTAATGTGATTAATTAATTTCAGAATGTAATTAATTTAAGATTAATTACTAAGAGTTATTAATTAAAATGTAATTAATTAATAAAGTAATTAATTAAAGGATTTTTCATTATTTAATTGAATAATTAATTACTTAATGAAGTAATTGAAGATTGATTAATTAGAATAATTAATCAAAGGGTTAAATAATTAATTAAGAAGTTAATTAATTAAGATAAGTAATTACAAATTGTTAATTACTAATTATGATTAATGAGTTGATTAATTATAAGTTAATTAGTTAATTAATTAAAGTATTATTAATTAATAAGGATCATTAGTTAATGTGATTAATTATAGTTAATTAATAGAAGTAAATGAATGATCATTAATTATTGTAATTAATGATAGTAATTAAAGATTTAATTAATGAATATGGTAAGGACAATTACTTGAATGTAATTAAGATAATTAAGCAAGGAAGATTAATTGGGGAAGATCATTAGAGATGATTAATTTATTTAGAATAATAATTAATGAAGAAGGATTATAGTAATTCAATTGATTAAGAGATAATCAATTCTGTTTTGGATGATTAATATTTAGAGACTAATATGGGATGATTGGTTGATATTGGATGTTTGATATTGGTTTGATACATGATGATTTGGATATATCTGTTATGTGATATGTTGCTTTGTGAAGATGAATATTGATACGAATTATCTTTTGTGATTCATCTATCTGTTTATTTCATCCTGAATATAAGTTAAATTGTTTGAACCCTTAAGTACAACTTGGACATTAAAATGGCGTTTGGTTTCGGTGAGACCGGGATCGGGTTTCCATATTTGGGATCCGAAAACCACATCGATTCCAATTAAACGTAAGGTCGTTATTCCAAGTGGAGCAAGTGAAGACTCGAGGTGTAAGGGCTATACGTCAGTATAACTCTGTGGGTGATTCTGTAATGAGTTTGACGGAATAGTACTTATAGGTTCGAGATGGCGATTTAAAGTGCAAGGGCTATGGTCGTTGACTCTGAGGGTGATTCCAATAATGAGTGCAACGAGATAGTGCCTTCGGTTTCGTTCGAACCTGGAACGAACTTGTACGGATTGAATGCTTACAGAACATCGTCAGGTGGACGATGAGCATTCTAAGATAGATGTGTTCTATAAAGGTAATTGCAGCCTCAAGCCTCATCAACTGGGAATGGCTAAAACAGGGGAGGTGCAGCAAGGCTTCGTGGGTAGCTCCCACTTGAGAGTGAGATTTACCCCTGTCTAGAGGTCCCTTTCTATTTCGGCTTAGTGTGTGGTTGGTCTTGCCAACTACGGGGTGGTCTTGTTCGAAACTGTTCAGTAAGGAATGGTTTCGGCCTTGTGTTGCAGGGGAGCGGGCGTACTCCTCGGTACGTTGATCTAGGCCACGTACTGTGACGGACGGTACCCGAGTAGCCCTGCCATTGATGGAAACCCATTCTTCCTACGAGACCCTACGGTTTTGATTGTATTACCCACTTTTGTGGCTAGTAGCTGGAATTTAATAAATGTAACAATTTCGGCTATTTCCTATTTACTTGAAAACCCTAGACACTATTATAATATCACTGGATTTACTATCAAATGTTTTGGTTAGCGTAAGGTAAAAACTTTTCCATGTTTATGTGTGGGAAGTCTTACGTGGTACCTTTTCTTTTCAAAGGTTTTTCTAAAGTTAAGCAATTTTAGCCCGTTTACTCACACCAAACCCCTGTCTGACCCGAGTGTTTATTTTCTGTTTTACTAAACTCTTGGGTACTCAAATTATGTATGAGTAGTCAAGTGATTCAGGTTAGCTTGACGAATTCTGGAGGAGATATGGAGCGGGAGGCTTCCACGTGTAGATATATTATGGTTCCGCTGTGTTTGTTGTATCTGTTTTCTGTAGTACTTGAATTGTATAATTAGACAGATGTTTATAACTGTCTAATCTGTGTTGTTTATTGTGTACTCTGATGTATTGAGATACTATGTAATATTTTATGTGATATATTATATTTTATTCGTTCCGCTGTGAGTTCTCTGATGTTGTTTTTGTTTTTCTTTCTCTTTCTTTTTCTTCTTCTATCCCTTTCTTTCTTCAAGATGATGCGATTTCCTGGAGATAGGAAGTCGGGTCGTCTCATTTGGTATCAGAGCATTAGGTTGAGTGAATACCTAGGCTCTGGAGTGATGTCTTTCTTGTGAGAGCATACTTGTAATTTTTATATATAACTATATATATATATATATACACCTGATCTGTTGGGTTATCTGTTTGGATTTTCCAACGTAAGTTTTAGAGGTAGATGGAGTAGTGGTTTGTGTGTGTAACACGACTACCACTGATGGTAGAGGTCCATATGTTTGAGGTTGGAAGTATTTGTCAAGACCGTAGACCTAATACAATCTCGAGTGAGATTTGAAGTTTGGAGTGAGAGTTTCTCTGACATCCGAAGGAAATCTTTTGAAGATTCAGAGTTCATCTTTGAAGTGTAAGTTTTGATTTCGCTTGGGTGAGCGAATTATTCTTGAGTTTAGATTTGATGGAAGTGCAGCAATAAGTGATGGTATCTTGATAACTGCATGATGAGATGCAGTATCCTTGGATATTTTCCAGAGAAGTTTTCTCTTGAAGCAGTTTTAGAAGTAGTTGTGGAGCAGTCTTTACCTGCCGCAGGGAAGACTCGTCTGTGTAAAAGTTCTCTGGATCTTCAGCAAGGAGTTTGGCTGTTCTGGAATATGAGACTAAGGTCTATGAGTTGCGTCGCTTCGGCATGGTCTCATTGTCATTCCTTAAGGAGAGCGAGTTGTAGATGCTTGGTTTGGAGTCTGAGTTTCTTTTGGGATGTCTGCCCTCTCGAAGGTCTGTTGTGTGGGTTGTTGATGGTTTTGGGTTTTGGAGAGCCTTTGGATTAGAGGTCTTGGTTAGCTATGGTAGCAGTTGCAACTCGAAGTGTTTCGAGTGCTGACGAGGAGATATTTTAGCTTCGTAGTATCATCGAAGTAGTGTTGGGAAGTGGCAGTGTGCTCATTTCTCCAAATGGTTTGGGAATCTTTGTGGTTCTTCTATCAACAATCCGGGCAGAAGGTGGAAGTTTTCTTGGAGGTTAACCTTGTTTGGAAAAGCTTTAGGCTGTTCTAATTAGTAAAGTGAGGACAGTTTCTTTGGAATCCGAACTAGGTAGGATCGCAAAAGTGACTTGCGATTAGTTTGGAATTTATCTTGGGTGATCTATTGTTTGAGGCTGAGGGTTCTCATGTGGAAGTAGGAACTACTAAGGTAATCAGAAGTTTGTCTGCATATGGAGTTGAGTTCCATATTGTTTTGGTTCCAGAAGCAAATTTTGGTAGTTAGCCTGGTAGTAGGATGGTTCTTGTAGTAGGAAGAGTTGGTGTAGCAGCTCAGAATATTTTTTTTTTGATTTGGATTTGGTCAGATCTTGTTTTGAGTTGGATTCTACTATAAAGTTGTGACTGAGTCTGATGTGTCACTCAGATTATATGGATTTGACGAACAAAGTTTTCTCGAATTAATGGGATAAGTTTGTACTCGTGTTCATCGGCAGTATTCTTATCTATTTCTGAATCAGAGTTGTGCAGCGGAAACGAGGTAGCAGTTGTGCAAGGAAGGAAGCAAGTTCAGTTTGCTATTGCTTGGCAGTAGAGCTTGTGTTCTGGATTTCGACGGATTTTGGAAGACTTTTCTGTTAGATAAGATCGAGGAACTGGTTTGCTTTGGTCTTGTAGTTTTTGGAAGTATCATCATTGGTTGAGCTGATCAGGAAGAAGATTGGCAGTCCAGGATTGTCTGTTGAGTTATGCAGATATGAGATAAGGAGTTTGGTATTTGAAGTTGGAGACTTCATTGTTGTTAAATTTTCTCTGGTTAAGAGAGAAGTGATTGGATAAGATCGAATTGCCAGTTTGGACAATTGGAGTTCATTGTATTTCACGTAACTCTGAGGGAGTACGTGTATGGTTTATTGTTGGTTATGGAATCTGTAGTTCAGTTGGAGTTGGATGTTGATCTAGACTTGGGTATAGTCTGATGTTTTGTTCAGATTATGGATCTAGAGATGAGTTAAGCTCTGGATTGTGGTGGTGTAGTTTGTGTAGCTTTTGTAGAGCGAGTCTCCCAGTGGTTTATACTTGGGAAGCTCGAGATAGTATCAAAGATTTATTCTGATTTCTGTCAGAATAATTAGTTAAGTTTGTTTGTTTGATTGATTGCTCTGGTTATTAGTAACTGGTTGTTAGGAATGTTTTGTTGATTTAAATTAAAATCTGTACTAGGTTATTAAATTACCTTTGCTTTTAAATTTCGGGGACGAAATTCTTTTAAGGGGGAAGGATTGTAACGACCCGGAATTTTAGGCAACATAAATTTAATAATCTGTATAAATAAGTTAATTGGTTTGATAATTTTCTCTATAATTTTAATTTAAACTGATAAATTTATTCTTTTATGGTTAATAAATATCTAATCTAATGATTGTGATTAAAATCATTTTAACAATTTAAAATATAAGAATTATTTTTTAAAGCTAATCAAATTTTATTCTGTTTATAAATATATACATTTGATATATATTGTGAATAGAAGATCTTTTGTTTTAAATTAAAGATGAATTTTCAAATTGTAATATATATGTATGTATATGTTATAAATATTGTTTTGGAAATTTAATTTTAATCCATTAATAATTTATATATGAATGAATTGTAATCTGAAGCTTTGTTTTAAAACTTAATATTTTTCAAAAGTTAATTTAGATTAATTCAATTGTTTGCAAAAATATAAGATAATTGCTTATTTTAAGTATGTTAGTTTATAAAGGATTTAATCAAAGTTTTGTTTTATTTTCTTTTTAAAGTGCTTAAACTAAAATGATTATAAATGTATAAAAATAGATGTTTAGATTTTAAATACATGTATAAGATGTATATTTATATTATAACTAGTTTTAGAATATTTCTAATAAAGTAAATTAGAAATGTAAGTTTATATTTACATTTAAATTAAATAAAAATTTATTTAAAAACACTTAAGTAATATGTGTAAACATATTAACATATTAGTGACATATGTAAAGCAATTAAGCTTAACGGTTGACATTTGTTCAAATTAGGAACAAGTGGCCTTTATTTTCTTTTGTTTGAAATTTAAACATGTAAAGAAAATTAGTTTCATCTTTCAATCTCTAAACTTTCTTCTTCTCAAATCATTTTCTTCCTTCATGAATTAAAGATCAAACTAGAAAGTATTCTCAAAATCAGAAATTAATTCAAAACCTGAAATCAATATCTAAAATTTCTTATCAACAATTGGAACTACAACTTAAATCTGCAACAATTCAAATCTGCAACTTCCAACCAACCTGCAACTTAAACATGCAAATAAAGATCTGCAATTTCAACTTTTAAAGCCTCAAATTAAGCATGCAAAGGAAATTTCAAAAGCAAAATCAAAATCTTTTTCCAGATTAAAGTTCAAGAACCTGGAAAATTCACAAAACTGCTCTGCATATTTTAATTGGTGAGTAAATAGATTTTAAAAACAGTTTGATTCTAGATTAATCTTGATTTTGTGATGATATCATGATGATTATAGTAAATATTTGTTTTAAATTGAATGCATGTTGAATTGGATGTATTGAATGCCTGAAAAATTAAAATGGTTACTGTGATTATTAAAAACTCTGTTACCTGTTTCTTTCAAACTAGAGTTTGCATTCAAAGAAAAATTTCTAATCTCCCAAAAACATCAAAATTTGACTTTGATGATTTCATGAAAGTTGTTTGTTATTGCATAAAGATGATTTTAAAAATGGAATTAGGATTTTTATTTTAGTAAATAATTTTTAAAATGAAAATATATAGTAAAAATCAATTGCATTTCAAAAATCAACTTGTATATTTTCCAATTTGGATTCCATGAATGTGTTAATGAAACGACCCGACTTCCTATCTCCAGGAGATCGCATCATTTTGAAGAAAGAAAGGGATAGAAGAAGAAAAGAAAGAGAAAGAAGAACACAACAACATCAGAGAACTCACAGCGGAACGAATAGAATATAATATATCAAATAAAATATTACATAGTATCAGATTACATCAGAGTTACACAACTATACAACACATATTAGACAGTTATAAACATCTGTCTAACTCATACAACTCAAGTACAACAGAAGAAACAGATACCAAACACAGCGGAACCAATATATATCTACACGTCGAAGCCTCCTGCTCCATTACTCCTCCAGAATTCGTCAAGCTAACCTGAATCACTTGACTACTCATACATAATATGAGTACCCAAGAGTTTAATAAAACAGAAAATAAACACTCGGGTCAGACAGGGGTCTGGTGTGAGTAAACGGTTTAAAATTGCTTAACTTTAGAAAAACCTTTGAAAAGAAAAGGTATCACGTAAGACTTCCCACACATAAACATGGAAAAGTTTTTACCTTACGCTAACCAAAACATTTGATAGGAAATCCAGTGATATTATAATAGTGTCTAGGGTTTTCAAAATAAATATGAAATAGCCGAAATTGTTACATCTATTAAATTCCAGCTACTAGCCACAAAAGTGGGTAATACAATCAAAACCGTAGGGTCTCGTAGGGAAAATGGGTTTCCATCAATGGCAGGGCTACTGGGGTACCGCCCGTCACAGTACGTGGCCTAGATCACCGTACCGAGGAGCCACCCTAACTCCCCTGCAACACAAGGCCGGACCCATCCCTTACTGGATAGTTCCAAACAAGACAACCCCGGCGGTTGTCCGGAATTCAACCGCCCCACACAGCCGAAATAAAAAGGGACTTCTAGACAGGGGTAAATCTTGCTCTCCAGTGGGAGCTACCCACGAAGCCTTGCTGCACCTCCCCTGTTTTAGCCATTCCCGGTTGATGAGGCTTGAGGCTGCGATTACCTTTATAGAACATATCTAACTTAGAATGCTCATCGTCCGCCTGACGATGTGCTGAAAGCATTCAATCCATACAAGTTCGTTCCGGGTTCGAACGAAACCGAAGGCACTATCTCGTTGCACTCATTATTGGAATCACCCTCAGAGTCAACGACCATAGCCCTTGCACTCTGATTCGTCATCTCGAATCTATAAGTACTATTCCGTCAAACTCATTACGGAATCACCCACAGAGTTATACTGACGTATAGCCCTTACACCTCGAGTCTTCACTTGCTCCACTTGGATTAACGACCTAACGTTTAATTGGAATCGATGTGGTTTTCGGATTCCAAATATGGAAATCCGATCCCGGTCTCATCGAAACCAAACGCCATTTTAATGTCCAAGTTGTACTTAAGGGATTTAAACAGTTTAAAACTTATATACATGATGATATATAACAGGTAGATGGATAACATTATCACAATAGATAATTCATATCAACATTCATCTCATAAAGCAACATATCACATATATCATAAACATCCAAATCATCCATTATCAACCAAACACCCTATATCAATCATCCAATATCATTCAACATCCAATATCAATCATTCAATATCAACAAATCATCCAAAGCAGAATTGATTAACTCTTAATCAATTTAATTAATCTTTAATTAAATTAATTACAATTCTTTAACCATTTGGATTATCTTAATCCTGCTTCATTGATTTATTACAAATCAAATTCATTTATCATCTTCTAATGATCTTCCTAATTAATCTTCCTTGATTAATTATCTTCTAATTACATTCAAGTAATTATCCATAACCATATTCAGTAATTAACCTTTAATTACTATCATTAATTACAATAATTAATGATCCTTCATTAATTAATTAACTATAATTAATTACACTAATTCTTAATTAATTATAATTAATTAATCATATTTAAATTAATTACTTTAAATTAATTACTTCATTAATTTTATTTATTAATAATCTTTATTAATTAATAATCCTTTAATTAATTAATAATTAACTTGTAATTAATCATCTCATTAACCATAAACAGTAATTAACAATTTGTAATTACTTATCTTAATTAATTAACTTCTAAATTAATTATATTAATCCTTGATTAATTAATCCATTTAATAAATCTTAATTACTTCATTAAGTAATTATTAATCCATTAAATTAATAAAAAAAAATCCTTAATTAATTACTTTATTAATTAATTACTATCTTAAATTAATTACTCTTAGTAATTAACCCTTATTTAATCTTATTCCTTAATTAATTAATCACATTAATTAATTAACTTAAATAAATTAAGTAATTAACTCTTAATTACTTCTATTAATAAATCTTAATTACTTCCTTAATTAATTACTTAACAAATAATTAATTTCAACATTGAATAACTCATTATTCATTAACAAATTTATTATTCCATAATTAATTAACTTTAAAACAATTTAGTCAATCAATTCCATAATTGATAATATTAAGTGGTCCCATTAATCATTTCCAATTAATTACTACCATGAGTAACTCCTCCAATTACTTCCATAAGTAATTACCATTCTAATTACATTCAAAAATTTAACCGTTGATTACTTCATTAAGTAATCACACTTAATTAATTCATAATTAAGTGATTATTTTAAAATTAAATAAACGATTAACTAATTATTTAAAATTAATTAAATAATTAATTAATCAATTAATATCTAATATTAAAGAAAAATCTTTAATAAATTAAGAAAACCATAAATCTTAATCCAACTTAACTTATTAACAAATAAGTATTCTTAAGTTAATTTTCCAAATAAATTAACCTTATTTATTCCTATAATAAATTATTTGAATTATTTAAATCTTATTAATTCAAAGCACATTATTAAACTTGGTTTACAAAATCATAATAATAGCCTTACTTATAAATAAAGCATTTAGAAATCATTTCTAAATTTAAAACATTTCAAATTATCAGGTTTAAACTAATTTATCTTCAAAATAAATTGAAACTTAGTTTCAAATCATTACTTAATAACTTTGATTTCATATCTTAAAATGAAAACATTCCTTTTAAAATTGAGATTTCAAAATCTAATTAAGATAATTACTTCAGAAAGAATCATTTAAAATTGAATCAATTAACACTTTCTAAAGTTTAATTAACTTTTATTTACAACCCCAAGTTTTAACTTAGTATTTTTATTATCTTATAGACTTGTTTATAATATAAGCTCGATTCTAATTATTTCAACAACAAATTAAGTTGCACTTAGACCTACTCAGTATTCCTTAGCAACCTATATTACACAGTCACCAGAAACACAAAACTACACGAGACATCACCGAAGCACCCAGCGACCCCCCCTTCTTCGAGTCACACCCAAGAAATCGCGAGCCTCCCTTCGAGTTGCCCCTGAGAATAACGCGACAGTTCTTTGAGTTCCACAACTCGTCTTCCCCAGAACAACTCCAGTGCACATCAACTACATGCGTGCACCGTGCACAGAGAACCAAACAACATCGAACCTATCTCCGGACATCACCATGTCGGCGGCAACCACCTCGACCATCTTCTCCACCCAGAATCTCAAATAATTTCGCGATTCAAAATATCACCCCTTGCTCGACACTGCAGTGGACATGGATCACCCAAAACTTCCATGGTCGCCGCACCCAACGTCGCCGTTGCGCCTCTCCAACCTCACCAATGCGACGCTACGCCACAACCTTCAATTTCCCCCACATGCGCACAGTTCCGGTCTCCCATCCATGACGCAAAGGCCAAGCAAAATCAGCCGAACCCAACAGCCAAAATAAACCCTAGTTTACCCAAATTCGATTAATTCAACCACTAGAAAAATTCTTTAGCATTTTTCCCATTATCTACATTTCATTATCAAGCTTCAATCAAGATTTTAACCCAAACCATCGAGTTTAGCATCGGCAATTTGTCGAATTGCCCAAAACGATCATCCCTAAATTTCCATTTGAATATCCATTTTAAAAATTATAAAATGTATGATAAAATTCATCAATTTTAACAACAAGTCCATCTATATAGTCCAAAGCAGAAATTGAAGATATTCATTTTTGACATGCAAATTGGGTTTCACTGAATTATCTTATTTTATACATTATTTGTGAATTAAAAATTTCAGAAACTATTTTTAAAATTATCATCAAACAATAACAAACAACTTTCATTTGATCATCAAAGTCAAATATTGATGTTATTGGGAGTTTAGAAATTTTGAATGTAAATCATGGTTTGGAAAAGAAACAGGCAATAGAGCTTTGATATATACATACAGAACAATCATACATATTTACACACATCCATCCATTCAATAATATCAATATTAAAAGATTTTCATGCAATCACCAGAATCAACTCATAGATAATCACGTGCATTAGGATCAGAATCAATTTAAACTGTTTTTAAAAAAAAAATAGTTTACTCACCTCAAATTAAAGGCAGAGCAGGTTTTTCCTATTTCCAGGCTTCAATCTTTTAATCAGAAAAATGCATTTGCTGAAGAACAACTTTGCATGCCATCAATTTGTTGTTTTAAAGGTTGAAATTGCAGGTTGATTAAATCCTGATCTCTCTTTTGCATGTTTACAGATTGTTATCCATTTGCATTTGCATATTTGAAGCTTTACTTTGTTTTAGCTGTAGTTTTCAATTTGCAGATCTTTTCATTGAAATGCAGGTTGAACTAGGACTTTATTTTGCAGATTTTGAAGTTTGCAGATTGAAGTAGATTTGTATTTGCAGGTTTGATTTCTGAAGGTTGCAGCTTGATTTAAATTTCTGGTTTTGCCATTAATGTTTGAATGAATGAAGGAAAAGAAATTGATATGAAGAGAAAAAGCTTTGAAAAATAATGAGAAAACCAATTTTCTATATGTTTAAATTTCAAATAAATGGAAGATGAATGCCACTTGTTATTTTAAACTTACATTTGTCATTCATTTATTTAATTGCCTTACAAATGTCTCCAACAAGTTAATATGTCTACACATATTTATTTATAAGATTTCATTTAGTTTTAAATATAAATATAAACTTACATATTAAATTTAGTTTATAAATAAATACTTATATGTATATAAATATTTTTACCTTCTAAAAGAAAATATACTAAACTAATTAAAATATAAATAAAAACTTAAACATTCATTTTTAATGTAAATATTTTAAAAGAAAACAAACAAAGCTTGTTTAAAGTCCTTTAAAACTATCTTATTTAAAAATAAACCACAATCTTATATTTGAAACCATGGAATTAAACTAAATTATCTTTTGAAAAACATTATTGAATTTAAAACAAAACTTTTAAAATTGCAATATTCATTCTTACATAAATTATTAATAGATTAAATTAAATTTTCAAAACAATATCAAATTATAACATATGCTTACATATATTACAATTTGAGAACTCAACTTTTAATTTAAAACAAAAGATATTCTCATTCACAATATATATCAAATGTATATATTATAAATAGAATAAAAATTCATTAGCTTTGGAAAATAACTCTTATCAATATTGTCAGATTATAATTTATTAACCTTTAAAAGATTAAATTAACCAATTTAAATTAAAATTATAAAGAAAATCATTAAACCAATTAAATTATTTACACAGATTATTAAATCGATATTGCCCAAAATTCCGGGTCGTTACAATCCTCCCCCCTTAAAAGAATTTCGTCCCCGAAATTTAAAAGCAAAGTTAATTTAATAACCCAGTAAAGATTTTAATTAAATCTGCAAAGCATTCCTATCAACCAGTACTAACAACCATAGCAATCAATCACACAAACAAACTTAACTAATTATCCTGACATACGTCAGAATAAATTTCTAATACTATCTCGAGTTTCCCAAGTAAAAAAAATAACTGGGAGACTCGCTCTACAAAGCCAAACTAACAAGCTACACCATCAAAATCTAGAGCTCCTCTCTTCTCTAGATCCATCAATCTGAACAGAACATCAGATTATCCTTAGATCCAGCTCAACATCCAATTCCAACTGAACTGCCGATTCAACAAGCAACAATGAATCATACACGTACTCCCTCAGAGGTACGTGATACACAATGAATTCCAGCTATCCAAACTGGCAATTCAATCTCATAGACAACAGATCTTATCTTATCAGAACACAGATAAGAAATCTCAAATGCCAAAGCACTACCCATCCAATCTTACTCAATTTCTGCCCTCTCTAACCAGAGAAATCTTAATAGCAATTGAAGTCTCCAACTTCACATTCCAAAACTCCTTATCTCATATCTGTATAACTCAACAGATAATCCTGGGCTGTCAATCTCTTCCGATCAGCTTAACCTATGCTGATACTTCCAAAAACATCTAGACCAAAACAAACTAGCTTCTGGATCCTATCCAACGGAAAATTCTTCCAAAATCCATCGAAATCCAGAACACAATTTCTACTATTCAAGCAATAGCAAACAGAACTTATTCCTTCCTTGCACAGCTGCTACCTCGCTTCCGCTGCACAACTCTGATTCTGAAATGAAGGAGAATACTGTTGATGAACATGAATACAAACTTATCCAATATATCCAGGAATTTTTTTCATCAAATCCATATAATCTTAGTGACACATTCAACTTGGTCACACAACCTTACTACAGAATCCAATTCAAAAACCACATCCAACCAAATCCAAATTCCAAAAATAAATTCTTGAGCTGCTACACCAACTCTTCTACTAGGCTAACCACCAAATCACTTCTGGAACCAAACAATATGGATCTCAATTCCAGATGCAGACAATCCTTCTGATTACATCAGTAGCTCTTACTTCCTCATGAGAATCCTCAGTCTCAAACAAAGAATGCTCAAGAAAATTCCAAACCAATCGCAAGTCACTTTTGCGATCTAACCTAATTCAGATTCCAAAGAAACTGTTCTCTCTTTACCAATTAGAACAGCTCTAAGCTTTTCCAGACAAGGTTAACCCTTCAATAAAACTTCACCATCTGCTCGAACTGCTAAAAAAAAAAAAAAAAAAAAAAACCACAAGGATTTTTGAACCATCCGAGAAAAAATCAACTCTGCTGCTTCCAAACTCTACTTTGATGATATTACAAAGCTAAAAGATCCACTTGTCAGCACACCAACACTTTCGAGTTGCACTGCTGCCACGGCTATCCAAGACTTCCAAATCCAAATGCTTCTCGAAAACCAAAACCATCTACATACCACTCAATTAACCTCTGAGATGGCAGACAATCCAAAAGAAACACCTCACTTTCCTTAAGATACGACAAATGAGACCATGTCGAAGCAAAGCAACTTATAGACCTTAGTCTCATATTTCAAAACAGCCAACTTCCATGCTAAAGATCCAGATAACTACTACTCAGATAAATCTTCCCTGTGGCAGGTAAAGACTGCTCCTCAACCACCTCTAAAACTACTTCAAGAGAAAACTTCTTCAGAAAATATCTAAGGATACTGCATCTCATCACGCAGTTACCAAGATATTATCACTTACTCTGCACTTCCATCAAATCCAAACTCAAGAAAAATTCGCTCACCCGAGCGAAATCCAAACTTATTCTTCAAAGATAAACTCCGAATCTTCAAAAGATTTTCTTCGGATATCAGAGAATTCCTTACTCCAAATAACAAATCTCACTCGAGATGGTATTAGATCTACAGTCTCGACAATTACTTCCAACCTCCACATATGGACCTCATCCATCAGTGGTAATCGTGTTACACACATATACCACTTACTCCATCTACCTCTATAACTTATGTTGGAAAATCCGAACAGATAACCCAACCAATTAGGTAGATATAAATATATATATATAGTTATATATAAAAATTACAAATACGCTCTCTCAAGAAAGACACCACTACAGAGCCTAGGTATTCACTCAACCTAACGCTCTGATACCAACTGAAACGACCCGACTTCCTATCTCCAGGAGATCGCATCATTTTGAAGAAAGAAAGGGATAGAAGAAGAAAAGAAAGAGAAAGAAGAACACAACAACATCAGAGAACTCACAGCGGAACGAATAGAATATAATATATCAAATAAAATATTACATAGTATCAGATTACATCAGAGTTACACAACTATACAACACATATTAGACAGTTATAAACATCTGTCTAACTCATACAACTCAAGTACAACAGAAGAAACAGATACCAAACACAGCGGAACCAATATATATCTACACGTCGAAGCCTCCTGCTCCATTACTCCTCCAGAATTCGTCAAGCTAACCTGAATCACTTGACTACTCATACATAATATGAGTACCCAAGAGTTTAATAAAACAGAAAATAAACACTCGGGTCAGACAGGGGTCTGGTGTGAGTAAACGGTTTAAAATTGCTTAACTTTAGAAAAACCTTTGAAAAGAAAAGGTATCACGTAAGACTTCCCACACATAAACATGGAAAAGTTTTTACCTTACGCTAACCAAAACATTTGATAGGAAATCCAGTGATATTATAATAGTGTCTAGGGTTTTCAAAATAAATATGAAATAGCCGAAATTGTTACATCTATTAAATTCCAGCTACTAGCCACAAAAGTGGGTAATACAATCAAAACCGTAGGGTCTCGTAGGGAAAATGGGTTTCCATCAATGGCAGGGCTACTGGGGTACCGCCCGTCACAGTACGTGGCCTAGATCACCGTACCGAGGAGCCACCCTAACTCCCCTGCAACACAAGGCCGGACCCATCCCTTACTGGATAGTTCCAAACAAGACAACCCCGGCGGTTGTCCGGAATTCAACCGCCCCACACAGCCGAAATAAAAAGGGACTTCTAGACAGGGGTAAATCTTGCTCTCCAGTGGGAGCTACCCACGAAGCCTTGCTGCACCTCCCCTGTTTTAGCCATTCCCGGTTGATGAGGCTTGAGGCTGCGATTACCTTTATAGAACATATCTAACTTAGAATGCTCATCGTCCGCCTGACGATGTGCTGAAAGCATTCAATCCATACAAGTTCGTTCCGGGTTCGAACGAAACCGAAGGCACTATCTCGTTGCACTCATTATTGGAATCACCCTCAGAGTCAACAACCATAGCCCTTGCACTCTGATTCGTCATCTCGAATCTATAAGTACTATTCCGTCAAACTCATTACGGAATCACCCACAGAGTTATACTGACGTATAGCCCTTACACCTCGAGTCTTCACTTGCTCCACTTGGATTAACGACCTAACGTTTAATTGGAATCGATGTGGTTTTCGGATTCCAAATATGGAAATCCGATCCCGGTCTCATCGAAACCAAACGCCATTTTAATGTCCAAGTTGTACTTAAGGGATTTAAACAGTTTAAAACTTATATACATGATGATATATAACAGGTAGATGGATAACATTATCACAATAGATAATTCATATCAACATTCATCTCATAAAGCAACATATCACATATATCATAAACATCCAAATCATCCATTATCAACCAAACACCCTATATCAATCATCCAATATCATTCAACATCCAATATCAATCATTCAATATCAACAAATCATCCAAAGCAGAATTAATTAACTCTTAATCAATTTAATTAATCTTTAATTAAATTAATTACAATTCTTTAACCATTTGGATTATCTTAATCCTGCTTCATTGATTTATTACAAATCAAATTCATTTATCATCTTCTAATGATCTTCCTAATTAATCTTCCTTGATTAATTATCTTCTAATTACATTCAAGTAATTATCCATAACCATATTCAGTAATTAACCTTTAATTACTATCATTAATTACAATAATTAATGATCCTTCATTAATTAATTAACTATAATTAATTACACTAATTCTTAATTAATTATAATTAATTAATCATATTTAAATTAATTACTTTAAATTAATTACTTCATTAATTTTATTTATTAATAATCTTTATTAATTAATAATCCTTTAATTAATTAATAATTAACTTGTAATTAATCATCTCATTAACCATAAACAGTAATTAACAATTTGTAATTACTTATCTTAATTAATTAACTTCTAAATTAATTATATTAATCCTTGATTAATTAATCCATTTAATAAATCTTAATTACTTCATTAAGTAATTATTAATCCATTAAATTAATAAAAAAAAATCCTTAATTAATTACTTTATTAATTAATTACTATCTTAAATTAATTACTCTTAGTAATTAACCCTTATTTAATCTTATTCCTTAATTAATTAATCACATTAATTAATTAACTTAAATAAATTAAGTAATTAACTCTTAATTACTTCTATTAATAAATCTTAATTACTTCCTTAATTAATTACTTAACAAATAATTAATTTCAACATTGAATAACTCATTATTCATTAACAAATTTATTATTCCATAATTAATTAACTTTAAAACAATTTAGTCAATCAATTCCATAATTGATAATATTAAGTGGTCCCATTAATCATTTCCAATTAATTACTACCATGAGTAACTCCTCCAATTACTTCCATAAGTAATTACCATTCTAATTACATTCAAAAATTTAACCGTTGATTACTTCATTAAGTAATCACACTTAATTAATTCATAATTAAGTGATTATTTTAAAATTAAATAAACGATTAACTAATTATTTAAAATTAATTAAATAATTAATTAATCAATTAATATCTAATATTAAAGAAAAATCTTTAATAAATTAAGAAAACCATAAATCTTAATCCAACTTAACTTATTAACAAATAAGTATTCTTAAGTTAATTTTCCAAATAAATTAACCTTATTTATTCCTATAATAAATTATTTGAATTATTTAAATCTTATTAATTCAAAGCACATTATTAAACTTGGTTTACAAAATCATAATAATAGCCTTACTTATAAATAAAGCATTTAGAAATCATTTCTAAATTTAAAACATTTCAAATTATCAGGTTTAAACTAATTTATCTTCAAAATAAATTGAAACTTAGTTTCAAATCATTACTTAATAACTTTGATTTCATATCTTAAAATGAAAACATTCCTTTTAAAATTGAGATTTCAAAATCTAATTAAGGTAATTACTTCAGAAAGAATCATTTAAAATTGAATCAATTAACACTTTCTAAAGTTTAATTAACTTTTATTTACAACCCCAAGTTTTAACTTAGTATTTTTATTATCTTATAGACTTGTTTATAATATAAGCTCGATTCTAATTATTTCAACAACAAATTAAGTTGCACTTAGACCTACTCAGTATTCCTTAGCAACCTATATTACACAGTCACCAGAAACACAAAACTACACGAGACATCACCGAAGCACCCAGCGACCCCCCCTTCTTCGAGTCACACCCAAGAAATCGCGAGCCTCCCTTCGAGTTGCCCCTGAGAATAACGCGACAGTTCTTTGAGTTCCACAACTCGTCTTCCCCAGAACAACTCCAGTGCACATCAACTACATGCGTGCACCGTGCACAGAGAACCAAACAACATCGAACCTATCTCCGGACATCACCATGTCGGCGGCAACCACCTCGACCATCTTCTCCACCCAGAATCTCAAATAATTTCGCGATTCAAAATATCACCCCTTGCTCGACACTGCAGTGGACATGGATCACCCAAAACTTCCATGGTCGCCGCACCCAACGTCGCCGTTGCGCCTCTCCAACCTCACCAATGCGACGCTACGCCACAACCTTCAATTTCCCCCACATGCGCACAGTTCCGGTCTCCCATCCATGACGCAAAGGCCAAGCAAAATCAGCCGAACCCAACAGCCAAAATAAACCCTAGTTTACCCAAATTCGATTAATTCAACCACTAGAAAAATTCTTTAGCATTTTTCCCATGATCTACATTTCATTATCAAGCTTCAATCAAGATTTTAACCCAAACCATCGAGTTTAGCATCGGCAATTTGTCGAATTGCCCAAAACGATCATCCCTAAATTTCCATTTGAATATCCATTTTAAAAATTATAAAATGTATGATAAAATTCATCAATTTTAACAACAAGTCCATCTATATAGTCCAAAGCAGAAATTGAAGATATTCATTTTTGACATGCAAATTGGGTTTCACTGAATTATCTTATTTTATACATTATTTGTGAATTAAAAATTTCAGAAACTATTTTTAAAATTATCATCAAACAATAACAAACAACTTTCATTTGATCATCAAAGTCAAATATTGATGTTATTGGGAGTTTAGAAATTTTGAATGTAAATCATGGTTTGGAAAAGAAACAGGCAATAGAGCTTTGATATATACATACAGAACAATCATACATATTTACACACATCCATCCATTCAATAATATCAATATTAAAAGATTTTCATGCAATCACCAGAATCAACTCATAGATAATCACGTGCATTAGGATCAGAATCAATTTAAACTGTTTTTAAAAAAAAAATAGTTTACTCACCTCAAATTAAAGGCAGAGCAGGTTTTTCCTATTTCCAGGCTTCAATCTTTTAATCAGAAAAATGCATTTGCTGAAGAACAACTTTGCATGCCATCAATTTGTTGTTTTAAAGGTTGAAATTGCAGGTTGATTAAATCCTGATCTCTCTTTTGCATGTTTACAGATTGTTATCCATTTGCATTTGCATATTTGAAGCTTTACTTTGTTTTAGCTGTAGTTTTCAATTTGCAGATCTTTTCATTGAAATGCAGGTTGAACTAGGACTTTATTTTGCAGATTTTGAAGTTTGCAGATTGAAGTAGATTTGTATTTGCAGGTTTGATTTCTGAAGGTTGCAGCTTGATTTAAATTTCTGGTTTTGCCATTAATGTTTGAATGAATGAAGGAAAAGAAATTGATATGAAGAGAAAAAGCTTTGAAAAATAATGAGAAAACCAATTTTCTATATGTTTAAATTTCAAATAAATGGAAGATGAATGCCACTTGTTATTTTAAACTTACATTTGTCATTCATTTATTTAATTGCCTTACAAATGTCTCCAACAAGTTAATATGTCTACACATATTTATTTATAAGATTTCATTTAGTTTTAAATATAAATATAAACTTACATATTAAATTTAGTTTATAAATAAATACTTATATGTATATAAATATTTTTACCTTCTAAAAGAAAATATACTAAACTAATTAAAATATAAATAAAAACTTAAACATTCATTTTTAATGTAAATATTTTAAAAGAAAACAAACAAAGCTTGTTTAAAGTCCTTTAAAACTATCTTATTTAAAAATAAACCACAATCTTATATTTGAAACCATGGAATTAAACTAAATTATCTTTTGAAAAACATTATTGAATTTAAAACAAAACTTTTAAAATTGCAATATTCATTCTTACATAAATTATTAATATATTAAATTAAATTTTCAAAACAATATCAAATTATAACATATGCTTACATATATTACAATTTGAGAATTCAACTTTTAATTTAAAACAAAAGATATTCTCATTCACAATATATATCAAATGTATATATTATAAATAGAATAAAAATTCATTAGCTTTGGAAAATAACTCTTATCAATATTGTCAGATTATAATTTATTAACCTTTAAAAGATTAAATTAACCAATTTAAATTAAAATTATAAAGAAAATCATTAAACCAATTAAATTATTTACACAGATTATTAAATCGATATTGCCCAAAATTCCGGGTCGTTACAGTTAAGGACTAAGAATTATGATTTTTAAGGTATATATCATAATTTTTAATTGAGGAATTCATGTGAATTTGGGGTTTGTGTGGAATTTGGGTTTTTGTAAATTGCCGAGGAACGACTTGATGATTGTAGCTAGGATTTGGTTCGAAGCAAGTTTATGGATCATAGATTATGGGAAAAATGCTATCAAATTTTTCCAATGGCTGATTTGTTGGAATTAGATCGAATTAGGGTTTTTGTTTGCATTTTGCTCGGCTCTGTTATCGTGACTGTCGCGACTTGGTTTGGGAACCGGAATGCGTCGCAAGGGTTGAGGATTGTTGGGTGAAGCGTGGCGATTCTTTGGTGGCGACGGTGAAGTTCATCAACGTTGGGATGGACGGCATTGGGTTTGGATTAAAGGCATCGTTCGGTAGTGTTTTTAAGCCTGATGTTCGAATTTCGATTCGAACAAAATTTGATGGATCTGGGTTTGGTTTGAGGATCGGGGGCGTTAGTGCGACCGTTGCCGATGGTCGCGACGACCAAGTATGGCCGGAGGGCGTTGGACATGTGCACGAGCCAGGTGGGTGTGCACTGGAATTCTGGAGATGGGGAAGACGAGTGGAAACCCGGGGATGCTATCGTGTTTTATTGCGTTGGACTCGAAGATGTTTGGGCGTGGGTTTGCTTCGGGGAAAGCGCGGAGGATTTGTGTGTTTTACTCGAGATTTTCTGGTTTGATTTTGTTGTGATAATGAAGCTTTTGCTTGTTGTACAATTAAGTATAAATCTAGTTAAAATTATAAGAACAGGTTTGTAAAGGAAGTGAGGTGTAAAGTTAAATTTATTAATTTATAATGAAAGTAAATCAAACATTTAAAAGTGAAAATTTAATTTATATTTCAAATTTAAAAATGTCTTAAGATGTTTGATTTTAAAAATAATTATCTTAATTAAAGTTTTCAAATTCAAATTGAAAGAGTGTTTTAAATTTAATTATTAAATCAAAATTTTAAGTTAGAATTTGAAGTATTGTTTTCAATAACAAAGTTTTTTTTTTTGATTATTTTAGATAAGTTTAAATTGGATAATTAAAGAATTTTAATTTGATTTCTAAAATTCCTTATTTTCAAATAAGGTTTTTATTATGATTTTGAAATCTAAATTGAATAATTTGTTTAAGTTGTTAAAATTGGATTAGTTCAAACAATTTATTTATAAAATTAAATAAGGTTAAATTATTTGAATAAATAACTTAAGAATGCTTATTTGTTAATAAGTCAAGTTTGATTAAGATTTATGGTTTTCTTAATTTATTAAAAAAATTCTTTAATATGAGAAGTTAATTAATTAAATGCTTAATTAATTTTAAATAATTAGTTAATTATTTATTTAATTTTAAATAATCACTTAATTATGGAATAATTAAGTATAATTACTTAATGAAGTAATTAATGGTTAATAATTGAATGAAATTAAGAAGGTAACTACTTATGAAAGTAATTAATGGGAAATACTCATGGAAGTAATTTAAGTGGAAGTGATTAATGGAAAATCACATGATGTTATTAATTAACGATTAATTAATATAATTGTTTTGAAATTAATTAATTATGAAGTAATTAATTAATTAATTAATTAATTAAGAATAATTTAATGATGGAATTAATTATTTGTTAAGTAATTAATGAAAGTAATTTGAAAATAATTACTTATGTAAGTAATTAAAGGTTAATTACTAAATTAATTTTAGTTAATTAATTAATGTGATTAATTAATTTAAGAATGTGTTTAATTTAAGATTAATTACTAAGAGTTATTAATTAAAATGTAATTAATTAATAAAGTAATTAATTAAAGGATTTTTCATTATTTAATTGAATAATTAATTACTTAATGAAGTAATTGAAGATTGATTAATTAGAATAATTAATCAAAGGGTTAAATAATTAATTAAGAAGTTAATTAATTAAGATAAGTAATTACAAATTGTTAATTACTAATTATGATTAATGAGTTGATTAATTATAAGTTAATTAGTTAATTAATTAAAGTATTATTAATTAATAAGGATCACTAGTTAATGTGATTAATGATATTAATCAAGGTTGATTAATATAAGTAATTAATTTAAGGGTGATTAATTATTGTAATTAATTGAGGTATAATGCAACTAATTATAGTTAATTAATAGAAGTAAATGAATGATCATTAATTATTGTAATTAATGATAGTAATTAAAGATTTAATTAATGAATATGGTTAAGGACAATTACTTGAATGTAATTAAGATAATTAAGCAAGGAAGATTAATTGGGGAAGATCATTAGAGATGATTAATTTATTTGGAATAATAATTAATGAAGAAGGATTATAGTAATTCAATTGATTAAGAGATAATCAATTCTGTTTTGGATGATTAATATTTAGAGACTGATATGGGATGACCAGTTCATATTCGATGTTTGATATTGGTTTGATACTGGATGATTTGGATATATCTGTTAAGTGATATGCTGCTTTGTGAAGATGAATATTGATATGAATTATCTCTTGTAATTCATCTATCTGTTTATTTCATCCTGAATATAAGTTAAATTGTTTGAAACCTTAAGTACAACTTGGACATTAAAATGGCGTTTGGTTTCGGTGAGACCGGGATCGGGTTTCCATATTTGGGATTCGAAAACCACATCGATTCCAATTAAACGTTAGGTCGTTATTCCAAGTGGAGCAAGTGAAGACTCGAGGTGTAAGGGCTATACGTCAGTATAACTCTGTAGGTGATTCCGTAATGAGTTTGACGGAATAGTACTTATAGGTTCGAGATGGCGATTTAAAGTGCAAGGGCTATGGTCATTGACTCTGAGGGTGATTCCAATAATGAGTGCAACGAGATAGTGCCTTCGGTTTTGTTCGAACCCGGAACGAACTTGTATGGATTGAATGCTTTCAGAACATCGTCAGGTGGACGATGAGCATTCTAAGATAGATGTGTTCTATAAAGGTAATTGCAGCCTCAACCCTCATCAACCGGGAATGGCTAAAACAGGGGAGGTGCAGCAAGGCTTCATGGGTAGCTCCCACTTGAGAGCGAGATTTACCCCTGTCTAGATGTCACTTTCTATTTCGGCTTAGTGTGTGGTTGGTCGCGCCAACTACGGGGTGGTCTTGTTCGGAACTGTTCAGTAAGGAATGGTTCCGGCCTTGTGTTGCAGGGGAGCGGGCGTACTCCTCGGTACGTTGATCTAGGCCACGTGCTGTGATGGGCGGTACCCGAGTAGCCCTGCCATTGATGGAAACTCATTCTTCCTGCGAGACCCTACGGTTTTGATTTTTTTACCCACTTTTGTGACTAGTAGCTGGAATTTAATAAATGTAACAATTTCGGCTATTTCTTATTTACTTGAAAACCCTAGACACAATTATAATATCACTGGATTTCCTATCAAATGTTTTGGTTAGCGTAAGGTAAAAACTTTTCCATGTTTATGTGTGGGAAGTTTTACGTGATACCTTTTCTTTTCAAAAGTTTTTCTAAAGTTAAGCAATTTTAACCCGTTTACTCACACCAGACCCATGTCTGACCCGAGTGTTTATTTTCTGTTTTATTAAACTCTTGGGTACTCATATTATGTATGAGTAGTCAAGTGATTCAGGTTAGCTTGACGAATTCTGGAGGAGATATGGAGCAGGAGGCTTCCACGTGTAGATATATTATGGTTCCGCTGTGTTTATTGTATCTTTTTTCTGTAATACTTGAATTGTATAATTAGACAGATGTTTATAACTGTCTAATGTGTGTTGTTTATTGTGTGCTCTGATGTATTGAGATACTATGTAATATTTTATGTGATATATTATATTTTATTCGTTCCGCTGTGAGTTCTCTGATGTTGTTTGTGTTTTTCTTTCTCTTTCTTTTTCTTCTTTTATCCCTTTCTTTCTTCAAGATGATGCGATTTCCTGGAGATAGGAAGTCGAGTCGTCTCAGTGTTAGTGACCAAATCTGGTGCTAACATTTAGGTGCTTTTCATTGAGAATTGAATTCTCAGCTTGATTGGATCTCATCGTCTACTAGTGGATTTCCATAGATAGATCCAGTTGTTTACTAGAAGATTTCCTATTTTACTCAGATTTGAAATAAATCTAAAGGAAGCTGATAGTCGTAGATTGGATTTACTGATGTACGCAAGATCTGGGGATTGGATGTTGAAGTTTGCACTCAAGTTGAATGAAGGCCGACCCTCCTCTAAAGGCAATTCAGCTGATCGCCCCAGAAAAGGTGTATGTCGATCGCCCCTAAAAAGGCATATGCCGAGCCACATTCAGGCCGAGCCACTCCATGCCAAGCAACATCCATGCCGAGTCACATTCAGGCCAAGCCACCCTATGTCGAGCGACCCAGTGCATGTCTAGCGAGAGTATGCCGAGCGACCCAGTGCATGCCGAGCGAGAGTACGCCGAGCGACCTAGTGCATGCCGAGCGAGAGTACGCCAAGCGACCCAGTGCGTGCCGAGCGACCTTATGCCGAGCAACCCAGTGCATGCCGAGCGAGAATATGCCGAGCGACCCAGTGCATGCCGAGCGAGAATATGCCGAGCGACCCAGTGCATACCGAGCGAGTGCATGCCGAGCGAGAGTACGCCGAGTGACCCAGTGCATGCCGAGGGACCCTATGCCGAGCGACCTAGTGCATGCCGAGGGAGAGTATGCCGAGGGACCCAGTGCACGCCGAGCGAGAGTATGTCGAGCGACCCAGTGCACGCCGAGTGAGAGTTTGCCGAGCAACCCTATGCCGAGCGACCCAGTGCACGCCAAGCGAGAGTATGTCGAGTGACCCTATGCCGAGCGACCCTATGCCGACCGACCCAGTGTATGCCTAGCGACCCAGTGCATGCTGAGTGACCCTATGCCGACCGACCCAGTGTATGCCGAGCGAGTGTTACCGATCGCGTGTATACTGACTCGTGCATATGCAAAAAAATATGGATCGGGTATGACCCCTATTTAAAAAATAAAGTATTTTCAGGTACGACCCATATTTAAGAAAAAAGGCTAATAAAGAAACATTCTATCCACTTCCCTCACATCCCATGATCAACCAGGGCATAGACGATCTAGCTATAGCTTCTGAATGACAACAAGGGAATGGACAAGCAACCGCTCCTCAAACTATACTCCCAAATGTTAGAGACCATAGATGATATGATTCTAGAAAAATGCCAAGATGACACCAAGCACCATTCTTCATTGACCCAGCACTTCAAATTTAGTGACTCCAAGCAGACCAATGTTTGGCTCTAAGCACTTTATTCCAAATGCTAACAAGGATATCATATTGATCGCGTTTGAGGAAAGTCGACCTCTAGATATATTTTGGCAGCTAGTTAGCTGGAGAGCCTCCTACGACCATGGATTGTTTCTGTTACAAAATGAATCAGAACAAAGTGAGGAGAAGTGGAGCAGACTAGGAGAAATAACAAGGCAGGCTCATCAGCTAAGGACACTGATTCCAGTAGACAAAACAATATCTCAAAATTAGACTCATATGCTCTTTGCAAGATTCAATCGATGGCCTCTATTTGGAGACTCGCGACTCAAAGCGGTAATGAAAACTAACCTCGAGAGAGTCCATCAAAGTGTAGAGGAAATCAGGGGAATGTTGTATATTCCAAGATGCACACTGATCCTAACACTGGCGATTACAGACACCTCCAAGGGGTCATCGGAAAGTGGATTCAGAAAGAAAAGCTTCAATAGTACGTGCAACCTTTGCAGAACGGCGAGCCAGGACCTTCGGATGCCCATTAATAAAGAACTCCAATTATCAGTTAGACCGTTGGTAGTCGACATCCTGCTAGAAGGGGCTAGGGGCAGAGTTGAATAGAGAGCACACGATAGTACCCCCTTTATCAATGAGATTTATACTAATCTTCTTTGGATATGTTGATTTCAATTATGATTTGAATTACGATCGACTTGAACTAAACTTCTTTCAAAACCATAAAGATGACCGAGTATTCAAATTTGGCCACCCACCAATCCATGCAGACCGTGATCAGGCCTATGGAGTTTCATCAAGATGAGCATGATTCGACTTCTCACTATCAACCATATGCCTTCGATTTGGGGCTATAGACTAGAGATTGAAAAGCTCATCACGATCAGAGCACAACACAAAGTCAACATGACCGACCATCCATTCATTGACCTCCACGTTTGACTTGGAGACCTAAGCAAGGATTGGAATGAGTATGGCCCAATCATCCATCTAAATTGAGTCATAGAACAAAGTTCGACAAAATATAGATGCCTTTCTTGAAGCTAAGTGACATCGGGATCTATCAAGAGTAGACATGATTTGATCATCTACACATCAAATCCTACCCTGAACACAAAAGGTTGTTCGAAAGCCTGACTTGGCGTAGCTGTGATAGACTACCTACTTGCCAACCATCACTCTCAATACATGGACACGACTGCACCTTGAAACATATGCAACTTGCTTTGTCTACTCAATAATCTATTATCCTTATTCTCTAGAAAGAGATACGAAGCAAATTGTGCGAGACTTGATTATCTAACCCGTCATGGATGTGATCCAACCATCTGTCATGTACCGCCTTCCTTGACTTGATTGGAAGAGTTATAATCACCAAGCGGACGAGAACCAACCGTCCATTATTCAAGTTTCATCATTCATGCTGGGGGCAGAGTCCGATTCCATGAGCAAACGTAGTCCGATCGTTCTTTCGACAACATTAGCCTCGATACGGTAAATGAAATACAAATTAAACGGGTGGAAATACAACAGCTCTTGATAAAAAACTCTAAGTTCCTGAAGCGTACTAGAGTACTCTCAGTCTCCTAAGTGCGGACTAGAGTATAAACGACTTAAAACCTCTAAGTCCCTAAAGCGAACTAGAGTACTATCAGTCCCCTGAGTGCGGACTAGAGTATAAACGACTTAAAAATCCCTAAGTCCCCATAGTGCGGACTAGAGTACTCTAAGTCCTCTGAGTTCGGACTAGAGTATAAATGACTTAAAAACCTCTAAGTCCCTGAAGTGGACTAGAGTATAACCAACTTAAAAACCTCTAAGTCCCTAAAGCGGACTAGAGTACTCTTAGTCTCCTGAGCGGGGACTAGAGTATAAACGACTTAAAAACCTCTAAGTCCCTGAAGCGGCCTAGAGTACTCTCAGTCCACTGAGTGCAGACTAGAGCATAAACGACTTAAAAACCTCTAAGTCCCTGAAGCGGACTAGAGTACTCTCAGTCTCCTAAGCGTGTACTTGAGTATAAACGACTTAAAAACCTCTAAGTCCCTGAAGCGGTCTAGAGTACTCTCAGTCCCCTATGTGCAGACTAGAGTATAAATGACTTAAAAATCTCTAAGTCCCCAGAGTGCGGACTAGAGTACTCTAAGTCCCCAAAGTGCAAACTAGAGTATAAACAACTTAAAAACCACAAAGTCCCCTGAGTGCAGACTAGAGTACTCTAAGTCCCCTGAGTGCGGACTAGAGTATAAATGACTTAAAAACCTCTAAATCCCTGAAGCGGACTAGAGTACTATCAGTCCCCTGAGTGTGGACTAGAGTATAGATGACTTGAAAACCTCTAAGTCCCCTGAGTGCGGACTAGAGTACTCTAAGTCCCGTGAGTGCGGACTAGAGTATAAATGACTTAAAAACCTCTAAGTCCCCAGAGTGCGGACTAGATTACTCCAAGTCCCCAGAGTGCGAACTAGACTATAGACGACTTGGAAACCTCTAAGTCCCCTGAGTGCGGACTAGAATATAAACGACTTGAAAACCTCTAAGTCCCCAGAGTGCGGACTAGAGTACTCTAAGTCCCTAGAGTGCGGACTAGAGTATAAACGACTAAAAAACATTTAAGTCCCTGAAACGGACTAGAGTACTCTCAGTCCCCTTAGCGTGGACTAGAGTATAACGACTTAAAAACCTCTAAGTCCTTGAAACGGGCTAGAGTATAAATGACATAAAAATCTCTAAGTCCCCAGAGTGCATACTAGAGTACTCTAAGTCGCTAGAGTGCGGACTGTAGTATAAACGACTTAAAAACCTCTAAGTCCCCTGAGTGCAGACTAGAGTACTCTAAGTCCCTTGAATGCATACTAGAGTATAAATGACTTAAAACCCTCTAAGTCCCTAAAGCGGACTAGAGTACTCTCGGTCCCCTGAGTGCGGACTAGAGTATATACGACTTAAAAACCTCTAAGTCTCCTAAGTGGGGACTAGAGTACTCTGAGTCCCCTGAGTGCGGACTAGAGTATAAACGACTTAAAAACCTCTAAGTCTCTGAAGCAGACTAGAGTACTCTCAGTCCCCTGAGCATGAACTAGAGTATAAACGACTTAAAAACCTCTAAGTCCCTGAAGCGGACTAGAGTACTCTCAGTCCCTTGAGTGCGAACTAGAGTATAAACGACTTAAAAACCTCTAAGTCCCCAGAGTGCGGACTAGAGTATAAACGACTTAAAAACCTCTAAGTCCCCGGAGTGCGGACTAGAGTACTCTGAGTCCCCAGAGCGTGGACTAGATTATAAACGACTTGAGAAAAATGTCTAAGTCCTTGAAGCGGACTAGAGTACTCTAAGTCTCCAGAGTGCGGACTGGAGTATAAAGAATTGATGAAAATATCTACGTCCTGAACTGTGGACTAAATCATAAAAGTTCGACAAATCACTAAGTCCTCGAAGCGTGGACCGAAGCATGAACACAAATTGGGCGTGAGTCCACCGGGGGAGAATGACACTAAGTCACTAGAATGCAGAGTGGTTTATAAACATCGATAAATAGACGAGTGGATTTCGATCGTTCTCTATTCCACAAACTTCGGACCGAAATCGATGTGAGGATTATTTACTCGCTAAGGATGGAGTTCGACTATCCAACTAGTGGCATGGCAAAATCAATGCTGGGAGCAGGAGTGCAAATCTCTAAAAGCTGAATACGATAGCTTACTGTAGCTCTAGCTTGGCGTTGTTTGCAACTTAAGGCAACGACTACAAGGATGCCTCAATACAGAACCAATCGAAACGGCATCCAAAGCTACGGGCAACCGACTATATCATACCTCAGATCGAGGGTCAATACCGATCCGCACTAAGCACATACGAATGTGACTTGGATGTTCCTTGAAAAACTATGACCTCTAGAGTGTGGAAAGGAGAGTAAACCAGGAAGACTTGGTGTAAAATTCTCTAGCATCCTCCTTCAATCCGTCAGGAGGAGTATGAAACTAGATGAGCATGACCCGACTGCATTTGTAGCCAACTTTACCCCGAGATCTGGTTGCAGAGCATGAATCAAAGTGGACATGGATGGTCGTCTAGTGTCTAAATTACGCCCTGAAACTGACGAGGCATCGAAGTATACATCATGGAATGAAAACCCACAATACAATCCAAGATAAGCGAGACCCAGCCTCCCATCAACTGCCGTGATCCCATGATTCAATAGGAAAGAGAGTAATGCTAAAGTGAGTATGGCTAACCTTCCTACTTTTCGGTATATGCCCCAGACCTGGGGGCACGAGCTAGACGCAAGATGAATGTGAAATGACTATTCATCGATCAACTCTATGTTTTCGAAGTTTAGGTGGGAATATAAACATAGCTAGGACGAGACTAAACCGTCCATGCAGTATACTTATCAACCCAAAACTAGGAGCAGTTGCATGGTCATCCAAAGACTGACAACGATAGCTTAGTATTGAAACTTATATGTAGTGCTTACAGCTACTCAAGGCTACAACCAAAAGAATATCAAAAGATAGAATCATTAAATCCGTACCTAAGCTCGTGGGCAACTGACTGTCACTCCAACCCGAAGGATGGGTAAAGGATCATGAATGCATTGAATAGAAAGTGCGTTACTCGAATATACAAGCAAATTCAAACTAATAGCAAGATCCAGCTATGCAGCTGCACGCAACTCGAGGCTGACCCCTACTCGACATTTCCTTCAACGTGCTTTTAAGCCTGATCTTTTGCCATTTGCTGACAATCGATTAGAGCATCCATAGCCCTTCACTATTAGACTTAATAACTCATGACAACTCTCTAGGATTCGACCAGAGTAACCATCAACATTGGTCGTCCCAACCATATTCACATTGAATGTTATGCAAAATAGTTACATCTGAACTCAAAAAATCTGGGTGTTGAATATCGGATCACTGCTCAGTGCAATAATGATAAAAGAATTAGTTGGATTTTTCTAAATAAATGATGATATGTTCCCTTGGACCCATTTTGACATGCATGTGTGATTTCACCAACTATCGTGAGCCATGCATTGGATATCGACCCGAAGCTGCAAAAGCTAGCGCAATGTATATTGATTTCATCATGAAAGCTCCACTCTTACTTTTGGGCTCACCCCATCAATGTATATGCCTGCTAGCCATTGTAAAAGGGCATACAACGACCTGAGACGTCAAAAAGACTACTTAAATAGAATATCGAACTAAGCCAATTCGATATCACTTATTTTCCTCGAAGGGCTATCCAAAGATGGAAATTAGCAGACCACACACCCAAATTCACTGCATCAGATGACTATTCGAAGAGTAGTAAAGAACCAACCAATAGATGGAAAATTTACGTGGATGGGGCATCCTGTTATTAGTGTTATGGCGTAGGAGTCATGATAATGTCTCCTGAGGAACGATCGATCTGCTACTTCCTGAAACTCGATTTCCCTGTAACAAACAACGATGCTTAGTATGAAGCCTCTACCGCCAGCCTCAAACTTGCTAGAGGATTGGGAGTGGAAACCTTGCATATCCTTTCTGATTCCTGATTGATAGTATGCAAAATTAAGGAGGTTGATCTTGCTAAGGGGCATTGTCTTGCTCCTTATCTCGGCCAGGTCCAAGAGCTACTAACCGACTTCACGTATTACATCATTACACACATACTCGGCGAACAAAATGAAAAGAGTTCAGTCACTGGCCAAGCTAGCCAGTTTTAGGGACGCGCAACGAACGTACATTGTTTAGGTTGAAATATTTAATATTCCAAGCATTGGCGGATGGAGATCGGCTAGGTCTTGAAGATAGAGCCAAAAAAGGTGTCATGGTTGAGTCCTATCAAAGACTGTCTACAATGAGGAATTACTAAATGGAGGAATGGAAAACGACAGATCCTCCTCAAAGCTTCACGCCAAATCACCCAAGAAGAAGTCGTGTGTATAAAGGAGTTTGTCCATCCCCATGCTTCGATGTATCGCCTATGATGATATCTTGAGCAAAGTCTATGAAGAATTATGTGGCGATAACATTAGGGGGAAAACCATGATAAAGAAAAATACTCTGCTATAGGTATTACTGGCCAACTATCAATCCTGATGCGGTTGATCATGTTAGACAATGCAACAAGTGCAAGATGTTTGCAAAAAATCCGGGAACTCCATCGATGGAAATTACACAAATGGCTAGTCCATAGCCATTTGCCACTTGGGGGCACTGAAATCATCTTGTTGTCGATCCTAAAGGTGGTGCGAAATAAACCATAATAGTAGTTGATTACTTCACCAAATGGGTAGATGAAGAACTCTTAACCACGACCAAGATGAAGAAAATAATCAACTTCATTATACGTAACGTCATCTGTCCCTATGACCTTCCATGATCTATTGTAACTGCAAATGGAAATGTTGAAGCTGTGAACAAAATTATAAATTCGGTACGGAAGAGTGGTTTGGAAAAGGCTAGAGGTAAATGGATGGATGAACTCCCAACAGCATTAAGGGCTTATAGAACTACCCATGAGTCCATGACTAGCCGTACTCTATTCGTCCTTGCTTACTGCTCTTAGATCATCATCTATGTAGAACTTGAAGTCTGCTCTCTTCAAGTGGCTGATTACAACCCTTATTGAATAGAAAATACAAAAAAGGAATCGCGATTGAATTGCAATTAAAGTAAATAGAATAGGTGACGACTTATGAGCATATAAGATGCATCCGAGAGCCAATTGGAACAACATGTGCCCGAACATGCATGTGTACGTCCGGAAAAGTTCGACTTCTTAAAATCAATAGAAACTGCATTCTCAAAAGATTATTAAGAAAAGACTAGATCAGATAGCCGAAGCTTACTAGCCCTGTAGAACCGGACATGGAAGGCTATTGATGAACTACAACCCTGGATTTATAATATTGAGAATCAACCAAGCGTCATGACAACCAAAGAAGGATACGACACCTTGGGAGGATAAATTGACAGATAATGGCTATTCAGGAAACACGATGTATTTCTTTCTGGAAACAAGGAATACTCGGTGATTCAAAGCGTGTCGTGTTGCTTCACACGACACACTTTGGGGGGCAAATGTTACCCAGCAACTTGGCCCAGCTACAAAACAACAGTTGAAGATATTATCCTTAGCACTACACAAGATTCTAACCAAGAAGAGCCCGAAAATATACGGGTTCGATGCAGTCGACATGTTTTTGCATTTAGGTACGATTCGACAAGAATGGACCGGCCAGCTCGAGATCACCCTTTATGGGCCAAGTCACCTCGGCATGGAGGCCTATGCAGGGAGTCTAGTCTATCTTCATTTATAAATAGAAGGGCAGGGGTAGTGAAAGGGACATTTTTCTGGGAACACTGGGGAGACTCTGCCATTTTTATACTCTACTCTTTTAATTTCAAACTTGTATTCAAGCGATTTATTTATGGATTGTATCTGTATTCAAGTGATGGAGAAAGCAATAAAGATTAAACTCAAAGTGGACATAGGCAGTTACGCCGAACCACTATAAATCCAGTGTTCTTGTTTTTGCATTTAATTTAGCATGTAGTCCTCTGTTTCAATTTACTTTCTTCGTTAATCTCTCTACATAACTCTGCTCAAGGGTGTTAGTGATCAAATCTGGCACTAACAGTAATTTTCAATAGAAATAAATAATATTTGAAAATTTATTCTACGAGAGGAAAGTGATTTGAAAACTGTTTTCAAAGAGGTTGAAGTGTAGAAAATATCTTGCGAAGATATTTTGAATATAAATAATTTGAGAAATTATTAAATCTAATGATCATTTGTGGATGTTATTTGATAGTTCAATAACCGACTATCAATATTGGCCAATGCGCAGATCGTCTCTAAGAGACCGAAATTGGGATTAATTTCTCGGAAAACCACTTCGATCCGTTTGAACATTTTCATGAGGAAGACAAGAGCTTGGAATCGAAGATGGAGCAGTGAAGTGCAAGGGCTAATCGCTACTAATCCTAAGGGTGGTTCCAAAATGGATGTAGTACGAGTAGTGCCTTCGGTTCCATTCGAACCCAGAACGGACTTATATGGACGAATGTTGTCAGAATATCGTTAGGGGACGACAAAAGCATTCTAATTGAATGTGTGTTAAAAGGTAACGCATAGCCTCGAGCCTCATCAACCAGGAATGGCTAAAACAGGGGAGGTGCACACATGGCTAAGTGGTTGGCAACCAATTAGGGCAAGGTCACCCCTGTCTAGAGGTCCCTTTTATTCGGCTGTGTGGGCAGTTGCTAATCCCAACTACGGGATGATCTTATTCGGACTATCTAGTATGGGGTAGCTATGCTCTTGTGTTGCAGGGGATCAAGGTGGATCCTCGGTTCGCTGATCTAGACCAGTAATGTGATGGACGGTACCCAGTAGCCCTTCCATTGTATAGAATCTAAAATCCAATCTCCAATAAGCGCCTGTACTGTTTTGATTGTGCCCAACTATGCTGAAACGTGAGATGCAAGTATTTCATCAAGATTCTATTTTACTTTCAATAGACACTATAATAATATCAGACGAATTTGATAAAAATGTTTTGGTTATCATATGGTAAAAACCCGGCATGTTTATTTGTAGTATGGTCTTACAAGATACCTTTGATTTCAAAAGAATTTTGAAAATTTTAGTAATCTAATTGGGTTTTTTTATCACTTTGGTTTTTCAAACTGACTCGGGTGTTATTTAACTATAATGCTCGGGTCAGACCGAGTATTATAGAGTACAGATTCTGGATGGACTGCTGTGGAGCTCAGTGGACGAGCTGGATGATGAGGCGTATTTCCGTAGATTTATATTCCGCTATAAAGTGTAAGCTGTATATTCATCTTTGGGAGGACAAGTTGTTATAACTGTCCTGAATTTAGTTGTTGATTTGTGTTGTACTCTAATGATGTAATGTATAAACAGTTATAGATTCTTTTGTATTAAAATCTGTTGTTATCTATTACATATTATTCCGCTTTGATATTGAGATTCTGATATTGTTTTTCTATTTCTTCTTCTACCTCCTTTTTCTTTAACCCTAATGGTTCGATTTCCAGCATTCGATTGTTCAGCATTTGATACGGTAGACATATTGATGTCGATTTTCGAGCATCGAAAATTTGGGTAGTTACAATCACTATATGATAATAATAATTATTAACAATGAACATTATAAATAAATGGAAATCGTTAACTTTAAATATCATAAAATAATAATTAATCATTCCAAAATATAGTTAAAGAAATAATGATAACTAAACTTACCATTTTATAACTAATAATAATTCAATTCAAAACCTTATTAATTATCCTTATTATAAGTTTCAAACCATAATTATTCTTAGAAAATTAAAAAAATTCAATTTATTAACCTTTTTAAAATTTCTTAAAATGTATTAACTATAAACAAATAACTTTTAACAATATTCAAATAGCAAAATAGCTTTAAAATAATATTGATATGATTATATAACTTTAAAATAATTTTAATATAATTAAATAACTTTAAAATAATAATATTATAATTTTTTAGAAACTAGGGAAACCAGTTCAATCACTATCGACATGCAATTCCTGAATAGTAAACTTAGGGAATAGACGGCTGATCCGCCACAACCACTATTCCAAGGAAGCTAGACCTTTCGGTTGGCATGGTGCCGGGGGCAGAAAATGAACCTCAAACCTACCATGTGAAAGACGTATCTCCTCCCACACCCTCCAGGTGGGACTCGAACATCAAACCTCTCACCTAGGAGGCGTATCACCCGACCACTACCTACGGACAAATATTATTCTAATTAAATACCACTAAATTAATATTATTATAATTAAATAACTTGAAACAATATTAATATAATTAATTAACTTTAAAACAATATTAGAATATTTAATTAGATAACCTTTAAACAAAATATTTCTGAAACCCAATTTTGGATTTAAAAATATTTCTTGTCTCACAAACAAATCCCGACTTAATCTGCAATTTTGTAGTATTTTTAAAATACTAACTTGAGGCAAGTAGCCACCCAACACTTAACCAATATCGTTATTGATTTCCTTATCACTATGGGTTTTATTTTCGAACATATAACGATATTACAACCATAGCATCCACAATCATATTATTACCCAATAATCCATATAAAGGAAATATCATTTAAGAGATATAATTTAATAATAGCGAGGAATCCCGTTGGATCCCCCCAATTTATTTTCTTCTGCATCACAAATGTTAGATCGTCATAAAATATAAATCAACCGCTTCAAGGCGGGATTCATATACAAAAGGGTCATCCGCTCTTACACGGGAATGCAATAGGGTCTCATCCACTCCAATAGGCGGAAATATGCAATCCAAATAATAAATATAATTATTCATCCAAACAATAATTCAAAAATTTTATCAACTATGGATCATGCTAGTTAACCAATAAGATGAGATTAACTCGCCATTATTCCAGTTATAGCTTGCACATTCTGGTTTCGTCTGAATCAGAGTGACGTTTGAATTCTGTGAAAAACTCAACTAGCTTCAATTATCCCAAATAAATTCCAAAGCGTAGCCAATGTTATTAGGAACGCAATGCAAAAGTCGCATACGAATCCGACCTAACATCAATGAGTTATAAGATTTATAAAATTCGCCAATTTAATAATATTATATTTTACTAACTACAAAAATTAACTTTATTACTTCCCTAAACCAACGCTATTTTAAATAACCGACCTCTTTCCCGTTCCCAATCTCGTGTTGACCACGTTGCTTCCCCTATTTGACAGTGTCCTGATGCCACAGCACTACGATTTCAACCGCCGCACCTCCTCCCTTAGGCTAGCCTGATCCCCAGCTAACCTCGCCCCAACTCACGCTGTTTAAGAGGCCGCCAAATTTCCCCAGCAATCCAAAATACCATCGTCGTTCATCCACCCCTTTCCCCTACCATAGGCCATCGGCCTCCACCACACTCAAGTTGAAGCATGCCCACGTCACCTCGCTTCATTTGCCACCACCCACACCATCCAACGACACACCGTTACTGATGAACTCAATCCCAAACGCCGCCCCTTCTTTTGCGAACTGCCACCACCACGCGTCCTCATTGACGATCTCCATCGTTCACATAGTTCATTCCATCAATTCAACCGAAACCTTAGTTGATGTTGAAGGGTGAAATGGCATGTGGTGGCTTGGATTGCCTACAGCCATTGGATGAGGCCTGTGTGAAATGTAACGACCAGGATTTTTCGACAATTAATTTTGAATATTTAAATGGTTTTAAATATTGAATTTGAATTATGGATTGATTTTTAATATGAAAAATTGGGTTTATTTGTAAAGTAAATTCACATTTAAATATAATAATTTGTCGAATAATATAATTATTGAAGTTTATAATTAAATATTGGATAAAATAGTGAATTTAGAGTTTTAAGCTCGATAAAATTATTTAAAGGCTTGTAAACTTTATATTAATAATAAGGAAGATAATAAAAGTTTTTAAAATTGAATTTAAAAGTGATTTGTTTAATTTTAAAAATATATTGTTTTAATTGATATTTTAAAATAGTCATCCGAGGCACATTCTCGGAAATCCACGGAATCATTTCCATTGGATCCATAATATTGTATTATTATTGGATTTCAAATTTCGCAGCGTTTGGATTTGTTGTTTGGTCATACGATTTATAAACACTGAGAGATAATTTAATCAAAATAATTAAATAGTCAATTCAAAAAGCTATCTTCTCCATATGATCGAATTAGGACTCGAAATCTTTTCCATTGCATTCGAAATAGGGTATAACATTATAAATGTCTTGCGACACGTCTCGATAGGAGTTCAAGATTTTAGGTCACGCAAACGAGATGAATTGAAATTTAAATACACACACACACACACACACACACACATGCACATACTTGACTTGACTTCACATCAGCTGGATTCCTTTCCTTTCTAAATCATAGGACATCTATCCTTACACGCAAGCCTACCCTTTCACTTCAAAAGTTAAATCATGTCCCACCCTTTTCGTTCATTCAAATCGAACCGAACTTAAAAAAAGAACGAGAATGAAATCACGTAAGGAACTTAATTCACTTCTCCTTCACTAAATCGATCAGATAGAAGAAAAAAAGAGTAGTAAGGAACGAACGAAATCACTTCGTCACAAACAAAAAAAAAGGGAAAGGAGAGGTTGCGCGATCGAATCAAGCGTGAATGGTTGCTGCTACAGCGAGGGGAGAGGCACGGCAAAGAGGGGTCGGTGAGCATTGATCGAAGCGCACGTGAGGGTTTGTTCGAAATTGCAAGCGTGAGGTAGGGCTAGGTGATTTGGAGCGTGGGCTGTTCGCGTCGTGTGCGAGGTGGTGGGAGGTGATGGCGACCGGACCTGGGAAAAGGATGCGTTAGGGTTTGGGATGATCGGGGGGTTGCGGCAGGTTGGTGGGGTCAGATCGACGATGAATTTGAGGGAGGAGGAAAGCTAGCGGTTGAAGGGTGGTTATTGATCGCCAGCATTAGGATTAAGATGATTTGTGAATTAATGATGTAACTAATTTTAGTTAATTTTATTATTTAAAATCGAATGCGTAAGAAGAGAATAAGATTTTTTTTTGTCCTAAAAAATGAATTTCAAAATGTCTTGGCTAGGAAAGTTATTTAATTTTTTGGAAATTTTATAAACGGTTGTTTATTTATGTATATGATTTAAAATATATGTGTGTGTATATATATGTGTGTGTGTATATGTATGTATGTATATGTGTGTGTGTATATAATTTATACTATCTTATTATATGAACTATAAGAATGGGTTATTATATAAAAGGCTAATGTATTAGCTTGCATATGTGATAAGTCAACTTGGGTACTTATTCGATAATTATAAGGTCGGACTTATAAAAATGTAATGACATTCGTTATGAAATGGAACTAATTTGGAGTCGTCTGGAGATAGCTGGGATATTAGGTTAAAGCGAAAGTCAGTTCGATTTAGTCTAAAATGAGCATTCGACAATTCAAAAAAAAAAATCAAGGTGAGAATTTCTTACTCAATTGGATTACCATATTTAAATTTAAATATTTAAACTCAAATTATTGGATGCTTGATTGATTGATAAATTTATAAATTATATATTGGATGACTATATATATAGTTGCATATATATTAGTATTTGAAGTGTTATTTCCGCACACTATAGCGGATGAGACCCTATGCATCCCGTATAATAGCGGATGACCCTATATACCACGATGCCCTCCTTGAAGTGGGATTAGTATTTTTATTGTTCTTTAACATTTGTGGATGTAGGAAAAACAAGTTTGAGGGATTCAACTAGATTTCTCAAATATATTAGTATTTTTCATATGCATAAAATGCTAGATTATTGTGTGTTGTAAATTTTTAGATGTTATAATGGCATGGGAGTTAATTTTGGGTATATTAAATACCATAAATATTATTTTAAATTTTTAAGGAAAAAAGAGGCTGTTAATATAAAAATATATTATATATATATATCATAAATTGGATATTTAGAAGAGATTGTTTTGAATAAGCAATGGCGTGTTTTTATCATATTAAATAACGTGGGAAAATATTTTGAATAGAAATTTTAAAATGACTTACATAATGGAAATTGTAAGACAGGATTTTAAAATGATATTCGGGAGATATGGAAAGAAGTTGAAATTGATATAAAAATAGACTGGCAAAAATAAATGGAATTTATAATAAATTGAATTTATAAAATGGAATTTATAATAAATTGAATTTATAAAATGGAATTTATAAATGAGATAATTTTTATTGAAACCCAAAGGAGTTATAAAAATTTATAAACGAAGTTTATAAATGAAGGAAAGCGATATCGGATGATAAATTTGGAATATAAATTTACGGGAAGAATTTATACTGGAATGGGGAAACAGGGTGAGAAAAATAGTAGATACTATTTTTAAAGTGAAGATGGTTAAGGAGACCGGAATGGGAGGAATGTGATAAAAATCGAGAGGGGTTATAAATTGAAAATTTGGTTACCCAAATTTAAAAATATATTTTTATAAATAAATTAAGTTTTAATTTTTTTTTTAAAAGAAACTTTTATTTATTAAACTATGTAATATTGAAGTCGGTTAGTATTTAAATAACTTAGAAGTTAATTTTCCAAATACTTAGTATTTAATAAACCCTAAATTTTTAAAACCTGCTTTGGAAAAAATAATGTTATAAAGAGTATTTCAATATTTAAGATAATTATTTTGAACAAGCTTTAAAATAAATAATTCTTAGTTTTCTTTAAAACACTTAACTTTGTTTACTTATGCATATATATACATACATATATATATATATATAGAGAGAGAGTTTTGAAATGTTTTTAAATTCATTTCATAAACCTTTTCGGGAGTTCGGAAACAGGGTTATTCAGTGTATGGGAGTTATAAGAAAATCCTTAAAATAGAATTGGGAGGAAAGTAAGGAAATTCCGAAGTAGTTAAGTAAAGGTGAACTTCGAAAAAATGAAATAGAATTCATAAAAGAGTACAATAGGAAAATTGAGTTTATAAGCAAGTAAAATTGGCTTTGGGATTATTAAGGAAATTAGTAAGAATTCCGGAACAGCTATAAACTAGTCAAGGAATTTATAAATTAGAAGTTGTAAATTATTTTGAGAAAAGAAATAGGAAATAAAAGGAATACTGTCTAAGTATTGAATATAAAATGAAATGCGGAAAATATTCTAGGTATTGTGAAGGGTTGGAAATGTTCCGTTGTAAATATAAGGATTTGAAAACTGTTTTCGAATGCAGGAGAAATGAAAGTAATGTCTTACAAAGGTATTTTGAAATAAATTTTGGAAAATCTATAATAAGGCCCGATGATTGCTTTTGGGATGTTTATTGATAGTGAAATAACGTGCTATCAGTTTTGGCCAATTTCATTAATCAATTCGAAGAGACCAGAATTGGATTTAATTATCCAAAAACCACTTTGATTCGGTTTGAACGTTTTCGAATGAATACCGTAAAGATGATGAATATGGTGATTCAGTTTGTCCAGAACCAGGACAACTTGTATGGACGAATGCTATCAGAACATCGCCACTTGAGGACAATGAGCATTCTATGAAATTTTTTGTTCTTGAAAGATAACGCTTAGCCTTGGCCCTCATCAACCGAGAATGACTAAAACAGCCGAGAGGCAACAAGGTTAAGTGGGGTCGCACCCAAGTAGAGTATGTTATCACCTTTCTAAATGTCCTCAAAAACCTATTATTTATGGATATGGTTGTGCATGGAAGGAACGCTCGATGGCGAGGGTGGGAACACCCCGGGTGATAACATATTCAGCCTATCCAAGTTAGGGGTAGGCCGGTCTTGTGTAGCAGGGGATCTCGACGTAGTCCTCGGTACATTGTTCTGGAGTTGTACTGTAATGGGCACTACCTAGTGGCTCGGTCATTCGTTGGAATCCATTCTCCAATACGAGCTTGCGGTTTTGTTTGTGGAACCTAATACGCTAGAATTTAATTAATGTAGCAATTTTAGCTATTTGAATAAGTATTCGTATTTAGACGCTCTTATAATATTAGGGGATTTTCTATAAAATTATTTCGGTTATCGTAAAGTAAAAATCCGTCGTGTTTATGTGTGACGTGGTCTTACGAGATACCTTTGTTTTTCAAAGGATTTCGACAACTCTAATAATTCAAATTGAGTGTGTTTTCTCACGCTGGTTTTCCAAACTGACTCGGGTATTATTTTATTATAATGCTCGGGTCAGACCGAGTATTACAGATTAAGGTTAAATGCTATGGAACTCAGAAGACGAGCTGTAGGAGTTCAGACGTATATCACACAATGGGTTATTTCCACTGTGTGAGGGCAAGTTATCATAACTACCCAGATTGATGTGTTGAATTTTTGTACTCTAATAGTGGTATGTATATTAAAAGTACAGGTCTTGTTTAAAATATGTTATTATATGCTATATTTTGTTCCGCTGCGATTGTGAGATTATGTGTTGTTGTTCAATATTTTTCCCTACCTTTTTCTTCTTCACCCATAGTGAACTGTTATTTTCGGCATTTGACTGCTTGTCATTATATACAGTGGACATATTAGTGTCGATTTTTGAGAGTCAAAAATCCTCGTCCGTTAAATGAAAGAAGGAGAAGAACGTTTCATTCCCTTTTTTGTCTTCCTACATTTTGAGAAAAAGAATATAAGGGACGCGTTTTCAAAAGAAAGGGGGTGGGTACGATCATAGGTAGGTAGGGTGGCGGATGTGACTGGTAGGTCGGCTGATGTAAAGGGAAAAACGGCCGTGGTTGGGTCTGAATAGAAATATATTATTTAAAATTTCAACATATCTAGGTGTATAATTACAGACCCCAATCAAGACGTGCCACCAAGCGTTCCTAATGTACCCAATTATAATATTAAATTTCTGATATTATTTTCAATGCTTTTTTATCTCGTACGACCAAACATTATGTCTAATCGCTACGAAATTAGATGGTGTATTATACTTTATGATTATGGATCCAATGACACTGGTTTCATCGAAATCCAAGACAGTGCCCCGAAAGGCTATTTTTACTTGTTAATTAAAACGAGTTATTTTCAAAATCGAGTAAATCACTTTTAAATCCAATTTAAAAGTTTTACTACCTTCAGTCTTGTTAAATAGTGGTAAAATAAACTTTTAATTATTTTTATCCAAATAAAAATCCAATATTCAATTATTTAAACAATTTTAGTTATTTAATTCAACAATTAAACTATCCAATACACTATATTTGGAATTTAAGTTATTTAACCTATAAAATTAACTTTTCAACATTTAAATAAATTAAATATTATAATTTCAAATAATTAAAATTCTAAGTCATTACATTCTCCTCCATTAAAAGAATTTCATCCTAGAAATTGCCAAGATAGTGAAAACACCCAAACCCGTTACTTTTTAAAACCAATTAGTTGAAATAGTTTGTCAATTTATTTTAAGCCTTTAACATTCAAAAATAAATTTGTTGAAACTTTGTTATTTCTTTTACTATGTTTCCAAATCCATCTATAGATTCCAACTAATATTATCCATTTGATCATTTCAAGTTATAATCCAAAATCAAATTTTAATTATCAATAATTTCTTCAAAATTTATAACTCCATATTTTCGAAAAATTTCGTCAGCGTCTCCTTTTTGCGGCTAGATCAAAACAACTACACATCGCCACTACGGGCCCAAACCAGGAAAAGAAAAGAAAAGCCAAGTGGCTAAACCATAAAACCATCAATCAACAATGATTTAAACATGTACCTTTTAGTCGGGCAACCAAATTTTCTTATGAACCCAAGAGCATCAAGTTAGCTCTTGCTTTTATATACCTGCACTTGTGTACCAGTGATATCCAAACATATTATTCTAAATCACATTATTCTGCAATCCAACATTTTCCCTCGCCAAAGCCCTTACGATGTACATATATCATCCTTACGGAATATCAAATCTGATCACTCGCTCAATCACACAATTTCACTTCCGAACTAGTACCGTTCACACGACCACTCTAGTGCGGACTCAGATCTGGTTCGTTATTAGAAACCGTCATCCTCCTTGCATAGCCATATACTATGATAGAGAATCATAGAATCAACCAAAAACAAATATCCAATGTTCATCGTCAAGAATCGATTGAAAAGTCCTAACCCAAATCGATATAAATCATCTCGAAATCCTATGCTCGAATCTAGATCAAATCGTTACATGGATAAAATAACATAAGTATAACTTACGTATTTATTTCAATTGATTCCTTAGCTATCTCAATTTCTCTTATTCGTGTTCATTTCATTTACAATAATCATTCACAATCATTATTCACATTGCATTATTCACATTCATTATTTACATAGTATATCCTATCAATAATAATTATCTCTTAAGAATTATTCTATCAAGTTTTCTTTAGTTTAGTATAAACATTTTTATAAAGAAATTCTTATGTTTATTACCACTCCACAACTTAAGTCCTTATCCATTTCTAACCAAATTCAATTTCATTCTTGTAATAGCCTGCAAATCTGTACCCCTTTGAGCCGATAATATTCTCCATAAGTTCAACTCAAAGTGGACGGAAATATAAACCATTCGGGTTAAAGAAGAAAGAGGTAGAAGAAGAAATAGAAAAACAACATCAGAATCTCACAATCGCAGCGGAATAACATATAATATATAACAATAGATTTTATACAAAAGAATCTGTAACTGTATAATACTTACAATCATCAGAGTACAACACAATCCATAGCACACAACTGGACAGTTGACATAACATGTCCTCGCAAAATTGTCTACACAGTTACACTACACAGCGGAATATACATAAGTATGCGTGATACGTCTCGCCATCCATCTCGTCTCCAAAGCACCACAGCATCATATCATGTATTCTATAATACTCGATCTGACCCGAGCAATATAGTGAAATAACACCCGAGTCAGTCTGGAAAACCAGCGTGAGAAACACACTCAATTTGGATTATTAAAGTTTCCAAAATTCTTTGAAATCAAATGTATCTTGTAAGACCATGCCACAAATAAACATGCCGGCTTTTACCTTACGATAACCAAAACATTTTTTTATCAAATCCGTCTGATATTATAATAGTGTCTATAGAAAGTAAAATAGAATCTAACTGAAATGCTTGCATCTCACGTTTCAGCATAGTTGGGCACAATCAAAATCGTACAGGCGCTTATTGGAGATTGGATTCCACACAATGACAAGACTACTGGGGTACTATTCGTCTTAGTAACTGGCCTAGATCAGCATACCGAGGACCCCTCTCGATCCCCTGTAGTCAAGACCGGAACTACCCCTTACAGGATAGTCCGGATAAGATCACCCGTGGTTGGATTCATCAACCGCCCAAATAGCCGAAATAAAAAGGGACATCTAGACAGGGATGACCTTACCCTAATTGCTTGCTAGGCACTTAGCCTTGCTTCACCTCCTCTGTTTTAGCCATTCCCGGTTGATGAGGCTTGAGGCTATATGTTACCTTTTTAGCACATATTCACTTAGAATGCTCATCGTCCTCCTGAAGATGTTTTGATAGCATTCGCCCATACAAGTTGCCCTAGGTCTGGACAAACCGAATCACCGTCTTCATCATCTTCACGGTCTTCATTCACAAACGTTCAAACCGGATCAAAGTGGTTTTTGGAAAATTAATCTCGATCCCGGTCTCTTCGAAACGATCAGCGCATTGTCCAGTATTGATTGTCGGTTATGTAATTATCATATAACATCCACAAGCAACCATCAGATTTAAATAATTTTCCAAATTATTTATCACAAAAATACCTTCCCAAGATATTTTGTTCACCTTTCAACACTTTGAAAATAGTTACATTTTTTTAATTCTTACGGAACAACTTCCAACCATCTGTTTATTTCCACAGAAAACGCCAAATCTTATTGAATTAGATTTTTAAACAAATTAAATCACTTTACCCAAAAATATATACTTAAAACATTTTAAAATAAAACTAGTTAAGAGACTTTATTCAAAATAAAAGTTATGAAATTTATAATAATTTTTTTCAAGTAAAACTTTGACCAAACTACTTAAATAAAATAAGATATTCATGAATTATAAAAATTAAAAATATCCTTTAAATCATAATACTACTTAACCTTCAAAAATAATTTACTACCATAATAAATATTTACTTTAAAAATTTTAAAACTGCTAAATAATAACTTTTCTAAACATTCTTTTCAAACACTTTTAAAATTTCTAATTTATACTTAAAGATCTTCTTTGAAAATATACTTGGCATTTCAAGAAAATACACTTTCCATTCCAATATAGTCTATCTCATCATTTATAAATCCTTCTCGATTTTTCCCAATTTCATTTACGTTCCAATTCCATAAATTTCTTCCCACACTTTTAGAAATAAAATCACCTTTTTATTTTTAAAACAAATTACCCTCTTCTTATAAAATCCCACCATGAATTTATACTTTCAAATTTGTCCACTGATAAATACTTCACTTTTATTTATAACCCAGTTTATAAATCCCATAGTCTCATTCTTCTTTAAAATCACCCTTCTTAAAACATTCAATCAATTCTCAAAAAATAATTTGCTGAATCAAATTCTCTTTAAAAATCATTGCTCGATTTATCCAAAATTATTCCAAAATCCATTACTTATAAATTTACTCCTTTATTTTGATTTAAAACCTTATTCAAACCCAAAATATCAATTTATTTTTTGCTTAAGTTCAAAAAAGTCCTTTATTCCCATTTATCGCTATCTCTAATTTCCCCTTACCCGGAATTATTTATTTGAGTTCAAGATCAACTTTTTATTCCTTTCCAATTCCGTTCTTTAAAATTTATCTAAATTCGCTAAAATTATTTTACTTAAAAATTCTCTTTTTAGTTTCCTTTAAAATCCTGGCTTTATTATTTCCGATATCTTAAAATACCAAATATATTCAGCCAAACATAGCATTCAACAATTTCAATTACCAAAATAATTTGTCATAGATTTTCATATCATAGAATATGAAAACAAATTTCAATATTTTTAGAAATCCATTTGGATCCCTCCAACCTGTTTCCCTGCATCCACAGATGTTAGTCAACAATATAAAATACCAAATCCCACTTCAAGGGGAACATCGCGGTATAAGGGTCATCTGCTATTATGCAGGCGCATAGGGTCTCATCCGCTATATAACGCGGGAATATCAATCATTCCAATATATATACTACTATATATAATATCACATCCAGGCTGACAATAATTATCAATGCAAGCAATCAACCAATAATTTAAATTTAACTATTTAAATTAAAACGGTAATCCAAATGTGTTAGATTAACTCAACTTCGACTTTGTTTGCAATCCACTCCAAACCGGCTTGTTTTCTTGACATTTTCAGACCTTGTGTAAACATTATAAGGTTTGTTAATATTTGAATTGATCGACAACTAATTACTATTTATTTATCGAATTTAAGTCAATAATTTGGTTTTAAACTAATAATTTGATTTTAAACTAATTTTCCTTTTAATAAATTGCCTTTTGTAACTAAATATCTAGGTAAGTTTATAAAATAAATTAATCACCCTAAATATGTACTTTTAAAATAAACTAGTAAGTTAAAAGATGTATATTTATTCTATTTTTTCTTTGAAACTACATACATTAGAACTTAATTTATATCGATTCAACAATCTAATAATTTTTTTGCATAAACTTTTTAATATTTAAAATTTCCATATATATATGTTTCCAAAATCTTTCAATATAAAAATCTTTCTCTGTCTTCCTATAATTATGATAGCCATGAATATACATACATCTACATATATTAACAAGTACCATCTATATAATTCCCAAAATCTAATTTTAAATAAAATTTTCAAATCAAGATATTTTAAAATTCATGTTTTAAAACATCACTTATCTGTTTTCTCCATTTTTGCATTCAGTCTCTAATAACACAGTTCTAAGAAAATTTGAAAAATTAAAATTTTATAAGCATTTAATCTTGGTAAATAAATTCTTAACCGAAGCATACCACCTCAGTCCGACCAGCTCATGACCCCACACTCAAGAGGTCGTCGACCACCCCTGCCATCGCGATCTAGGAGCCCTAGATTACCGCTATACTCGAATGCGACTCTGCTTCCCCGCTCGAGGTTGCGAACCCCCACCATATTCAAACTCGCCTCCAACGTCCCATAGCTCGAGATCGAGCTACCCCTAAGCCTCGCCCCTACGATTCACTCCCGAGTCCCTCCATGCACACACGAACACTGGTCACATCTCCCTTGTCTTCGATCTCCATCGCTAGCTACTCCACCTCCACGGTCTAGATCCGCTTGAGCACCTCGCAGTTATTTTTGGAAAAGGGATTCATGAAGGGGATAGAAGGGAATGGTGATTTGGTTTCGTTCGACCCTTAACTTTTTTTCTTCTTGGAAATCGATTTAAACTTTGATTTTGAAGAAGGGGACTGAAAAGGGAAATCTATTTCATTTTGAATTTGAATCATGAAGAGGCTATCGCCATTATTATACTTTTCATTTACTATGCTTGGCTCGATTGAAATGAAGAGGAGAGATGCAATTTTTAAACAAGACAAATTTTATTTTATTTTTAGAGAAGACGCGTGTTCTCAAGGAGGACACGTGCTTTACATTGCCTTGCGTGACTGCATACACTTGCTATAGTGTTTCTGAGGTGATAAAAAGGCAGTTGATGTGAGGAAATTGACTGGTCAATGCAATTATATTATTTATATTTAAATTCAAACTCAAATTTAAATTGTCTTGAATTCATAGCTTAAAATATGGACATCCTATCAAGGCATCCTGCCAAGCGTTTATAATGTTATACCCATATTCGAACGCAAAGGAAAAGGTTTCAAGTCCTAATTTGATCGTACGGAGAAGATAGCTTTTTGGACTCAGTTATTATATTAGATTTCGATAAGATTTCAGCTCGTTTATTTACCGTACGATCACCCGACAATTCCAAATGCTACAAAAATTGAAATCTGATAATAAAGCACTGTTGCGGATCCAATAAAACTAGTTTCGTCGAATTCTGAGACTGTGCTTTGGAAGGCTATATTTAAATATCTAAATGATATATTTTTAAAACTAAACAAAACACTTTTAAATTCAATCTTAAATGTTCTATTATCTCCACTATCATTAATATAAATTTCGTAAGCCTCTGAAATATTTTTAATAGGCTTAAAACTTAAGATTTAGTACTTTACCTAATTTCTAATTGTTAAATTCAAAATTTTAATTATCTAATAATTGGTTACATTTGAAATTCAAGTTAAACAAATAACATTTAAATTTTTAAAATCAATTAAATATTCCAATTTCAAATGTCCAAAATTCCAGGTCATTACATTCCTCCCTCTTAAAAGAATTTCGTCCTCGAAATTACTAGTTAAGAAGAATGGTCCATAACCCGTTAACTTTTTCCTAAAACCAAATAGTTTCTAACTTCCCAACATACTTTTATTACAAACACATTATCACCCTTACTTCCCAAACTCATCCATAGCTTCAAAAACAATATTATTTACTCAACCATTCCAATTGTAATTTAAAACCCACTTTTAAATTTTCAAAATTTTCTCAAAATTTGTCTATCTCCCTAAATTTTCGAAAATTTTTGCCAGCTTCTCCTTTGCGCGTCTAGCTCGAAACAACTACAAAATGCCTCTACGGGGCCAAAATTTTTCAAAAGAAAATAAAAGCCAAGTGGCTAGATCAGAAAATCATCAAATTTCATATGCCAATTTATACATAACTTTTTGTCGGGCAATTCAAATTTATCTTCTGAAATAAAAAACAATCAATTTCCTTTTGCTATTAAAACACATGTATATCCTACTTAGCAATAACATCCGATCACAAAATTCAAAATTTTATTCATTCCTTTTCAAAATTTTCAACCTTTGCTTTAGTTAAGGCCGTACAATGTACATATATCATCCATGTGCAATATCAAATCTGATCACTTACTCGATCATATAATTTCACTTCCGAACTAGTATCGTTCACCCGACTCCTTAGTGCGGACTTGGGTCTAGTTTCCTGATCAAAAACCATCATTCTCCTTGCATAGTCATATATTATGATAGAGAATTTCCAGAACCGATCAAAAAAATCCATATCCAGGGTTCGCCATTGAAAATCGAGTGAAAAATCTCAACTCGGATCGATATAAATATCTTGATATTCTGTGCCAGAATCTGGATCAAATCGCTATGCGAATAAATTAATATGCGTACACCCTACGTATTTATCTCAATTGATTATTAGCTATATCAATTTTATTTTTATTCACATTTACTTTGATTTCCGTTCACTTATTCACACATTACTTAATTTACATTCAATATTAACTTAGTATATGTCCAATACCAAATTTTACTTAAGAATTTCACCTTTAGTTTTCTTAAGTTCATTATAAATATTCTATACACTTTAATATTTATTTTCACTTCACAACTTAAGCTTTTATATCTATTTTCATTTACTTCCCCAATTCTATTTGATTCAATTTATCCACAAATTCTAAATATTGAACTTATCAACTATCTTCTATTTATATCTAATCCATATCATTATTTTAAATTAGTTTCATTTGCTAATTTATTTCAAATTCCAATGGATTCTAATTCCCGAAACTTTTATTCCTTTAGCCCAACCCGAACTAATTTTTCTCAATTTCACTTGAATTCAATTTTTCTTCCTTTCACCTATTTATTCCCAATCAAATTCAATAACTTTATTTTATTTATCATGATTCAAATCAAAGCTTATTCCATTATTCAACTCTAATTCATTTGCTTACCCATTAAAATTAATTATTTTACTTATTAATCTTATTTTCAATCCTTTGTTTTATTTAGTCCACTTGACTAATGTTTCCATTTCACCCTATCTAACACAATTCAGAATGAATTCCGATATTCAGTTTAAGTTCCATTTACTTACAATTTAAATTAATTTGTTCATTCACAAATTTATTTCCAACTTAATAAATTTTATTTCAATGACTATTCCGTTTAGTTTGCTTAGATTCATTTCCTCAAAATTCACTTTTATCTAAGTTAGTTCAGCTACACTTCAATTTAATTCAAAATTTTAACTTCTATATGTTTTCAACTTGTTTACACTCCATTCACTAATCTCTTCAATTTTCATCATTTAATTGGTTTATTTTTCTAACTATTTCGTTTTCAAACTTACTTTAATTTAAATCTTCTTCAAGTTAAATTTTATTCTAAACAAAATTTCAAATTTTTATAAGTTTTCAAACCCATTTATTATCCCACAAACATTTTTAAACCAACTCCAGAGTCTTTAAACAATCACTTTAGTGTTTCAAAATCATTTTTGAATCAGTTATATCCAAAATCCTTTGGTATACCAAATTATTCTTTTGAATTTCAAAACCAAATCCGGTTTTGCAAACAACTCCAATTTAAAACATTCGGGTAGCAATTCCTCCCTTGGAAACTCGAAAATGAACATCGATGATGCTGCAGTCATCACCGAAAATTATTTTCCAGTGATCGAAAAGAGTTTAGTGCTTTTATCTCTTCAAAAACATTTTCCAATATTTTTATTCCAAATTCCACTAGATTTCATATGCATTTCAAAAATATTTTCTAATAATATTACTATTATTCCTCAAAAGCCTTCGATCAAACCCAAGGAAATTAGATTTTCCAAATTTTCGAATTTCAAATCCTTCCAATCTATATTCAAATATTCTGGAATTTTACCTCATTATAAATCACATTTATAATTTACATTTACAAATTCCATTCTGTTATATAATTGTTCCTCTTAACTTTCGGTTATAACATTATTTTCTTATTTTCAATTTCTATACAACAATTATAATAATTTAATGTTATCATTTACTAACACCCAAGCAACCATATTTAACTTTAAAAAAATTTGAAAAATTATTCCTTTTATATATAAAAATATTTTAGGCAAAATTATTTCATTCACCCTATTCAAAACAATATCGTGTCAAATTGTTCTGTACAAGTGTTTAGAGAACCCTATCAATAACTTTAATTACTCGTATTGACCAGAATCCATAAACCACTCAACAAACCAATCAACACAATGTAAAACTATTTTATATTCACTAACAAATGTATGCTCATTTCTATTAATACACTCAAACTCATTCTAGAGTAATATGGACTCTATTTCTAATGAGTAATCCCACCAGAGCCAAGATTCTCGCTTAGCCTTCTGCTCTGATACCAACTGTAACAGCCCGCAAATTGGTACCCCTTTAAGCCGGCAATACTCTTCATCAGTTCAACTCAAAGTTGATGGAAATTCAAGCCATTAGGGTTAAAGAAGAAAGAGGCAGAAGAAGATATAAAAAAAACAACATCAGAATCTCACAATCGCAGCGGAACAACATATAATATATGACAACATATTTTATACAAAAGAATCGGTAACTGATAACACTTACAATCATGAGAGTATAACACAACACAATCCATAGCACACAACTGGACAGTTATAATAACTTGTCCTCACAAAACTGTCTACACAGTTACACTACACTGCGGAATATACATCAAGTACGCGTGATACATCTCTCCACCCAGCTCGTCTCCTGAGCTCTACAACATCATATGCTGCATTATATAATATTCGGTCTGACCCGAGCATTATAGTGAAATAACACCTGAGTCAACCTGAAAAACCAGCGTGAGAAACACACTCAATTTGGATTATTAAAGTTTCCAAAATCCTTTGAAATCAAAGGTATCTTGTAAGACCACGCCACAAATAAATATGTCGGGTTTTTACCTTACGATAACCAAAATATTTTTTAATCAAAATCACTTGATATTATAATAGTGTATATAGAAAGTAAAATAGGATCTAGCTGAAATGCTTGCATCTCACATTTCAGCATAGTTGGGCACAATCAAAACTGTACAGGCGCTTATTGGAGATTGGATTCCATATAATGGCAGGGCTACTGGGGTACCAACCGTCATAGTACCTGGCCTAGATCAGCATACCGAGGTCCCCTCTCGATCTACTACAATACAAGACCGGAGCTACCACTTATTGGATAGTTCGAATAAGATCACCTCGTGGTAGGGATGAGCAAGCGCCCATACAGCCAAAATAAAAGGGGACATCTAGACAGGGATGACCTTACCCGAATTGGTTGTTAGCCACTTAATCTTGTTGCACCTCCTCTGTTTTAGCCATTCCCGGTTGATGAGGATTGAGGATATACGTTACCCTTTTAGCACATATTCACTTAGAATGCTCATCGTCCTCCTGACGATGTTTTGATAGCATTCAACCATACAAGTTTCCTAGGTCTGGACAAACCGAATCATCATCTTCATCATCTTTACGGTCTTCATTCGCAAACATTCAAACTGGATCGAAGTAGTTTTCGGAATACTAATCCTGATCCCGGTGTCTTCGAAACGATCAACGCATTATACAATATTGACAGTCGGTTATTTAACTATCATATAACAACCACAAGAAACCATTAGATTTAAATAATTTTCCAAATTATTTATCACAAAAATATCTTCTCAAGATATTATGTCTACATTTCAACACTTTGAAAATCGTTACAATCTTTTTTTCCTTATGGAACAACTTCCAATCATCTGTTCATTTCCACAGAAAACGCCAAATCTTATTGAATTAGATTTTTAAGCAAGTTAAATCGCTTTGCCTAAAATTATATACTCAAAACATTTTAAAATATAGCTACTTAAAAGACTTTATTCAAAATAAAAATTATGAAATTTTATAATAATTTTTTTGAAGTAAAACTTTGACCAAACTACTTAAATAAAATAAGCTATTTATGAATTATAAATATTAAAAAAGTCCTTTAAATCATAATACTACTTAACCTTCAAAAATAGTCTACTACTATAACAAATACCTACTTTAAAATTTTAAAACTGCTAAATAATAACTTTTCTAAACATTCTTTTCAAAAACTTTTAAAATTTCTAATTTATACCTAAAGATCTTCTTTGAAAATATACTTGGCTTTTCGGAAAAATACACTTTCCATTCCAGTATAGCCTATCTCATTATTTATAATCCTTTTCGATTTATCCCAATTTAATTTACGTTCCAGTTCTACAAATTTCTTCATACACTTTTAAAAATAAAACCATCTTTTTATTTTTAAAACAAACTACCATCTCCTTATAAATCCCACCGTGAATTTATACTTTCAAATTTATCCATCGATAAATACTTCACTTTTATTTATAACCCAGTTTATAAATCCCGTAGTCTCATTCTTCTTTGAAATCACCCTTCTTAAAAGATTCAATCAATTCTCAATAAACGATTTGCTAAATCAAATTCTCTTTAAAAATCATTGCTCGATTTATCCAAAATTATTCCAAAATCCATTACTCCCAAATTTACTCATTTATTTTGATTTAAATCCTTATTCAAACCTGAAATATCAATGTCTTGTTCACTTTAGTTCACAAAACTCCTTTACTCCCATTTATCCCAAATCTCTAATTTGTCCATACCCGAAATTATTTATTTAAATTTGAGATCAACTTTCTACTCCTTTCCAATTCCGTTTTTAAAATTTATCTAAATTCGCTAAAATTATTTTACTTAAAAATTCTCTTTTTAATTTTCTTCAAAATCCAATCTTTATTATTCCGATATCTTAAAATACCAAATATATCCAGCCAAATGTACCATTCAACAATTTCAATTACCAATATAATTTATGACAGATTTTCATATCAAAGAATATGAAAACAAATTTCAATATTTTGAGGAATCAAGTTAGAACCCTCCAACCTGTTTCCCTGCATCCACAGATATTAGTCAACAATATAAAATACCAAATCCCACTTTAAGGGGAACATTGCGGTATAAAGGGTCATCCGCTATTATACGGACGCATAGGGTCTCATCCGCTATATAATGCGATAATATCAATCACTCCAATATATATATATATATATATATATATATATATATATACTACAATATATAATATCACATCCAGACTGATAATAATTATCAATGCAAACAATCAACCAATAATTTAAATTTAACTATTTAAATTTAAATGGTAATCCAAATGTGTGAGATTAACTCATCTTTGACTTTGTTAGCAATCCACTCCAAAACGGCTTATTTTCTTCACTTTTTTAGACCTTGTGTAAACATTATAAGGTTATTTGAATTGATCGACAATTAATTACAATTTGTTTATTTATTTATTTATTTATTTTAAGCTAATATTTTGGTTTTAAACTACTAATTTAATTTAAAACTAGTTTTCCTTTTAGTAAACTATCTTTAGTAATTAAATAGCTAGATAAGTTTATAAAATAAATTAATCACCCTAAATACATATTTTTAAAATAAACTAGTAAGTTAAAAGATGTATATTTATTCTATTGTTTCTTTGAAACTACATATACTTGGAATTTAATTTATATCGATTCAACAATCCAATAATTTTTTCATATAAACTTTTCAATATTTAAAATTCCTATGTATATATGTTTCCAAAATATTTCTGTATAAAAATCTTTGTCTATCTACCTATAATTAAGATAGTCATGAATATACATACATCTACATATATTAACAAGGACCATCTATATAATTCCCAAAATCTAATTTTAAATAAAATTTTCAAATCAAGATATTTTAAAATTCATGTTTTAAGACATCATTTGTCTATTTTCTCCTTTTTTACATTCGGTCTCTATTGACACGGTTCTAAGGAAATCTGAAAAATTAAAATTTTAGCATTTAATCTTGGTAAATAAATTATTAACCGAAGCTTACCACCTCAGTCCGACTAGCTTACGACCCCACACCCAAGAGGCCGTCGACCACCCCTGCCATCGCGATCTAGGAGCCCTAGATTGCCGCCAAGCTCGAATGCGACTCTACTTCCCTACTCGAGGTTGTGAACCCCCACCTCATTCGAATTCGCCTCCAACGTTCCATAGCTCGAGATCGAGCTACCCCCAAGCATCGCCCCGACGATTCACTCGCGAGTCCCTCTCTACGCGCGCGAACACTGGTCACACCTCCATTGTCTTTGATCGCCGTCGCGAGCTACTCAACCTCCATGGTCTAGATCCACTCGAGCACCTCGCAGCTATTGTTGGAAAGGGGATTCATGAAGAAGATAGAAGGGAATGGTGATTTGGTTTCGTTCGCCCTTACTTTTTTTTCCTTCCTGGAAATCGTTTAAACTTCGATTTTGAAGAGGGGGACTGAAAAGGGAAATCGATTTCATTTTGAATTTGAATCGTGAAGAGTTTGTCGCCATTATTATACTTTTCTTTTACTATGCTCGGCTCGATTTTAATGAAGTGGAGAGACGCGATTTTTAAAAAAGACAAATTTTATTTTATTTTTAAAGAAGACACGTGTCATCAGGGAGGACACGTGCTTTACATTGCTTTGTGTGACTGCATTGGCATACTATAGTGTTTCTGAAGTGACAAAAAGGCAGCTGATGTGTGGATTTTTTGACTGGTAAATGTAATTATGTTATTTATATTTAAATTTAAATTCAAACTTAAATCGCATTGAATTGGTAGCTTAAAATCTGGACACCTATCGAGGCATCTCGCCAGGCATTTATAATGTTATACCCCTATTCCGAATGCAAAGGAAAAGGTTTCAAGTCCTAATTCGGTCGTATGGAGAAGATAGCTTTTTGGATTCAGTTATTATATTAGATTTTGATAAAGATTTCAACTCGTTTATTTAACGTACGATCACCCGACAACTCCAAACGCTATGAAAATTGAAATCCAATAATAAAACACTATTACGGATCCATTAAAACTGGTTTCGTCAAATTCCAAGACTGTGCCTCGGAAGGCTATTTTTAAATATCAAGTTAAACGATATATTTTTAAAACTGAACAAAACACGTTTAAATTCAATCTTAAAAGTTCTATTTCTCCATTGTCATTAATATAAATTTCATAAGCCTCTGAAATATTTTTAACAAGCTTAAAAGTCAAGATTTAGTACTTTACCCAATTTCTAATTATTAAATAGAAAATTTTAATTATCCAATAATTGGTTGCATTTGAGATTCAATTTAAACAAATAACATTTAAATATTTAAAATCAATTAAATATTCTAATTTCAAATGTCCAAAATTTCGGGTCGTCGCAATTCTTCAATTTCAACATTCGATTTTATCAATCAACATCCCAAATCTTATCCAATTCACTATTTATTTTAATTAGCCCGTTTCATTAATTTATTTCAATCTCAATCAATTCCATTTCCAAAAATTATTGCATTTAGCCTAACTTAAGTCAAATTCCTTTTCAAAATTCAGTTTTGTTTAACTTGTCTTAAGTTAAATTTCATTCCCAAGTTCAATTCCAATTTTACTTTAACATTCACATGTAATAATTATAAAGCTTTGTTTCACTTACAAATTCCCAAAATTTATAACTTATCAACGTATCTTCTCACACTCTCAATAAAACATTTAAATGAAAATTTCGGAGTTTAAACACCTTGTTCTTAAGTATTTCAAATCATTTTTGAAATCATATATATACACACACACACATGCAAAAAAGCCTCTTGCTATATCAAATCTTTCTTTTGGATTTAAAAATTAAAAGTAGTTTTACCAAAAAAATCTCCAATGGTAGCAATTCCTCTCTTGAAAACTCGAAAATGAACATCGATGATGCTGCATTCATTACTGAAATTATTTTTCAGTGACCGAAGTGAGTTCAGTGCTTTCTATTCCTTTTAAAACCCTTTAAATATTTCCAATTATTATCACTATTATTTTCCAAAACTTTGAAAAATCATTTTCACAACCAATGGGATTTAAATTCCCAAATTCCTAACCTTTTAAAGCCTTTTTACTTATAAACCATGTTTATAATATACTTTTGAAGTTTTCATTTCCTTTCAATTTATAAATCACATTTATAAACTGTACTTTCATTTGGTTGTAAAAAAATCATTTCTTTGTTGTTAGTATTGCTTACACTAAAATATCAACCATTTTATTAGAACACAACAACAACATAATCAAATATTATCATTCTCTAACATCCAAGCACACCATATAATAATAATTCTTTATATATAAAATATAATCTAAGTAAAATTATTTCATTTACCTAGTTTCAAAACAATACCAAGTCGAGTCACTATGTTCAAGTGTTTAGAGATCCCTATTAATAACGTTAATTAGTCGTATTGACTGGAAACCATAAGCCACTTAACTTACCAATCGACACAATATAAAACAATTTTTATATCACTAACAAATACGCGATCATATATATACACGCTCAAACCATTCTAGGGTGCTACCGTCCCTATCTCTAATGAGTTATCTCATCAAAACTAAGGTTCTCGCTTAACCTTCAGCTTTGATACCAAATGTAATGGACCAGATTTTCGACCCTTGAAAATCGGCACTAATACATCTAATGTATCACATGCCAAGCAATCGAATATCGGAAAAACCAGATTGTTAGGGGAAAAGAAGAAGAAAGAAAATAAGAAGAGAACTAAAAACATAGAATCTTATAGCGGAACGAATAATCTATAATATATCACAAGTCTTTAGAAAAAAAGCAAAACTATAATATGTATATATACAAATATCAATCAGAGTATACTAACCTATTTCAGCTTGGACAGTTATAACAATCTGTCCTCATAATTGCTGATAACATACCAATGAATATAGCAAAAAAATAACCATCTACGTGAATACATCTCCGGGCCTCCAACTCATCACTTGAAGCTCCAAGCATCTAACTAATATGTAATATACTCGGTTTGACCCGAGCGTTATAATAAAATAACAACCGAGTCAGTCTGGAAAACCAGCGTGAGAAAATGCACCTAACTGGATTTAAAGTTATAAGAAATTTTTGAAATCAAAGGTATCTCGTAAGACCGCGCTACACATAAACACGACATATTTAACCTTACGATAAACAAAACCACTTCTATATTAAAAACCTGTTATATTAAAATGGTGTATAAGTATAAATACTTATTAAAGGCCAAAATTGTTACATTAATTAAATTCTAGCATACCATGCTCTATAATCAAAACCGTAAAGACACGTATTGGAGAATCAATTCATACAACGACTAGGCACTGGGGTACCTCCTATCACAGTACACGTCTAGAAAATGTACCAAGGACCTCGCTTGGATCCCCTGCCAACATAAGACCGGGCTACCCCTAACCTGGATAGTACCGAATATGTCGTCATCCCAGTTGCTTTGCAACCCTTTTTATTTGAGATCTCATGCATAACCAATCCATAAATATGTAGATGTATCTAGAAGGGTGACAAAATACCCTAATGGATGTGACCCACTTAGTCTTGGTGCATCTCCCTTGATTTTCAGTTTTTCTCGGTTGATGAGCTTGAGGCTACGATTACCTTTCAAGAAATTCACACTTAGAATGCTCACTGCCCTCCAATGACAATGTGCTGATAGCATTCATCCATACAAGTCTGTTCTGGCTCTAAACAAAACCGAAGGCACTATTCCTACAATATCCATTTTGGAATCTGTGACACCTCACCTCTATACCCACGCTAGCCAAGAACACTATGGTGTAGTGCTGTCAACTAGCACGGAGAATAAGGCTGTTGAGGAGCGACCATCCATGTGATTGCTTATCACACGGTGGCTATAAATAATCTTCGGAAACAAACATAGAAATAAGCATAACACAAATCAGTCACAGACATCCATATCACAGAGCCGGAAGAAGATATGAATATATAACTAGCACATGAAAGTGTACATCAGAGTAGTGGTCAAAAGATCCACAATAATACAAAAGAATAGCAACATGTGCTATACAAAAGAATACAACTATGAGTCTATGTCTCAAGTGTATACAACAAAAAAATGCTAATCTAAATAGTTAGCCAAAAGTCAGAGTAGAAAATCCCGGGAAGAAGTCAAGCATAAGCACTTGTAACATCTCGGTCTGACCCGAGTATTATTTTAGAAAATAATAAACGGATCAGTCTAGCTATAAATATCAGATGACATGGTATAAAATAACAGATATGGCATAAACATAAAATATCCATACTGACATACTACTATAAGTATGCAAATGATGATCAACAGAAGATCAATCAATAAGAGATAAATCGATATCACAAGAATCTTCTCAAAGATCCAAAGAGGGCATCATACCCTAAACTTGTACTCATGACAAGTCAATGACATAAATTCCAGAAATCAACACAAGAAATCAATAAATCACAGAAAAAGGGAAAGAGGCCTATCACATGACGGTCCGAAGACCATGGGGAGCTACCCCATATGGGTGAGTCGGAATCACCCAGATGAGGTCTAGGCTAACCAAAAAGCATAAAGGTATGTGTGAGTGGAATCACACAAATGGTGTCTAGCCTAACCTCGCAACAAAAAGGTATGTGTGAGTGGAATCACACAAATGGTGTCTAGACTAACCTTGCGGACAAAGAGATATGTGTGAGTCGGAATCACACCAATGAGGTCTAGTCTAGCCTAGCAAACAAAGAGACATCGCACAATTGCTAGTCTAAATCATAAAATGATCATCATGATCAACGAGAAGTGTCAATTACACTAAGTTAGTAAATATAAAAGTTTAGTTTCATGTCCCATAACCACTAGCTTAACTTAAATATTTACGAACATATTGTAAATCTTCACTAATAAAATTGTCACTAGAGGTTCAATCGAACAAGTCCAAGAATTAACTGACGAATCAAACGCAAGCGTTTCATACCACTTGTTTTACTAAGCCGTTTAATTAGATTTCTCATCCGAGTGAGGTAAAGGTTTGTGTATACTAATAGATTGGAAAACGGGTTACGAAAAGAGCTTTGTTATTAAAAATAGAGTTGAAATCATTTTGTTGAAAGAGTTTTGATATTTACTACTAGTATTGAAACCTTTATATTTTAAAGTGATAAATCACATAAGCGACTGTAGAAACAATCAATCACAAAGATCACATTCGAAGATGTGATAAAAATCCAAGGAAATCAGCTCAACAAGTTCTATTGAATGTTTTTCAGATAAGATCCCCTACGGAGGGGGGGTCCAGGGGGGTGGCAACCCCCAAGGTGGGGGTGCGGGGGCAACGCCCCTGCTACGAGGATCGACCTGCCCGGTCAGGTCGCGGGGGTCCAGGGGGCAGCGCCCCCGGCGGGGTGTGGGGCAGCGCCCCGTCCAAAACGGTACGACCTAGTGAAGACAAGCGGCCTACGACCTAAAACAAAAATGAGGTCTAACGACCTAAAGGGGTGCGCGACCTAAGAAGATACGCGAGCTAAGGATGAACGACCTAACAAGGTTCACGACCTAAGAAAAACAAGGTCACGCGACCTAACATGAAACAAGGTCAAGCGACCTAAGGGGTTACGCGACCTAACGTAACATGGGTCAAACGACCTAAGGCATCACAGGTCGAACGACCTAACTGCTTAAAGGACAGACGACCTAAAAAGGTTTGCGACCTAATGGGATTCACGACCTAAAGGTATTTGCGACTTAACAGGTTATAGGTGTAATGACCTAACGACATAAAGGCCAAAGGTGATAGGGTTACGCGACTTAGGGACAGAAGTAGGACCGAGCGACCTACGACCTTGGAGACGCATGACCTACGACCTACGACCTACGACCCAAGGCCCGTGCAACCTAGTGAAATAGCAAAGGCAATATTAGGTTGGCGACGACCTACGACTTAAGGCCAGCGCGACCTAAAGTTTTAACATGCTAGAGACCTAACGTTATAAAGGCCAAACGACCTAAGGCTTAACTCGCGAACGACCTTCGGCTTAAGGCTTAACTCGCGAGCGACCTACGACCTAACGTCCAGGCGACTTTTCCACGTGCGCAAGCCACGAACCCGAACGACCTAAGGGTCCAGAATGACCTAAGGCAGGAAATTCACCAAAAACATTAAAAAGTGGAGTTTTTCGCCAATCCAATCCAAACCAAATGCAAATGGGCATGTTAAAGTGATAGGGAACCATTCCCAACAGTCTAAGATAGTTATAAGCAAGAGTGTGAGATAAAAATCTCACCTTTTCACTAAAATGGATGAAGATGAAGCTTGAAGCCAATGGAGAAGCAATCCAAAGCTTGAATCCAATATCTTCTACTTGAATTTGGAGTTGAATGCTGGATTAGCAATTAAATTTGAGCTTGGAGTTTTATTTTCCCATTCTCTTCACCATTAATGCAAATTTCAAGTTAGTTAGGAATTTATGAAGAGTGAGGAGAAGGGGGTTGGAACTTGGGCTTAATAGGCTAAACTAACCCAAAGTCCAAAGCGGGAAAAGTTAGTGAAATTCCACTAACTCCAAACCTATCAATGTTTATACTTAAAAAAGTTGAAAATGGCATTTCGAACTCAATGGAAGTGGTCTCAAGTCCTAATTTGACTGTTTGCAAAAAGTAGCTCTTCGGGCCAATTTCCGATTAACGATAAAATATTTAAATATAAAATCGATAAATATGCGGGTTGTTACAGACTCCCCTCCTTAAAGAAATTGCGTCCTCGCAATATATATATATAAGGTGGAAATAAAAAGTAACAACCATAAAAGCATATTAACACAAAAGAAATTTGAAATAAGAAGTTCACCTCAAAGAGCAGGAGTAAGCTAGTCCGGATGTGTACGCTCGATGAATTCTCTGGATTCCCAAGAGCAATCCTTAAGATTTGAGGACTATTGAACCTTCATAAGCGGAACATCTTTATTTCGAAGGCGTTTAACCTCCGAAGCAATAATTCGAATAGGATGTTGATCATAAGTTAAATTTGGCGAAACTTCAATTTCTTCCACAACAGCAGGCTCAAGGATAGAATCGGAATCCCGAAGCCATTTCCGTAATTGAGAAACGTGAAACACGTCATGCATGGCAGAAAACTGAGCTGGTAATGCAAGGCGATAAGCCATGGAATCAATACGTTCGGTGATGGAAAATGGCGCAATATATCGAGGCGCTAACTTTCCCGAACGACTGAAACGTACAACACCTTTCATAGGTGAAACACGAATAAAAACAAGATCTCCAGCAGAAAATTCTAATTTCCTTCTTCGATTATCGGCATAGGATTTTTGTTTACTCTGGGCTTCTTTCATCCTATGTCGAATAAGTTCAATCTTTTCTATGGAATCACGAATAAAGTCTGGACCTAAAACCAGCTTCTCACCGGCCTCAAGCCAACAAGAAGGAGATTGGCATGGCCTTCCGTAGAGTGCCTCGAAAGGTGCCATACCAATACTAGATTGGAAGCTATTATTATAGGAAATTCAACAAGTGAAATATGATCTTTCCAACTTCCACTAAAATCAAATACACAAGCTCGAAGAAGATCTTCAAGAGTTTGATTCACACGCTCGGTTTGTCCATCGGACTGGGGGTGATAAGCGGTGCCAAAATTAAGCTTCGTTCCCAAAGCTTTTTGAAGACTCTTCCAAAATCCACTAGTAAACAATGGATCATGATCGCTAACAATAGAAGTAGGAACTCCATGTAATTTAACAATTTCTTTGATAAAAAGTTTGGCCAAAAGAGGAACAGTTCGGTTAGACCGAACGGGAATAAAATGGGCGGATTTAGTAAGTCTATCAACAATCACCCATAAGCTATCATGACCCGAACGAGAACGGGGAAGACCATCTATAAAGTCCATGGAAATTTGATCCCACTTCCAAATTGGAATTTCTAAAGGTTGTAATAACCCACCAGGCCTTTGATGTTCGGCCTTGACAAGTTGGCACGTCATGCAACACTTAACAAAGTTAGCAATATCATATTTCATTCCCTCCCAATAATAAAGTCGCTTCATATCAGCGTACATTTTACTACTACCGGGATGAATGGTGAATTTAGAACGATGGAAATCTTCTAAAATATCTTTACGAAGATCACTAATATTTGGTACGATAAGTCTACCAAATTTTTGAATGCCGCCATGAGAATCAATATCAAAGTCTTTCAAACCTTTAATATCAATTTTATCCTTAACATTTTGGCCAAGAAGAGCCAATTCAGGATCTAGCCCTTGAGCTCCAAGAATGCGGTCTAAAAGAGAAGGATGAGCCTTAAGGCTACATAAAACAAGTGATGAGCATAAATCGGATACGCGCTCTAGAATCTCACAAGTGGATAAAATCTCGAGATCGTTCCATTCGGATATCATCATAGAAACAACTGCTTGTTGTTTACGGCTAAGAGCATCGGCGACACGATTACCCTTACCGGGGGTATAAATAATATCAAGATCATAAGGTGCAAGGAACTCGAGCCGCTGTTGACGCAAATTAAGTTCCTTTTGAGAAAATAAATATTTCAAAGACTTATGATCCGTGTAAAGGATAAATTTCTCTCCCAATAGATAATGACGCCAAATTCGAAGGGCGAAAACAATAGTCGTGAGTTCTAAATCATGTGGCGCATATCTAGTCTCGGCCGGTTTTAATGGCCTAGAAGCATAAGCAATAACACGTTCTTTTTGCATAAGAACGGCACCCAAACCAACGTGACTAACATCAGTATAAACAACAAAATCTTGATTCCCTTCGGGAATAACAAGAATAGGAGCATCAGAAAGGAGTTCTTTCAATTTCTGAAAAGAGGCTTCACATTTGTCCGACCAAATGTATTTAACTCCCTTCTTAATCAAGCCAGTAAGAGGCAAGGCAATCTTAGAAAAGTCTTTAATAAAATGACGGTAATAACCCGCCAATCCAAGAAAGCTACGAATTTCAGTCACACTCTCAGGTCTTTTCCAATCTTGAATCGCTTCAATCTTTGAAGAATCCATGGAAATTCCGGATTCGGAAATAATATGACCGAGAAACTTCACACGAGATTGCCAAAAGTGGCATTTAGAAAATTTTGCCTTGAACTGATTACTCCTAAGAGTTTCCAATATAACCCGAAGATGTTTTTCATGTTCAATCCTCGGTTTTAGAATACACAAGAATATCATCAATGAAAATGAGAACAAACCGATTGAGGAAATCTTTGAAGACTCGATTCATGAGGTCAACGAAATAAGCCAGAGCATTCGTTAACCCAAATGGCATAACAAGCCATTCAGAAGATCCATAGCGAGTACGGAATGATGTCAAAGGAATGCTATCCTCTGCGATACGAAGTTGATGGAAACCGGTAGCCAAGTCCAATTGGGAAAAGACCTTAGCACCACTAAGCTGATCGAATAGATCATCAATCCGAGGTAAAGGATATTTATTTTTAATAGTAAGATCGTTAAGTTTGCGATAATCAACGCAGAGCCTAAGAGTACCATCGGATTTCTTTACGAAAATAGTCGAAGCTCCCCAAGGCGAGGAACTAGAGCGAATAAATTGCTTTGTCTCCAATTCGGATAATTGTTTGCGCACCTCTTCAATTTCCTTATTGGACATGCGATAAGGAGGACGAGTAATAGGTCGAGCTTCAGAGGTAAGATTAATTCTGAACACAATTACTCGCTTAGGTGGTAAACCTAAAACGGGCTCGAATATGTCAGAAAATTCACGGACAACGTGAATTCGAGAAATGACGTCTTCCTCATCATCATCATCGTCGTCTCGAGGATTTAAAGAATATAAAGATGCAGTCAAAGAAGAATCCGAATCTTTAAGAATAATAGAAATCGGATTTACAGATTGCGGATGTCGGAGATAAATAGTCCGCTCAGGACATAGGATATGAGCTTCATAATGGTTAAGCCAGTCCATACCCAATATCATTCCAAAGCCTAAGTAACGCATAACATGCAAATCGGCTAGGAAAGAAAAATTGCATAAAATAATCTCCACATCTTTACAAAGCAAACTAAGAGTTGCGGATCCACCAACAGGATTCGCAATTTTTAAAGAAGTCATTAATGCAGTAACACTTAAGGAAAAAGTGTCTACCAGTTCCTTTGATATAAAAGAATGGGATGCACCCGTATCAAAGAGAACTCTAATAGGTTGATCGTGAAATAAAATAATACCATCAAGAATGGAGTAAAAAATACCTTGGCCACGAGATGTGTTGCCAGGGGCTTGAGCCACATTCAACTTTCCTTCCTTCTTACCTTCACGTTTGAGGCATTGATGTATGTAATGATCTTGGCTCTTACAATAGCGACAAAATTTGGGCTTCGAGCACTTATTCGCAAAATGATCCCCAGATCCACAGTTGAAGTATCTCGCACCACTAGGAGAAGGAGCCTTTGCAGCAGGAGTTGCTTGCTTACCCTTTTTGTTGGGATAAGCACCCTTGAATTTTTTTGGCCTCTTCTTGTTGTTGAAGTTTGGTTTAGCGCCTTCCACTTCAACATCACTCTCTCTATCAGCCTCTTCAAGACGAAGAGCGATATCGATGAGTTGATCAAATGCGACTTCTAGTTTCAGGAGTAGTGGCTTCTTAAGATTCTTATTAAGCCATAAACGAACCTCTGGTTCTTCTTTAATGGGGTGTTGATGTATTCAACCCCATATTTGGAAAGCGACTCGAAGGCTGCGACGTAATCAGTCACAGAGGATTGACCTTGAACAAGGTCTATAAAATGTCGAGCCAAGGTTACTTTCCCAGCTTCTGGTACAAACTTTAAATCGAAGCGTCCCTGAAATTGCTCCCAGGTGAGATCCGCTTCATTAATTTCTGAAATAAGGAGTTCGTACCAGTCCAATGCTCTCTCCTGGAGCATGCTGGAAGCCACCTGAACGCGGTGGAGATCGATAAGGTTCATGCGAGAAAAGATTCGATCGCATGATTTTAACCAAGCCTGGACCTCGATGATAGTTTCCGAACCTTTGAAGGGCTTCCCACCCAAGTTGGTGTAATCACTGCACAAGCGTGCAAATCCCGACTTTGGGTGAGTAGGTTCCGGGTTAGCTCCAGCTGCTTGAGCATTTGTTACTAAATCAAGAAGCTGTTGATCAGTCATAAAAACTCCATCCTGGGGAGCAGCACTAGATGATCCAGTTCTGGGATGGCCTGGTCTAGACATTCTCTTCCTTTAAGAAAGAAAGAAGAGAAGGAAGAAGGTTATTCACCAATGAATATCAAGCAATCTTGATAGATAAAACAAGGAATCATAAAGGAAATAGGATGAATCGGTACAAAGACTCGAATTAATCCTATGGTATAACTCCTAAGATAGACTTAGGACGATGATCCTTGTTAAGTTATTCTACATTGTTCCGAAGTTTGGCTCTGATACCAAGCTGTGACGCCCCACCTTTATACCCACGCTAGCCAAGAACACTACGGTAAAGTGCTGTCAACTAGCACGGAGAATAAGGCTGTTGAGGAGCGACCATCCATGTGATTGCTTATCACACGGTGGCTATAAATAATCTTCGAAAAATAAGCATAACACAAATCAGTCACAGACATCCATATCACAGAGGCGGAAGAAGATATGAATATATAACTAGCACATGAAAGTGTACATCAGAGTAGTGGTCAAAAGATCCACAATAATACAAAAGAATAGCAATACGTGCTATACAAAAGAATACAACTATGAGTCTATGTCTCAAGTATATACAACAAAAAACTGCTAATCTAAATAGTTAGCCAAAAGTCAGAGTAGCAAATCCCGGGAAGAAGTCAAGCAGAAGCACCTGTAACATCTCGGTCTGACCCGAGTATTATTTAAGAAAATAATAAACGGATCAGTCTAGCTATAAATATCAGATGACATGGCATAAAATAAAAGATATGGCATAAACATAAAATATCCATACTGACATACTACTATAAGTATGCAAATGATGATCAACAGAAGATCAATCAATAAGAGATAAATCGATATCACAAGAATCTTCTCAAAGATCAAAAGAGGACATCATACCCTAAACTTGTACTCATAACAAGTCAATGACATAAATTCCAGAAATCAACACAAGAAATCCATAAATCACAGAAAAAGGGAAAGAGGCCTATCACATGACAGTCCGAAGACCATGGGGAGCTACCCCATATGGGTGAGTCGGAATCACCCAGATGAGGTCTAGGCTAACCAAAAAGCATAAAGGTATGTGTGAGTGGAATCACACAAATGGTGTCTAGCCTAACCTCGCAACAAAAAGATATGTGTGAGTGGAATCACACAAATGGTGTCTAGACTAACCTTGCGGACAAAGAGATATGTGTGAGTCGGAATCACACCAATGAGTCTAGTCTAACCTTGCAAACAAAGAAACATCGCACAATTGCTAGTCTAAATCATAAAATGATCATCATGATCAACGAGAAGTGTCAATTGCACTAAGTTAGTAAATATAAAAGTTTAGTTTCATGTCCCATAACCACTAGCTTAACTTAAATATTTACGAACATATTGTAAATCTTCACTAATAAAATTGTCACTAGAGGTTCAATCGAACAAGTCCAAGAATTAACTGACGAATCAAACGCAAGCGTTTCATACCACTTGTTTTACTAAGCCGTTTAATTAGATTTCTCATCCGAGTGAGGTAAAAGTTTGTGTATACTAATAGATTGGAAAACGGGTTAAGAAAAGAGCTTTATTATTAAAAATAGAGTTGAAATCATTTTGTTGAAAGTGTTTTGATATTTACTACTAGTATTGAAACCTTTATATTTTAAAGTGATAAATCACAGAAGCGACTGTAGAAACAATCAATCACAAAGATCACATTCGAAGATGTGATAAAAATCCAAGGAAATCATCTCAACAAGTTCTGTTGAATGTTTTTCAGATAAGATCCCCTACGGAGGGGGGTCCCGGGGGGTGGCAACCCCCCAAGGTGGGGGTGCGGGGGCAACGCCCCTGCTACGAGGTTCGACCTGCCCGGTCAGGTCGCGGGGGTCCAGGGGGCAGCGCCCCCGGCGGGGTGTGGGGCAGCGCCCTATCCAAAACGGTACGACCTAGTGAAGACAAGCGGCCTACGACCTAAAACGAAAATGAGGTCTAACAACCTAAAGGGGTGCGCGACCTAAGAAGATACGCGAGCTAAGGATGAACGACCTAACAAGGTTCACGACCTAAGAAAAACAAGGTCACGCGACCTAACATGAAACAAGGTCAAGCGACCTAAGGGGTTACGCGACCTAACGTAACACGGGTCAAACGACCTAAGGCATCACAGGTCGAACGATCTAACTGCTTAAGGGACAGACGACCTAAAGAGGTTTGCGACCTAATAGGGTTCACGACCTTAAGGTATTCGCGACTTAATGAGTTATAGGTGTAACGACCTAACGACATAAAGGCCAAAGGTGATAGGGTTACGCGACTTAGGGACAGAAGTAGGACCGAGCGACCTACGACCTTGGAGACGCACGACCTACGACCTACGACCTAAGGCCCGCGCGACCTAGTGAAATAGTAGAGGCAATATTAGGTCGGAGACGACCTACGACTTAAGGCCAGCGCGACCTAAAGTTTTAACATGCGAGCGACCTAACATTATAAAGGCCAAACGACCTAAGGCTTAACTCGCGAACGACCTTCGGCTTAAGGCTTAACTCGCGAGCGACCTACGACCTAACGTCCAGGCAACTTTTCCACGTGCACAAGCCACGAACCCGAGCGACCTAAGGGTCCAGAATGACCTAAGGCTGGAAATTCACCAAAAACACTAAAAACTGGAGTTTTTCGCCAATCCAATCCATACCAAATGCAAATGTGCATGTTAAAGTGATAGGGAACCATTCCCAACAGTCTAAGATAGTTATAAGAAAGAGTGTGAGATAAAAATCTCACCTTTTCACTAAAATGGATGAAGATGAAGCTTGAAGCCAATGGAGAAGCAATCTAAAGCTTGAATACAATATCTTCTACTTGAATTTGGAGTTGAATGTTGGATTAGCAATTAAATTTTAGCTCGGAGTTTTAATTTCCCATTCTCTTCACCATTAATGCAAATTTCAAGTTAGTTAGGAATTTATGAAGAGTGAGGAGAAGGGGGTTGGAACTTGGGCTTAATAGGCTAAACTAACCCAAAGTCCAAAGCGGGAAAAGTTAGTGAAATTCTACTAACTTCAAACCTATCAATGTTTATACTTAAAAAAGTTGTAAATGGCATTTCGAACTCAATGGAAGTGGTCTCGAGTCCTAATTTGACCGTTTGCAAAAAGTAGCTCTTCGGGCCAATATCCGATTAACGATAAAATATTTAAATATAAAATCGATAAATATGCGGGTTGTTACAGACTCCCCTCCTTAAAGAAATTGCGTCCTCGCAATATATATATAAGGTGGAAATAAAAAGTAACAACCATAAAAGCATATTAACACAAAAGAAATTTGAAATAAGAAGTTCACCTCAAAGAGCAGGAGTAAGCTAGTCCGGATGTGTACGCTCGATGAATTCTCTGGATTCCCAAGAGCAATCCTTAGGATTTGAGGACCATTGAACCTTCACAAGCGGAACATCTTTATTTCGAAGGCGTTTAACCTCCGAAGCAATAATTCGAATAGGATGCTGCTCATAAGTTAAATTTGGCGAAACTTCAATTTCTTCCACAACAGCAGGCTCAAGGATAGAATAAAAACAAGATCTCCAACAGAAAACTTAGCAGAAAACTTAAAGTAATAATTCGAATAGGAGCGGGTTGTTACAGACTCCCCTCCTTAAAGTAATTGAGAAACGTGAAACGCGTCATGCATGGCAGAAAACTTAGTCGGTAATGCAAGGCGATAAGCCATGGAACCAATACGTTCGGTGATGGAAAATGGCCCTATATATCGAGGCACTAACTTTCCCGAACGACTGAAACGTACAACACCTTTCATAGGTGAAACACGAATAAAAACAAGATCTCCAACAGAAAATTCTAATTTCCTTCTTCGATTATTGGCATAGGATTTTTGTCTACTCTGGGCTTCTTTCATCCTATGTCGAATAAGTTCAATCTTTTCTGTGGAATCACGAATAAAGTCTGGACCTAAAACCAGCTTCTCACCGGCCTCAAGCCAACAAGAAGGAGATCGGCATGGCCTTCCGTAGAGTGCCTCGAAAGGTGCCATACTAATACTAGATTGGAAGCTATTATTATAGGAAATTCAACAAGTGAAATATGATCTTTCCAACTTCCACTAAAATCAAGCACACAAGCTCGAAGAAGATCTTCAAGAGTTTGATTCACACGCTCGGTTTGTCCATCGGACTGGGGGTGATAAGCGGTGCCAAAATTAAGCTTCGTTCCCAAAGCTTTTTGAAGACTCTTCCAAAATCCACTAGTAAACAATGGATCACGATCGCTAACAATAGAAGTAGGAACTCCATGTAATTTAACAAATTCTTTGATAAAAAGTTTGGCCAAAAGAGGAACGGTTCGGTTAGACCGAACGGGAATAAAATGGGCGGATTTAGTAAGTCTATCAGCAATCACCCATAAGCTATCATGACCCGAACGAGAACGGGGAAGACCATCTATAAAGTCCATGGAAATTTGATCCCACTTCCAAATTGGAATTTCTAAAGGTTGTAATAACCCACCAGGCCTTTGATGTTCGGCCTTGACAAGTTGGCACGTCATGCAACACTTAACAAAGTTAGCAATATCATATTTCATTCCCTCCCAATAATAAAGTCGCTTCATATCAGCGTACATTTTACTACTACCGGGATGAATGGTGAATTTAGAACGATGGAAATCTTCTAAAATATCTTTACGAAGATCACTAATATTTGGTACGATAAGTCTACCAAATTTTTGAATGCCGCCATGAGAATCAATATCAAAGTCTTTCAAACCTTTAATATCAATTTTATCCTTAACATTTTGGCCAAGAAGAGCCAATTCAGGATCTAGCCCTTGAGCTCCAAGAATGCGGTCTAAAAGAGAAGGATGAGCCTTAAGGCTACATAAAACAAGTGATGAGCATAAATCGGATACGCGCTCTTGAATCTCACAAGTGGATAAAATCTCGAGATCGTTCCATTCGGATATCATCATAGAAACAACTGCTTGTTGTTTACGGCTAAGAGCATCGGCGACACGATTACCCTTACCGGGGGTATAAAGAATATCAAGATCATAAGGTGCAAGGAACTCGAGCCAACGCTGTTGACGCAAATTAAGTTCCTTTTTAGAAAATAAATATTTCAAAGACTTATGATCCGTTTAAAGGATAAATTTCTCTCCCAATAGATAATGACGCCAAATTCGAAGGGCGAAAACAATAGCCGTGAGTTCTAAATCATGTGTGGCATATCTAGTCTCGGCCGGTTTTAATTGCCTAGAAGCATAAGCAATAACACGTTCTTTTTGCATAAGAACGGCACCCAAACCAATGTGACTAGCATCAGTATAAACAACAAAATCTTGATTCCCTTCGGGAATAACAAGAATAGGAGCATCAGAAAGGAGTTCTTTCAGTTTCTGAAAAGAGGCTTCACATTTGTCCGACCAAATGTATTTAACTCCATTCTTAATCAAGCCAGTAAGAGGCACGGCAATCTTAGAAAAGTCTTTAATAAAATGACGGTAATAACCCGCCAATCCGAGAAAGCTATGAATTTCAGTCACACTCTCAGGTCTTTTCCAATCTTGAATCGCTTCAATCTTTGAAGGATCCACGGAAATTCCGGATTCGGAAATAATATGACCGAGAAATTTCACACGAGATTGCCAAAAGTGGCATTTAGAAAATTTTGCCTTTAACTGATTACTCCTAAGAGTTTCCAATACAACTCGAAGATGTTTTTCATGTTCAATCCTCGGTTTTAGAATACACAAGAATATCATCAATGAAAATGAGAACAAACCGATCGAGGAAATCTTTGAAGACTCGATTCATGAGGTCAACGAAATAAGCCGGAGCATTCGTTAACCCAAATGGCATAACAAGCCATTCATAAGATCCATATCGAGTACGGAATGATGTCAAAGGAATGCTATCCTCGGCGATACGAAGTTGATGGAAACCGGTAGCCAAGTCCAATTGTGAAAAGACCTTAGCACCACTAAGCTGATCGAATAGATCATCAATCCGAGGTAAAGGATATTTATTTTTAATAGTAAGATCGTTAAGCTTGCGATAATCAACGCCGAGCCTAAGAGTACCATCGGATTTCTTTAAGAAAATAGTCGAAGCTCCCCAAGGCGAGGAACTAGAGCGAATAAATTGCTTCGTCTCCAATTCGGATAATTGTTTGCGCATCTCTTTATTTTTCTTATTGGACATGCGATAAGGAGGACGAGTAATAGGTCGAGCTTTGGAGGTAAGATTAATTCTGAACTCAATTGCTCGCTTAGGTGGTAAACCTAAAACGGGCTCGAATATGTCGGAAAATTCACGGACAACGTGAATTCGAGAAATGACGTCTTCCTCATCATCATCGTCGTCGTCTCGGGGATTTAAAGAATATAAAGATGCAGTCAAAGAAGAATCTGAATCTTTAAGAATAATAGAAATCGGATTTACAGATTGCGGATGTCGGAGATAAATAGTCCGCTCAGGACATAGGATATGAGCTTCATAATGGTTAAGCCAGTCCATACCCAATATCATTCCAAAGCCTAAGTAACGCATAACATGCAAATCGGCTAGGAAAGAAAAATTGCATAAAATAATCTCCACATCTTTACAAAGCAAACTAAGAGTTGCGGATCCACCAACAGGATTCGCAATTTTTAAAGAAGTCATTAATGCAATAACACTTAAGGAAAAAGTGTCTACCAGTTCCTTTGATATAAAAGAATGGGATGCACCCGTATCAAAGAGAACTCTAATAGGTTGATCATGAAATAAAATAATACCATCAAGAATGGAGTAAAAAATACCTTGGCCACGAGATGTGTTGCCAGGGGCTTGAGCCACATTCAACTTTCCTTCCTTCTTACCTTCACGTTTGAGGCATTGATGTATGTAATGATCTGGGCTCTTACAATAGCGACAAAATTTGGGCTTCGAGCACTTATTCGCAAAATGATCCCCAGATCCACAGTTGAAGCATCTCGCACCACTAGGAGAAGGAGCCTTTGCAGCAGGAGTTGCTTGCTTACCCTTTTTGTTGGGATAAGGACCCTTGAATTTGTTTGGCCTCTTCTTGTTGTTGAAGTTTGGTTTAGCGCCTTCCACTTCAACATCACTCTCTCTATCAGCCTCTTCAAGACGAAGAGCGATATCGATGAGTTGATCAAATGCGACTTCTAGTTTCAGGAGTAGTGGCTTCTTAAGATTCTTATTTAAGCAATAAACGAACCTCTGGTTCTTCTTTAATGGGGTGTTGATGTATTCAACCCCATATTTGGAAAGCGACTCGAAGGCTGCGACGTAATCAGTCACAGAGGATTGACCTTGAACAAGGTCTATAAAATGTCGAGCCAAGGTTACTTTCCTAGCTTCTGGTACAAACTTTAACTCGAAGCGTCCCTGAAATTGCTCCCAGGTGAGATCCGCTTCATTAATTTCTGAAATAAGGAGTTCGTACCAGTCTAATGCTCTCTCCTGGAGTATGCTGGAAGCCACCTGAACGCGGTGGAGATCGATAAGGTTCATGCGAGAAAAGATTCGATCGCGTGATTTTAACCAAGCCTGGACCTCGATGATAGTTTCCGAACCTTTGAAGGGCTTCCCACCCAAGTTGGTGTAATCGCTGCACAAGCATGCAAATCCCGACTTTGGGTGAGTAGGCTCCGGGTTAGCTCCAGCTGCTTAAGCATTTGTTACTAAATCAAGAAGCTGTTGAGCAGTCATAAAAACCTATCAATGTTTATACTTAAAAAGGTTGTAAATGGCATTTCGAACTCAATGGAAGTGATCTCGAGTCCTAGTTTGACCGTTTGCAAAAAGTAGCTCTTCGGGCCAATATCCGATTAATGATAAAATATTTAAATATAAAATTGATAAATATGCGGGTTGTTACAGAATCACCCTCAGGATTAGTAGCGATTAGCCCTTACACTTCACATCTCTTTCTTCGATTCCATGCTCTTCTCGATATCTTCACTTCGAAACGCATTCGTTGGATCGAAGTGGTTTTGAGATAACACATCTAATCCCGGTCTCTTCAAAATAACGTTCGATAATTTCCGGTAAACTCAACCTCGCTTCTCTAGGAAATAAACAGACAAAGATAAGATCAGATATCACCTCCTAAATGTTAGTGGATGGATTTCCTTATCATCGCCCTAGAAGAATGAAATGAGATTTGTATGCGCAGTACAGCATCATCGAAGATGATTGTGCCATATAACTCACGTATTTCTCCTAAACATTTCCAAAGTTACGTTCGGTCTATAATTTTCGATAGTCGGTTATTTAACTATTGAATAACAAACATTCAATCAAGATTTTATTTCATTTGGAAAATCAACATTGGCTCACTATATAAGCAATCACTAGCCCTCTTTAATAATTCTTCAAACACACAATCACTTTGTAAATTACTTATATATAAACACCTTTAAAGATATACTCGGAAATCCCTGTATTTCCATTTTTGGGAATAGCTATATACTTATTCCAATGGTATCAGTGTATCTACAAACTTAGGAAAGTTCCCTTTTTATTCGATTCTCAAATCGTATATAATTCCCCTTACAATTCTCCAAGATTGCTATTAACCATTTTTATAAATCTCGAAAAAACATTGATAATCTTTTACCAAGAATTCGGTCACTTATAAATTTAATGTGCCTTTCAAAATCATTTATAACTCTTAATGCACCCATATACTATTTATAACCTTCTTTTATAAATCTATAACCCCACTTTAAATTATTATTTTTATAAATATCCAACCATTTATAAACTCTTTCACCTTGCAAATAATCTTCCTTAATTCTACAAATTATTTTATAATTCCTTTATAAAATCTTAGTCTTCGACTCCATTTCCAGGTCTCAGAAGCATTTATAAATAGTTTTAATCATTTACCTCAAACATTAATATATGATAATAATTATTAACAATGAACATTATAAATAAATGGAAATCATTAGCTTTAAATATCCTAAAATAATAATTAATCATTTAAAAATATTGTTTAAGAAATAATAATAATTAATCTTACCATTTTATAAATAATAATATTTTAATTTAAAACCTTATTAATAATCCTTAATATAATTTTCAAACCATCATTATTCTTAAATAATTATTGTTTTTTCAATTTATTACCTTTTTTAATTTATTAAAGCATATTAGTTATAAAAAAATAACTTTTAACAATATTAAAATAATTAAATAACTTTAAAATAATATTAATATGATTATATACTTTAAAAAAAAATATAGTTATGTAACTTTAAAATAATAATATTATTATTATTATTAGAATTATTCAATATATTATTAGGATCAAAAAACTTTCTCTCATGTCCGCTCCTGCAGTCCCCCACCATTCTCCTCCCATCAACTCAACTGTTCCTCCATTACCAATCTTCTCATCCGTACCATCCCATACCCCCGTAGTCTACCCTATTCATACTTCGGTTCCTTCACCCACGCCTCCCATCTTGTCAGTTCTACCTGTCACCACCTCAGTCCCATCTCCCCTCATAGCCAATAAACCTTTGAACAATCCTGTCATAGTCTCTCCTCCTCCTCCAACTATCCCCCATCTCAAACCACCTGATCCTTTTCCTATGCATTCTTTTACTTCTTCTCTCCCAACTCTGGCCACACTGCTTGTCTGAGTGAACGGAAATGGACTTCTCTGTTTAAACGCAAACTGAGGAATACAGGCAAGTACATACCCGTTGACTTGACCCCAGTGTATGATGAAGAAGCTTTAGTGCCCCCTATCTAAGTTATAGAAGCCGGTGCTGCTATCTGGAATGACTCTATAGTTGGCTTCTTCCTCGACAAGCCACTGTCGTACACAGCTGTTGTACAGAAGTTAAAGCTCATATGGAAACTTAAAGGCGTTGTTTCAGTTAAATCGGATGGTAACATCTTCTTATTCAAATTTACATGTAGTGAAGACAGGAAAGCAATTTTGCTGAGTGACCCTATTATTATGAATAATAAACTATTCATAATAAGACTGTATGATGCATCTGTGAGTAATGTTACTGGTACAGTCACCGTTGTTCCAGTATGGGTGCATCTGTATAATCTTCCAATATTCGCATGGTCTCCACTAGGAATAAACTGGCTCTGTAGTCACTTAGGTAAACTGTTATGTATGGATGAGATGACAGAGAAGCAAGATAGGTTGAGCTTTGCGAAGTGCTTGATTGAAGTTAGGCCGGAAAAAGAACTAGTTGATGATTTTTTGGTTAAACTAGTTGAGCGAGGACCGCAGAAAATCTATGTTGAGTACTTATGGAGGCCAGATGTATGCGTTATGTGCAAGAGGTTCAGGCACAAAACAATGGATTGTGAAAATAATGATAGAAGTAAGACAAAGTGTGATAAAGAAAATAGTGGAACTGATAGAGAAGTAGGTAAGAAGGAAAACATAGAGAGTGTACAAGCCCATAAAGATATCATACTAACGAAGAAGCAGAGCATTAAAAAATGGCAACATGTTTTGAGAAATAAAATAGTTAAAACTGTTAATGAGAATCAAGTGGAACAAACAAGAGATGGTAGCGAAGAAAGAATTTTGGCAAAAGATGATAATGACACCTATGATATAGTGAACACTAGGGTGAAAGAGCGATTGCGTAATGACAATGAGGATATCAGTATCGAGTTTGACGAACTGGGTGATGAGGAAGAGAGAGAAACTGAATCAGACAAACTGAATACAGTATATACTGAAGAAGTTTAAATAGTTGACTGTTGTTTGTTATCTAACAAATTTGATATATTGTATGAACTGGATGAGGTGGATAATACAAGTATTAGAAATAGTGATAGTCTGATAGTGCTTGACAGGAATGGAATAACTGGAGCAATAAATGATAATACCAAAGGAACAATAAAAATTGGCACTTCAGTGTAAGAAGAGCAAAAGGAAACAAGCACCGAAAAACCTATGCAAGTAAATACTGATCATACAAAGCAATTGCATGAAAAGGTAGAAAACATACAAGTCAATACAACAGCAGTAACTAGTAATATAGAAGGCATGTTAAGCATTGAAAACAAAAGTAATGAAGAGCAAAATCCAAGTGACAAGAAAAGCAAAAAGATAAGAAATAAGAAGTCTTCCCTCTGTAAGGCTACTGAGTTGAATCCTGATACATGCATGCACGTTGTTGCATGCACACCACTAAAAATTCCCCTCCCTGCAACTGGTAATGTTCAAGTACCATCTCCACCTTTTGTTTACACCAACATTAAACCTCCAGATGCATTCAAGCAACCCCCCCCCCCAACATCCCTCTCTCCTCCAACCGCTTCTACCGCCTCACCACCGCTTCCAACAACCTCCGGTCTGATCACCCCCCAACTAAATAGGGAACTACAAGCAAAGAAGTTACACCACTGTCTATGGCTATTCCAAACTACTTATCCTCTTCACAAGCTGTAACGAGGAGAATGAAAATTGAAATAATAAACGCATGTGCTCTCCAATGATGACAAATCTTGGAGCATGGAATATACGTGGGGGTCATCACGTCATCAAACTTGACCAATGCAAAGAACTTATTGCTGCTCATAAGTTATCCATCTTACCCTTGCTGGAGACTAAATTAAACCGTGAATTAACATTCAAGGCTGCAAAACATATTAAACCTGATTGGAGCTTTGTCCACAACCTGGATGATGCACCATATGGTAGGATCTTGATACTTTACAATCCCCTCCAAATCCAAATTACGCCTATCCTCACCAACTCTCAGATGATACATTGCCATGCTCAATCTCTCTCTAACAATACAACCTGTTATGTAACCTTTGTATATGCCTATAACTCTGCAGCGGCCAGAGCTTCTTTGTTTGATGTTATTCCAGCTCTGCGGCAAACCACACATCCTTGGATAATAATGGGAGACTTCAACTGTTGTTTTAAGCTCTCTGATAGAGCTGGTGGTAATCCACTTTCTCTGAATGAAATAAAACCACTTGCTAATACTCTTAAACAAGCAGAGTTAATTCCTGTTAGATCTGTAGGAATGCAATATACTTGGAACAATAAAAGAAGACATGGTAGTAGGACTTTCTCCAGGATCGACCATACCTTTTCCAATCATGTTGCTCTTAACAAATGGCCTCTCCTCTTCAGCCTTCTTCCCCCTCCACTTCTATCAGACCACTGTCCACAAAGTACCCATCTTCGTGGAGCTGACAAGAGAGGAAATACAAATTTTAAATTTTTTAACTCTTGGACCAAAGAAACTGACTTTAAAACTACTGTCTTACATGCTTGGAGTAAAGAAAAGAATGGTAACCACTTATTTATTTTGCAGGAAAAAATAAAAGAAGTTAAAGATGTTCTGAAGCAGTGGTCGTTCAAGAGATTTGGCAAAGGAGACAAATTGAGCACTTCTATTGGTGAGAAACTTGCTGAGGTTCAAACGGAGATGATGTCCAACGTTACCAACACTAACCTGTCCGCAGCTGAGTACAGCTTAACACAACAATACAGTGAAGCTTTATCTTCTGAAAGTGACATGATTAGACAAAAGTCCAGGATTAAATGGCATGAACAAGGTGATAGAAATAGTGCGTTCTTTCACGCTAGCCTAAGAAACAAACAACGTAGAGAGAATATAACTACCATCAAAGACATGGATGACCAGCTTCACTCTTCAATCCCTGCTGTTCAGGAAGCTTTTGTACAATACTTCTCCATATATGGCAATGCTAACAACTTCAAACCTAACATTGAAGATATACCACCTGACATACTCCCTAGAATTACTGATGAAGACTATAGCTTCCTATGCACTGAAGTATCCGATGAAGAAATTGAGAAAGCGATGTACTCGCTGAACAGTAACTCTTGCGGTGGCCCTGACGGATTGAACGCCAAAATCTATATTACTTGTTGGTCATTTGTCTCAACAGACGTCATCAATGCCATTAATTATTTTCTAAAAAATCAAAGCTTTTCAGGTCGTACAACTACACTAATATAGCTCTCATCCCCAAGTTACGTAATGCCCATCATGTCAATGAGTATCGTCCAATATCATGCTGCAATACCATATACAAATGCATCTCCAAAGTCATTGCTTCTAGACTAAAACTTGTTCTTCCTACTTTGATCTCCAATAATCAAGCGGCGTTTCTACCTGGTAGGAACATACTTGACAACATTCTTCTCGCACATGAACTTCTTAAAGGTTACAATCGTAAAAACGGATCCCCAAAGGCTATGTTTAATCTTGATATCATGAAAGCTTTTGATACGTTACAATGGGATAGTATTATACGTATTATGGGTTATATGAATTTCCCCCCTCACTTTCTTGCTTGGATATATGAATGTATTTCCACCCCAAACTTATTCGGTCATTGTCAATGGCTTACCTGCTGGTTTCTTTCGCAGTAGGCAGGGCATAAGGCAGGGAGACCCTATTTCTTGTTATATCTTCATCATAGTGATGGAGCTCCTGACTAAATTGATCAACAAGCTTATTGATCAAGGCAAGTTCAAGTGCCATCAAGAATGCAGTCAACCGATTATATCAACGCTTATGTTTGCAGACGACCTTGTTGTGTTTTGTTCGCCTGATATCACTACTGTAATTAATCTGATGAATACTCTAGCTCAGTTTTATGCTATGACTGGTTTGAAGGTCAATATCCATAAATCTGAACTCATTTTGGATGGTATCAGCGTTGAACAGGAGGAAGCAATTTGTCACGTAACTGGTCTGCATCCTAACCCAAATACAATTTCATACCTGGGACTACCACTGGCAACATCTAGAATAACTATAAACCATTGCCTTCCTTTATTTGAGAGGATTACTGCGAGACTTAATTGTTGGACAACGGTGAAACTAAGTCAGGCCGGTAGACTAACCTTAATTAAGTGTGTTATATTTGCCATGCAAGTTTATTGGGCAAGAACCTATGTGCTTCCCTTAAAGCTTATGAAAATGATTACTAGTGCATTCATGCGATTTCTATGGACGGGAAGAACTAATGGCAGATACATTGCCCCAGTTAAATTTAGCAGAGTCGAGCTACCTTTGAATAGGGGGGTCTGGGTATCATCAACTTAAAGCAATGGAACAAAGCGGCGTTCGCTAAACACGTGGACACCTTCTTCAACAGTATGACAGCATATGGGCTGAGTGGTCTCGACATAACGTTGTTAAGAGTAGAAACTTTTGGAAAATGAACAAACCGCAGAACCTGAGTTGGACTTGGCAGTTTCTATTCAAGATAAAGGAGGAAGTTCTTCCCCTCTGTCAAATGAGCATCAACAATGTGTACAGTGTAAGCTTCTGGGATGATCCTTGACTTGTTTCGGGGATGATCCTTAGCAGGCACCTAACTTACAACGAGATAATGCAAACTGGTATTCACCACGCAACTAAGGTAAGAGATGTTCTTATCAACATGCAAAGCTCTAATTCTTTTTCTTCCACCCAAAGAATTCAACGTATATGGAACTTGATCAGAAGCAATACTCCACGGCTATCTTCCAATGAAAGACTGGTTTGGGGTGTTAATATGACCAAATTCAAAATTGGCTCTGTATATGAACATCTTATGAAGAACAAAGTGCGGCCTAAGTGGAAATGGTCCAAGCGTACATGGCATAAGGATAGTAGTTTGAGAGACAACCTTCTTTTCTGGAAAGTTCTACAGCGTGCAATACTAACTAAAGCTAAACTTGTGTGCTTGGGGTTGGATGTTAATATTCTTTGTACTTTCTGCAAAGATCAGGTTGAAACTGCAGAACACTTGTTCTTTGAATGTTCTGACATAAAACATGTTTGGCAGCTTGTTAAGGCTAAGCTCTGTTGGGTTGAAGCTTCTCACGATAACTGGGATGAGTGGAATAATATACATGCGAGAATAGGGTTCATACGAAAAGAGAAGAGATTATTTCTTGCAGTTTTGAAAAGCTTCATAGCTGCGATCTGGAAGGAACGTAACACCAAGGTGTTTGAGCCAAACAATGCTAAATCTGAAGCAGCTTTTAAGCATTTGGTGATGCACGAGATCAAGATTTCACTGAGTATGCTCTCATTCTATATTGATACAGGAATATATCACTCTTTTTAAGGGTGCTTTCTTTTTTTATTTTTGTTCCTGTCTTTTCTCGTTATGTTTCCTGTTTTTTTGTAGCACTTTGTACTCCTCTGTTTTCTTTGAGCTTGCTCACTGTAGTCTGTGTTGTAATCTTCTTGGTGCTGCAATAAAATGGTCGGGGACCATCCAACCCCGTCGGCCTTGCCAAAAAAAATAATACTATTATTATAATTAAATACCCTTGAATTAATATTATTATAAATAATTAACTTAAAATAGTATTAATATAATTAATTAACTTTAAAATACTATTAGTGTATTTAATTAGATAATTTAAAAAAAAATTCTGAAACCCAATTTCAGATTTGAAAATCGTTTCTTATCTCAAACTAATCCCGACTTAATTGGTAGTTTATAGTATTTTTAAAATACTAACTTAAGGCTAGTAGCCACCCAACACTTAACCAATATTGATATTGATTTCCTTATCACTACAGAGTTTATTTTCAAACATATAATGATATTATAACCATAATGTCCACAATCATATTATTACCCAATAATCCATATAAAGGAAATATCATTGAAGCGATATAATTCAATAATAGCGAGGAATCCCGTTGGATCCTTCCAACCTCTTATTCCCGGCATCACAAATGTTAGATAATCATAAAATATAAATCAATCGCTTCGAGGTGGGATTCATGTACAAAAGGGTCATCCGCTTTGACACGGTAACGCAATAGGGTCTCATCAACTCCAATAGGCGGGAATATTCAATCCAGCTAATAAATATAATAATTCATCCAAACAATCATTTAACAATTCTATCAACCATAAATCATACTAGTTACCCAAAAAGGTGAGATTAACCCACCACTATTGCAGTTGTAGCTTGCACATTTTGGTTTCGTCTGAATCCGAACAACATTTGAATTCAGCATAAAACTCAACTAGCTCCAATTGTCGCCAAACAAATTCCAAAGCGTAACCAATGTTATTACGAATGCAACGCAAAAAGTCGCATTCGAATCTGACCTGACATCAATGAGTTATAGCATTTACAAAATTCGCCAGTTTAATAATTCGCCAGTTAATTACAAAAATTAACTTTATTACCCCAAAACAACGTTATTTTAAATGACCTGCCTCTCTTCCTTTCCCAATCTCGTGTTGACCATGCTGCTTCCCCCCTTTGACCATGCACTGACACCGCCACACTACGATTTCGACCATCGCACCTTCTCCCCTAGGCTCGCCTGAGCCCCAGCTACTCTCGCCCCAATTCGCGTTGCCTAAGACGCCGCCAAAATTCCCCAGATCCAAAATACCATCGTCGTTCATCCATCCCTTTCCACCACCACAGGCCATCGGCCACCACTACACTTAAGTCGAAGATGCCCACGCCACCCCGCTTCCGTTGCCACCACCCAGACCACCCAACGACACGTCGTTGTTGACGAACCCGAACCTAAACTGCCGCCCCTTCTTTTGAGAACTGCCACCACCACGCATCCTTGTTGATGATCTCCACCTTTCACATAGTTCATTTCATCGATGTAACCAAAACCTTAGTTGAAGTTGAAAGGTGAAACGACCTGTGGTGGCTTGGATTACCTACAGCCGTTGGATGAGGCCTATGTGAAAGAAGGAGAAGAACGTTTCATTCCCTTTTTTCTTCCCGCGTTTTAGTAAAAATGAAGAAAGGGGAGGCGTTTTTAAAAGAAATGGGGTGGGTACGATCATAGATAGGTTGGGTGGCTGATGTGAATGATAGGTCGGCCAATGTGAAGGGAACAACGGCCGTGGTCAATTCTGAATAGAAATATGTTATTTAAAATTTCAAAATATCTAGTTGTATAATTACGGACCCCAATCGAGACACGCCGTCTGACATTCCTAATGTTATACCTCTATTCCGAACACGATGGAACTAGTCCCAAGACCTAATTCGGTCGTATGAAGAAGATAGCTTTTCGAAGCCAATTATAATATTAAATTTTCGATATTAATTTCAACGCGTTTCTATCCCGTACGACCAAACATTATGTCTGATTGATACTTTGACGGCGTATTATAATTCATTATTACAGATCCAATGACACTGGTTTCGTCGAAATTCGAGACAGTGCTCTGAAAGACTATTTTTACTTGTTAGTTAAAACGAGTTATTTTCAAAATCGAGTAAATCACTTTTAAATCCAATTTAAAAAATTTATTACATTCATTCTTGTTAAATGGTGATTAAATAAGCTTATAAATTATTTTTATCCAAATAAAAATCCAAGATTCAATTATCTAAACGATTTCAATTATTTAATTCAATAATTCAACTATCCAATAAATCGTTATATTTCGAATTTAAGTTATTTAACCTAGAAAATTAATTTTTCAATATTTAAAATAAATTAAATATTCTAATTTCAGATAACTAAAATTCTGAATCATTACAGGCACCATATCGTATGTCACTACAAATTTTAGGATACACACACGTATGTATGTATGTATTTGACATGAATTGTTTGATTATCTTGTGTGTGGTGTGGTTTGAGTTTATGCATTGCACATACGCGTGGTTGTTATTGTATGGTTGAGTCTGAAAATTACATTTTCAATCTATATGAGTTTTGGGATGAAATTCTTTTACAGGTGTGTGATGGTGAATGTGGCACGCTGTATTTTAAAAAAACATAAATAACTAATTGAAAACGATGATTTGGTAATTTTACATATATTAGAAAACTGAATTTTTGCAAATGAAGGAATTTGGGAATATTATGTTTTCCATTGGGTCAATTAGATTTTTCTTCCCAATATTCATATATAGAAAGCCGGAAATAAACATCGGATGAAGGATGTACAGATTGTTTACCGTAGCGAACATTTCGAGTTTTGTGCCTATTTTGAAATTTAAGCTTAAGGATTGATTATAAGAATAAGTCAAAATTAAAATACTAATATGAATGTGGTTGAATTAATTTAATATAACACAACATTTTATGTGCATTAAAGAAAAAGGCGAGAGATATTTACATGCACAAACTTTAAACCGCTTCAGAGGAAAAACGTTAATTATCATGAAAAAATAATTTCTATAAACAATAGAAGAAATGTTACATATTTTAAAAGAGAACATAACATATATTCATGAAAGGTAAACATTTCTTAAAAGAAAAAGCACGCTCTCTTTATTTGTAAAGAACAAGAGTAACTCCAATTTTTTTAATTGAAAAGATTAACACCAATTAATTACAATTGATTGAGCAATTACTAATAAAGAATAAGGTGTTGGAAAAGTGCAATATACTCTAGAGTGGGTTGAGTAAGATATTTAAACTATTTTATAGATAGATAAACGGATAAATAGTGTGAAAACATGGATGCGAAAGTAAGGAATATGCTGATATACCTAGCTTCGACCATTAACTCATTAGGCTCTGTTTGCGAATTTATTTTCTACCGATTTTGACTGGTTTTGGAAGGCTCTATACTCTATATTTCAGATGCTATCATAACCCTTGCTTGTAGGTTTTTTTAACACTGATTGTTATTGGTCATAAAACTGACAAAAATCGATGCGGTGTAATTTTCACAGTAATTTTCAACCCAACAAATTGAAGTGTTTTGAAGGGTTATAACTTTTTTTTCAATTATGCTTTCACTAATTATATTGTAGAATTAATCTTCATAATATAATATATATATATATATTTATATATGGGGGCAGCTATTTGGACACAAAATTAAACACAATTGGATGACACAAGAGATCTAAACCGTTGGATCTTTTTGTCCTCATATGGAAGGTGGAATTCAGGTGGCAATCCAATACTGCAGACACTTTATGTCACCAATTGTGTCTATATTTTGTGTCCCAATAGACTTTCCCTTTATATTTATATATATATATGTGTGTGTGTGTGTGTATGTATGCATATATAATGTTACTTTAGTGGAAAGCTCTCAAATCGGTTTATGTTAAGCTACCAAGTATGCATTGATCGGTTATAATAACACTTCATGTAAACCAATCGAAACCGTTACAATCGCTGACGATCAAAACCAGTATTCTCAAAACCTTTCATAACTGGTATCACAAAACTTTCAAACGGAGCCTTAGTGTCTACTGTTGCCTCCAAAATTGCTATTAGAATTATATATTCAAATGCTTGTACATGCAAAGCCAAGTCCCTTCTAATTTGAATACATTAATCCTATGTCTAGTTACTCTTTCTGAACTCAGTGCTCTGAGATCAGAATCTCTAAACAACACCACCTGTAATTCATATAACAAAATAAAACATAAAAACGAAACAAAACAAAACGAAACGAAAACTTTGATAAAAATGGAAATACTCATCTTTCTCTATTCTCTGTGACTTGACTAACGCTCCACTCCTCCACTTCATTTCTTTAATTAAAAAAACTGCCAAATGAACTTTTTGTGCTACCAAAGAAAACAAAGCCTTGCCCAAAAGTATAAAATTGTCTCCTCGTCAAAATCATGCAAGAAAGATGCTCCGCATAAAAAAAGAAATCTCACTCCTCCCTCAAAATTTGCTCTGCCATGTCCCTCGCCTTCAACTTGAAGTAGCCACCGCTGGTATGCCTGATCTGAAATGCTCGCCTAAGATGATCTGCCAAGTCCGTCAAAAACTTGCAGTTGGGTCGGATCGGGGTCGTTAAGCTTGCTGCCTGAGTCTGATGTCGTCGAGTCGTGAGTCACCGCTTGCCTTCTGAGGTAGTTGCTATCGACGGAGATGCAGCGGTTTGGTATGAGGTTATCATCAATTGCCGCCAAAATTGATGTCATCTGGATCTAACAACCACCACAGATTTGGACGTCGACGATGTTGAAGAGTGGCTGCCGGCAGTGAAGTATTCGCGATGTTGAAATGTTTCTGGATGACGAAGCCTGTCCGAGATCTGGACGGATTGCAACCGAGATAAATTTGCTACCTGGCTAAGGTAATGGCTTGGAGAAGTTGTTCGATGCTTTTGATTGTTGTTTTGATATTCTCAGCCAGAATAAGTTAGTAGCGGTGATGAACGAGATGTTGGATTGAGAGGTACTAAATATGGAGATGTTTGTGTTGATGAAGATGGATTGAAAATGTTGAACTATTGTTCATGATGAATGAAAGAAGGATGATCGGATCTGATGATATGTACTGAACTGTGTTGGAGAAGTGCAGCAAAAAATATTTTGTATCCGTTGTACGCGATGATGGTCGACCACACCTTTCCAAAACTCTTTATATCATACCAGACTTTATGGCACTTGCACATACAACACTAAGCATTTGAAAACCCCCTATAAAATTACAAAATTAAAATTTATATATAGTTTATTAAAAATAGACGGTAAAAAATAAAGAAAAATATAATTTTTTTTGTTGAAATGGAGGTTTGAACTTGTAACTTTGTTTATTTTTCAAAATTTCCATTTGAAAAATAGACGTCAATTTTTGTTTTCAGTGGGATTCGAACTCTCGTCTCTTATTTACATATAGGGGTATTTTTAAAACTTCACGGTCGGATCAAAAAATTATGTTTATATTTCAACCATGAATAAAAAATCGCTTTGATACCATCCTTGCTTGAAAGATTCTTCATCTTTAATATGCTTGAATATTTCTGTTTGATTTGACCAAAATCTCCTATATATTCTATATCTCCTATTGATGTATTCTTTTCTACATTTGCTCCAAATACATTTCCCTATTTATTATCAGTTGATTCTTGACCATCTGCATTTTAAATCTTCCATACTGTTTGACTATTTCATCAATTTGAGAATCACTAATGTATATAATGTGAAAATTTGCAAACGACAGAAAAATTAATCTTTTAATAGAAAGATATTTCCGATCTAATAAGATATGTAATTGAATCCAATTATATGGCTTACTAAAATCACAACTCTGTAAATACACATCACTAAAAGCAATTAGGCTAATTGAGAAAAGCAGCTATGGCTGCCAGATCTACCTCCACCACTTTCTCGCATCCGCGTTTCTTCCTAGCCTTCTTACTCATCTTCGCGTTGTCCATCCTTTCATCCCCTTGCCATCTCCAATGGCCCGCAAGCATGGCTCCTCCAGCCGTATGCTGTATCGTGCCTTAGCTCCACAGTGCTGTGTCAGTATTGCCTCCAACCCTATTGCCCTGGCCTCACCTAGCTCCTCGCAACCCGTTTGTACGCCCGGCCAAATTCTGTTACTGTCTGCATCTCTTGGTCCGGGCGATTGTTTGTTGCCTTAGTCTGATTTGGTTAGTCAGGCTGTTTTCGCTGTTGTTGGTTCTGGGCTAGGAAAAAAAGTCCTTGAGTTTGTAACGGATGTGGGATTTGTTGATGGTGCTAATAATGGCATCTTATTTCAATTCCATAATAGTGTTTGCTTAAATGCCCAAGTTGAAACTACATTGAACATAGCAAAGCTTCCCCTAATGCTACTAAATCTATCCCCATTCAGCCAACTGTCAAGTGGCAGAACCGGTCCTCCCTATTCTCCAAGCTTCCTCAAAATGCCGGAGTGTATTTTCTAAGTAGGTGTGGCGTGATGATCTTACTGAAAGATGTCATTGACTCTGGAATTGATTTTCGGGAGGATTTCTTGGTCGGGTTCTTTTTAGACTTCTCCCCCCTCCCCCATATGATGTTGTTTATGATCGTTGGAGGCAAGTATGGAAGCTTAGGGGGGCGGTTAAAAGTGCATTTTATCAATTCCATGTTTTTCTTTCGATTCTCTATTTCGGGTGAGAGGCAACGTATTTTTGAATCTAGCCGAATTTCACAGAGGCAAACCCTTTATTATCATATCATGGAGCCCTTCTTTTGACTAAACTAATAAGTGTGTCCTTTCCGTTCTAGTTTGGGCGCATTTTACTAACATTTCTTTTGTCCTTCGGTCGTTGACTGGTCTTAATTGGTTAGCTAATATCATTGGTGATTTGAGATGTTTTGATGCAAATATCGCAGCTAGGCACAAGTTGGTTTATGCCAAGGCCCTAACTGAAATCACTCTGAAACGGCCTCTTTCTTCTAAACTGTATGTTAGACTTGATGAGAATCATGTGACAGAGGTTGACGTGAGCTATACTTGAAAATCAAATATATGCATATCTTGTTGCTCTTTACGGCATATGGAGCCTTCTTGCAAGCATGGTCCTCCTACCTCTCCTTCTATTTCCGCTCAGCTTTCGCTTCCTATTCCTCCTATAATACCCCTCCCTCGCCAGCCTATCAGACGTTGGGTTCCTAAAGCTTCTGCTCACTTTGTTCCTTCTGCCACTTTATCGACCACTCCCTTAATGCCTATCCACTCTGACATAGTGTAACATCCCCACTTGGAGGCCCAAAACTAATGGCTAAGGATGCTGTAGTCATCCCTAGTTATTAATACTCGGCGACCAAATATGGTAATGTTAGATACATTGATATAATAGAAACAAATGTATATGTAAAAGAATTTAAATCATCAAATAAGTTTCATATTCCATTTCAAAAAATTTCAAGTTCGTTACATAATCCCAACACGAGAACCACGTTCAGATAAAATGTAATTATTACAACATACACCAAGAGCGACATATGAAGATGCCCACTTGGATGATTAGAGTATATAGCTAGGCAATAAAAAAATACGTCTTCACAACCAAAAACACGGCGGAATCAAAAATAAAAAGAAACTCATACTAGCTAGATTGCCTCCTACACATCTTAGCAAGCTTATTCATCTAAGAAGAACCTGAAATCTTCAACTCTCAAACTACTCAAAATCAATTGAGCACCTGAGAGTTTAAGAGGAAAAACATAAACTTCGAGTCAGACATAAAACCTGGTATGAATAATAATTTACCATCTCAAACCATTTAGATATTTAGTGAGACCACGCCGCTTAACGAAATGAGTTTTCCCCTCATAGTATCCTAAAACTTTATAAAACCATATATTGTTCTCCTTCATCCACAATGTATAAAACATAGCAATATAAAATAATATGATGATATGTAAACAAGTAAATTAATCCTGGATTTCTCATCCCTATTCAATTTGACAACTGCCTCATTTGTAGTTTCTAGGATCAATGTTAACCTATTGGTTTTCATGGCTGACTAATAACCTGTTTAATACTTTATGGACACCCTGTTCGGTTTCACAGTTTTCATCACTAAGTGTAAGAACCTCAATTGTTGGATTTTAATGACAGCGACTATATAATTATGCCAAAGAATCTCTAAGCTAATTTGCAGGACATGAGCATAAAAAAGAGACAAACAAATACATTAAAAATGAAGATATACAGTACAAAAAAGGTTGAAAGTATGTATATGGAGATATAAGAAGAGATATACACGATAGAGACAAGATGAAGGTGACAAACAAAGTATTATTAGTCATATAGTGTCGTGTCTAGAGTTTACAAATGTTAAAATCTTCTCAAATGGTATACACACATATACATTCATATTTTAAATCAAAAATCAAGGTTTTATAAATTGCATAGAGCAGGGCTCGAACCCGGGTCACTAGTTTAAAAGACAAGTGCCCTAACCAATTAAGCTATGATAATTTTTATTATAAGATAAATTCAACCGGCTGAATGCCTTAATTCAGACGGCTGAATACTGAAACAAATTTATTGTTTCACAATATTCAGCCGGCTAAATGAATAAATTCAACCGGCTGAATCAGGCTAAAATTAACATATTTCCTTGCTGTCTGTGATTTAATTCAATTCAAAAGGCTGAATTAAAAAATTCATCCGGCTGAATTCATCCATCTGCTATTTTCATGAATAGAGACTTCTCTTCATTGAAGAGTAACGTCTTCAAAATCAACGGTTGCTTCTGTTTCTTTTCAATATAATTTTTCATCTATGGTTGCAACCTTTTAAACTATATAAATAGATTTCAAAATTCAACAAACAATTAACTGAAATTGATTTTAATATTCTTGAATTCTTATCTATTCTCTATTTTCAAAATGCACTCAAACTGCTTACATTCTCTGATCATTGATCACTCTATCTTCCACAATTCTTAAGGCACATTACACTATATATCATAAGAAAGAAGACTATAGGAAGATTGTACCTAATTGACTTATCAGTGTTATTCAAAGAGCACATTACAGTCAGATACTTTTGATTATTTGTAAAGAAGTCCTGTTCGGTTGCTCAGGCGGTAGAAGTCTTATTTGGTTGCTTAGGCGGTAGAAGTCATGTTCGGTTTCTCAAGCGGTGTAAACCTATTCCTCCGGGTTAAGTGAGGGTTGCTAGTTTAATTCTAGAAGGATTCTGTGACTGGACGTAGAACGGGATTTCGAATCAGTATAAAAATCTCTTGTGTCATTTACTTCTTTTACTATTCACTTACTTATTCTGCACAAGTAGTTTATCTATATTACACGATCCTATAGCACAGTCACTTTCATTTGGTATCAAAGCATAGTGACTCACACTAAGGACCTATTGGTCCCAGCCAATAACTTATTTGTTTCATGGGTTCTCTCTGAACCTATTGGTAACTCCAATAACTTCTCTCTTATCCTAGTTTTCATGAGATGACCAGGAACCTATTGACTTCTGTCGATAACTTAATCTGGATATAGTTTTCATGGGTTCACTACAAACCTATTGGCCCCTGCCAATAGGTCAATCTAATCATAGTTTTCATGGGTTTACTATGAACCTGTTGGCCCCTGACAATAACTTTTCCTAAGCATAGATTTCATGAGTTTATTATGAACCTATCTACTTGACAACTTCTTTAGCCAATATTCTGGCATTCTACATTCTGGTCTATCTGACCTCCTGGATGCAATTCTACTCATTCAGGGGTTAACTTAATTTATATTCACTACTAGGTCAACCTAGCTGGTTATTCCGCTCTTTCCCAAAATATAGTTATGAGTCCATTACAATATGAATATGTGTGTGTGTGTGTGTGTGTGAAAAAGTAAACATAATAACATAATAATACCAACACCTGTGGTTTAATATCCTTGAAATTATTTTATATAAAATTTGGTTAATTCGTTTAACCTATTAATCAAGGAAAACTTCTTCAAAATATCCATACTTAAAATCATTTCAAAACTCTTTTATTATGTCATGGTTTTCCTTTAAAATGAGATTGGGTTATTTGTTTTGAAAACCAAGGCTTTTGAAACCTTAAAACTTTACTTTCGAAACCATTGGATAACCTCCTTCTAAAGCATTTAAATCTTCTTTTTATAACACTAACATATACCTTTCGAAACACTTTAAAACATCTCTTTCGAAACCCATAGTTCAAACTTTTCGAAAGTATTAAAGCATTACTTATTAACTCTTAGAAGCATAGCTTCGAAACCAATGAAAGTACCCCTTTCGAATTAATTGGGTTTATCTTTGAAAATAACTTTTGGGTCAAAGTGAATATATACGAAAGTACTCCTTTCAAAACCATATAGCTTTAACTAAAAATGATTGAGGAAAATTTGATGGCTTTGGAACCATCCTTTTGAAAGCTTCAAAAAATTAAGTAAAATATTGAAGGATAGCATCGAAACCCCCATTCGAACCCATTGCCTTTGAAAACTTTGAACCCTTTCGAAATCTTTTAGGAAGTGGCTTGGTACAATTTTAAAACAAAACCTACCTTTCGAAAGCATTGATGACTTCAATACCTTCGAAAGGCATAAGATTAGTAGCAAGGTTTCGACTAAGTTGAAACCACCCTTTTTGAAAGCATTGATATATAGACAGAGGAACTTATTCGAAAGCTCCATTTAAACAAAGAGGTGGCAATAGATTCGAAAGAAACATCATTAAAAGAATAAAAAGATTTTGACTTGGTCGAAAGCATTCTTTTGAAAACAAGGCAAGCGCATATCTTTTGAAAGTAAACATAGGTTTCGATCTCATCGAAAGCTATGTTTCGACACCATACCTTCCACCCTTCTCCAATCCACTACGTGCCATCCTTGTGATACCTTGTGTATTGGTTTCAACTTTGTTTGTTTCAGCACAGTTGGTTTCGATTGAGTTGCAGTGGGAGTAATGGGTCGGAAGGGGCTTCTGAAAGAGGCGGAACTTGTTTTTCTGACTAAAATCTGATTTAATGCTATTCAAAGCAATTACTTTATAAAAACCTGCCTGATTGTAAACATTTAATTAGTTGCCATGAATTTTTCAAATTCTTTCCCAAATAACTACTGCATAATTTCAGATCTAAATCAAAGATCAATTTAACAAATAAGTCATTCCATTAAGCAAAACCAATAAAGCAATAGACCTAAAAAATATTGAAATTCACTTTCAATATGTTGTCTAACATACAAAATTTCCAGTCCCAATTTATTCATAAAATAACTGAAATAAATTTTTAAACCCAATTCATCCAAATTTTCCATTGAAAATTCATAATAAATTTTCCATAGCTTGGAAAATTAAAAAAATTGAAACTCATCTCCAAAATCATATTTTATGCGGCCTAAAATTTTCTCATGGCATTCGAGATCAATTATAATTGATTTTACCATTAAAACTATGTAAATTGATTATCTAATATTTTGCTTAAGTCAAACGTACCGAAATCCAAACATACCATCAATTATAAATTATCTTAATATTGGATTTAATCTTAAACCCAAAAACAAATAATCATAACAAAGACGATTTAGATTATTATTCACCTTGAGTACGATAAGGACTTCGAGATTTGATTGACATTAATTTCCCCTTGCTTAAATCCTTAGATTTAGTTTCAATCTCTAAATAGTGTATTTCCCTTAGATCTGGTCCCAATCCTACCATTTTCCTTCCTAGATCCGCTTAGTCTTCTCTCAAATCACTAGATCTTCTTTAATCTTGTTCTTTTATTTTGATTTTATTATTGTTTATTTATATGTAAATATAAGAAATAATGGAGAAGAGGTAAAAAGATGACAACAACTAGGATTAGAGAGAAGTGTGAAGAGTTAGGTTAGTGGTTTAATTCATAGGAGATCGATATTAATCCTAATCATTGATTGATCGCTTTATTTTCAAGTAATCCTATCTTATTAAACATAGACATTATATTTAATCCAATAAACCTAGACACGTTTTTAAATAATATGTCAGATCTCCTTCTAAAGCTAACAATATGTGTACATGCCTATAACATCGATCAATCCATAAATCAATAAATCAATTTTTATTTACTTTCCTTTCTAAATAAAATCTTCCCATTACCATCATTTATGTTACGCTAATTAATTCATCTATAATAGTTTAATCCATAATACTTATTCACATTTTACACTTTACTACTAGAATTAAATATCGCAAAGTACCATGTATTAAATTCAGAAGTATATTCATATACACACACACGTACATATATACACACACATACACATGTTGGTTTCCTCTTTACTTATTGAAGAACTCCAGTGAACATTTATTCATACCAAAAATCATTTCTTTATTCATGTCCATATATTTGTAAAAATAAACCCTTTTCCTTTTCCAACAATTACATTTGCCCAAATCAGTGCAACAAATTTTCCACTTAGGTTAGTCAATTAAGATTCTAATCTTGATTAATACTCTTAATTTCCATTCCATATTTTTTAATTGATGTCTTTTCTCTATATTTCCCTTAAAACAATTTATTATCCAAACATATAATTTTTAAACATATCTTTCAAAATGTTTAACTTTTATTAAATGTCAGATTTTATAAATAAATCTTTTCCTCTTGCATAAAATGTTACTCTTTTCAAACATGCATTAATATCTTTCTTTGCATGCACCCTTATTTAAACATATTGACATATCTCCATTCAAACCTGAACTTTCTATGTTTGGTAATAAATATCCCTATTATTTAGTATACATGTTTGCATACTTCTTTTAAGATAATTGTTACATGTATTTTTCAAACTTAAAATTGTGTAACTTTTATGAAATGCTCCCTTTTCAAAATAAACCCTTACATTTGCCCACATAAATATCTTTCCATTCTTCTCTTTTAAATGCACATACCTCATCGTACCCCTTTTTCTTCCTTTTCCTTTATTAGTGTAATTCAAACACATTTAACTTATTTCTTAACAAATATTTTTTTCTTTATTCTAGCATTAATCCCTTATTTTCAAAATAGATGCAAAACGCGAAATGCGAGCTACAGTAAATGCTCCATATCTTCCTTATATCATATCCATTTCTGACAATTTATATATATGAACTTTGGCTAGAAAAATCTACTTAGTACAATGGAAAAACAAAATTCCCAAATTCATTTATTTGTGAAAATTTACTATTTCGTCCTTTTATGTAAATTTTCATTTTTAACATTTTAATTCATTATTAAAACTCACGGAGGGTTACACATAATTCCTCCAGGCCAAAATCACGACCAATATGTACCTCCAGAACCCCTGTCAGCTCCGTGCCTCTAGTTGTACCTCCTACGATTGATTCCTCGGTTCACCCCTCTATTTCTTGGATCCCTGCTGAACAATCTTCGGAACACTATGTTTCTAACATGCCTTACAATCCTACTAATCATCGTTTTTTTAGATTTGTCTTAGAACAATCTGGTGAAGATCGATGCTTATATTATCAAGTTTCGAGTGATGAGCTTATTCTGGCTACAGAAGGTGAGTTACGCGAATGGAACATGCTATTATTAAAGATAGTTCTTAGGACACAAGTTTTATATACTTTAGTGATTCTACAAACTACGTCCCTGGCCTTGCTTGCCTTTTCTCTGGGTACGTAGATGTTATTGGGCCCAATCTATTTGATGTTAGTAGTGAATCATCCTCTGTTGAGGAGTGACAGGTTTTGATTTTTGCATTTTATAGTAGTAAGAGCATTTCAAACTGGAAGGCTTCAACGATGACTGGAATCGAGGTGAGTTAAACTCACCTTTCTGGCCACTTATATTTTTATATAAGTGGAAATAATTTTATTTATGTTGGTTGTTTCTTGTGATTGCTTATTTGATTGTTTACTATATTATTAATAGTTGGATATATATTCCCGTCGATTGGAGCGGATGAGACACTATTTGCCCCGCATAATAGCGGATGATCCCTTTTATCGCGATATCTTACCTCGAAGCAGGATTATTACTTTTTTGTGATTATATAACATCTGTGGTTGCAGGAAAATAGGTTGGAGGGATCCAACTGGATTCCTAAAAAAAATGTTGATTTTTATTTCATATATAGTGATATATGATGTGTTTGAATAATCTTTATAGATTACGGTGTGAATTGATTTATTGGATGTTGTAGCAGCACTAGCCTTAAATTTGGTATTATCAATACCATAAATAATATTTTTGAATTTAGAAAGGAAATTCAACGGTGATTTTGGAAATGAAAATATTTATATTGAAATTTAGGATTATTTAAAAGGGAATGGAATTGGATAAAATAAAAGATTGGATTGTTGATATTTAATTAGCTATTTCATAAAATGGTTTCAAATAGATAATTCTAAATTGAGGATTTTAAAACAAATGGATTTTGAAATGAGAGTTTTAAAATACAAAATGGAAGTCGAAATTGAGATTTGAATGGTTTTGGAATACAACTTGGATTAATTAAGAAATAGATTTATAAATGAGATTTTAAATTGGAACCGCTTTATAAATGGAATTGTTCAATATGAATCTGTTATTAACAGAGCAATGGGAGTTGAGTTTATAAACTTATAAAAATGTTTATAAATAAGCGGAATGATTATCAGTTGTTAAATTAGAAATATGAATTCACAGTGAGAATTTATAATGCGATATGAAAATCGGCTTAAAAAGAAATAGCAAATTCTATTTTTAACTTTGGATATAGTTATGGAATTAGGAATGTGAATCGATCTGTGATAAATCGAGTGAGATTTATAAGTATAAAATGAGTATGATGAATTTTTAAAATGGTTTTTCACAAGGTGTTAAGGTTTGCTTTAGAAAAGTGTTTTTATTTATTAAACTATGTAGTTTTAAAAACCATTAGTTGGATTAAATTATTTCAGAAAGTTAGTTACTTAAATATTAAAAAAAATGAATTATAAGTTTTATAGATAGGATTTGTAAATCGATTAGCAGTTTTATAAATAAATTGAAATTAGTTATTGACGTTTATTTTAAAGGCGCTTTGGTATTTTACATAATTATTTAACCTTGTTTTTTAATTTTATTATTAATATTATATATATATAGTTTAAAAGTAAGTGATTGAATTTTATTTATAAATGCTCTCGAGATTAGTGAACCGAGTTTTATTTAATGAATGTGATTTTATAAGTGGAAATCTTATAATGGGATTTCTAGAAGCTTAAGAAATTTCCAAAATAATTAGATACAGAAACTTCGAAAATGACTTTATATGCATGAAAGAAGTTATAAATTGTTGATAGGATTATGAATAAGTATAATCGTTTTTTTGGAAATTGTAAAAAGAATTGGAAATGAAGTTGTAAATATTTTATTAAGTGGGTAAATGGGGAAATCCTCTTTGGTTTTGTAGTTATACTCATACAATTGAGATAAGCTATGAAAATTTCCTAAATATTGATATTAGAAATGGTTTTGGAAAATAAACTTGTAACATTTTCCTAAGTATTGGAGTGGAAGGTTTTGGAAATATTTTAACTACGAAAGGATTTATATAGAAATACTTTTCTAAGTAATGGATTTTAAATTGAATTTGAAATATTTCTAAGTACTGATACGGTTTGAAAATATCATGTTATGGATATAAGTATTTGAAATTGTTTTCAAATATTTAAATATTGAAAGAGATTTGAATATATATCTTTGTAAAGATATTTTGAAATAAATGTTTTGAAAGATTTATAATTTGGCCTAGTGACTGCTTATGTGTGTAATTTAATATTTAAATAACGACTATCAAATCTAGCCAAATTCGTTGATCGTTTCGAAGAAACCGGGATCAGATTTAATTGTCCGAAAACCACTTCGTTCCGATTTGAGCATTGCGAATTGTCATATCGTGAAGATAGTGAGGGCATTGGTCTTTGAAGAGATTGGTTTGTTCGGACCTAGAACAACTTGTATGGATGAATGCTGTCATTGCATTGTTGCTTAGAAGGCAGTGTGTTAACTCCCCACTGCTAGCGACCTAACTAATGAAGCAACCTAGAAGTAGTCGCGACCTAAGGAAGCCACGACCTAAAAAATAGCGGCGACCTAAAGGTTATAACGACCTAAGAAGACTCCACGACCTAAAAATGGCTCGACCTAAAAAGGAGAACGACCTAAATTGTTTCGCGACCTAAAGGAGGCCGCGACCTAAGAAGCTCCGCGACCTAACAGAAAGTTACGACCTAAGAGGACTCGACGACCTAATAGCCTCAACGACCTAATAGCATAATTGTCTTAGCGACCTTACGACCTAAAGGTGGAACGACCTAATGTTCAACACGACCTAAAGATATGTACCAATCTAAAGTATGGAGCGACTTAAAAAGGATAACGACTTAACGACCTATAGTAGGTCGCTTGCGACCTAAGCAGATGAAATAAAATCCCTATGCCGCTTCACTTATACCCTGATCTGTTAAGTCGACCATGACCTACTGCTTACTAGCTCGTTCCAGAGTTAAGTGCAATGCTATTCAACCATCTTCAGGAAAAAGCTTGCGACCTACGACCTATGATAGGTCGCTCACGACCTAGGACTTGTAAAAACCAGCATGCGTGTTCTTGTGAAAGAGAAGCCAGTGCATCTTAGGTCAGTCACGACCTACGACCTAACTTAGGTCGGTCACGACCTACGACCTAACTCCGAAAAATGCCTATAAATACGACCCTAGTTCCAACTAGAAGTGGATTTTTGCTCATTCATTTTCAAGCGCCGTTACTCTGCTGCATTCTGAACTACTTCAACATCTTCAAGGAACTTCACGAAGAAACCAAACATTTCAAACATGTGTTCAAAGATTTGGATCGACATTGAAGTTTTGGCTACTTGTTCTAAGTTACTTGAAACTCAGAGTGTGTTGTAATCAAAGTGTAACTGCATTGACTTGTAATCAAATCGTCAATAAAGATATTCAAAGTGGACGTAGGCTATCTCTTAAGCCGAACCACTATAAAATTGCTGTTGTTTACTGTTTTTTCACTACTATCTGCTTATAATCTGTTCCCGAGCTATCGGGTGGTGCTTTCACGATCTCACTTCATATGTCGGGGTGTTAGCGTTTAAATTTTAGCGTTAACATTTTTGGTGCTTTCACTGAGAATTGAACTCAGGAGAGTTATCATCATTGCTTCACAGAGGTTTGTAGAGAGAATTTCCTTGAAAACCAGAAGTCTATCCGAGATTATGGCTCCTGGAAGGAAAAGTAGATCTGTCAGATCTGGGAATATTCAAGAGGGAACCTCCGCTTCCCCTATATCGAATCAAGCCACTCCAGCTGTCGGAGTTACAAAGGCAGAGCTGGATGCTGCAATCTTAGGGCTGAACCAACAGATAAATGCCCAAAATGCACAATTCGAGGCTCAGAATGCCCAGAATGTCCTAATTCTGAATAGGTTGAACGATTTGCTTGGGGCAAACCGTCAACCGGCAGATAATGAAAGGAATTTTGCTGGCAACATTCGTGATGCTGAAGAAAGAAATGCTCCTGAAAGGGCTGCTAGCCCCTTTGAACAAACACTTCCAGAGGTTGGTGGATCTAGAACTCGACATGATGAGGAGTATCTTTCTGGAATGGTCCGACAAATTATGAAAGAGAGTATGCAGAGGGTTGAAGACGAGAAAGAATGGGGTTTTGCCCCAAGTAAAACTCCTTTTACTAAGAAAATCTTAAAGGCTGAATTCCCAAGGAAGTTTGTCCCACCAACCATTCCAGCTTACAGGGGGACGAGTGATCCGAACGAATTCTTATACAAGTATGATTGGCACATGACAGGTGCCAGAGCCTCTGATGAAATAAAGTGCCGATATTTTCCTGTGTATCTCGAAGGTGTAGCTCTGCTTTGGTTCACCAAACTTCCAGTCCGATCTATCGATCAGTTTTCTGACTTAACCCGGAAGTTCAAGGAGCAGTTCAGACTATACGTCTCAAAAGCCAAGGATATCATGTCACTGTCAAGTTTGGAGCAGAATCCAGGGGAGACTATCAGATCTTTCTTAAACCGCTTTAATATAGCACTAGCTGAGGTGGACAATGCAGAACCGCGAATGATATTGACTTATCTGATGAAGGGTATTGACAAGTCGAGCGAGTTTGGGAAATGGCTAAACATGAAGGAACCAAATTCCCTTGAAAAGTTCTATAAAAAAGCAGATGAATTCATACGCTTAGAAAGCCGTCCCGTACCGGTAAAGGCAGTGTTGGAAAAAGCCGAAGATAACACTGTTGTTCCACGCAAGAATGAATCTGTAGGGCAAAAAAGGGAAAATAACAATGGGAAGAAGCAGAGTAATCTGAAGAAGCCCCGATCCTTCAAGCCATCAGAATATACTCCTTTATCAGATACGCCGGAGCGTATCTACCTTGCCACTAAAGATTCTATTGACTTTCCTAAACCTCCTCCTCTAATGACCGGGAAAAAGGCTATACAGAGTGGGAAGTTCTGTCGCTTCCATAATCAACCCGTCACGAAACCGACGAATGCCGACAGTTGAAAAATCTGATTGAAGAGTTGCTAAGGGAAAACAAACTGCAGCAATTTGTGAAAAAGAATAGCAACAATCCTGCTTCATCTAGTCAGGGGCAACAGGCTCCTACTCATCAGCCTAGGACGATTGAGAAGGCTTCAGGGCATGAATCTGGAAGGCCCATTATCAATGTCATTACAGGAGGACCTCACCCAGCGGGCAGAAGCTGGGGTGAGATGGAAAGGTATACCCGAGCTTTAAAGTATGTACCGACCGAGGAAGATGTATTCGTTTTGGAAGGTGCTACGCCCTTGAAGCAACAAAGAACTCTTGATGATGATATTGTATTCAAAGCTAGGGATTCCGCAGGTATTGAAGCTCCTACCTTGGATCCCTTAGTCATCTCGGCTGGTATTGGGTCAGCTATTGTCAGAAGAGTTCTCATTGATTGTGGCGTATCCTGCAATATCCTCTTCAAGAAAACATTCGACCAAATGAAGATCCCTATGGCTGATGTGCAAGCTTCATCGCATAAAATCGCTGGCTTCACTGGGGAGCCAAAACAGCCGGTAGGAACCATTGATTTGTTTGTGGAACTTGGAGAAGGAGAGAGAAAAATGGTCCGCAAGCAAACTTTTGTGATTGTCGACGAATTTTCTGCTTACAATGCTTTCCTTGGTCGTCCAACTCTGGCAGCGTTCAAAGCTGTTCTTGCCCCGTGGTGCCTCACCATTAAATTCCCTACAGATAATGGAGTAGGAGTTATAAAAGGGGATCAAAATGCTGGGCGAGAGTGTTATCTGACAGAGCTACGAGAAACCAGAAAAAGAGAAATGGGAAAGAATGCGGCAGCCCCAGTCCGCATCAAAGAACCAGCCTTGTAGCAATTACAGGGCGGACCCTGCACTGGCGAGCACAGCAGAGCAAGGAAAGAGATGGACCCTAGAAAAGTCAGTGCAGGGGAAAATAGAGTGGTAGCAGTGGAAACGACAATACCAATACCTGTTGACCCAAAGGACCCAAACAAGGTGTTGAATGTGGGTTCACAACTTAATGTGTCAATTCAGAATATCTTAATATCTTTTTTAAAGGCAAATCTGGATGTTTTTGCTTGGACTCATGCCGATATGTGCGGAATATCCCCAGAAGTTGCAGTGCATGCTCTAAATATTGATCCAAAATTTACACCTGTGAAACAAAAGAGGAGAACTCAAGGTCCAGAAAGGTCGGCAGCATTAAAAGAAGAAGTTGATCGACTAATGGAGAATAATTTTATCAAGGAATCTACCTATCCGAATTGGGTTTCAAATCCAGTGCTGGTTAAGAAAGCCAACGGAAAATGGAGAGTATGCATCGATTTTTCAGATCTAAACAAGGCCTGGCCCAAAGACTGCTTCCCATTACCCAGAATCGACCAATTGGTAGACGGAACAGCGGGACACGAATTGTTATCTTTTATGGATGCTTACTCCTGATATAACCAGATCATGATGCATGAGCCGGATAAGGAGGATACAAGCTTTATCACCGACACTGGTCTTTACTGCTACAGAGTTATGCCCTTCGGGTTGAAGAATGCAGGGGCAACATACCAAAAACTCGTTAATGCTATGTTCAAACCGCAACTGGGCAAGACTATGGAAGTCTACGTCGATGACATGTTAGTAAAGTCTAAGAAAGCAGTGGATCACATAGAACACTTAGCAGACATGTTCGCAGTCCTCCGGAAATACAGAATGAAGCTCAATCCTTTAAAATGTTCATTTGGAGTGGAATCCGGCAAGTTTTTAGGCTTCATCGTGAGCGCTAGGGGCATTGAGGCCAGTCCAGCTCAAATTACTGCATTGAAAGAAGTCAAAACTCCTAGAACAAAGAAGGAATTGCAAAGTCTCAATGGAAAAGTCGCCGCCTTGAGTCGGTTCATTTCCAAAGCCACAGATAAATGCATCCCATTCTTTGACGCCCTAAAGAAAGGAAAGAAAAACTTCGATTGGACTCCCGAATGCCAAAAAGCCTTTGATGAATTGATTCGCCATATGGAAACGCCTCCAATACTTTCTAGGCCTGACGATGGCGAGGATCTTCTTATATACTTGGCAGTATCATCTCATGCTTTAAGTGCAGCGCTGATACGAGAAGACAAAAGGATTCAACATCCAGTTTACTATATCAGCAAAAGACCCACTGGGGCAGAGATGAATTACTCTAAGTTGGAAAAACTCGCCTATTGCCTACTAATTGCATCTAGGAAGTTGAGGCAATATTTTCAAGCTCATCCTATCAGAGTCCTCACTGATCAACCTTTGAAGCAAGTCCTGTTTCGCCCTGAGACTTCGGGTCGTCTTCTAAAGTGGAATATTGAACTCAGTCAGTATGACATCACTTATCATCCCCGAAAAGCAATCAATGGACAAGCTTTAGTAGATTTCATTGCAGAATTCACAGATAAGGGTAACAGTGAGGAGGAAACAGTCGACGATTCCCCAATCCAATGGAAGTTATATGTCGATGGTGCGAGAAACGACTACTGTTCTGGAGCCGGAGTTGTACTTGAGACCCCTGAAGGCCGATCATTATGCTATGCACTAAGATTGGAATTTCCTTCAACAAACAATGAAGCAGAATACGAAGCCCTTATCGCTGGCTTAAGGATTGCTAAAGAATTAACATCCGAGCGTTACAGATATTCAGCGATTCTCAGCTTATTGTGTGCCAAGTCAAAAAGGAATTCCAAGTAAAAGGGGGGAATCTGCCCGCCTACTTGTCAAAGGCTTGGGAGCTCCTGGGTGATTTCGATCATTACATGATAAGTCACATTCCTCGAGAAGAAAACATGAAAGCAGATTCTCTCGCAAAGTATTCTAGCACAGGCGAAGCCCAATTTCTGGGATTAACTCCAGTGGAGGTCCTGTCGACTCCTAGCATTGATAAGATGGATATTGATTGGATCATGAGCATGTCTCAAGAGCAAGAATCATGGATGACTCCGATAACAGAATATCTGCTCAATGGATCTTTACCAGGGAACTCAAAAGAACGACAAAAGCTACTGAGAAAAGCCTCTCGATATATAATCCAGGATGGCCGATTGTACAGACGGGGATTCTCAATGCCATTACTTCGATGTGTATCCAGGGAAGAGTCCAAAGCAATCCTAGCGGAGGTACACGGAGGAGAATGTGGTGATCATTCAGGTGGCCAAACATTAGCAAAGAAAATTCTCCGATACGGATATTTTTGGGCAGAAATTAATCGAGATGCAGCAGAGTATTCCCGAAAATGTGACAGATGTCAAAGATTCGCCAAAATTCCTAGAGCTCCTTCCACTGAACTCACACAGATGGTCAGTCCATGGCCGTTTGCAATATGGGGAATAGACCTTGTAGGACCGTTACCGACTGCCAAATCTGGAATTAAATATGCCATTGTTGCTGTAGATTATTTTACTAAGTGGGCAGAAGCTGAACCACTGGCTACTATCACCTCAAAGAAGATGATAAGTTTTGTGACTAAAAACATCATTTGCAGATACGGTGTGCCTCAAAAAATAATTACAGACAACGGTACTCAGTTTGAAAGTGAAGAATTCCAAGATTTTTGCAAGCAATTCAAAATCCGGAAAAGCTTTTCAGCAGTGGCTCATCCGCAGGCAAACGGGCAAGTGGAAGCCGTGAACAAAATTATTAAGTCAACCATCAAGAAGCAACTTAAAAGAGCAAAAGGTGGTTGGGTTGATAAGCTACCACTGGCACTATGGGTATACAGAACCACTCACAAAACTGCGACTGGGCACACCACGTTTTCATTGGCCTACGGGTCAGAGGCAATGATTCCGGTAGAAATAGAGGTCCCTTCACACAGAAGAATCCATTTCAATCAAGCAAAAAACGAGAAGCTACAGCTTGAGGCGCTAGATCTCCTTGATGAAAAAAGAGATGAGGCTAATCTCAGAATTGCAGCTCATCAGCAAAGGATAGCCAGACATTTCAATTCCAAAGTTCGCCAACGTAGCTTTGAGATTGGAGACCTAGTCCTGAAGAGAATTATGACAGCGACGGGTGTGTTTGGGCCAAATTGGGAAGGACCATATGTCATAGGTCAGAAGCTTCTTGACGGCACATTCAAACTCACCACTGTTGAAGGAGATCAAATTCCGAGGGCATGGAACAGCAATCATTTGCGTCCATACTTTACTTGAAAATTTTGTTGAAATATTGTAAAAAGTATTATGCATGTGTGATTCTTGTAATTGAAGGCAATTGTAAAACTGATGCAAGTAAATAATGAAAGAATATAAAGTGGACGTAGGCCCAATTTCCTGGCCGAACCACTATAAATCTTGTGTTCCTTATTATTATTACATATTTGCTTTATTTTCGATATAAAAAGTACATAGAATGTATTGCTGAAATGTCGATTTAAATTTTTGCAGACAATGGAAGTGAAACTTGCACATAATAAGGCCAAGTGATTCTCGCCAAATTTCAAGTCACAAAAGCCCCAAATTCAAATCCTAGATAGGAAGTACTTCAATTGAATGGCCTATGATTTCGACAGAAACGGGCCTTTGCTAATAAATTGAGATCGTTTGAATAAACAAACATCCAATTAAGAAGCTAATGCTCGTTCTCATGAACTTGCCTGACAATGAAGCACACTTCCTTGGATTAAATAAGTTACTTGTAAGAAAAGGGAATGAAAGCTAAAAAGAAAAAAGAAAAAAAAAACAGAGGATCACTGAAAAGGCATAAGCAAGTGGACAGAGGAACAACCAAAGCCATCATCGGCAGCACAAGTCCTCTTCGGAGGCACAACTCTTCGGAGGATAAAGACCTCTAATGGGTCATACGCCACAAAAAAGAAAGTTCTCTACTCAACAAAAAAGATTGGAGGAGTCATGACCCTCTAACCATGAGAGAGTAACTTCCAGGCGATGAAAACCCTCTCTGAGGCACATTTCACCAGGAGTTGAAGTGTAACGACCGCTCTTCGGAATTTCACTTCACCAGAGTTGAAATGCAAACAAAATAAAAGACCTCTTCGAAGGCACATTTCACCAGGAGTTGAAGTGTTACGACCGCTCTTCGGAATTTCACTTCACCAGAGTTGAAATGCAAACAAAATAAAGACCTCTTCGGAGGCACATTTCACCAGGAGTTGAAGTGTAACAACCGCTCTTCGGAATTTCACTTCACCAAAGTTGAAATGCAAAACAAAATAAAGACCTTCCTGGAAGCCCACGTTTCACCGAGATTGAAATAAAACTTCCAAGTGTTGAAACGTGAAAAGACTTTCTTCGAAGGCACAACTCTTTGGAGGTACACGTTTCACTAAGATTGAAATAAAACTTCCAAGTGTTGAAACGTGAAAAATCCCTCCTCAGAGGTGCAACCCCCTCCCAGGGACACAATTAAAAAGAAAGACCTCTTCAGAAGCCCACGTTTCACCGAGATTGAAATAAAACTTCCAAGTGTTGAAACGTGAAAAGGCTTTCTTCAAAGGCACAACTCTTTGGAGGAACACGTTTCACCAAGATTGAAATAAAACTTCCAAGTGTTGAAACGTGAAAAATCCCTCCTCAGAGGCACAAATTTCTATTTTTTTTTTAAAAAAAAAAATCCTCATCAAGGGCATACTTTAACTTTCAAAGGAAGAATTAAAGTTAAAGTACCCTTCAGAGGCCCGCTTCACCACATAGAAGAGTTCACTTGGCAAAATGTGTACATAAAAAAAAAGAGTGATTTCTTCGAAGGACAAAGCGTAAAAACTTATATGAAGGAAGTTGCACTCTACGAAAATTTTCTTCGAGAATGAAGTAATTATTCTTCAGAAAATAAGAGTGCAAGTCCCCTCAAAGTATACAATATTGCAGCAAGCTTATGGTATGGGGGCAACATGGTATAGTTACATACAAAATGATATAGCTACATCGGTAAAGTACGCTCAAACAACATACCACAAGCTCACCGCAATATCATATAAATAAACTTGTGCAAAAATGAATAATAAATGCATTCTCAAATTCAAACAAGAGTCTGTACAAATAAAGGATCATTTTATTCAATTGCAGATACAGGTTTCAAAATAAAAAAGCAAGGGCCAGTGCCTGCACAACATCCGACCATTACACAAAAA